>JAVJGJ010000001.1:42424885-42455200 GCA_035590215.1 Microhierax caerulescens
AACAGCTCGGTGGAGTATGAACTGGCTGTAAAGGTGCTTTGCTGCACGTAGGCACGTTCCAGGGCAGAACTTGGGTGCACAAGTGATTGCTTATAAGCAGCACTTATGCAGGCAATAAAGGATCTCAACTGAGGTCTGTGCCTTCATACGCCACGGTGGTCCACTTCTGTCCATTGCAATCAGGCTGTATTTCCCCACTGGAACAAAACACAGTTCTCTTTCATAGAATGGCTTGGGTTGGAAGGCACCTTCAAAGTTCATCTAGTTCCTTCCTAAGAGCCTATCTTGCATCTACAGCTAATGGGCTCACAAGGATCTTGCTAATTATGGTGGTTGGCAGAGCTGTGGAGATTAAAATTATGACCTTTTACAACCCCTTTGCTCTCTCTCTGAGGCCAGCGAAACAAAGAAAGAGAAACTAAGCACTGTTAGGCTACTCCTTGTGGTGCTGCCTTGTTGCTTGTTTTGCTGCAATCCATCCTCCTGCCCTAGGAGGCAATGCATGAGTGACATGACGAGCATTTGGCAGGACTGACTGACAGTTACTTTGTTTTGCTGCTTCTGGATTTTGTGTATAGCTGTTTACACAACCTATGCCTGACACTGGCCTAAACAGTGTTTACAATGTTCTGCATAAATAAGCAGCTTTGTATTAAACTCTTGGGGATATGTATCCACCTTTGCGTCACCACAAATGTCTATGTTTTATCAAGCAGTAACATCATCTGCTTAATATAGCTCTTTGTTTCTTCTAATAGTCACATTCCCTCACTGTGTTGTAGCTAAATCATGTCAGAGTCTAAATATTCTGATTGCTATTTGTATGATTGACATTCATTTGCCCTGTCAATATTCTTTGTACTACTGGAGTTGCGGGTCAGTACTGTGGTCCCTGCCTTAGGCAGCTTACAGCACTGAAGGGGTGTTGCTTTCCTGGAATTGTCATTGTTCTTCTCTGTAATCTTCTCATCAACAAATGCTGTGTTTCCTATGTTCCTAGTGATGTAAGCAGAGGGGAGCTCAGACCAAGACCTAGATGAAAACACAGCTTTGTTTTGCAGTTAATAATGTGACTGAGACTGAAACCAGCAGCTTTTAGTCTCTTATAACTCTAATCTTAGCTCTGCCTGTAAGGAGATCTTTCTATTACGGTATGATTGAATCTGTTAACTCAGTTGCTACAGAGAGCAGGAGATGCCTGTCAGCACAGATGATTTACTTCAGTACCTTTTAACTAAGAATGTATAAATTAATATTTCTGATTCAGTTATGCAATCTTTGTTGACAAGTACTGTGTTCTTTGTGGTGAGTATTATAACACCTCCCTAGAAAAAAAGAGTACTTCTTTAAGCAAGCATGCAGTAAACATAATCTTGCTATCTGAATGTAGTTTAAAAAGATATGACTGTTTCACTGTGACTAATGGTAAAGGGGAGCAAACTATCAATACTACACCAGAAGTATTTGCATCTAAAGTATAGTCTTCTCATCCTTCTTACAGCCACAGAGAACAATTAGTTTGTAGTGTAGTCAGAAAGATTTGTTGGCAGTATCATGTGCTTTGGTACAGGAAAAGTTTCAGCTGCTGTCAAAATGTACAGGTTTTTCCTGTTGGAAAAAAGGACAAAAAATCCAGCCATATTTCAAAATCTTGCAGGGGAATTTCAGTATGTATTGTGCTGCCAAGCGTCTTATTCGTTTGCTGCTAAATTGGTATTGTGCTGTTTAGAGAAGCTTCGTGGTGAAATCATTCTTAAAGATGGGGAGAAATGTCATTTCTACCCTGTGATGCACAGCTGCATGTCTCTTGCCCTGGGGAGCCTGCAGCTGCTTCTGTGTTGTGGAGCAATGATTGATGCATGTACCAGTGTGAGGTGTCATGACCATGTCACCCTAAACCCCAAAAGTCAAGTGATAAAACTTGTTTCTCTATCATGACCCTCTATTTGTGACAATTTCCTCTCGCTGAACCTTCATTTTTTTCCAGAGATGAGGACACATAGTTTTTTTGCAAGGTCATGACCCCCAGGCTCAGTAATTGTTTTTTCTCTCTGGCCTATTTCTGCAGTTTTCTCATTTGATTTTATTACTCTGGTAATGAGGAGAAGACTCAACACAAGTTTTACTGTATACCAGCAAGTTTCAGAGTAAGGCAGACAGTTCTGTTTGTAACTCAACCCCACATATAACAGCTTGCATTACAGAGCTCATGCGACTTGACTTACATGGAGGAATCTGTTGTGCCCCAACAAATTCTGTGCAGCACCATAGATGAGGATTTAGAAAGGTAAATAAAGTAAAAAAATAAATAATAAAAAAAATAATCCCAAACCTTAAACAGAAGAATTGGAACAAAACTGGAAAAATTAATTCTGTGAACATTTTCAACTCTACTTGCTATTACAGGGATTGTGAGCAAACAAAATTTTAATTAAAAAAAAAAAAAAAAGAAAAACTAACCAGATAAAGTTAAACATTAGGGATGAATGCACAAATGGACTTTTTATTCTGTAGTCACACAAAGTGCTGCAGACACTCTGAAATCTCACAGCACTTCGGGAGCTAGCAGCAGCAGGGAAGAAGAGATTTAGCATATGACGAAGAAGTAAAAAAACCTCAGAGAAATAAATTAAGGATTGTAGTAAAAAGACAAGTATAAAAGACAAGAGAGCAGACAGATGAGAACCTGTGTCGTGGTTTAACCCCAGTCAGTAGCTGGGACGCATGCAGCTGCTTGGCTGATCCCCCCATGCTGGGATGGGGGACAGTGTTGGAAGGGTAAAAATGAGAGAACTCATGGGTTGTCATGGGACAGTTTAATAGGGAAAGCAAAAGCTGGGCACACAAGCACAACAATGCAAGGAATCCATTCCCCATTCCCCACGGGCGGGCAGGCTCAGCCGTCCCCAGGACAGCCGGGCTCCAGCACATGTGACGGGCACTTGGGAAGATGAATGCCATCGCTCCTGGTGTCCCCCCTTTCCTTTCTTCAGTCAGTTCATATACTCAGCATGATGTTCCATGGTATGGAATGTCCCTTTGGCCAGTTTGGGTCAGCTGCCCTGGCTGCATCCCCTCCCAGTTCCTTGTGCCCCCCCAGGCCTCTGGCTGGCAGGGCCTGAAAAGTCCTTGACTCAGTACAACCATGACCCAGCAACAACTAAACCATCAGCCTGTCATCAACGTTGTTCTCACACCAAACCCAAAACACGGCACTGCACCAGCTACTAAGAAGAAAATTAACTCTGTCCCAGCCAATACCAGGACAATCCCACACTGTTTGTTTTTTTTCATATTGACTAAGAGGCATATCTTATGATGGCAATTTGACATCTAAATGCCATAGAAGTCAATAAAAGTATTCCTCAAAGATGCAAGTGAAAAAAAAAATAAAATTGCCCTGGACTCTGGTCTGTCTGAAGCCACCTTTTAGACATTTACAGTACTTATTCGTAGTTCAGTGTTGCTTTTAAACCACAGCCATCACAGAACCCCCCAGGGCTAATTCATCAAAGAGAAAAAGAATTATCTCTTTCCTGTCTCCTTGAAAGGTAAGACAAGAATAGTGTGTTTAATTTATAACAAGGAAAATTCAGGTTCAATATTAGGAGCAAAAAGACTGTCAGGGCTGCGATACGCAGGGATATACTGACTAGGCAAGGTGTGGAGTTGCCAATGTGAGAGATCATTAGGAACAACTTATGCAAACTTGTCTCAGGAATGACAGGAACAACCAAACATACATTAAAGCAAGTGGAAAAACTGTATGATTGTATGATATTTGGCCTTTCCAGCCATACAGTTCTATACTTCTAGGTGATCTGGGAGAAAACAGGAAACTTTCTGAGATTATTTTCTTTAAAGAAAAAAAAAAAAAAAAAAAGGCCAGCAAGAGCAATAAAATTTATTTGGAAGTACTTTCCTTCCATGTGTCTTGTGTTTATCCTCTCTTGCCAGCCAAACTCCTTTGCAGTCCAGGACCACCTCCTTTAGTGATCCATCTCCATGAAGAGTTTCTTTTTGACTTATTTCCTGCTGAGGAAGAAAACATTAAAAGATATTTGTTCTCAAGTGTTCCTACAAAAGGAACACACAATCCATACAACTAGGAGACTTCTGGCATCCTCTTACTGTCTTGGCTTTTTGTCAATTCTCTTTTTCTCAGTGTAGAGGTATGTCTATTTATTATTTTTTTTTTTGGTTCCTGTTCAAAGTTTGAAAGTTATAGCCCCTGTATCATGAGTTCATTTACTAACCATTTTCCTTTAATGGTATATCTTCATTTTTTTGCCTGTGTGGGAGCAGATTCCTCTTTCCAAGTACTTTCTGAATCCTGGTCATTCTGTTTATCCACATTAGCAAATCTTAGGTGCTCTGCATTGCAGACCCCTCATAGCCTCTCTCGTGACTAACTTCATAGGGATTGTAGGCTCTAAACTTTTGTATTTTGCAATGTATTTAAATTAATGATCTGTGTATATATGGTATATATGAACTTATATAAAGTATATATAAACTTACCTAGTAGTCCAGGTAAGTTTATATTAGGTAATTAGCACTGACATAGTTTTAGTTTTGGGTTTTTTTTAAGGGTTTTAGCAGTTGATTTAAGCCACCACTGTGAAAGCAAGTACTTTACAAAAATATCTATTGGACATACAGTTCTACATTTCCCAGCTCAACATGCTTATGCTCCCCAAGACACTCCTTGTTTGACGTTATTAATGTCTTCCATGGGACTACCTGAATAAGTAAAAATTTCCCATGTGAGCAAGTTCTGTGTCCCAGATGTTATTCAGCCATACCTGCAGCCTTCACAGCTTTCCAGTTATTCTGTTGGCAGTATTGCTGGTCTGTTTACATTGCATGTTTTCAAAGGGAAAAAAGAGGGGCTGTAATCTGGCAGTTCTGAATTCTCTTAACTACCTCTGCCGCAGTCATCTTCTGTGGTTTCAGGAAAATTTTCCTCCTCAGTTTCTGCTTTTATACAACAGTGACAATAGTATTGATGTAGAACAATTCTATGGTAAAAATACATCTATAAAATACTTCAGAGTCTTAGGATGCAGAGACTAGATGAAGTCTAAGTCACTAATTATAGATAAGTGAGAATGCAAAGGTTAATTTCATGTAAGTTGTTTTTAACTGAAATTCACTCTGTGCATTGGGTGTATGAGGGGAGCAGGAAAGCCAGTTTCCATTCAGAAATGTGTGGGAAAAGTGGCTTGCTTTTCTTTTTTTTTTTTTCCCCCAAAAAAACATTGCAGGCTACCTTTATTGATCCAGATTTACTGCAATAGTTAGAAGTAGTGCACAATCTTTAAAACACACTTAGTGTTCACAAATTGCCTGAGTGTATGGTATATCATGCCAACACTTACACTCTTTTACTGCAGCCCTTTAAGGCCAGGACCTAGCTGTATTTCAGAGGAGTAAAAAAAGGTTTGTAATTTCATCACTCTCCAAGTAATATGGCAGTACTGCAATACTCATAGGGGGGATATTGACTCAGTACTAACTGGTATTCAGCCCTAAATCACTACCTGTATGACTGATAAGGGAACAATACCTGTGGGCTGCATTGCAAAGAAATGGCATGCTTGACTGCACATCACTAAATGTATGAATTCAATACATAGAGTCTGGAGATTTTACCACTAATCCAGAAAGACAACAATCTACAGAAGGCATTCAGGCTTGAAGGTAGGCAGTTGCCTGACCAATTTTTAAAATCACAAATAGGTGAAGAGAATAATTCTTTTGTTTTAAGGGTATTTTTTTTATTATTTGTTTTCTTTTTACTTGCCATATTTACTAGCAAATCTGTTCTGATTGCATTCTTTCTATGAAGTAATCCTTCCCTGCAAACACTCTCTATCTGACTACTTGCAGATTTTTGTGAACAATTCATCAAGGAAGAAATGTCAAATGAATGTGACTTTGTAGCTAAAGCTGTGTGAAAGTCAGCAGGTTTTGTTCAATGGTATGTGTGCAAGCACTGTAGTTTGGTTTTGGTTTGCATGGATTCATGCCTTCTGAGCTATGGGTTCAGACAAGTCATCAAAACCCACTCCAAATCTCCCCATTTATTCTGGCTTCGTGCTGAAACCACTGTAAACACTCGGCTCCTATATTTGAAAATAAAAAGGAGTGACTCACCCCTGCTTTCTTCCACCTTTATGCCATTTTTAACTCCACTGATTTCAGTGGCAGCCTGATTTTGGAGGAGTTAAACTGACATAAACTTAAAATGGTACAACACTGAATGGATCCCTCAGGATTAAAAAATGGATTGCGATGACACCTGTGCACTAACCTTTGTGGAATGAATATGGAGATTTCCGTTCAGTTCCTATTTGCAGCACATAGTCAGCACTGAAGCCACCATCATTAATACATCTCCTCTCCACAGTGCAAGAGCTCTGCAGAAATACAGCCCTTTACTCCATCAGGACAAGGGTAAGAGGCAGTGTCATATATCTTAGGAGGAGAGGGCATCCCTAGGGTCATCAAACACCACATTCTGCATCTATATCACATACACAGAAATCTCTTCTATGTATTTAAACCTTTCTCTTAAAGAGGTGGGTTTTTGTTCCTTCTCCTTGCTTGACAATAATCCTCTTCAGCTAGCAGACAGTCAGTGAAAAAGCTTCTGCCAGGACCTTAGTGAGTGGCTTCACTTTGTTTCTTTTACCTTTCAGCTCCCTGACAGGGAATAATAAAAAATTCAGACTTTAAATAAAGAAACAATATTTCACAAATTGCAGGATAACTCTAGCGCTACAACCGTCCATGTGTTGGGAGCTATGTGAGGGTCTGAGAACTGAGGTGATTTTGCCTCTTCCAAAGTTTACTTTTAGAAATTTTATTCCCCTCTACCCATGGGACCTGATAGTGACCCTTCTCTATCCTCTCTAAGCAGTTTTGTGACCTGGGCATGCCCCTCTTGTCTTTCCCTACATTAATCACAGTGATCTGCAGTCAGGGAATAATTATACATGTAAACCCCTAATTACAACTGTATATTGATTACTTCAAAACCAAGTTATTTCCATATAATCCTGTTGAATGAATGCTTAAAGAAGGAGTAAACAAATTGCAAATTCCTTCCCAGTGTTTCAGGAAATTGCGAGGTCTGTGCCAACAAAAAGCATCATAATAAAACTGAGATGTAGTTTGTACTTTCTGTGAACAACCTACCTGATGTCTGGGAAAACTGATGGAAATCGAATTGTTTTATTTTTCCTTCTTATGCAAAACCTCAAGAAAACATGCTTTAGCTGGATTTTTTCCAAGCCTTTCTAAAGATTACCTGCTTTGAAAAATACTTTGAAGTTTACTGATGAAAAGCACACTAGGTAGTAGCTGAGCATCATTATAAATACATCAGACCGGAGATGTGAAAAACTTTTATTATTATTTCCTGACATTCTTATGGTGAAGAACACCACAGATTTCTGTTTTCATTTATCTTCTATTGCTTGAAAATACCAAATCACTGTTAATAGTGAAAATGTGCAGTTTAATAGCTTTCTTGCCTATGTATTTATTTTGGTAGACCACAGAGAACCTTGATTATTTTCACTGTCTCTAGCCCATGAAAATTGTCACCTTTTTTTCTTGATTTACACACAGAGCTCTAATCATAAACCATCTTAAAAACAAAATGCGTGAGGCTGTCTGCCAGAGCTTTCAGAAAGTGCTTGTCATAACTCAACGGCCATTCCAAAAGTAATTTCTAAAAACTTAATTTTACTGTCCTTAAAGATATTCGTACTTTAAAACTTAACTATTAGTTCCACATCCATGTTTTAAAGGGGAAAAAATGCAGAGTATATGTTTCCTGTAATAAACTTACTCTTCTCCAGAAAAAAAAAAAAGAAAGAAAAGAAACAAATAAACCAAAACTTTTACTGCTTCTTTCACAAGCAAATTCTAATGAAAAAATACCACACTGTAATTTAATTGAGCAGTAAACCATGGGATGTTATGGCTGAAATTTTGCTCTGTAAGGACAGTGAGTGTGAATGGGATTTTCTACTGAAAATAAGACTATGGACAAGAAATGCTGTTATGTATTTCTTATCCAACATATTTTTTATCAATAGATAATAAAAATATATTTCCTATATTTTTATATCTGTATACACAGTCAAACACTCGTATATATGTACGTACATGTGTATCTATATATATATATCTCAAATGTATGCTTATGTATTTAGAGCTGTATTTACAAAATTAGTATCTAACCTGAGGGTTATCAAAAAGATTAATTTTTCCATGACAGCTTTGAAGAATGCATAATATGCGATCATAATGCAGGTAAAGTACATTTCAGCTTTGAAAGTTTATTGCACAGTAATTCGTTCTCTCTAGAAAGGGATTCATCCATTGGGTAAGTAGCTAAGTTTTCAGAAAAAATTTAGTTGAGAAATCATATCTCCCCAGTGTTCCAAATTTTATTCACAAGTATGTTATCACTTATTTCCCTTATTTTCTCACCTTTCCCTGACTGACTTTTGGTCCAAAATAGCTGCAGACGTAGCCAGGACTCGGTCTTATCTAAACCATCTTTGAAATTAGTTCAAGAGGTTATCAGACTACCAGTGAAGAAACTTGCCTTGTATTCTTAGTGTAGCTATTAAGTCATCAGAGTTATTTTTGCAAAGGGGGGATTTTTGTGCTTACATATTTCATGAGTTTTACTGATACTATAATTTCTTTAATATTAATAAAAACTGATGTGTAATCTACGTTACTTCTGCCTTTGTAGTAGTAATGAGTTTTTAGTTTTCCATAAAGCAGTGAACTGACAGAATGATCACTACTTTAATTCTATAAATAAACACTGAGATTAAATAAGACAGTATTTTAGGAACCAGTTGATAGAATTATGTCACTTAGTGAGTCAAAAGGCATTGAAATTTTCCCTTCCTTCCAACAGGAAGTGCTATAAGATGGAAGGGAGTATATGCAGTTACAAAACCTGAATTTACTAAAGTAAATTCTTTGTTCGTGACCATTGCATAAAGAGAATTAGACAACCCAAACAAATGGGCTCGGACCCTACTGTGGTTTTAACTCCAGTCAGAAACTAAGTTCCATGCAGCCACTCACAAACATACCCCAGAGGTATGGTGAGGAGAATCGGAAAGGAACGTAGAACTCAAGGGTTGAGACAAAAACAATTTAATAATTACACTAAAATAAAATAGGAGGGGAAGAAACCCCAAACCAATAATAATAACAATTATAATGAAAAGGATGGAGAAGAGGAGAGGAATAAAACCCAAAGGGAAGGGAGAAAAACAAGTGATGCCCAATACAATTGCTTACTGCCTGCTGACTGATGCCCAGCCAGCAGTAAATGGTTATTGGCCCCTCCTGGCCAACTCCCCCCAGTTTATACATTGAGCGTGGTGTCCCATGGAATGGAACTTACTTTTGGTCGGTTTGGGTCAGCTGTCCCAGCTGTGTCCCCTCCCAGTTTCTTGGCAGAGCCTGAAAAACTGAAAGGTCCTTGACTCAGTATAACCATGACCCAGTAACAACTAAACTATCAGAGTGTTATCAACATTGTTCTCACCCCAAAGCACAGCATCAGCTACTAAGAAGAAAATTAACTCTGTCCCAGCTAAAAGCAGGGCAGAACTGTTTAAATTCCCAAAATGAACCTGATGTCCTAGGAGCTAGACAACACTTGTTCATGTAAATTTAATATAAGGCCTGGGCAGTAAAACATGACACTGAACTCAGACTCACAGAAGAAATTTTGTTGGAAAGGATTTTCACCTGCCTGCCTAGGCACGGCTTCCAGGATTCACTTTTATAGATGTCTAGCTCTCTTAGCTGACAGACAGTGAATCAACCAAATATCTTGCAGAATTTAAAATTTAATTTTTTAAAGACTGAAGTTTGCAACTACAAGCTTTTGCAGGTTTTCTCTGCTGGATGGTGAGGGCCTGAAAGAGTATATCTAATTAATCCTGACCAGTGGATTGTGCTTTGAAGTCTATACAACTTCCATTCACTTACACCACTGCACAAATTAATATTGTTCAACCATGGTGTCAGTGTATATACATATGCGTGTGTGCATATATATATATCTGTATAGCATTACCTCAGCATAGATAAATAGCATGATTTCTGTTTTAGTGTCCAAGTTCAGTTTCAGATATTATGTAGAATTTAAATATATCTGGAAAGAATTTTGACAGTTCTGTTGGACATTTTCATATTCCCACATCTGCTTACCTATCATACACACTTAGAATGGGTACGTGTCCTTCATTCACCACAGGAAGATCTTACTATTACCTTAGACTAAACTTTTGGTGTTTGGGCAAAATGAAGCTAGTTGTCAGTGTCCTTAGTTTTACAGAAATTGCCAGTAATTTTATCTTTTTGAACAGTCTATTAATACAATCTCATTTGGTAATACCAAAGAACATTAATTAGTCATTCAGCATTTTATGGATGGGCTGTTAACTGAGCTTTAGGAAATGAAACTACTTGTTCTGCCACAGATTTATTGCATGACACTAGAAAATGCAATGAATTTGTTATCAACAGGAATAAAGCCCAAGACATTGGTCTTGGCTGTGCTGTATCATTTTAGAATATATGAGCGACATTGTGTTTGTTCAGAGTTTAACAGAGTGGATGTTGACGGTCATCACAGCCTTTGGTGTTATCAGCTGTCTGTGCATCCCAGTTCACTCTTAGGAATTGTGTCACAGGCTGTTTCAGCTGCATCTCTGTTCTTTCCCTCTGACCACCTTTAAGACCTCTTTAGGAACACAAATCAGTGGCTTGGGTTGGAAGGGATCTTTAAAGTCCATCTAGTCCAAACCCCCAGCCATAGGCAGGGACATCTGCAACCAGACCAGGCTGCCCTGTCCAACCTGGCCTTGAACGTTTCCAGGTATGGAACATCTACTGCTGCCCTGGGCAACCTGTGCCAGTGTTTCACCATCCTCATAAAAAAAAAATTATTCCCTGTATTTAATCTGGATCTACCCTCTTCAATTCAAAACCATTATCCCGTGTCCTGTCGCAATAGGACCTACTAAAAAGTCTATCCCCATCTTTCTTATATAAGCCCCCTTGAGGTATTGAAGAGCCACAATAAGGTCTCCCTGAAGCCTTCTCTCCAGGCTGAACAACCCCAGATCTCTCAGACCTTCTTCACAGGAGAGGTACTCCAGCCCTCTGATCATTTTTGTGGCCGATATTAGGAGATAGCCTTCTCCAAACTGAAGCTTTATATTGTCATTTTTCTTGGAGTAAAATCACATGCTCTGCCTCTCCCAGCCAAGGATGTTAAACTGCAGACTTCTCCAAATCACAATAAATTACTTTCTTTTGGTTTGCTAGTTTTAATTTAGGGGGAACCTAGCAGAAGATTCTGTTATCTAGGGAACAACCAGCTCTAATAAGACACTTAGAAAATTACATTTTCAAAACAAAAATATTTCAGACAGGATGTATCAGAAGGAAATGCATGTAGAAGGAGCACATCTGACTGCTGGCAACATGAAACAGCATAAGGAAATGTTAAGTTTTTGCAAGGTTTGTCCAATCTTGGATTAAGGTTTTACTGAGCCTCAGGTCAGGAATGACATTTGAAATAGTTTCAAAATTTTTGTCTTCATAGTCCTTTTGAAGTAGGCCAGTCTATTTTATTTTCTCCTCATTGCTTTTAGATACTACTTTTTTTTCCCTCATCAGAAAGGTGCAAGTACAGTCACTAACCAGATCATAGAAACACATATCCCATTTCAAACATCAATATGTTAAACTATGAAGACAGCAGCATTTCATAACCTTTGTCACATGAATCCTTCCAGATCTGATTCACTTCCACACTGTTCTAATTAATACTCCTTCCTTTAAATAAAAAAAAAAAAAAAAAAAAAAAAATCCATTCAATATAAGTGGGCTAAGTGCTATTTATCTAAAAGCCTCTGGCAGCTGAAATCTGGATTAATCTTCTAGCCCAAATCAAATCATGTCAAGTCAGATCAGCTTCCTCATATAATGTGATTTTTGTGGGAAGGTCAGCTTTTCTCCCTGTACATGACCTATGACAGCAATGTGAAGAAGGAGACTTGGCATCTCTGTGTGAGGCAGATCCTGAGACAGTGGAATTCAGCACAGGTTTCTTCCTTTTCCTAGAACCTAATCAATTTAAATCACCTGAAGAGATGGCTTGAACTCTCTAATACATTTCATGGACCATAAATTTGGAAAGTAATAGGTCCAAAAACTTATTTTCCTATTTTATTGCTTTCCCTTGTAGTAAAATTTTTTTGTGTCTATTCAAAAATCTTAGCTACCCTGCATAATTTTAAGAGTGGCAACATAAATTCTCATACTTGATCTCCATATGTATATTCTTATATTTAGCTATCCTATTAGTGTCTATGCTGCTCTACAGCATTTCTTTCACAAACTTTATGCATAAGAAAACCTATGCAAGTCTCCATTTAAAAATGAAAAGTCTAGAACAGGGCTGTGGAAATTGCAGTGAGCTTCAAATGCTCCTGCAGCTAGATACTGACTTTACAGTGTGATTAAATTATACCCATCTCCTCTCTCTCTCTTATTGTCATGTTTTGGAACTAGACTTCAGTCACTTCGGTTTAAATTCCATTTCCAGAGCAATGCTTTTTAGCAGTTACAATTGCTGCAGATAATTTTATACTCGAAGCAGGCTGATGTATTAATTTTTATCTTAAGCAAGTTGCCAAGTATGGTACATCCAGTGGGAATGTTCTGATTCTAGTTTGGCTCCTCTAAGTTTGTTCTTAACCTTAACAACTCTGTTATTCTGAACACAGAGTTGCTGATCTGATCTACATTCTGGCCTACAGAATCAAGGTCAGTGATATTGGGGTATCATTAGAATAAACTGCAGATAAAGAAAAAAAAAAGAATGTATGACAAAACACAAGTCTTATAAGAATATTCATGTCACCTCAAAATATCAAAAAACCCCAAATACAGGACTAGAGAGCGGGTGAATCACAGACAGGAGAATTTTGGCTCAGGCAGTTATTTATGTACTTTTTTATTATTTTTTTCTTTTTAAAAAAATATCTGAAGGACTTTGTTAATTCTAAATCAGTAATAAACTAGCTGTAAGTTACTTCACTGCTGACATTAATTTTATGTCATATGTTATGGCCTTTCTGGCAGGAAGCTAAATTAGCTTTTTCATTATAAGTGAACATTTTTTTTTCCCCCGCTCTCTCTCTTTTTAATGTATTCAGCATCTTTGACAAGGAGAGATAGTCCTGTCTGTAGATTACTACCTGCATGCTATGTCAAAGTCACTGCTTTGCAACAAGATTCCTGTGAACAGAACAGCTTAATCATAAAAGGGAATTATTTAGGGTTGAATCCATAAAGGAAATTAAAGTTTCAGGTCTGACCCTTGCATTCCAGACATAACCCCCAACCTGAGATAGCCATGTCTCCCTGTGACGTTCCTCTCCTCTGTTTCCTACACTGAATCATTGCAGGCAACATGACTTGTGATGCAGAGGTTCCCCAGAAGTCTCAAATTTCCTCTGGAATATTTCCAAAACCATCTTATTCTTCATAAAACTGATTTTTTGCATCTGTCAGGTGCCTTATCCCCTCCAGAATCACAAAATGAGATTTGTTATACCTGTCATCAGTGCCAGGAGTGACGGGAATGAAATCTCCTGCAGGGTGTAGATTTATTGAGTTTTGACTGCCCAGGGACTTCAACACCATAACTCCTACTACCTTCTGGTTTCTTCTAGTCACCAATACATGTGCTGTTCCTGTGTGTCAGGAGGTAAATATCTTTGAATTCCCTTTAATTAACTACTTTGACTTTGTGCAGAATAATTGAAGTTTCTTAATGATTGAGGTATCTAGCTTGGAAAGGAAGACTAAGGGATGCACTGTGTTCCAGTGCCCTCTAAATTATTTTATCTGATGTATATTGGAAGAATTACTATAAAATAGACTTTTCAGATCTTTTGGTATTATTAAGATGACACTTTCAGACAAACATTCTAACTGCAAAGACTGTACTCACTGAGATACTATTTATATGTTCTTGAACACCAACAAACAATCCTGAACAAAATCTCCATGATTTCTTCAAAATATCAGTTATGAAAATAAGACTTAAATTTTCAAGAACAGTGACGTCTGTTAATTTTTGGAGAGAGATGGGCCTTTGGAACTTATGTTATTTGACATTAAAACTGAAGAACAGGTGGTAGTAGTACTGTCCTTCAACACCTCTGCCCTCTACAATTCTAAACTGCCTTTAAAGTCATGCATAAGTTTTTGGTTTTGTTGTTGGGTTTTTGTTTTTTGGTTTTGTTTTTTTGGTTTTTTTTAATATGTTAAGATCTCTCATATTAGAGATCCCAGATAATGGAGTGTAGCATCACATTCTTCAGATTATTCTACTGTGAGACAGGTGAGCTGGCAAAGCTGGAAATTACCAGCTAACATGAGCCACCAAAATCCCGGTGTAAGCGTCTAAGTTCCTCTGTTCTGCCTCACTTGTCCTCTAGAAAATTTTAGCTGGAGCTGAGAAACCATGAAAATAATGTCTTCATCTCATAGAACAGTCTGTACATACTCAGTTTAGCCATTAGTTTCCCTGGAAATTTAGCAGAGACACCAGAGCAAAGTGCTTTCTCTGGGAAGTACTGCTCAGGAGCTGAAATCCTGCTGCCTGCCAGAGTTGCCATCTGTAGGTTAGTGCTAGGTTTCCTTTGGAAGCTCCATCTGCTTTGCGTTCAGTGACTCATAACTACACAATACTCCACATTTTTAACATTAAGGTTTCCAGCTGGATACCACTGACTGAAGAAAAAAAACAAAACAGCAGTGGTGGTGTACATAGATAATATATACATTACTGATTTATAAAAACAACCACAGAAAAGAACTGATGACCTACATGGGGAAGAAAAGCAACCACTACTTTGCTCAAATACTTCTGTTCTGCCATCATTTGCAATTTGTCTACCTGCTCATTTCTGTTCTTCCCTTTCTAGACTTTGCTTTGTTAATATATCCAGATTTAATTTTGATCTAATTAGGTACAATTGGTTATTGATATCAGGACAGTTCCTGAGTAACATTAAGATGATGCCAAGAAAAGTAGCAATGCTGATCTAGAATGAAAGTACCAAGACTACTCTTCTGCCAATTTTAACTTTAATAAATATCTACAGACTTACATGGGAATCAGAACCAAAGACTTAGCCCAAGTCCACAAGATATCCCTGGAATGTTAACGTAGATTTTTTTTTTTTTTGTACAGCTATTAAAAAGGGAATAGTTCCCACTGAAAACCTAGAGTGAAAGGATCTGCATTTAATAACAACAATAATGAAAATAATAATTAAAAAGCCAAATAACATTAATTGTTTAACCTCCACCAGGTTTCTACCACAGCTGTAGTTATTTCTATTTTATTTATAGGTAGAAGCAATTGGATACCATTTTATCAGTCTTTATTATTATTTGACTCTTCACACCTGGTGGAGTATCTGATGAAGTGGCAAATATTCTATGCAAATATGAAGTGACCAGTGTGAAGAGGTCTGGCTGGAACCTGATGAGAAATTTAATCCTAGAAAATCCCCCCAATCTATATAAATTAATGCAATTAAGGCTCATCAAACGCTCCTCTGAACCCACTGTCAAATCAGATAAAAACCCATGCAACAGTCTGTGAATGTGTAATCAGATAGAGTCTGGAATTCACTGAGACGTGGTTATGCTTTGGACACAGTGTCAAAATCATTATTTTGCCTTTGACTCTTCTGTTTCTTATACCTCTGCCTCCGGCTCAATAATTTATCCGTCATACATTTAGAAGAACACAAGATAAACAGCAAAAAAACTAGCACATAGAAACTAGCACAGCTCTACCCAATGGGAATTTAAACACCAAAATAACCTGTATTTAAAATCTGTTATGAAATATTAGAGTGATTCAGTTGGACAGATATTATTAATTTAATGGATTATTAATATGATATTCCATTTATATCTCCTGTTCTATCCCAAAGTCTTCTGAGATATTTTCCAATTAGTATTTAATGATAATATAAAATGTAGCTACTTCTGGGATAAACATCCATCAGAAATTAGTAAGAAATCCATCGTTAAAAGCTAGGTAAGCAGAATTTGCTGCCTAATTCATAAAATTGGAATACAGTAAGCACACCAGGGATGTTTCTATACCTTCCCCATGTAGTCGTTCAAAATTCATACAATATAGTACAAACGCAAAACCTAAGGTTATATTATAGAACCATAGAATCACTTAGGTTGGAAAAGACCTTCAAGATCATTGAGTCCAACTTAACCCAGCACTGCCAAAGCCACCACTAAACCATGTCCCTAAGCACCACAGCTACATGTCTTCTAAATACCTCCAGGAATGGTGACTCCATCATCTCCTGGGCAGCCTGTTCCAGTGCTTGACAACACTTTTTCGGTGAAGACGTTTTCCCTCATACCCAATTTAACCCTCCCCTGGCAGAATGTGAGGTCATTCCCTCTCACCCTATCACTTGTTACCTGGGAAAAGAGACTGGCTCCCTGCTGTCTACAACCTCCTCTCAGGCAGTGGTAGACAGCAATCAGGTGCCCCCTCAGCTTCCTTTTCTGCAGACTATAAGCTATTTCATCTTGTCTTCTCATTGTTTGTTTGGGTTGGTTTTTTTTTTTGGTTTTGTTTTTGTCTTATTCTAGCTTAAACACAGAGCAAATAGACACACAGTCCATCGTTATATAGTGTAACAGGGAAATCTTCCCCTCTCATCTGCTCACATTTTACCTTTCTGGTATGCTTTCTTTCACTAATCAACCAGTTTTTGTGAGCTCTGTGAGGGAACATGGTAGAAAAACATGAAATGCTAGGGCAGGGAAGAGGCTTTTTCAGGTTTATTTTATTTTATTTTTTTATATTAAAAAGGAAAAAACCATTTCTTTCTCTTTTGCATACCTTTGAACATTGTTCTAGCCTCCGTTACTAAAAAGCCTTGTTGCTTTTAAGAGAAAGCTTAAATCTCTTAGGGGTTAAACTGACAGGCTCCAGGGACTGCAAGGTGGTCTGTTGAATGCAGGACATACATTTAAACTTGGGTTGTAAGTGTGTAGATATGAACATACTGGTTGTACTACATTACATTATGTTGTTGCATTTAGCTGGTAAACACAATGTGTCTAATAAGGATCTAAACCTCTTCTCATAACTTTAAGCAAAAATATTCTTATGTTATGTTGGTCTAAATCACGTAATCAATTCAGTTTTGATTTGAAAGATTGGTAGTTCATATTCCTTTCCTTTTATCCTTTCCACTTTCTAAAAATCTTCAAAGAGTTTTAAAATATGTAAAGGAAACTCATGAAACAAGGGGAAGAACAGCCTTACTTTTTTTTTTTTTTTTCAGTAGTGATAAATATGGGGGTTTTAGCAGCTTTTGTGTGTTTTACTAGAATTGTTAAAGCCTTTTCCTTTTCCTCTTGGAATAACTAGAACAGCATACAGAACCTCTTTCAAAGGCATTAGGTGGCAGATCATAGAATCATAGAATTTTGGGGGTTGGAAGGGACCTTCAAAGATAATCTAGTATGCTTCCCCTGCCACAGGCAGGGACACCTTCCACTAGACCAGGTTGCCCAAAGTCCTGTCCAACCTGATTTTGAACACTTCTAGGGATGGAGCATCCATGTCTCCATGAGCAACCTCTTCCAGTGTCTCACTACCCTCATAGTAAGTAATTTTTTCCTTATATCTAATCTAAATTTAGCTTCTTTTAGTTTAAAACATTTACTCCTTGTCATACCACTACAGGCCATGGTAAAAAAAGTCTCTCTCCATCTTTCTTATAAGCTCTCCTTAGGTACTGATAGGCCACAATAAGGTCTCCTTAGAGCCTTCTCTCCTCCAGCTGAACAGCCTCAGCTCTTCCAGCTTTTCCTCATAGGAGAGGTGTTCCAGCACTCTCTACATTTTTGTGGGTCTCCTGTTGACTGGCTCTAACAGGTTCATGTCTTTCTTGTGCTGGGTGCCCCAGACTTGTGTGCAAGGCTCCAGGTGGGTTTCACCAGGGCATAGGAGAGGGGGGAAAATCACCTCCTTCAGCCTCGTGACCACACTTCTCGTGATGCAGCCCAGGGCATGGTTGGCTTTCTGGGCTGCAAATCTGCACATTGCTGGGTCATGGCCAATCTTTCACCTACCAATACCCCCAAGTCCTTCTCCACAGGCTGCTCTCAATCCATTCATCACCCAGTCTGTACTGACACTGGTACTTGCCTCAACACATGCCAGGACCTTGCACTTGGCCTTGTTGAACTTCAGGAGGTTCACACGGGCCCACTTCTCCAGTCTGTCAAGGCCTCTCTGGATGACAACTCCTCCTTCAAGAGTATCTGCTCAGCTTGCTGTCATCTACAAACGGCTGAGCAGTACTGGTCCCAGTACAGACCCCTGATGGACACCACATGTTACTGATATCCGTTTGGGTGTTACTGGTATCCCTTTGGACACAGATCTCCATTTTGACAAATGTAATCATATACTTTGATGTTATCATACAAATCAATACCTGTCAGAGTCTGCTTGTGAAATTAAGCTCATTGTATACGCAGAAGAGATGACACTGGAAAAGGAGTAGCTCCATCTACACTGATGGCAGTGTGTGTGCATTTGAAATCAATTGCAGGAGGAACAGGGTGGCAAAAAGAGCATGTACTTATTAATCATAAAAAGGAAGAGAGCAAGGAAAAAACCTGAATGAATTATTTTGGATACCTGCAAGTAGTGAGTGCTGTGGTGCTTTGGAAAAAGACTGAAAAACATATGCAAAAATAAAACTTCCAAATAATACAATTTCCCTCAGCCCACTTATGTTTGCTTTTAGCCTTAAAACATCAAGTGATGTTTCAGTCCTGGAGAAGGTTATTGGATTGACAATCCCGGAGAATTAAGTCCTTGTTTAGACTGTAAGGCTGGTAGATTATAAGAAGGCGTATTAACAAAACCAGTTCTGTTTATTCTCTGAAGGTGTTCCCAAAGAATTAGGAGGCTAGACAGTGTATCTGCTGGTTCTGCCAACAAGCAGTTCAAGATAAATCTGGTCTGGTGTGATACTTTTCTTTTTTAAAACCTTCTGCTTTAAAATCTGTGCACTCTATAATTTATCTTGTACACACCACAATTTTCTTCAGGTTACTGTTTCCTGTTTGAGTATTTTTAATCAAGTTCTGCACATTGCTGAATGACATGTCATTACAGAGTGAAAACAAGACGTTAAAACAAACTATTAGATGTTTAAATTTTCTGTCACACTCAGTTTCTTCTCCCTTCCCAGTCCCTAAACTAAAAATATTTTGCAAATTAACAATTTCTGATTACCAAAATCTCTGCTTACAAAACTTTCCCCCACACTCCTGCTAGACCAATGGTTCTCTGCTGTTTATGTAACTGCCCTGAAAGATGTACTGTCTTTTCATTATAAAACTACAAGTGACTTTCGTAGTAGGAGACATACTTGATGTCTAAAATAAAGGAACAGAGAGCTGAGCCAAGGGGACCACAGTGCAACAGATAACATCACTTTTTTCTTGATACAGAAGGCAAATGAGAGGGTTAGATCACTACCACATGGTTACTGGGGTAGAACAAGATGGATTTTCCAATTTTTTATTTGTGTCTCCATGTTTTTTGTAGGTACTGAATCAGTGTCACTTTACTGAACCACATCCTCTGCTCTGTGGTACAGCTCTAAAATGCTCCTGGAAGTATATTCTGTACGAGGTGTAAAACTGGGGCAGTGATGGTAGTGATCGACAAGATCTATCTAGGATCTGGTTTGTTGGGGTCAAAGGCTTATAACCAGTTCATTTTAATAATTTGTTCCATACTACTAACAGGCAAGAAATCAGACACTTGTCCTTATATAGACATATTTTTACTGCTGAAGACCACCAAAAAGCACACACAAGACATTCAGTCCCCTGAGCAAGTTGTATTTCAGTTCATTGCATTATATGTAAGGTCCCCTGTAATTCAGCATAATGTAACAGAACATACACACACGTATCTTTCTCAGGTGAAAACCCAAAAAGCTTTACAAAAACACAGCCAAAGATATCAAAGCCAAATTTCACTGAGAAATTCTTGTTATCTTCTTCCCAAAGTGACCATTCTATGTCTGATATCAAAGAAATCATCATACAGATGACTGTGTTTTATGTAAAATAAAGTAGGAATGTGGGGTTTATTGCATCTGAGTTTTTTAGATTTTTAAAAAATACATCTGGCTTAAAAAAATCCAAAACCTACTGAAAGACAGATCTTTCTGCTCCAGGTTTCCCCCCAAGATTGTTGATGTTATTTATGGAAAGTTGGTGTAAAAGAGTAAAGTTTTACAAAGTTATAAATATCAGAAGACATCCTTAGTTTAATAATAATAATAATAATAATAATAATAATAATAATAATTACACAAATAATATAATAATTATAAATAATAATTAATGATAATGTTATTCTAGTTAACTTATTGAGCTAGATCATGGGTGCTTCAGCTGTCCTATCGTTCCACACAATTTAGAAACTGTAAAAGAAGGCCAACATTGATGCAACATGCTTACAGTTAAAGCGTTAGAACAAATCGGCCTTAAATTTTGGAGCCAGCACTCTCCTTTCTACAATAAATATCTACCTGCTTTTTAGAAAAGAAATGACTGTAAGATATCACTGAAGACAGGTCTTTGTAAGGTTCATGTTCTACTTTGCTATTTCATGCTTTAACACATCTAGCATTTTTGCATCTTAAAGGACACTGTTAGCTGTATAATCTGAACTGTACCGTACCTTTAAAAATTTAAGTTCTGTTTGTAATGTATTAGGAGAATACTGAATTGCAAGAGATAATTAGCTGAAGGTCTTTCTCTTGGAGCTAAGATATCAAATTGTGAAAATTAGGAATTACAATTGATTCTGATCCAGATGTTTGATTACTGCATATTACTTGTTAATTAAAACATTTATTACAAAGTTAGCAAAGGGCTATGGTGACATATCATCTTAAAGCATGTCTCTTTAATGACCTTAGTCTTTTTGGCTATGTGCCAGATGATTTTAAAGGGGGGGACACATGAATAATGCATACTGTAAACCAGAGTTGTTCTCATAACAGATGCCATTTCTTAGAGTTATCACTTGACCTCTGAGAATTAGTACAATAATAACAATAATCATCCAGTCCTGCAGAAATATTACTTTTCATATATTCATTTTCCTACTTTTAGGGTAAATTACATATTTAAAGTGAATTAACTCCTTTTTAGGGGAGTAAAGTGGAAAAACAAAGTCATGTATGATAAAGAATAGGATAAGTAAAAGGCTGGTTATAAAGA
Source organism: Microhierax caerulescens (assembly GCA_035590215.1). Lineage (NCBI taxonomy): Eukaryota > Metazoa > Chordata > Aves > Falconiformes > Falconidae > Microhierax > Microhierax caerulescens. The sequence goes on from JAVJGJ010000001.1 coordinate 42,446,339, forward strand.
AAGGGGATGTGTGTTGTTTGCCCAAATGTTTTGTCTTTGCATATATGATTACTCTGGGATTCACTGTTGGGAATGCAAACAATAAAGGAAACAAAAGAAAATCTAAGTAAGAATTTGTATAAACTAGCAACTTTGCTAAAAGAAAGAAAACATACTTGTTTCTCTGGATGGCAGAAGATCAGACAGAAATATGAAGAAGGGAAAAATTATTTATTCTTTCCTCTGGCCCATGAAAAAGTGCTTCCTAAGTGCATTTCTGACCACTTTCAGGAACAAAATTTTAAATTTCCACCTACAATTCTGTACCTTTCCATGATTTCTCCTAGGAGACTGCATTGTCCCTGTCACTGTACTTCCCACAGATAATACAGCACTCAGGTCTGACTGGCATGCAATGAAACCTGGTTCTTAGCAGTTCTGTTTGTGTCAAATAACCCGGTTTGTATTGAATTTGCGGCACAGACCCACCAAGTGCCTATATTCTAATTTCAGTGAGATTCCTGCAGGAATCAGAAAAGATGACAGCAGTGAACACCAGACAGTAAGAAGACACAGTTCTTAAATGTAACTACTGTTCACTGGACACTTAAGTTTTTCAGTTAATAACTTCAGAACACTTTAATCAAGAAATTCTTTTTTTTTTTTTCAGAAGGTTTGCTATTTTTTTAATTGACACTTGCAAGATTTTTAATTTGTGCTCTCCAAAATCATGAGTCATTTGAAAAACTTGGCTAGGATCATACAATTGTAGAATATCTCGATTTGGAAGGGACCCATAAAGATTACTGAGTCCAACTCCCTGCTCCTTGCAGGACTACCAACAACTAAACCACATCACTGAGTGCCATCCAGACACCGAGATCTGTATGTCCTGCATCTCCAGCAAAGGGGAAATGTATACCTTTTAGATTTAGATATTTTAGATGCATTCAGGATTTTGAGGTTAGGAAAGGTATAGCTGCTGGAAATAAGATACACTGACCATTATTTAAGTTACCAATAGGAAGCATAACTTTGCATCTTAACAAACCCTTGCTTTGTGAGGCTGACCAACATTATATTTTAGGACTGAAGTCAGGAATCGAATCCTAATAACAAACAATAACACCAAAATCTTAACCAAGTAGCACCAAAAATTGAAAGTTTTGGCAGCTGAAAATGCAGATTTATGTTAGCCTTGAAAGGTCTCTCGTACTCAATAATCTTTTGGAAATGCAGATTCATATGTAATTTACTGAAGAAAGGGCATGTTGCATGACTCTGGTCCAAAGGGCACCCAGTTCAATCCCCACCACCTGTGTTGTGTTCAATGCCCAAGCCTGTCAGTGTTTAAGAGGCATTTGGACAATGCCCATAGCAAGAGGCTTTAACCTTTGGTCAGCCCTGAATTGGTCAGGTAGTTGGTTTAGAGCAGGGGTCCTCAAACTTTTTACCCAGGGGGCCGGCACATGGATTAAGTGTCAGGGTCATCTGCAGCTGCTTGGTTTCCACCCCCAACCCCCGGTAGGGGGGCTCTGTAAATACCGGGGGGGCGGATTGAGGACCCTTGGGGGCTGTCTCCAGCCCACGGGACGTAGTTTGAGGACCCCTGAGCTAGATGATCCTTTTGGGTCCCTTCCAACTGAAACAATCTGTCTATGCCTTCATGTCCCAAGTCCCTGCCCTGAGCCTCAGGGGCTTGAGAGGTGTATTAAGAAAGATTACTATTGAAATCTGTGATGAACAGAGTTCTCCTAAGGCTGTGTCACTGCACATAGTATTGTGTTAGACCGAGAATTTATATTGATTCCTATTGAATGCCATCTAGTGAACTGCTAACCATATCTCTTACGGAACATAAATATTAATTGGATTAACACGTTTTGGCATATGAGGCTTGGTGAGATCAAGCCATCTATAACACAGGGAAAGGATCCAAGCAACAGCTCAAGGGTGCTATTGGTCATGAAGACAACCTTGAAGGTGAGCAGCTTATTATACACCAAGGGTTTGCAATTTCACTGTTTCCACATGCTAAATCTGGAAACTTTCTGTAATTCAATGGAGATGATGGGGTCAACTTTTAAAGATGAAACACAAATCCTATTATATCTTCCCTGGATTTCACGATCCACTCCTTTGAACACAGAGTGTTGCTTTAAAAACACACACACACACACAAAAATAAAAAAATAAAAAATCTCACTTTCTATTCAGAAAACACAAAACTAACAGAGCCTAATCTATCCAGCTATTTCAAATTTAGATATTTCAATGGTGTTAAGGGAAGTGTGTGTTTTCAGCTTTGCTGAAGAGGAAGAAATGACATTTGTTAAATAGATGCTCAGTGCTTCTCGCAGGGAGGGTTGGAAGAGTGAACAGTAATGCTGGAATTCACATCAATGGGAGTTGACAGATAAAACAGAGATAATTTTAATTTAAATGATTAAACTGAGTCATAAAACAATGTTATTTTTTGGGAAACTGATTCTGAAATGTGAACAACTGCAGGAGGTTAAGGATGCTTGGATCTCAAAATTCAAAACATAAAATTTTGTCTAAGATTTCCAGGTGTCTGTGAAAATTCACTCTGCATGTATCAAAAAGTGACAATTCACTTAATACTTGAACACTGATGACACTTTTTGTGCCTGAGATTAGTACTTTGTATTCCTACTTCATTCTCCCTTGAGTGTATTTCTTGAAACATTACAGGCATGTCTGAACATTATAGGTTTGCCTCTTGCCAAAATGACATAGATCATGCCTGGCAATATCTGTCATCTTTTCCATGCTTGCCACTAGTTAAAGGCAAATTCATTCTTTCACTTTAATAAGAAAAATACCTCTATTCTTAAGATATGAAGTTAAGCCAGGGAGCGATTGTCTCTCTATGCTGATTTATTTGAAATCTTTGCTTTTGCAGAAGTGCTGTACTGTGAGTGTGAAATGCACCTGACTCCACTTTAAACACTGTGTAAGCTCAAAGTACAAAGTAAATGGATTTTATTGAAAAAATAGGAAAGATTACAGTTTTGTTTATGAAGTTGGAAACACATTTACATAAGAAACACATAAACCCAAATATTGTGTGCATGGTGATATATAGTAGACTCCTTATAGCTGTGATTTCAGATTTTTTCTGATGTGTCTAGCAGGAAGTTAAAGCTCCTGCTAGAAGTAAAGTAGGGTTTTACTACCAAATAAAAAGAGCATTTTTTTTCAGGGTAATTTTAAATCTCTGAATTTCCATCCCTGGGTTTTGTTTTGTATTTTTATTTTTATCTTATCTGCTGTCAAATGTAAATTAAATTTCAGAGCATGTCTCTCATTTTTCTATTAATACCAGGGACCTTTCTTATTGTGATTTTGTTGTTGTTGTGTAGTATCTAACAGAATAATACATGAAAACTCTAGAATTTATCTGGGAATGATTCTCTTACAGAATTAGACACCTTGAAGCACTTTTTCTTGTACACTTCATTTCATTCTTCTTTCAAAACAAGAAGTGGACTTGTACTTTTACATTGTAATTCAGCATAAGCCTTCTTGTGCAAATAAGTTGGTTTTGCACACCATACATGATAAGAATTTTTGGTGTCCTGCAACTGTTTGTATTTTGGTTTAATAGAAACATATATGTGATTATACGTGTCACTTCACCACGTGCTTTCCATTTGCAAGGTTTTATTCATTCAGAGAGCACTGGCCACCTCATACCAGCACAGACAAATATTCTCTATCAGTTTGCATGTACTATATCTATCTATCTATATATTTATTTGCATATACTATAATCTCTATCTATTTTGCATCTACTGTAATACAGTCATGGATACATACACCTGAACCTGGCACACTACAAAGAAGCCTTCAGGCTGTAGTAACTGATGTTTATGAGCAGATGGGTGCTGGGATGGGACCAAAATTAAATTAGTACACTACAGGTGGTAACAGAACTAATTGTATTTAGTGCTATTAGTGCAGACATCTAGCAAGCACTGAAGGCAATTCAAATGGAAGTCCCTGTTTTCAACAATGTTATGTGTAGTTAACTCAGGAATTGCTAAATGTAATGATTAAATGTTGAACTTAGGATATCTTGCCATCAGATTTTTCTTGAACACATATTTCAGTCCTTGAACAGTAGATGACTACCCAGTCATTTCTTAGAGAAATGTAAATCTCACTCAAGGTGGTTCTGAACTGTACCTGTCCAATGATTCTTTTTTCATTGTTGGGACACACTTGCCATGAGTGACTGCCAAAGTAGGTTCAGAGAGTGGCACAGGTGCCTAGGTCTCTGTGGACAAGAAATCCGCAGGGGCTGGCTGGCAATACGACAGAAGAGCTGTGGGAGAAACAAGATACCTGTATGCTCCCCCACACACATCATTGTGCAGTAGTGTTCACATGCAGGTTTTAGTGAGGAATGTTTCAGGCACAACAATGGAATATGGGGAACCGGCACTGGGAAGATGAAACTGAGGGACAAATGGACAGAAATACATTGGGACCACCTGCTGGGATATAATTCTCTGAGGGAAGCAGACAGCACAATTTGTGTGAGGGATTGCACTTGTGAACTTGCTGGAGATAAGACATCAAAACTGAATTCACATTATTTTTCTCTCAGTGAAACTTTTCTGTGTGGTAGAGCTGACTGAGGCAAATTTGCATTTACCATTAGTTCAGTGTCATGTAGTATCATGTACATAGGAATGACCTTCAAGTATAATATTCTCTGTCCAGGTAATTTCACTAAGATAAAGAACACTGCAGGTAGAAAACCTGAGCAGTATGAATTTTTGAGTACTGTGTCTTTTTTACCCAAGAACAACTTAATTGTGCCTGTTTCTGATGCTTCTCCACTGAGGCCACATGCAGGATAGCCCTCATGACATTAGGAACTCTGATAAAGTTATTTTCCTCTATGTGGGTCCTCCCTCTCAAGTATTAGATAAATTTCTTCAATATCTACTATTTAGATCCATGTCTTTAAGTCAAGTTAGTAGAACATAATTGCAAGAGACTCAGAAAGAGGAGCCTCTGTCTGTGACTGCAGTGATTGCGCAGACAAAAGTTAGATACTTGGTGGAAAACTTTTAGGTTCTTGTCCAAAAGTCCAAGCTTAGGCTTTCTTTTGTTCTGTTTTTGTCTGGTGTTTTGTTTTCTAATTAAATGAACTGTAGCCTGAAGAAATTCTTCCTTGATGTATAATCCTTCCTGTGTGGAGATCACATCTTTAAACATATGTTTTGGGGGAGCAAGATGACAAACAAATGTATAAGCCTCAAAATTGTGAATTTGGCTATGGGATCATTTTAAGTTCCTTGCTTTTGCAGTGTTAAGAATTCCCAATTGTTAAAGACTGACTTAAACATGGATTATATAAAATTAGGAAAAAAGTGAACAAATATAAATATTTTACAGACTGATTTCCAGAGTAATTGTTTTTCTTCACTCCCCTACAACCCATTACATTTAAAAGCTGTATCTTTAAAAGCATTTTAGACAGGAAATAAAATGTGTGGCAAACACCTTCATATGTCATTACTTAAAAACTCTTCCTGATAAACAACATTTTTGTTGCCTTTTTTTAATATCAAAATAGCTTCATATGGAAGATTGTCAGTGTCAAAACTCTTTTATGATCTAAAAAAATTAATTATGTCCCATACAGAAAATCCTTTAGGTTTATTATTTTAACTACATTCTTTCTATGTGCTTGTCATCTATATTGTGTTTGTAGTTTGGGTTTGTTTTTTCCTTTTAGGGGCTTCATGGTATTTTAAATTCAAGCTTTTCATTGAAATCTTTCTAATGGCTTCTGATGAAGAGTAGGGCAATCTGTGCATTAGGGTGATGTGAGCTCTATTCCCTTCAGTGGAAGCTCTTACTGTGTTAATGTCAAGGTTACTATTTCCAGTTCAGTTTATATGCGGAGCATAATTGACCTCAATGGGATTTTGGTCAAGTCCTACAAGAAATCCTGGGCACGGAGACTTCAGTAAATCATTATAATCCTACTAAACCTAGATTTTTTATATTGGTTACCCTGCATGTGCCCCCTTACCTCCCACATCAGCATCTATCTTTTTCATACTGTAGATGACTTGGCAGAGGAAAAACCTCCTGATGGACATGCTAACACAAATGCTATTTCTCAGAAGCTCCATTAAAAAAGAAAAAAAAAAAAAAAAGAAAAAGCTCAAAATTGCCCTATGTGCCCTGTGTATCATCGAAGAAGGAACATGGGACTGAGAAAGATCCCTTTTGTTATTAAATACAATCCTTTCCCATCATATTCAATTAACCATGTCTCTAAAGACCATGTATTCAAAGTACAGGAGAAGAAAAAAGAATTGGAAGAACAGAAAGATGGAGAGCATAAATAAACAACCAGAGGATGCTCATCAGGATATTTGTCTGTTGTAACAGCACACTGTCAGAGCACTAGTAATTTTTTTGTGTTGTTATTATCACAGCTAAATGTTTTTTATGCTCCAGCTGTAGCAGATAGGAACTATTTTGCCTTTGCCTGTGATGCGACTGGGCTCACTATTACATCACTGTTAGTGCTAATTCTTACATTCTTCTGAACTCCTAGGTATTGGCAGCTGATAAAAGGTTACTGCAGTAGGTCTGATCTGGGATACAATGTTGCACATTACAAAGTTTTGAACCAAATGAAGCCAACAAGATCCTGAGTATATCAGAAATAAAACCACCACCAAAAAAATCCCATGTGCATCATTATAAAATCATCTGTCAAGCTGCCTCATTCAACTTTTAATAGGCAGAACAGAACCTAGCAATTAATGTCACTATCTGTTATTTTCTTTGTAAATGATGTGTTTTTTTCTTCAAATACTTCCTGCTTTGCGCTAATCTACTTCAGTAATACCTAAATCCCTTTCCATTGGGATAAAGTTCAATTCAATTCCTTTGAGTGTTAAGAAATGTCATGAATGTGTCCTGCATCTCGTAAGAATAGAAGAGAGCATCAAGACACTTTCGTTACAATTTCACTTAATACTAGAGCTGTGCATGTAAATTAGACTGGTACCCTTTGTTAAAAAAGTTATGAGATGCTCTGAAAAGGGTCACATTTACCTGGCTCAAATTAGTTGTCTGAAGTGTAGGTTAATTTCTTTCTTTAAACTATCTCTACTATCAATATGTATCTCCAAATGCAAAGCTACATTGTTTTTTCCCTTCCTGACAAAATAGAAACTCTGTCATTCTATTCAATCATTTGAATACTGTTCATATTTGTTTATGGAATGCTTTGCTATGTGGAGAAAGGATACAGCTCAGCTAAGCTGTCATCGCATACAGAAGTAGAGGGTGCACTGCACTCAGTGAGATAGTTTGCAGTTTTAAGACTTAAAAATGGCTCCTTTACTATTGCCATTCCCTGCTTTTTCTTCACCCTTCAAAAAGAACGTGTGTTCTGATAACTCATGGGTAACATGACCATCTAAGGAACCTGCATATGCACAAGTCCATGGGACCTGATGGGATATAGCTGAGGATCCTGAGGGAACTGGCAGATGAAGTAGCTAAGCCACTATCCATCATATTTGAAAAGTCACGTAAGACTGCTGAAGTTCCCACTGACTGGAAAATGGGAAACATAGCTCCTATTTCTAAAAAGGGAAAAAAAGGAAGACCTGGGGAACTACAGGCCACTCAGTCTCACTTCTGTGCCTGGCAAGATCATGGAGCAAATCCTCCTAGAAACTGTACTAAGGCACATGGAAAATAGAGAGATGACTGGTGACAGCCACCATGGCTTCACTAAGGACAAATTGTGCCTGACAAACTTGGTGACAGCACTGCTGGATAAGGGACAAGCAACTGACATCACCTACCTGGACCTGTCCAAAGCATTTGACACTGTCCCACACAGCATCCTTGTATCTAAAACCGAGAGGCCTGGACATGATGGACGGATCATTCACTGGATAAGGAATTGGTTGGATGGTCACACTCAAAAGAGTTCAAGTCAACAGCTCAATGTCCAGGTGGAGAGCAGTCATGAGTGGTGTCCCTCAGGAGTCCATACTGGGACTGGTATTGTTTAACATCATCAGGGACATGCAGCATTGGACTGAAGCAGAGCCTCAGCAAGTTTGTGGATGACACCAAGCTTAGTGGTGTGGCTGATAGTCTAGAGGTAAGGGATGCAGTCCAGAGGGACATTGACAGGCTAGAGAGGTGGGCCTGTGCAATCCTCGTGAATTTCAACAGGGCCAAGAGAAAGGTCCTGAACCTGGGTCAGGGCAATCCCAAACAGGGATACAAGCTCAGTGACAAGTGGATTGAGAGCAGCCCTGCAGAGGAGCTGAGGGTATTGGAGGATGAAAAAATGAGTATAATCTAGCAGTGTGTACTCACAGTCCAGAAAGCCAATTGCATTCAGGGCTGCATCACAAGAAGCGTGGCCAGCAGGTCAGGTAATTCTCCCCCTCTACTCTGCTGTTGTGCGACCCCACCTGGAGTACTGCATTCAGCTTTGGGACCCCCCGCATGAAGAAAGACATGGACCTTGAGCAGGTCCAGAGGAGGTCCATGAAGATGATCACAGGACTGGAGCACTTCCCCTGTGAGGACAGGCTGAAAGAACTGGGGTTGTTCAGCCTGGAGAAGGGAGGATGTCAGAGGAGACCTTATAGCAGCCTTCCGGTATTTAAAGGGGGGCTACAGGAAAGGTGGGGAGGGACTCTTCATCAGGGAGTGTAGTGACAGAACAAGGGGCAATGTTTTTGAACTGAAAGAGGGTAGATTTAGATCAGCTATTAGGAAGAAATTCTTCCCTGTGAGGGTGCTGAGGCGCTGGCACAGGCTGCCCAGAGCAGCTGTGGATGCCCCATCCCT
>JAVJGJ010000001.1:42455218-42465232 GCA_035590215.1 Microhierax caerulescens
GCTGGACAGGGCTTGGAGCAACCTGGGCTGGTGGAAGGTGTCCCTGCCCATGGCAGGGGGTTGGAACTGAATGGTCTTTAAGGTTCCTTCCAACCCAACCCATTCTACGATTCTATGATTCTATGAAAACTATGGATTAAAACTTTAATTATCAAGTTTTAAAAGAGACTAATTTCACGATCTTTCCTTACCCTTTCAAGGCTGAGTTTCAAATCTTGGGGTCATCCACTCTTTTTCATGGAAGTTCAAGTGCACTGCAGAAGATATATCTTGCAGGAAACTGTCTGTGTGGGAACAGAGGTGATCTGCTGTACAACACCCTCTTTGAGGTTTGAGGATGGTTGATGAGAAAGGATCCACCCAACAAAGTGGGGCAAGAAGATCTTTACCAACTGGTTGCCTGACCTAGCAAGGGGAAATTTAAACTCAGGACAAAGGACCAGGCAGATAATGACCATACTTAAGTGAAGTAGCAAAAGCTGAGGTGGAAAGCAAAGGATGCAGGAATGTTAGAACAAGAGAAACCTCAGGAATGACTAACTAGACCATAAGGAGTTCCTCTACAAGTGTATGTACACAAAGACACATGGCCTCAGAAACAAGCAGAAGGATCTAAAGCCCTGCCTCTGGTCTCTGAGCTATGACATTGTTCAAATGACTGAGAAGCAGTAGGATGTCTAGCAGAAACGTATTGATAGGTGATGTGGCTTAACCCCAGATGGCAGCTGAGAAAATTAACTCCATCCCAGCCAAAACCAGGACAAGTGAATATAAATTCTCCAAGAAAGACAGGAAAGGAAGATGTGAATGGTGCCTATGTGGACTTTTTCATTAGGACAGATGACAGTTTGGTTGAGAATTGGTAGGTCAGGATCAAAATCCTTCTTTGAACAATTGCAGAAAGACAATCCAGATCACAGAATCTTGTCATTGGAGACTTTAACCTCCATGATATCTCCTGAAAGGACAACACAGCAGGACACAAGCAGTCAGGAAAATTTCTGGGGCGAGTTAGGGATAAGTTCCTCACACACGTACTGAATGGGCCAGCCAAGAGGGGTGCATAGCTTATCTACTATTAATTAAGAAGGAAAAACTGGGTGAAGATGAAGTAGCTTTGGTAGCTACACTTGTGGTGTCTTTGACATTAATAAGATCTATGACAAGAGACTGAGGCAATAGGCCTGTTCGGCCTGGAGAAGACAAAACCCTAGGAAGACCTAATTTCAGCCTTCCAGTACCGGTGCACAGTTCATTGAGAAAATACAGTGGGAGGATGGGAGACAACAGACATAAGATGAAATAAGGAAGGCTCAGACTAGAGGACAAGGTTGGACTAAAGACCTCCTGAGGTTCCTTCCAACCTGAATCATTCTGTGATGCTGTAGTAAAGGACAAAGTGTTAGAGATTACAAAGTGTCAGGATAAAGATACGGATTTTGTGTCTCATTTGATGTTTTCTCATTTGACATGGGAAGACATGTCAGTGTTTCAACACATATGGCTTCATTGCTGTATGTGTTCTGCAACTGAATGCAAATGTTCTCAAGGCTATCCAAAGAGATTTGTGAAATAGACACAGTCTTCCAAGGTGCTAGATTTTCATTTGGATAAGTGACTTTTCACGAATAAACATGGTTTAAGACATAGCCAAATGCCTCTATATTGGCTTATTCAAGATTTGTCTGCTGGATGTGTTGAGTTCCCAACTAAGACGGTATGCAAGTCTACAAACAGATAACTAACAATAATTAAGATCAATAATTTAATCAGAACCTGTTCTATGGCTATTTCATCTCAGTGCACAGTGGAGATTGAATTGAATGGCAGTTAAAACTTCAGAGTGAGAAACTGGAAATAACCAGCAAATCAGAAGGAACAATCAGGGACAAAGTGAGGATTTAATCTATCTCTGAACAAAAACAGGAATAAGTATTATGTCCTGCATGTATTTAAATTCCACCTATGTTAGATGTTCATCTAGTTACCAGGAGGGCTGTTTTATTTTTCATTTTAAAATTGGCAGATTGTAACCATGTTCTTGTAAAGATACTCCTCTGTAGCATGTTCTACATACAACGTCTCAGACCTCAAATGATTTTAGAAACTGAAACTACAGCAGACTGCATGTCAGCTTTCTTCCTAAATGTCTCATGGGGTCTACTTATTTCAGAAAATCCTTCTCTGTGCCATAGTACAATTAGCAAAGTAGCTTATTATGAAATTTCTCGTGGTTATGAATAAAGGACTTAAATGGTAAGATATTTTGTACAACTCTGCTGCAATCCAAAAGCACATATTTCATCATAGTATTACTTGGATTTTTGGCAAAGCAACATGATGTGTTTGGCTTTTGCAAGCTATGATGTATGGTTACGATAAGGTGTATTCTCTCAGTATCCTCTCAGGATGGTCTTTTCTAACTTACTTTCTGTAGAAACTGCCTTGACTTTTTGATGTAGCTAATGTACTGAAAGCCTCTGGCAGACATTTTGTTAGTATTCCATTAAGATCAGGAAGGTCCATGATGATTATTTAAACTGACATTCTGTGTAGCAGTGATTTTTGCACCCAATTGTTCTGGTGCTAAGACTGTACATAGAAATACTTGTAAATTTAAGTGAACTCTGAATAGGTATAGAACATACCAGGTGTTTCAGAACTGCATTAATAAATTCATCTGGGTTTGTACGGCACTTCCTCAGGACCATCATTGTTACAGATCTAGAGAGCTGTGCATCTAGAAACATATGAAAACCTTTTCCATGTACTGGGAAATCACTAGCTGAGTAGAGAGCTTGAAGATGGTATGGTAGGGCTGCACTCAGCATACAGCTCTGGAAATGGGCGGTACCAGGCAGGCCTTGACGTTATGCTCATCCCATGTTGCATGCTGGATCTATCATCTGAACCATATACACGTTGTCCAGTCATGTGGGAATAACTGAAACACGTTACCCTTTACCTTAATTGCTGTTATCTAAGGCTACAACCTGAAAAGCTCCTCAGGCTCGGGAAAATTAACATTGCAATTCAACCCCTGTTCGTGTCCCACTAGAGGCACCCAACCCACTTTAGCTTCCAAGCTACAAATGAGTGTCATTATTATAACAAACTCCTTATTTTACAAAGGCTGAGGAATGTTTATGCAAGCTAAATTACTGCTACTCTGCTGTCCAGGCTGCTCTAATCTGCTGCTGTGAGAGTGGAAGCTGGGAACAGAGGGCATGGCTAGAAACAATCAAGACATCACACTGTAAATATGTGGCAACCAAGTCATTAAACACCTCCTCACACACATTTCTCTGTCTCTCCAAGCACAGTCAGCACCAGCTGTAACCCAATTAAACCCCACAGTTTGCAGGTGTTCGGTGGACTGATTAAAACACAAAACCACTTTTCTGTTTAGGCTTCCTTAACGTTTTTACAGCTATTTAAATTTCATGCATTAAAAAATAAAATTAAAAAAAAAAAAAAATCCAGTTGTTTGAAAAGGAATAAATGTCTCCAGATACAGTTTGGGGTAATTAAAGCATCTTTGCAAACTGCCCCATACCTCCTGCTGCACTACCCTACAACTCTTGAAATTTAAGAAATTTCATATTATGTATTCAGCTTGAATACTCACTAAGAAAGTAGGCATGTATTTAAAAAAAGAATCATGGAATTTGGTCAAACAACATCACAGTAAATCAGAAAAGTTCTCTGTCATATGATAGCTTTGTGCTTCTGATAGCCAGCCTGTGCCAGTGTGACTGCAGATGCTGGAGGCCCTTTCCTACCACTCCACTCTTGCAACTATTCAAGCAAACCCAAACTTCTGTGGATGCTTCTTTACTTGTAGCTTTTGATTGCTTAGCTGGCTGTATGCATGCACTTGTTGTGTAGCTATTTGCTTAATGAATTTTTAACCTCGTATATTGAATGCATTTTATCACACATCTGTGGTATCATCTGCGGGTTAATTAGATGTAGTGGTCGGTTTTGGAGTATGACAGTATGAGTCAGCAAACTATTGTGGGATGATTTTGAATACCATATTGTCCTGGAGTCTTGGTCTGGGAGCTGGCAGAGGAGAGACTGTGGGATCATAATATGTCTCCAGCTCCTGGACTTCCAATAGAAAGGAAGCTGGGAACAACTGCCTTGTAAAGCACAATTGCTGGTAGTCTTAGGGTTGCAAAAAACACTTGTCTAGCTATGAAGCAGTAGGGTTGACTTTTCTATCTGTGTGTCTGGGCAGCTATTGAAGACTACAATTGCATCCTGTTATGCCACCTCACAAAGCTTTAAGTAGCATAGGAGAGTGCAGGAAAGAAAATCTGTGTTTCCTTTCCAGTTCTGGCAACATTTCTGCCTGCGATCTTCAGAAAGCATTTAAGTGAGAAGAGATAGGAGAAACTTTGTACCTAGTGTATTTTAGCAGCTGAGTTACCCTTTGGAATTCATTATCCTGGCTCACTCAGTGGAGGGGGATAATAAATTACTTTGCCGCTAAAAATTCATATTTGGAGGGATGCACATCACCTAATTTTAATGTTCCAAAATTTAGTTATTTAGAAAAACAGGTAGTTCTGGGATTATTTGTTTCATCTACACTAGACAGCTATTCTCAAATGACCGAACTTCACTGATAGTGAGAAGGAGCCCATATTTGTGTAGCTTATACTAGATGTCCTTTTGACAGCTTAAGTTAGATTCCAGGCCTTTGAGATAACTTTTATGATACAGTGTCTTTCTACAGATGTTCTTATTTAATATCAAGTCTTTGGAATCAGTATAGGTTTCTCTCAGTGGAAGAAGTGAAAGTGACCAGAAAGGTCACTCTGGATGACTACATGATAGCAATTTTTCCTTCTTCAGCTTTAAATTTTATAAAGATTTGAAAGTACCTGCCCTTTGTCTCAAAATAGCTGTTGAGTCACTGACTGTAATTATAAAACATCACAATAAAGAGAATTTATGGACTTTAGAATCAAAGTTATTTTGCATACATTGAGATTTTACATATACCACTAGTATTACAAGAAATTTCCTAATAAACACAAATTTTTAACTACCTCTGGAAAACAATGAAGCCTTCAAATAAATTGCAAATGAATATGATCTGTGTTATCTGGGAGCAGAATGCTCTTGTCTTACATTTGAGCTGCACTTTGTACAATGAGAATCCTAGGTGATACCAAAAACCAAAATAAGTACAGATGATAGCATATGAATAGTATGAATTTTGCAGCCTTTTGGGTTTTCATGTCAGCACTGATATCAATTCAGGTATGTAAATCAAATATGTTACCATGTTGACTATTACTCTACTGTTTCATTTCATGCTGTTCCCATCATCTCATATAGTACTGTGCTATTTATCTTCCTTAATACCAAAGAAGGAAAATTGTGCTTTTAGATTTCTGAAAATATACACTTTTCAAAAATATGTTAGACTCATTGAGAAGAGAATGGGGAAAGATGGAGTAACAAATTAAGAAAACATTTTAGAATAAATTTTCAGGAGGTCTAGGTGCTAACCACTTTCTTGGCAGTGTACACATTTGACAAGAATCTTCTAAAGAAACCAGTGCTTTTTATTGCTCGTGTGCATCTAGATAATGATCCAGAATTATTTATAAATTCTGTATTCAGAAGAATCCTGATAAACAACACAAAACAACTTTAAAAATTGATAATTCTTTGCCAATCAGACATGGGTGGTGATCCTTCCCTTCCACTAAACACTGGTGTGATACACCTGGACTGCTGTGTCCAGTCCTGGGCTTCTCAGTACGAGAGAGACACAGACGTACTGGACTGAGTCCAGTGAAATTCCACAAAGATGATTAAAGGATGGTTAGTCTCACCACACAGAAAAAATATATTAAAAAAAACCCAATTCATAGCAGAGTAATCTGAAAGATTGAAACATTGCTTTCGGGTTTGTTTCTAATACTGAGTAACCTGAATGTTCTATTGTATATGCAGTATTTACAAAGTCACTCTTTCATCAGTTACTTAACTATAACTTCATTCAGAATGAAAAAGACATATTTTTGTACCTAATATATTCAATCCTTTGCAAGTTTACTTGATATAAGGAAGGAAAGCAGCTCTGTTTTGTAGCTGAAGGCATGGCTAGCAGCCATCACGGTTTAAATAATTGTAGCCTTGAGCCTGGTTTTGCATCAGCTAAGCAATTACCCTTTCTTTTGCCTTCTCCAGGTTCAAAGAATTCTAAACAGTGGCGCACAGAGATTTTTTTGCAAGTTGATCTATATTTTGTAACATTGTGTAAATGCTGGGTAGGAAAGATATTGTGGAAGTTACAGTCTGCAAACTCATTCCATAAAGACCAGATGTTGGATCTATAGCTTTTGTTGCAGTACTTAAAATTTGTTTTTTCTTTAGGTAAAAGTAAAATAATAAATGTGACCATGTAAATTATGTAGAAATTTTCACTGATGAGGGGACTTTAACAACAGCATAAATGAGTATAATCCTGAGAATCAGTGATAAGGGTCACATATATAGAGGAGCAGGGCAATTCCTAATGAAGCCATAACGGCACAGAGTAACTGCACAGAGACTAATTTTGTCTTTAAGCAGCAAAGGTATTTATTTCATGCAACATTGGGAAGCTAGCCAATTTGCACCAGAAAAACTAGCTCTGAAGTTTTCAGTGACAAGTTAGGTATTTTATACAGTTTTCCCCATGAGGGATTACAATATCTTTACATACATATTCATTTGATTTTGACACCGAGTTATTCCATTCATAATAGGTGTGATCTAGGTGGAATAAACCTTTTAATTTTCTTTGTTCATTGATTTCCTGGCTTAATGGTCTGCTTATCTCCTTCAGGTACCCACCTTACCTTTTCTAATTATTCAAAGTACATACCTTTCTCAACACACAGAGCATCACACAGAGCATTGTACCAGACTCATCCTGACTAATCTTTATTTTTGAGGACCTTGTTCTGTTTTACTAAGTATCAATTTGCAAAGGAGTTTGTCCTTATTTTCAGCTAAGTTTAAATCTTTACCTGATAGAAATCATTTATGGATTAATGGATCACCATGGAAGTCCTGCATTTGCAGGATCCCTCTCCATAGCACTTTCCACTGCTCCATTTCAAAGTGTGAACTCCTAGTCATGCTGCTTTCTCACATAGACACAGCTGCAAAATGCATTTGGCCATTTGCTGCTTTCTTTTCTATATCTTTTCAAGTTTTACTTCATGGTTTTTGATATAAGGAGAAGTAGTAGTCAAGATGTGACCACTCCTAAGAATCTACACAGTGGCTTAATGACATTTTCCCTTTTATTTTCTATTTCTTTCCTAGTAACCTGGCATTGATTTGCTTTTTGGTTTACTACTGAACATTAAGTAATATTTTCTCAGAGTTATCTCAAATAACTCAAAGGTACCTGTTTTGAGTGTTAATGAAACTCTGATTTGCATACTTTTGGCTGGTTTTTTCCTATAATGCGTTTCATTTATCAATTAACATCTAATTTCATTTTTTATTTTCCAGTCACTCAAAACCGTGACATCCTTCTGACATTCTTACAGTCTCCCTTTCCTTTTAAGTCAGAAGCATCAGTAATGTTTGTCAGCTCAGCCTCTGTATCCTTTTCTAGATTACATGTGAACACACTGAAAGGCACAGGTTTTAGCATAGATCCTTTGGGATTATGTTACCAACTTTCCCTTCATTGTGAAAACTGTAATTATTTCCTACCTTTTTTTTCCTAGTCATTAATCAGTAGTTAATCCATGGGACGACTTTTCTTTTTATCCCATGACAACTTGGTTTCCTTTGAAGAGAAGTGTTTTCAAAAACTCTTTGAAAATCCAAGTATACTGTTTATATATGAGTTTAAGAAGTGTAATCTTAAAGGACATTTTTTTCATGTATGGAAAAGTGACTTTCATGTCTTTTTTGTGTGTGTGTGTGGCTGTGATTACTTCTTTATGCTTTGTTTGACATTTTGATAATATTTCTATGAAACTTCATTAATATTATAATGTTTGATGAATAAAATTTCATTATTATTCTATGCAATATAATGTAATAGTTCATGATGTATTTCAAGATAATTTCATTGGGACCATTTTTGAGAACTTAATCTTATATTTTATTAAACTTATGGTTGGAATAATTTCTTTAATCTTTATATAATATTCCATCAAAATTTAAGAGGATATTTCTTGAGTATTTTCTGAACTATTTCATCATTACTTTTATGATTTTTATTTAAAAAAATAATAATTATGGAACTCTACTTCTATGTTTGGAAATATGCTTGTATAAGACACTTTCTTTGAAGCATTCATAAAAACAACTGTTCACATTTCAGTATAAATACTATTTTAAGTAAAAATGTACATGTATTGAATATAAACTACTCTCTAATTCTGTCTTTATCTTATTTATCTTCCCATTAAGTTTTAATGGATGTTGTAGCTAAACAAACAATTCAACAAAATAGGAAAATCATTCATATTTTCATCTGTGCAGCTCTAGGCTTTCAGCACCATTTGTCTTCTGGTAAGTTGAAGACAGTTGAAAGACTGCAGTAAAAGGTTCCTCCTTATACTTGAAAACCTGAGTATGATTTCTAAACTTGCTTTTCTGCTTATGTTGCTGGCCAGGGTTGTGCCCAGGGTTGAAGACTAGACACCTATGGATAGGCCTCCAGCAAGTGACTGTGTCCTCACCTTGGCTTTCTCAGCAGTTCTGCTGCCAGATGTTGCCTAGTGACATTGTACTTCAGAGGTGAAAAATGGTATAGTTTATCAAGAAAATCAGAAAATAAAAATGTGAACATTTTTCTCCATCAATTTTGAAATGCAACTTTTATACCTTTTTTTCACCAGGAATTGGGCAGAATGGAGCTGAGAAGATGCTTTACATACTGTGAGCTAAACTGACCTTCTCAGGCTATGGCAGCTGGGACCTGCAGAAGGAAAGTAAAACTTTGTAAGCCTTTCTCATGTTAGCAAAGAAAATCCCTTAACAGAAGGACCAAAAAAAACACTGCTTGTTTGGTTTGGGTTTGTTTTTTTTTCATTTCTTAACAAATCTGGAGAGATGACTAACAGTTACCTGGGCTGCCAGTAACTAGAATAGTCCCTTATGAGATGCTCCCAGGATGTAACTTCTCTATGCTGGAAAAATAGTCAAGACACTTGTCCTTTGCAATGGAACACCCACTGCAAAGAATTGCTATAGTTTTTATTGTACTTCATATTTTCTGTAGACAAAGGTGTGAAATACATATTGTCAGAAGCAGAGGGGCTAGCAGCGTTCTTAGATTCCTGCCTGATTTCTGCTTTACTGTATTTCTGTACTTTCACCTGTGTCGCAGCTTACTGAAATATTTCCCCTGAAGAGTTCTCCTGCTGCTAAAAGGCTATGCTTTGTATGGGACTAAATATGTACATAAATGGCCTTAAAATATGTATGTTGAACAGTATGATAAAATGCTATCAAGTATACCCAACACAGTGATACGATGCAGTCATCTGAAATGTACCTTATCATACACAAAGCTAAAATACTGCAGATTACATCTCACATGCTTCTGTGATATGATACTTTGAACATCTGAAAAAGAAATTCTATGAAGCCTGTTACCTCACACAAAACACCGATTAAGTGACAAGACAGATTAATTTGGATGTTTTTTGCAGTAATTGGTAAATATGTTCCTGGTAAAGATTTTACTACTAGAATTTGCAGGGACAGTGAGGGAGTGCACAGTAGTAGGACAGGAGACTGGAAGCTGGATGTAAGTGCAATGGAGCAGGTCAACAGGAAGGGCTTGTGAGGGGCTCCTGAACTGCTTGTTCTCAAAGCAGTAGTGTTTTTTTTGCTGCTGCTGAGCATTGCATGTTTGTTTTAAGTATGTGGCTCATGTGGGCAAGAATAGGTGTGTGGGGCCTGGCGGCGGGGGCTGCCGGGCGGCTGCTGTGAGCAGGTGCCAGCAGGTTCCCCCGTGCCCGATGGCGCCAA
>JAVJGJ010000001.1:42467803-42484597 GCA_035590215.1 Microhierax caerulescens
AGGGGCCAGCGGAGGCTACGAAGGTGGTGAGGGGACTGGAGCATCTCCCAGATGAGGAGAGGCTGAGGGAGCTGGGGATGTTTGGGCTGCAGAAGGGAAGACTGAGGGGGGATCTTACCAACGCGTATAAATACCTCCAGGGTGAGTGTCAGAAGGATGCGCCAGGCTCTCTTCACTGGTGCCCAGTGACAGGACGAGGGGCAATGGCCACAAACTGCAACACAGACAGTTCCGTCTGAATGTGAGAAAAAACTTGACGGTGGCAAAGCCCTGGCACAGGCTGCCCAGAGGGGCTGTGGGGTCTCCTTCCCTGGAGACATTCAAACTTGCCTGGACATGACTCTGTGCAGCCGGCTCAAGGGGAATCTGCTCTGGCAGGGGCTGGACTGGATATGTCCAGAGGTCCCTAACAAACCCCACCAGTCTGTGAGTCTGTGATCTCAAATGCCATTAAGCATTTTCATTTAAACTAGTGATTACTGAAACAGCGTGACAAAACGTCACACTATTTTTCTCTGTATAAGCATCTTTATTTTTAAAAACTGGGTAAGCTCCCAAATCCTGATTTCTGAAAATTTCATCCTGATCCTGGGAAAACAAGCTATCGACAGTGTGTGTAGAGCAACAGGGAAAATACTTTCACATACCTTTGTAGTATTTGTGCTTCCTCCAGATAATATTAGTAATACAGAAGGTAACTGTATGAGCTGTGTTGCTGCACAGCTGGCTTCAAGGCTGCTATATATAGTATATATAGTATATATATATATATATATATATATATATATATATATATATATCAGCCCCTGGGCCATCGGCCGCTCCTCCCACTATACCATACAGGTGAGACCAAAGATGCTTAATGACATGCCAAGGTCATCCAGGGAATATGTTGCAGAGTAGGGAACTCATACATATTAAGACCCTTTTTTGTTTTTCTTCTACCCAAATGACACCAACAAAGCTTGGGAGCATCAACAGTCATGCACTACTCTAGAGAAATTTATCTTTTATCATTATCCTGTAGAAGAGAGATGAGTTATCTGTTTGGCAGCAGTCTACATGCTGCATGCATATGGTATACCATTTCCTACTAATCAATACCACTATAACTGTTTTTTGTAGAAAGAGTTACCATCTGTAAGAATATATGTAAAAATATATCCGTGGATGCACTAAAAGCACAAACCACCCAGAATACCACCAAACTAAACATTTTAATTGTTATTTGAATTTTGGAAGTACTTACATTTAAAATCTGCCTGTAGCTGTTGTTTTTTGAATTAATCATTTTTGGAAGTAAAAATGGGAAAAATAAATGTTTTTGTCTTCCCTTTAAGTTACTTACAACAGACATGGGTGAAAATAAAAAAAATCCACACCTCAGATCTAGACAGTAGGAATTTATAAAACATGAGTGTGCCATCCAGCATGAAGCTAAGAAAGAGGTGTATTTAATCTTGGAACTGATCATTAACTTGGTATCTGTCTTTCCCACTTGCCAGACTGAATTAAAAATAGCACCCTAGCACCCTATTCATGCAGTGGCAGCTAATACCATCGTATTTTAGCACAAGCTAGTGTGATTTTTGACATGAAAGAATCCTGAGATGTGTTTAAGGAGAAGCACCTTAATTCTAAGTTTCCATGTCAGAATGGCATGACAAATGACTGCTCAGCTGTTTCTAAGTAAACACGAGGGAAGCTTTCATTAGCCACTATCCTGGACTTCTCTTCAATACAAGCAGTATGCTTTAATTTTGAAACAGGCTGGTGAAACAGACATATTCTGGCATTTTTTGAATGAATATTTATAGTCTTCCACCCACTCTTTTCTGCAAGTCACTCCTGCAAAACAGGATTCTTTGCTTTGGAATAACAGCCAATTTAGCACATAGAAAGAAATGCCAGTTCTGTAGTGAGGAGTTGGATGCTACCATCTCATGGCTTGTGGGCCAATGCTGCTCAGTCATGGGACAGATAAAGAGATTTTAAAAAAAGCCACTGAGGAGCATTAAAGTATAGTGCTTTTTGCAGGACTGTTATTGCTGAACATCAGTGCCCATAGGCCCATGAACATTGGACATCATTAGCAGAGGGTTTCTTAGAGGCTCAGGAAACTTGACTAACTTCATTGAGGTATCTACATTTGAAAAGGTTTTAATGGGTTTCAAAGGCAATTCATCCTCACTGTATTTAAAATTCATTATAAAGGTCCTTCTTGTTCCACCTTGCTCCTTTGGCATTTGCTTTAGGAGTCTTCACACTGGGATGCTTGCATTATCTCTTTTTTTTTTTTTTTCTCTTTTCTTTTTTTTTTTTAATCATGGAAAGTTGATTTTACTCCTGTTACTTACAAAAACCTACATCTGACTCCTGCTTATAGGGGAATGGAAGAGTGAAAATCCATCAGCATGCTGGCAGCTAAGTTAGAATAGAAGCAAATTTCAAATCAGTAAAGACAGTACTGCCTTTCTGTACCAGAGTATATCCACAGAGGCTGTGGCTTGGGGATCATAAAGAAACACCAGCTGAGGTGAACTACGTGCTATACCTTAGTGAGAAATCTTCCTACATCTCCCCAGTTGCCTGCCACTTATCATAAGTGATTTT
Organism: Microhierax caerulescens; assembly: GCA_035590215.1. NCBI lineage: Eukaryota > Metazoa > Chordata > Aves > Falconiformes > Falconidae > Microhierax > Microhierax caerulescens. The sequence continues at coordinate 42,470,417 of JAVJGJ010000001.1, forward strand.
ATTCTCAGCAAACTTCCCCAGTTTAATGTTGAGTTTAGTTCAGAATACTTCCAATGAAAGCAATTTCACAAATTCCTTTGGCAGTTAATTTCACTGTATAAGCAGAAATACAATGCTGAACTTTGAGAGAAAGCTTTCTTCAGCTTCCAGATGAAAACCTGTCTTCTAAACTGAAACCATCACATCACCTAAAAGGAGACGATACAACCAGGACTACAGAGTGAAATGTAATACAAAAGCAGAACACACCAATATGCCTTTCTCTCAAGTAAGACCTTTCATCATGTATTATATTTTCTGCATGCAGAAAATGTAAATACATGGAGTAAAGCGCTAAACCATTCAAAGAATATACTCTTTTTCTACTGGTCTACAAAAAATAAATAGCTATAAAAAACCACAAAGAAATCAACAAATTAATGCCTGGAAAGCAATAAAGCTGTTAAGATAATAAGTTTCATATGACCTAGACACCTACAGTGCACTAGTTAAAGAACAGGGAACAAAAGCAATGGTTGTTTTTTTTTTTCTTTTATAGTTGTGGACCAGAAAAAATGTAAATGTAAATTAAATTGAATAAGCTCTTGCTTAATTTATTGGATTAATTTTAAAATACACCTCATAATTACTTTATCCTCTGAGAAGTTTCAGAAGCTTTTAATGCTTAAAAGGCCAGATGCTTTACTGTGCTATGTATATTCAGGCATAGCAGATCTTACCAGATGAAGAAATAACATCCTTAAAAGGCTTTTGTGCCTCAGAAATGCGCACACACAGGTAATTTGCCTGACATTTTAAAAATTTAATTTGGAGTTCTTAGGAAAGAGACATAATCATCAAATAACAGCTCACTTTTCATCCATAGAAATTCCTTAATGATTCTAAATATGATGCATACTCTGAAAAATTACTTGACTCACAACATGAACTTTTATCACAATTTAATTTGTAAATGGAACAATATGCATCATTAATGACTCAAAATTTCCAATTTGCTGAACGATTTCTGCCTCATGTCTCAGTCATTTTGGTCAAGCCATTTTCTGCAGCTTTACATTGCCTTTAGGTTTTGTGCAGCTTTCCCACCTTAACTCCATAATGTCATCCAATTTGAACTTTACTGCTAACTACTATTAGTGAAGAGACCAGTCATGCTCAATAGCTGTTCACACAGATTGAGTCCTGTACTCTTCTCTCTCCTTCCAAGTGGTGTGTAGTTTAACTAGCAAATTGTTCCTGAGCTGCAGCAACTGACTACACAAAGGCATTTTCAAACAAAATGATACCGATGCAAAGCACACCCAAAGCTAATTGAAATTTTTGTGTTCATACCGCGTATACAGATTGATGGCCTGCTCCACCACTGAATTAATTGGCGCAGGCTGCCCAGAGCAGCTGTGGATGCCCCATCCCTGGCAGTGTCCAGGGCCAGACTGGACGGGGCTTGGAGCAACCTGGGCTGGTGGGAGGTGTCCCTGCCCATGGCAGGGGAGTGGAACCAGATGATCTTTAAAGTCCCTTCCAGTCCAAACCATTCTATGATTGATGTTTGAAAGTTGCCTTAACACAGGAAGTAAAACAGACTTGGTGAGATTTGGAATAGCCTTCTACAAAGAGTCTATGAAATAAAGGAAATAAATTACTACAGGCTTCTGTAATTTCTAAGGCATTAGACAAAATTGCCTAAAATTGCCAAGCATTTCAGTCATGTAAGAAATGCAAGTGGAGGAGTTTGTGGTACAATCATGATGAAACATGCTGTTGAACAAACCCAACAAATGTCATTGCTCTGTGTGCCAAGGGTGGTTACTTCTGCGCTATCAGAAGGTAATCAGTGATGCCAGTGATGATCACAGGCTATAGGACCCAGTTGTTCATGAAAAGGGGAAAGCAGTCCCTGCATGATACTTGAATGAAAAAAGAAGGCTGTCATGAACATCTTTGGGGGTTTTCCTCTTCGATGGTTGTGCCAAATCATGAGAATTATAAAACTGTCCTTTGGAAAAATGAAGCAATGGTAGGTCAATAAATTCCGGCTACCTTTTAGAATGACATAACACAGAGTTGTGCAACTTTTTGAAATTTTGAATGGGTGCTGATGTTCTTTGAACATACCGTGGTATGTGATATTTCAACAAGATAAGGCAGATGGTGTGACATGACTGAGAGATTTTGATAACTGAGATTCCATAATTATGAGGCAGCTTGAGATGGAAACCACGTGCCCATTCTGAAGCCCAGGAGAAGATTAACAAAAAAGTTTTCCATTCAACATTGATGCAAGTGATACTGGATCAAATAATTCAGCTCTTCAGTATTTCAGTATGACTGACCAGCAGGATAAATTATTGCAGGACCATTAAAAACTTTTTTCCAGAGGTTTCTGAACTAATTATAAATAGTATATCTATCAGTAGGGTGAAACTTCATAGTCATATAGCCTTAATATGACTAGACACAGCCCAACAAAAGTTAATTTCTCTCTCAAATCACATAAAATGTGAATCATTACATACTTTGTAGGATGGAGGTATATGGAGATATGTGATGACAATCTAAGCTATATGCTTAGCCATTGCAATACAGACACTATAATATTTCCCTTTTGTATTTTACATAACATGAACAAACATGAGGACAGATTCAATACACTGAGGATTGAAAGGAGAGTAGGTCCTGTTGCAAACTGTGCACAACTGAGGCTAATTACCTGAGTGTGACTTAACTCATCTTTTCCTAAAGAGCTCACATATAAAAGTTGAATGTGCATGTGTATAATATGCATGTAAAATTTGAGGTTTTGCATTACTGAGGTGTCCAAAAAACAAGTAACAGCTAATAGTACCAGCTGAAAATCTGGGAATTTGAACGTGATTCTTTTCACTAAAATAATTACAGATTTTTAAATTAATAACAAATTAGGCTATTTATTGTAGTAAGAAACTAAATTTCAATAATATTTAAACACATATTTCAAATTTTACAAAATGAAACAGCCATCAAACTAAGCAAAAAATGAAAAAACACTATTTTTTCTAGCTTTTTAAAGCATAAGTGCTGTAATGGCTGATAACAATCACAGATTTCTTTGTTTATGATAATCTAGTGTTGCTGTGTACTGTTTAGTTTTTTAGAGAAATAATTTATCCACCAAGCAATCTACAATGAGAGATTCCATAGAGAAATTAATTGGGGTGTTGGTGCAGTAATTATGTTATCAATTGATGAGTGGCAATTAGGTTTAATATACTGATCAGATAAATATATTTTAAAATAAAAATACCTTATCTCAGCATTTGTATATAAATTGTGTAAGGCAAATACTTTGTGAAAAAATTGAGGATACATTGATATTGAAGTAAAACATGCTCAATTGAATCAAACAATTACAATAAACTTTACTAAATGTAAATCAGATGTAGGATGACTGGACTATGTAAGCTGGAGCATTGCATATTATGTCAGGAAGAGAGAACTATGAAGTGAAAGGGTAGGATATTAATCCACTTGTGGTTTCAAATCTCTGCCTACAAATATCTCCCAATTACATAGGATGCAATATCAACACTACTTTGATAACAACTTGCTTTAAATTAGTTTAAATGCTGTAAAGTTTATCAGTATACTTATTTGTACTAAGCATCCCCCCACCAAACCCAAGGACACAATAGGAGGTAGGGGGTGTGTTTCACTCAACCTCTATATGGTTTTAAGTAGATAATACCTTCTTGTGTAAGGTGATAGAACGGCTCAGTCCTCCGTAATGTGAAAGCCTTCACATTGGAAGTTTAACCAAAATGGATCTACTAATTGAAGTTCAGTGAAATTTTTAGTGCAAACTTTCTGGGGGAAGTTGTGATTATGCTGTGGGTTTTGTTGATGCATACACTTTCACCTGTGTAGAGGAATATAGTAATTTGTTTGCAGACAGGAAGAGAACATATGATAGACCTAAACATCTTACAATTTAACAGAACAAGTAAATCCCTATGTATTTGTCCCACTTCCCTTGTGGCTGTATAATACTTTAGAACCACTGAAACTAATTGCCTGGCTTCTTTCATGTGAAAACATGCCTACTTGCTCTGTTTGGATTTTCACTGAGGGCAAGATACTTCCCTGTCTGTCTGTCACTACAGTTCTAAACACAGGTCTCTTACTTTGGCTAAATTCATTTAAGATTGTTCTTGTTTGTAAAGAGACACATAATTTTGTAGTTATGCTGCCCCAATGTGTCAAAATGATAGCATCACTAAATACTAATGAAAAGGTCAGAGGAAATAAATAATTGCATTCTATTACTTGTATTACATTTAGCATTAGAAAAGCACTGTGTCTTAAATTGCATGAAAATCAAAGAATGCATTTTTTTTTATTTCTTATTAAAAGAAGTCCACATTTTAGTTTTTTCATTGTACAGTAATCTGTGGCCCATTGTCTGTCTATTCCTATATCTGACAATGTCAGGATACTACTGTTGAAGAAAATAATTCGCCCTTTTCAAAATGTACTGGGTGTCTGGAAAATATGCTTTATAAAAATCTCAAGTGTAATTTCTCTTTTTCTTAAAAAAAAAAAAACCAAACAAACCAAAAAACCCCAAACCTTTCAGAATTCTAAAGGAGAGCTACAATTTCCATTAGCATATTCTATAGAGTGGTTAGGGTAAGAAAGATAATTAGTCTTATGACATTCAGTTGGACTTCACTACATATATATATGCAGAGAGAAAGAGGGTTATGTGTGCACACATGTACATATGTTAAGTCAAATTTTGGGTTACTTCAGCATCTAATGTATCTTCATGGATCATAGATATTTCCCTTTATTTCTATACAGTTTTGAAATCCTGCTTATTTATGAATTCTATGCACACTGCACTGCTGAAAGCTTATTCAGACCAGAATACTTTTTAAGCAGCTTATACAACAGTAAGGCAAAGCAGATTCTGTTATTTATTCTTATTTTTTATTGTCATTTTAGCCCATTAAACATATACACTTCTAGTCCCATAGGACATATGAATTCTGTTGGAAACATTTTATTTTCAAATACAAAAATGTATATTGAGATTCTAATGTATATTCATGTTAATTAGAAAAGAGAGGTTGGTAAATATAAGTAGTGCAATTGAGCCCTCTGTTTTACAGATGTGTTGAAAACAGACAAATTTCTGCAAGACAGGTGTTGTCATTCTGTCATATATAAATAAGATCTTTATACTCAGTTTATATGGGGTTTCTTTTAAATTATTAACACATTTTTTATACTAGCTTTGAGATCTGTATCAATTCAGAAACAGTGAATACATCCACAATTTGAAGACTGTGCGCAAAGAAAACGTTAGCCTCATACATGTATGAGATTGAAATAGAATGGACTGTGCTAAAATTAAGTCAGTGAGAGAAAAGAAAAAAAACGGACCCACACATAAATCTATAGTACTAATAATACAGCAAAGAATCATTCCAAGACCATGTTATCTTCAAAGTTTTAACTGCTTTACGTGACTTTTTAATACCCTTTACCAAACTTTGTCTAAATTTCAGCTGAATAGATGCATTTACTATAATTTCTGCTTCATGTTGAGAGCTTCCATATTTCAGTGTAAACAGATGAAAAAAAGAAAGCTCTTACTTTCACTACTTCCAAAAAGAAGCCAGCTAGTTTCAAGTGAAATTTGCAGTCCAGACCTGTTTTAAATTCTGGGGACACCAGTTCGACACATGTAAGGAAGGAATGTCAGCTGCCTTTTAGTCAGTAATACACTGTTTCAGGCACTCAAACAAGAGGTAGGGCACGTAATTCAATTTTCTTCTCTACATGTGGAGATTCAATCCTAGATCTCTCATTACTCACAAGTGTGTCCCAGTTAACTTCCAATATGCGATTATGCTATGCCTTTCTCTGAAGTTATCCCACTGACAGTGCTCTGCTTGCTTTCATGCTGCTTACATATTCATTGATATTAGGACTCAAATCCAAGCATTCTAGAGTAGTTACTAATTCCTAATTTCTGGAGTTATTTTCCCTTTTTCTCTCACATTGGCTTAATAAACAGCACCGATTGAAAAGGTTATGAATGCCCTATAGTGAAATATGCTTCACTGTATGAGCAAAACGCTCTCAGCAATATGAGGATATTAAACCTTGATCTCCAATTACCAGGTGAGAGCCTGAATGATGGAGTTATGCAGTAATGGGTAGCCACACAGTATTTCTTCATTTTCCATTTCAGTAGAAGTGCCTATGACAAGCCCTTCATTGTTTTGCTAGAGAGCTATCAACATCCAAGCATGAAACAATCCTCTACATTCTCATTGTGAAAATAATTAACCACTGGAAGAATTTACCTAGGGATATGGCTGATTATCTATCTTGAAGTTTTGAAATTATGCCTGGATATTCTTTGAAGGGAGAATATTGTCTTATTTGAACATATATATGGCTTATTGGAACACCTAGTAGTTGGTTCTATGCAAGAGTCAATAGGTGAAATGTGAAGCCTCTTAAGCTGCAGGCCAGCTGAAATGATTATACTGATCTCTTTTGTGCCTAAAAAACTATGAATATATAAAAAACGCTGCCTTGTGCTTACTGTGTTTTGTTATTTATTGTCCACTCTTTTTGTCCCTTGCTTCATAATTCTAGAAAAAAGCCCTACATTTTTACTCAGTGAAATATGTATTTAAGGTCTGAGTCACGTAATGTATTCTTGTAATTAACATTTCACTGTTTGTTAACATAATGGCACTTACAGTATTGCAAAATGCAAACTATTAATCTTAAGAATTATACAAGCTTCTGTATTTGATTAAAATATTCTGCAAAGCACTTTGGCACAACACTAAACAAGAGAATATAAAGGTCAAAAAGAAATGATTACTGGTTGGTTCATCAGTAGGATGGTTCAGTAAGTTACAGTTAGGAGTCTTTCAATAGAGAGAGTTGTAGGGAAATCAGAATTCTATAAAGCTGCTTTGCCATCAACAGATCAATGTGTATTAATTAAACCCTTTATTAATGGGCAATACAAATAGATTATTTTTACATTTAGATTTCCAAGTAATATTCGGCCTGAAGTAAATATACTCCACTTTATGTAGTGGTCTACTAAAGGTAAGGTAGGTGTGAGAACTAGGACCACAACTAGCCCTTCTGTAGGTAAACAGAACAGCAGTGCCTTATGCTGCCTGCTAAGCACCTTCCACAGCACCAACAGGCACAGAACTGTCTGCTTTTTAAAATGCTGTAGCTAGTTCTGAATACAAAAAGATCATGCGTGAGACTAATAGCATAGGAAAGTGAATTCACAAAAAGATTATCATTGAATCACAGAATATTTTAGGTTTTAAGGGATGTGTGAAGGTGTCTGCTCCAGTCCCCTTGAAAGGAAGTCCAAATAATGCACATGGCCTTGTCCAATCAAGCTTTGAATATCTCAAAAGATAGAGAACTGACAGCCTGTCATGGAGTAAAAACTTCTCCTTGTACTGGAAAATTCCTGGATTTCAGTTTGTGTCTGTTGTCTTTTCCCTGTGTACACCCAAGAAGTGTGATGCTGTCACCTCCATATTCTCCCATCAGGTAGTTGAAGACAGCGGTACAATCTCTTGTTAGTCTTACATTCTTAAGGCAAAATAAATCAAATTCTCTCAACCTCTTGTACTATGTCTGGCAAAGCAAAGTACAGAGTGTATTTTTTTACAGGACTGCAAGATTTACATCTCCAAGTCACTGCAGCTACAAAGCTGGGACAAGCTTTGTGATAGAATTAGAATGGCTGTTGTTCTGGAAGAAACTCAGATATATTCACCCAACCATGTGCCATAGAACAGGGGACAAAATTTCCATTTCAGCTCCACCACGATCAATTGAGAGTTCTGACTGCACATTAATGAATTCTAGTCAGTCTTCTGAAGCTACTAATATGGGCCTACTATAATTTTGGATACAGCTATGCGAGTAGGTGCCAAATACTCCTGATAATGGCTGTGCTATTGTCAAACTAGTGGCAATAGCTGGTCACTAAATCTTAACCAGTCATTAACTGCAGCTGAAACAAGCCAGGAATACTGTATTTTTCTTACTGCCCTGAAAAGAAGGGACTGGAGATCCAGAAATAGTTCAACTAGAACAGAGGGATTAAGGTGATACATGAAGAGTATAATGGTTCAAAGGAAGATTTAAAAAAGTAAAAAAACAAACAAACAAAACAAAAAAAAACAGTACCATGGGAAGCTCTAAACAGGAGGTAGAAAGACACAATTTTTGTAGTGGGAAAGACTGCTGTAGTGACAGAACCATCTAAGGCTACTGAAAGTACAGTGGAAAAATTCCTTGGTGAAAAAAGAAAGTGTCCTTGGAGCATCTCTGCCTTTAACTGTGGCATACAGGCTAAAAGAAGTTTGATTAGGATCTCCCACAACATTGTAGGAAGTATCTGCCAGAAGAAAGGTAACGAGATCTATTACAATATATCCTGCTGTTACTAATGGCAATGATCAATGTGTGTAAGGTGGGGGTAAGGAAACTAACATGCTGGGCCAATTGTTCCTACACTGCTCTTTAATCAACTAGATAAAGGGATCTCAGGATCCAGTGGGTGAAAACTGAAGCTTGCAAAATTCAAGCCAAAGCACTTATTTCAACGAGACTAACTAACCTGTAGAACAGTTTATCAAGGAATGTGATCCTGTTACTTGAAGTTTTTACATCAATACTGGACATATTTTTAAAATACATGCTTTAATTCCATACACATCTAGCGTGGAATTGCTAAAATTACATTGTCTATTTGAGGTATGGCTAGGGCAATCATTGTTGAATGAAACTCAATAGATGAAATTCTCTTCCAGTTTAAGTGAATTTTTCTTGTACTTCTCTAGGACAGGATTTCACCACATATCTGCATAACTTCATTCCTGAAAATGCTGGGCTGATTTCTATCACAAGCAGAAACTGATGATGAAATTAAAGGAAAACATGTCCTCCCAACGCAAATTACTTTACTGTTGAATGCTTAGAGCTTTGAAATAAATAGAGCTTAGTAACAGGGAGAATGGAAGGAAAGTCATAGAGTGAGAAAGATTATTCTCTAAAACATGCCAGAAAAAAGCCACATAAATCTGAATGAACCACACTGCAGAAAGGTATTTGTTCCATTAACAGATTTTACATAGGTATTAAATAAAATCTTGCAGTCTTATTTAAAAAAAAAAAAAAAAGACTATCTAAATGCATGTCAACCTAACACTATTTCATGTTTTATGCAAATTCACATCATCTTTACAAATATTTACTGATTTGAGGTGATGGTTTATTAAATTAAAGGCAATTTTAAAACCCTCAAATGTCTAAACTGATGCTGGGTAGATGTCTGTTTGCCTCAGATAACTCCATCAAATTATGTTAGCCTAATGCCAGAAACCAATGCTTCTTAATCATATGGAGGAAACATTTTTAGGACATAATTCCCTTTATTTTTTCAGTGTGTGTAGACATTTAGAATAAATAAGTGAGTAAGAATTTAGAAACAATGCTTTGACACTTCACTATAGGTGCTGCTTCACACAATTTTGGGAAGCCTCAAGCTGACCTGAAATTAAAGATTTATCTTCTGGTTTAGAAGAAATGCTCTCTAAATATGGATCATTTCATAACAGGCCATGACACAGCTTCTAATTGTTTACTGCAGTGCCGCTGCTTTTAGTTTTTTCCAGACCAAGAAGTATAAAAGATTCATACCAGTATAATCTAAAATTCTGGTACATTGTATATCTAGTAAAAATTGATGATTACAGAGCAAAATATGACTGGGGGTGTCATTACAGACAATGAACCAAGTTATATACCTACTGAAAATCTGTAAGGACATAAAATATTAAAGAAATTCAAGTTTGTCACCTTACACAATCAAACTGAAGGTGGGTTGTTTTGGATTTTGGTTGGTGTTCCCCCCCTCCCCCCTTATCCTGTCTTCAATGACATCCAAGAGATACAAAGAACAGCCATTACCAATTTTCAGCACTGAATTTAACATTTATTATTATGCCCTTTGAATAAAAGTTGTAGCATGATTCCCACTCCCCTACAGTGTTAAAAATTAACGATCAAGTTCTTGGTGTCACAAGCATGACAGTCTTTAACAAATAATGTAGACTATCAGTGCCTTACTTCTCCCATTTTCCCAGTTGTATGACAACTAGCATAGACAAAAATAGTATTAAACAGGTGTTTTGAGCCCCCTTTTGTTCTGTCACAAAGTATGTACTAGCAAGTGGATGACTGACAGGTTTGCACATAAGCTGGTCTGTTGGCCAGTTTAATCCGTGAGCTGGACCAATGGTAAGGGTTACTTTCTCAAAGTACCAAATAACTTTTGAGATATAGTTGAAAAAATATGCCCTTTAGTGAATTCATTATCTCTCTAGCCTTCTGCTTTCTTTCAGCTTTTAGCATATATATGCATTTCCCTAAGGTTAAGCTAATGTGTTTCTCAATTCCTAGATTGCTTTAACAACAAGGATCAAAGACGATAACAAAATGAATTCCCAAACCCATTCTGAAGGACACGAGTTTTGAATTTTAAGTATTTTCTTGTTTCGAGGTAAGAGCTGTAAACAGTATCTTCCGAATCAAATAGAAAAGCTTTAACTTGTGAAATGTCTCTATAGTCTCTTCTCAGCCACCAGTCAAATTAAATAATTTTATATGTGTGTCACAGAGCAAATCAATGACAACACCTTTCAGAAAATTAATTAAGAGCAAAGAACTCTGAAAGACCACTAACTACTTTAGATGGGGCATAATATTAGGGGCATAAAATTAGTTTTCAATTTTCAAATGGAAAAAGAATTTAAAGAAAACCAATGAGAACATATTTATGCTTCCTGTTGTCAAGTATTTTGGATTTTTGTCAAGTCTTTCTGTTATATTTTAAAAAACACAGAAATCTGAAAGCAAATAGTAAATGGCTGACTCATTTGTCAGATTAGTGACATGAAGACTTGGTGGCTTGGTAATATATATGTGGTATTGCACTTTTTCAGATTTTGAACTCTCAAACATTTCCTAAGGAATTTTTAGTTACTTGTAGGAGTTTACAGACATGAGTCTTTATTTTCTTCTTAACCTGTAACAGACACTGAAAAAGCTCCAATGTTTCATGGGTCACAAAGTAAAAACCACTGATTTGCTCTAAAAAAAAAAAAATACATTAATTGAAATAACTGGGCTGCTTTGGGTGGCCTCTGGAATTCCTCTGCTATTAGGTGGCTAAAATTTAGAAATCGCTAGAATTTAGTCATGTAGGCTCTTTCTAGTGTCAAGAAAGGGAGACCTCAAGGTATCTGGAATAAAACTGTCTCTTTCAGATTCCTAAACTGAATGTTTCTGACCCAATAGACAGCTTGTGCTAAGGCACCAACACATTTAGATGGCTAAAGCAACGGGCTCAAATCTCATTAATCACCTACACAAAACTGTTCAAGAACTGTAAAATAAAAATGTATTTACACTGCTGTTGAAAAGACTTTCATATAAGTTGTTCTGGTTTCAGCTGGGATAGAGTTAATTTTCTTCGTAGTAGCTGGTACAGCACTGTGTTTTAGACTTAGGATGAGAATAATGTTGATAACATGCTGATGTTTTAGTGGTTGCTAAGTAATGCTTATTCTAAGTCAAGGACTTTTCAGTTTCCCATGCTCTGCCAGCATAAGAGGCTGGGAAGGAGCAGGGCCAGGACAGTGACCTGAACTAGCCAAAGGGCTATTCCATATCATGCCCAGTACATGAACTGGGGACAGTTGGCCAGGGGCCACCAGTCACTGCTGGGGGACTGACTGGGCATTGGTCAACAGGTGGTGAGCAATTGTATTGCGTATCACTTGGGTTTTTTTCCCTTTGGGTTTTATTCCTCTCTTTTTCCCTCTCCTTTTAATTACAATTGTGTTATTTTTAATACTTTAATTTCAATTATTAAATTGTTATTATCTCAGTTCTTGGGGTTTACCTTTTTCCGATTCTCCTGCCCATCTCATTGGGGGGAGTGAGTAAGCAGCTGAGTGGCAGGCTTAGTTGCTGGCTAAGGTTGAACCACAACATAAGTAATAGCCTTAAGCTGCTTTAAATTCAATGGTTTCACGAAGAAAAACAGAAATTGCTTGGGTCCTGCTTTAGCTCTTTACCTGTAGCATATTCTTTGCTTTGAAAAAAAAAACTCTCAAAGCACACTGCTTCTGGGAGCTGAAACAAACACTGAAATTTTTAATAAGGTACACAAAGGACATAGTATCTAAAGTGACTCGAAGAGACCCCAGCTTGTATTTCAGGCAAACCCGTGCACTGTTTTTGTAAGGCCAATGTAAACAGCACATCCTGCTCAGTGATCTGGGCTCTGAGTTGGGCCTTTAGGCTGGATTTCTTCAGAACAAAGCTCTAGTTCCTGATCTGATGAAGTTAGAAAGAGAACTTGCAGGTTGTGGTAAAGTTAGGTCTTTTGGAAGGTTGTATGTATATATGGATGTATGTATTTTTAATAAAGGATCAGATACTTAATATAACATGGCTTATTGTCAGTTCATGAGGGTGAATTTTCTGTTTGCTTAGATTGAATCAATCAACACAAACTGTACTGAAAACTTCCAAATGGGTATATGTGCTGCTAAGAGTGTTAGAACAATATGATTCAAGTGTATTTTGGTCAAACATCTGGACTTGCAGGTTATTTCCAAACAACAGCCAGATCACTGAGATCAGATTAACAGGCTAGTAATAACTTCATTAATTTTTCTCATGTTTTATAGACAATACATGTGCAAGTCTTCATTTACATGGATTTCTGTTGTTCATTAGAACAATCCTTGCAAGCAGACTTGCAGTTTTTTAGTCTGAGATGCAGGTTATCCTATCTCCCCTCTTGAACGCATTAAACACTTTCAGTTGGTAGGATATAAAAATCTATTACTCTGCATAGAGTGTAACTCCATTTTGTTTCCATTATGTCTATCCTTTAACAAGGTAATAAATATCAGTTAGTCACCTAGAAAGAGGCCAGATATGGAAGTCAAGCTGAGTTTCACTGTCCAAAGGGAATAAAAGTAACTTGGAGGCAAAGAGGGTCAGACTCATGTGGGTTTGCTCAAGACTACCTCTTCGATCTTCCTGATTAGGGACTTGGGCTCACTTCTCAGCAGCACAGAGGACCAGAGCTGTTAGAGCACCACCAGCAGCAACAGAAGGGGAGATAGAAAGAGCACATGGCAAAAGTCTAGATGAGAGAGGAAATGCGTGAACATGCTAAAAACAAAAAAAAAATATTCTACTTTTACAAAATGTTTATGCTATTTTAATTTTTAAAATGTAATCTTGTCATTATAATTAACTGACATACAAAAAATTACAGCTCAGGACACAGAATTTGGTAGAACAACAGCTAGCTAAGTTTGTGGAATTTATCAAAGGTGGCAACAATTGCAGAGAGCTCTTACATCCCTTAACCTGTTCCTCATCATAGATTGAAATGAGAGGAGAGATAGACAGATGCTCTACAGCAGCCGAATTCTCCTTTCTAAATGAGTTAGGATTCACCACTAACTGAGCAACAAAACTGTATAAACCAGTTAATCTCAACAGCAAGCAGTGTGTTAGCTTATATTATCTTCACAAGCCACTACAATAATACAGTTTTTGGTTGTTTTGTGTGCTTAGTGGTTGTTCTTTTAAATGTGTTCACTAAACTAGAAAAGGCTCCACTTAGGCCACAGTAACATATTCGCTTCAATTATTTCTCCTCACCCATACTGAATGACCTGTGAGAGACTTAAGAAGAGATGGCAGAGGAGGAAAAAAAAAAAAAAAAAAAAAAGGTACAAATAAAGTGGATCAGTCATAATGGTAATAGATGTTTTAAAGATGATTTTTGGGAAGTTCACATAGTGCTTTTTTTGCTGTTCTAGAAATACATCCTAAAATACCACACAGTAAATTATGAATTAAAAAATATGTATTAGAAACATAGAATCATAGAATTGCTTAAACTGGGAAAAAGCTGTGAGACCATTAAGTTGTACTGTTAACCCAGCACTGCCAGGGCCACCACTACACCATGTCCCCAGGCACCACAGCTACATGGTTTTTGAACACCCCCAGGGATGGTGACTCCCCCCTGTCCCCGGGCAG
>JAVJGJ010000001.1:42488235-42599740 GCA_035590215.1 Microhierax caerulescens
ACAGAACTGACTTGCAGGTGAGCTCAGGGAGCCAGATTTAGTGTTGGCTGCTTCCTCGCTACATTTTAAGGCACAATCGCTCTGCAGCCTGGCACCCAGACAGTGAACAAAGCCTTTCCTCAGAAGGGGCCCTTCCAACTCCCTGCCTCCATTGCTTGGGGTGGGATGGAGGAGCTGGCACTGAAGGAGTGAAGTTGGACTTGGAAGCAGTGGAGGAAAAGTGGTATTCTAATATTTGTCTTTTTTGTTTCTCACTACCCAGATCTATTTTAAATGGCAATAAATTAAATTAATTGTACCCAAATCAGGTCTGTTTTGCCTAGGACAAAAATTTGTAAGTGATCTCCCTGCCTTTATCTTGACTCATGAGTATTAGTGTTCCTGTTTCTCAACTTATTTTCTTCTGTCCCACTGGGGAGAGGGAGGGAGGGAAGGAAGGAGGGAGCAGCTGAGTGGGAGTTTAGCTGGTGGCCAAGGCTAACCCGTCACAGCTGTACTCCAGTGCAGTAACTTGGAAATACAGCCTATACTCTGAACACGTACAGTGCTAGTTGCCAGCTTGGCTGATTTGATCAAAATCAATATTCCAACATGTTTATGGATGCCTGTGGGTAGCTTTGGACATGGCACGGGGAATTTCTCTTTATGTTTCTCTCCAAAACTTGGTTCAGTCCCATGTGTTTTACACTATTACTCGCAGAAGGGGAAACGTGGCATGGGAAGGCCACAGCACAGGGGTGGATGCATTTCCTCATCTTCTAACAAAATCTTCATGCCTGAAGGTCATGAGACAGAAACCTCATTCCTCAGGGAACTGAGGGAATGAGGAGATCTTGGAACCCGGCCCCAAGTTAGGCACCAAGACTGGTCCTCACCAGTACCAGTTTCAGTAGTCTGGGTTGTTTCAGCTGGGGTTCAATTACCTTGTAGCCACTGTGCCAGCACAACCTATCCACAAGTTGCATGATGTGGCTGTAATGGCAAAGAAAGGCTTGAACTCTCTGAAAGGCTCTGAAGCCACTGCATGGTCATGCTGGCTTGAAGTGAGGCATTCTGATGTGAATGAGCATCACTCAGTGAAGTGAGCACACATACTAAGTTCACATCTTGAATTTCTGAACTTTCACTGCGTGAAGTTTGACTGAAAAATTTAAGTACAGTTAGTTTTCGGACATGGGTCAGTTTTTCCTAGTCCATCCATCAGTACAGTACCTTGCAGCTCATTCTAATCAAAGTTGCTGTGAAGTAAATACTGGTGGAATTAGTACTGAAAATGTCAGTGACAGTCATACCATGATGGCAATCTGAAGTGAAAAGGAGGTGAGTGTGATGGAAAAAAGAAATCCACAAAACCACAGTGTCTATCCCTAGGCAGGGATTTAAGGGAAGTCATATGGAGCATGGAAGTGTATAACTTTGCCCCTTCAAAAATTAATTAGAAAGTTCTCCATCATTCTGCTTATCCTTGCTACTAGTGCATGACAAAAGCTGCTGGATTAATGTGATTTTCAGAAGTGTGATACAATAAAAACTAGTAAAAAGCCCCAACCCCTGCTCAACTTGGTTCAGGGTGGATAGGTTTCTGGTCTTTCTACTGCATTGTATTTATTCATCTTGTCTTTAGTATTATCTGTATTTCTGTGGCAGTTGTGTCTTCACGTCTAGTTATGAACCTGGGCTGTGTTACATACAAACAGAAAAAGCTGTTTTCATTCTCAAGAGTTTACGAATCAAACCTAGAGGTGGATTTGATAATTATAGCAGCAATTTTCTTTCATCTATCTTGCTTTGGATCCACTAAGTTCCACAAAAGACTATAGTTTTCAATTAGCTCTAAACAAAATCAAATTCAGCTGAAAGCTTGCACATTCAAATTTTATCCAAATTTGGCAAAAGCATAATATTGTGAATCTTTAAATTGCCAGCAATCTTCCAGAAGTGGATAGCAATATTCTTTGAATGCTTTGGCAAGGTTTTGAACATTTGTCCAGAAAAATGTTCTACAAACTCTGCTCCTTCTGATCTTCCTGTGAGTCAAAAATGTGGCGCTCTCATAGTGTAGCAAGAAGTCATGACCCACAGCTTTCATTGTTTAATGTAAGTGCAAATGGCATAATTAAAGGCTATCATAACTGAGAAGGTATATATTTGCTGTATTTTTTTTTCAGCATAGAATAAAATCTGAACAGTCTTTTGCTGCATGAAAACTATTAAAATCCAAACCCTACTAAGACTTAAATAAAACTGTTAACTTTTCACAGACATGATTGATTGGCCATTGCAAATTGTTGAAACCTGACTGATTAGGCTTTTAGATAATCAATTGCATAATGATCAGCAGCCAATGATGAGGAACCAATAAAACACATATGGTTAGAAACAAATGACTTGTAAAGACTCTAACTCATACATGTCAGGCAGTTTAATCATAAGGAATGCAAGTTGTGACCTCTGAGTGGGATGTGGCAAACTGGCAATCAGGAAGGTAACGGAGGCATAATGCATTGGTCTGTCTTTGCTGGACCACTGAGAAATGATGAGATTGTGTAACTTGCTGTAGCTTGAAGTCACAACGTGACTGAACTCTTTTGTTGTTTCACATTTTAGCAAACCTCTCCATAGTATGCTTATTGTCCTAGGAAATGTACAGAATTTGTAAAACTACATGCCATATTATAGCATAATGCCCCTGGCAGGTTTTATTTTAGCCACTTTCTTTTCCTCCCACTTCTTTTCAAAAGTGGTGCGTGAACATGCCCCAGCAATTAAGAACCATTTCAATTCTTAGAATGGAATTTGGGTGAAGTTAAGTCTGCAAGAATGGTGAATGTCAAGACTGGGAAGAACTTCACATGTATATGCAAAGATAAAAATTTCCTCCCAATAATTATTAAAAGAAACAGAAGGCAGATTGTTGCATTTCATTTTTTGAACAAACAGTTTGTTTTTTCAAAAAGCTTTCCAGCAGTAATCAGGGACATTACTGAAACAAAAAGCCAAACTCTTTCCAGCTTAACAAAGAAAAAATCAAATCCTGTTTTCATCAGAAAAAAATCTGCAGACATTGGACACTACTGCTTGAGGTGCCTGAGCAATGTGGCAGGCTGAGGCTAAACCTGTGGGGTTGGCTTTCACATCATCACCGCAAATGCTTCAATAATCACAAAATGTGAGGTCAAGAGAGGCAAAATAGCAATTCACCCTCACTCTCTCTGACCCAGGAATGTCAGACCTCAGCTTTCTGCAGACTCCTGAAGGAGAAGCAGCCAGGATAACTGAGTGGGTGGCTGCTCTAGGTGATGTACCAGCTTATTCACTGCAAGAACGTGTCCATCTAGGCAGGCAGGATGCAGTCCTCGTGGACCATAAGTGATTTGAAACTGTCCTTTTTCTCTCACCATTAGAATCTGCAGTAGATCTGGTGACTGAGGTGGGGGTGAATGTCACCCAACAGGTCTTTTTTTGTGACACATGTAGGAGCCAGGTTTTGTGTGAAGGCTGTGACTATTGTTCTTAAACATCCAAGGAATAGTGAACATGATTTTGGAAGCAGAGAAAAAGATACTTTTTTGGCTCTGAATTTGCTGAAATGAGAGATTTGGAGATTTCTGTTTGATAAAACTGACACTCATATACGCCTATGTGTATAAGTGTGTGTAGCTACATAAAAAGGAGAGAGACCCTGCAGGGTTCACAGATATATAAATAGGTAAAGATTTACACTGCCTACTCATTCTGCTCACTTCTGGTCAGTAGCAGCTAGACCTTCCTGCTAGTACTAATTAATACAATGCAACATATAAAAATAAAATTAATGACACCATTGACCCTTATATTTTTTGGCCTTTAAATTTTTATGAGAGGATTTCAGAGTTATAAAATTTAACACTGTTTTTCATTACATATTTCCTCTGCTTGATTTGTCAGCTCTAATAAATAAGATTTTGTTGGATTTATATTGGTATGTTCATGAACAGGATCCACGTCAAGTCATATCTGAGCCTAAATTATTTCTACATTCTCTAGAAAAGGAAAATCCAAGCACTTAAAATGAGTCTTATTAAGAAAAGTAATCAAAATGTATGACTAATGGTGTCAATTCCTTACAGTGAGCATCTTTAATCATTTGGAAATTGAAAGTTGTTCAGATTCCTCTGAAATAAAACCATTTTCTTTCTCTGCTATATGTTGGCCTTGGGTTAGTTATTGCATTCAGCTAGAGTCTAATAGCAATATAGTACTGAGAAGAATCAATGGCTTACTGTACATAGTGATTTCACAAGTTAATTTAATTTTAAAATGAAACAGATTTCTTTAAAGTAAGTACACTGAGAAGCAAACATGGCTAAATAGCTACTTTTATAAACATGACTGGTGTCTACTGATTACTTTACATTACCTGTACTTTAAATTAATAAAAATCATTTGCTTACTTTTTTTTTTTTTTTTTTTTTTGGGTGGGGGTAGACAGGACATAATATAAAAAGTGAGAATGAGACTATAACTGAGTGTAAAGCAATATACATTATGTATGAAACATCAGCTACATTTTGGGAAGCCATTCCTACTCAGCTGTTTGGCAATATTCTGTATTAATATGCTCCTGGAGGACACTCAACCAAATTTTAGATAATGTATTTCCTTTCTTAACACAAGGGACCAAATGAAAAAAATTACCAGGTCAGTTATTTGCTAGTCAGATACAGAGGTGATAATTTAGCTGAATATTAAAAATTGTTTAAAATGTGTCAGATGTTTTTCCAGTAAAACTAACCTATGACTGTTGCATTGGAAACAGAAGGCTTAATCCACTTTTTTCTAGAATTTAGAGGTTAAGGGTAATTTTCTGTAGCTTTCATATAGCACATCTCGTATATTGACCTTGAAGCATTCTACATGAGGATTTGTATGTGCTTGCCTATACTATAAGTATAGTATATATATATATAAGTATATATATATAAGTATAGTATATATATATAAAGAGCAGTCACGCTCTTTAAAGTCTTAGTCCATGGCAAAGGGCTCATAACAGTACATACAAGTCTCCTCCTGACTTACACACCTATGATGCGTACTTAGGACTTAACTCCTAAGAAAACAGACAGCCTGTGTTAATGATGTTTTGCATATGGGAAGCAAAGCAAAGCAAGTGAAGTGACTTGCCTCAGGCTAGGTAAAAAACTGGAACAGAAGTGCCCTGCCTATAGGCAATGTTGTCTGCCTTCCTGAGGTTATGTTTGATTTATAGCAACTGGACCTGTTTATTTTCATGTCTCTATGTTGAGTGGGTTTTTTAAGAAGCACTGGTTGCTTTACTTTTTCAGTTATGAAAAGCAAATTAAACATTTACCTGGGTTATCAATTGCTTCATGTTAATTGTGTTTTAGTGGAGCAGCCAGAATAAATTTAACAAGGTGTTCCTAAGTGCTCGCATCATTTTCATAAGCATGTAATCACAATTAACATAGAAAAAGTTCATTCAGACCATAAAACTGATGCTGATTATCCTGAAAGTTGGAGTTGTATAGAGATTATAAGTTCCAGATCACAGATCCAGATAGGAAAAAAAAAAAAACACCACATGTCACTGGAAAA
Organism: Microhierax caerulescens; assembly: GCA_035590215.1. Lineage (NCBI taxonomy): Eukaryota > Metazoa > Chordata > Aves > Falconiformes > Falconidae > Microhierax > Microhierax caerulescens. The sequence goes on from JAVJGJ010000001.1 coordinate 42,493,834, forward strand.
CTATGTATTCATAACTACATTTGACAGCCAGGATGTTTGTTTTATCTACTTTAAGCTACTTTTGAAAGTTAATTTAAGTGTCTTTCAGAAGACCTAAGTTCCTTGAATAGTTAATGAAAGAGATAAGCTTAAGCCACCTAAAAAAACTTTCATGAATAATTCCACCTGACCTCAACCCATCAGGGATATAAACATGAGCATATACAGAATAATATTAGCATGCAGAACTGGTTTGTCCATGGAAACAGATAGCTGTGTCCATATGCATGAATCCTATGAGTAAAACTGCTGTCTTTGCTGAGTTGTAAAGGACAGTGTATGCAAAATTAAAGGAGATACTTTGAATCATTGATCATCTTGAGTATAAGACGTACTGAAGTTTAAAGCAAGCTATAATTTTCACAATTAAGTGTGGGTTTGTGATATGCAACCTAAAATTTCATTCCTTTAATTCAAAAAAGTCCTTGACTCAGTACAACCATGACCCAGCAACAACTAAACCATCAGCCTGTCATCAACATTGTTCTCACACCAAACCCAAAACACGGCACTGCACCAGCTACTAAGAAGAAAATTAACTCTGTTCCAGCTAAAAGCAGGACACACATATATCCATGTCTCTGCTGAAATGTGGCTGCTAGACTTGTACAGCTTCTGTGTTTCACATTGAGCTGCCCATCAGATGAAATCAGTGTTAACATAATAAGCTAGTTATTGCTGGTATTTAGGAAAAAAAATAGGAATTATAACAGGGCAAGTACAGAAGTTCAACAGCTGCAGAGTATCACTGAAAGAGCAGTAGTGGCCTGAAGCAAGAATCAAAGTAATTACATCTCTCACAGGAAGCGGTGAGCAGCAGTTAGATCGGTTAGATGAAAGGAACGTAACCAGTTCACTTAGCCCATTTATTTGTGAGAGAATTGCTTCCTTCTGCTTCAGAGTAGAGAGCTTCCAACCACAAGCCTTCTTCCTGCAACCCCAAATAATGTCACACTTAGGTAGCCAGGGTTCAAACAGTGGTTTAAATCACCCACACAGCAAGCAAAATGCATATGCGTGGTAGGCACTGAGTGCAGCATACCCACCTCCCTACATCACCTGAATTCAGTAGAGCAGCACCCATGTTACATGCTGTGTGCGTGAGTGGGAAGGATTTCAGTACTTTTGCACTGCCGTGGCTTTAATGCTTGCGAATAAATGCATTAGTGTAAAACTAATTAGTAAATCAGAAATTCCATTCAGCTTTTTGCAGTACAGATGCAAATCTGTTCAATACTCTCACTGATATTTTGCCTTGCCTCAGCTAAAGCATCTTAGCTGAATGGAAGTGCTGTGTGTGCTGTTGAGTAAGAGCTTTGAACGGGCACCTACAGGAATGGGGAAGGGAGAGGGACGTGTCTGCAGAAGACACCAGTTAGCTGTTACTAGAATACCACGCCTGGTTCTGGTGTCTAACCTTTTACAAGATTGGAGGTATTTCTGGGAAAGCGTGTAAAGCTGCCTTGTATTCTGTAACACGTGCCTCACGAACAGCGATTGCACAAGCTCAGTCTGCTTAATCTGCTTTAGGATAAAACAAGAAAACAATTTATGATTATCTCTATGTACCTATGCAGGGAAAGACCTCTTTTACTAAAGGTTTCCATAGTGTAAAAATCATCGGCATAACAAAATCCAGCAACTGGAAATTAAAATTGGACTAACTCGGTTTAAGACTAGCTAACAGGAGCTGGGAGGAGGAGGGGGGGTGGTCTGCCTGAGGAGGCAGCTGGTGCCTGGCAAAACCTGGCTTCTACTTTATAAATAAAGCCAGTTCACATGTGTTTAACAGGCTCATGCAGGCATTTCAGCACAGTCAGTGTCACTACCTGAAGAAAAGGCAGTTAATCTGTAGTGAAAAAACAGAACATACATCAGCTTCTCACAGCCAGTGGGCTTATTAGGACCAGCCTGGGTCAGTGGTGGGAATCATTTTCCCTTATCCTCTAAGTTCCTATCTTGGAGGCAGCTCAGACTGTGCTTATCTCTTCCGCATGGATGCAATAAGATACAGCTCACTAATCCTCACGCAGTCTAAATTTTGCTGCTGTAGGCTTTGGGACTGGCATTCCAGAGTTTTCCAAAGGTCAGTAACAGCACCAGTCACTGCTTTCCTTACAGCATCCCTGCCTGACAGCTGCTGCTTAAGGCAATTCTGTCCCAGAGGAACATGAGCTAAGAGAGGAAGGAATCTCCATTGACAAGTTCTTCCAGCTGTGCTAGAAAAGTATCTACGGAATGGACTTTGGAAAAAAGCAGTGAAACACCCCATTGTGGATATATTAGAAATTACTTAGAAATTTCTGTGGCTTTATTAACAGGACTGAAGAAAACACAGAACGTAATAATTCCTGTAAAATCAAAATCTAAAATTCTGATCTTTTTTCCTGCCCTTTCTGCCCTTCAGGCTACCACCTATCAGGAATATGGGAAAAGATGGGATTGTCAGAGTAATAAGAAAATAATGGCAGGAATGTGCATGAGCAATGTATGGTCACTGAGGGAACCATAGCCTATGGCATAATTTAGACCACATCCAAAGGTTGCAATAATAATTTCCTTCATTCCAGAGATTGCTCAAAATATAATTTTGAAAATGAATGATGTATAGTTGACTTCTTATCAGCCTTCCATCTCTCTGCCTGTAAGAAATGAAAGAAAAGAAAGAAAGCCAGCCAAAAAAATATGTGTCCCAGCTGGGCAGTACAGCTACATATTGAAAGACTGTGATTGTTTCAGAGGATCGATGGACTAACAATTTTGTTAGGGAGTATGACATTAGGGGACTTACTGTAGCAAAATATTAATCAATGTATTTTTTCTTGTAAAAATATATTATAATGGGATTAAATAAATTTTAAACAGGGGTTAAAGAGTTAAAACATTCTCTTTTTTTGTAGTTTTTTCCCAGTGAAGGTGGAATGAACTCCAGATGGAGAAGTTAGTGCCTGCACTAAGTATTATACATTACATTAGTTAAATAACTATATATTGTGTGCCTATATGGAGTTATTTAGCAGCACATATGTTAACATATGACTTCTAAAAAATCAGCTCTGAATCTAATAAAAAATAATAACATTAAAAAACAGCCCCAAAGAGCAGAATACTTGGTATATAAGCAAAATTATTCAGCTTAAGAATAATCTGTTCCTTGGCATAAAATGTTTACTTTTAATTTGAGGGAGCATGTATCGTACGAGAATTATTCATCAATGATAAAAATATTTATGTGTCTAAGAACACTTTTGCCAGCAGGTGTATCTAGCTTCTTCCTAAAAGACAGAGCTGTAATTACCACAGAGGACATTATCTTATGGTGAATATATTTCTTAACAATCTCTTGAACAGTCTCGTCCACCTGTATGCATTCATCTCATGGAGAGCTGGTGCAGGTGAGAGCCCTTCAGGGAAGCAGCCTTTTGCTATAAGAGGGCCCAGGCTCACCTGCATGGGAAGTAAAGACTTGTGTTGAGGACAGTCTTCTCCTTGAGACCACTGGAAGAGGATTCCCTCGCTTCAACACCTTTTTTCTTGCCGTGCATTTGTACAGAATGTGAGATTTTGATATATTCTTAATCTGCTGAGGTTTATGGAACAGTTCAGTTTTCATTGTGTGAAATACATGTGGTTTTTTAGCTAAGTAGAGATCGCATCTCATCTTTTAAAAGTACCATCCAAGTTCTTTTTCTTGAATCTGTTAGTATGACTTTTTTCTTTTCTTGGTTTTGTTTGTGTAATGGGTTTTTTTGTTGTTTTTCTTTAGGAATTATCTTCCATAGGAAATACTTATTGATACATATATATAAATATATGTGTCTGGATATATATATACATTACACACACATGTGGATATATATTTCTTTCCAGTGGCAATTAGTGGAAATTCCAGAATGGGATAGAAATACAGGAGAAAAAAAAAATTCAAGAAAAATATGTAACATATGAGCACACAAAAAGCCATTAGGTTTTAAACTTATGCAACCACTTGCATGCTGAAATTTAAAAACCTTGACAGACAGCAGTAACATTTTATTTACATTAAAATACCACACTTCTGCTTTGCCTTTATAAATCTTGTTCATAGCCCAACTTGAGTCTGAAATGAGCCACTGAATTTTCAATGATGGATAGGTAAAATATATTTGCATGTGAAAAACAAGATTATTCTGCTTCTAACATTGGGCCAAGTGCAAGCAAGCAGGCAGTTTATGGTCTGGCTGCTGCTGGGTGCACACTATCATTATTAAGGAGCACCAAATTCAGCTGATTCACAGATGGCATGTGGGTGCTTTCAAGGATGAGAGCTTTAATAGCTGGGCAAGAATATGTATTAAGTGCGATGGCAGAATGTAAGTAAATGGCAGATACATGAGAAATACACCATAGAAGGCAAATAAAATGTAGGATAATCTGAGATGCAATTTTAGGAAATGGCCAAATACATTGGTATAGAAAGAACCACAACTCACTCTGGATTTCAGCTACCAAACAGCCGGACTTTATTATACTGCGTGATCAACAATACATCATTTTACACTTATTGCCAGAGTAGTAAAGTATTCTGAGTAATGAACCCAACATAGAGTGAAGCTCTATGTCTCAGCAAGACAAAGTAAATAAGCAGTTAGAAGAGATGAAGTCAGAAACAGAGTTTGAAGGAGATAATTATGTTAATGAAGAAATAGTTACATGAGACAACAGGAGCAAATTCCTGGAATGCCGTCTGTGGCCATTCAAAGACCCTGGGAAACAGAAGACAATCCTGGGGTTTTTGTTTGTTGCTCCTTGTTTGTGATTGTTTTTATGGCAGTGAACTACAAAGGTGAAGTAATGGAGTATAATATATACATAACTCAAGCTGAACTGGGTAACTGAGACATTTCATGAGAGAAGAGGATGCAAAACAAAGTCATCATGGTAGCACAATAAATATATATATATATATATGTATAGATAATATCTCTAAAGCAGGCACTGGGATAGGAAGTTAAATGATTCCATATGACCAGAACACTTTCCACAGTCAGGTTTTTCTTACAGAACCTATAAGGGGTTTTTTATTATTTTATTTAGACTTTTAATTTATTCATGGTTGTTATTAAATTTACAATACTTTTCAGTTCTTAAATAATTCCTGTATTTTATCCTGAGGCAAAATCTCTTTAGCCTCTGGCACTTAGACTCAAAGACTTCTCACTTATCTGCAGTAACTACACTATCTGACTTGAAACAAAAAAAAATAAATATATGGCACCACACAGGGAAGATATCCAACAGTGTTATAATGTAATACATTAGCCACTCATCTCAGGAAAATTGGATAATAGTTTGTGTCATTCATCAGTGCGGAAGTTATACTTCATGCTGGCACTGGGGCATCTTTGTACTATCCAGTGACATCCAACTCAGACAGTCATGCTTGGAGACCCCTTCCTCGTGCTTCTGCCCATTGAGACAGGGTCCTTTACAGGGCAGTTCAAAGAAAAATCTACTGTAAGCGCTTTGAATCATGCACCTAAAAAGCCTTTCTGTCTTCTTTGATTAGAGAGGAAGCCTTAAAGGGTGTAGCAAATCATTCAGAAGGAGCGAGTGGAATTAAATGTGGTGATTAACTTTCTTCACCAGTCTCTCAAAATTTTTGCTTTCTACAGTAGCATTGGTCTAGATAAACCCTTGTGATATAAGAATTATTTACTTTAGAAAAGGAAAAAGAGGGCGGGGGAATAAATATCTATAGTGTAAAATAAGAAAGAATCTGAAAAACAGAGGATGTTAGTTAAATCCTTATAAACAGTTCACAAAACACAGCCTTGGGGGAAGGAATAGACACCATAAATATGTCAAGCTGGGACACGAAAAGATGAGCTCAGGGAGAAGCAAATGGTTAATGAGACTAAACAGAAAAATATTTGAACTATGTGTGAACTATATTAGTTAGCATATTAAAAGATCCACCCCACTAACTAAAAGAGCCCTCTGCTACCCAAGCCCCCCACCCCATTCCCCAGAACATGCCTGGTGGGAAAAAAAAAAAAAAAAAAAGAGTTCTGTACCTTGAAATGGAGATGAAGCCTCTAAGAACCAATGAGAATTGAGTTGAATAAAGGTAATTATAAACGATAGTTCAAAATTTATCATTGTTTTAGGCTGTTTAAGAGGTGTGCTGGCTGTGTGGATTGACCACACCGGTGAAGAACTCGGGTTTGGGATAGCACCTGAATTAAGACTCAAGAATTAGCAGCTTGAACAAAACACACCATTTACAGTTCTTTTTCATTCCTCTCCTTTCTCCTCAGGAAAACCTGTGCGTGCATTGCGGAATGCTTTGTTTCCTAAGGTTCGGTTTAAAGGCATTTATTTGCATTTCTTTTTTTTCTTTATTTCCTTTTCTCTTAGAGAATATTTAGTCTGCTGTGTTGGTGAAAGCAGTCCAAGGCGTTAACTTGAGATAAAGCACAGGGTGATAATGACTTTGATGATCCTTAGTTTGCAAAGAAAGCTCTGTCCTTTGCCTAAATAGAGGTTACTGATGTGAGAGAAAATTTGTAATCATTGTAATAACAAAGTTAAAGATCACAGATGTCCTCTATAGCTATAGGTGTTCATTTTGGTTTTGTAGATCCTACCCACTCAGGCCAAAATAATATTTTTCATAGGAAATCCTTGAAGAACTGAAAAAAGCAGTGGATGTTCTTGTTATGAGAATGTGAATGTTGGGGGGGGTGTAGGGGGGGCGGGAAGAACAAGTACAGCTTGTAGCCCTTAAAAGACCTTGTGACAGAACTGCTGCAAGAGCAGTGACCATGAGCAGAGGTAAAGGCACGTCATGCCCAGGGGCTCCCCAGGGCCGCCCACCAAGAGCAGCAGAGTGATTTGCAATCGCCTGGTTGAGGTCTATTGCTCTGCAGAGGAGAGTGCCTTAGGTGGAAATCAGCTCCAAATTAATGAAGCCAAGATTTAAATACCTGCATGCCAATGTCTGCAGGCATTGTATCTCTCTGAGCTCCCATTTATATTCTTTGGCGATCTAATCAACAGAGTCAGTAGCATCTTAAAATTCCTCCAGATTCCATTCCCTGTATCACCCAGATCTCATTTGACTTTTGCCCTAGATTGTTTCTGCTAAAACAAAGTTTTAGGGTTTTTTTTTCAGTTCAAATATATGGTATAGTGTGAGGTCTGTGCCAAACTGAGGATGCAAGACCTTTTAGGACAGTAAGGTAATATTTTTTTCAATAGATCAAAGCTCCTGAGTACTCTGCCTGAGAACTGTGCTCAGCTTTCATTTCATAAAAAAACCATTGGCTCATTGCAAAATAAATTCCAGTAACAAAATAAAATATATTTTGTGCAAACAGTCAGAGGACTTAGCAGTGAACCAGACATTTATGTTACTTGACTGTGATAAGGCATGCAATGACTTTTCAGGAAAACAAACAAAAGGAAAAATTGTTAGGCATACTTCTGTGAATTATTTTGCTTTATCTGTCTTCTGGCTTTATTCTTCTGTATCTACAGTTTACTTTTTCCCATACCATGTTCACTAATATATAATTTGTGTACAAAGATCTTTTATCTTTAAGGTCAGAATCAAAGAGATAAAAAAGTAACTTTTCGAGTTCAAGATTTTTGCTATTGTTGTTGCTGCGTTTCTTACAAAAAGTACACTGAATATGGGATTTCCCCAAAGTAGCATGCCTTTCTAAACAATGGGAATTGAAGGAGAATTCATGTGTGTGTGTGTGTTTGTGTCCATCTTTCTTTGGCAGATGCTCTTTCACCTCATGGTCCCCATTAAAAGCCAAAACACCTTTCTATGCTATTGTTTTGTTTACTTATTTGGCAAATACTTCCTACAGATAACAGCCTGGTAAATGTTGCAGCCAGTGTCACTTGATGTAGATTTAGGATTTTCTCTGTACAGTGTACAAACAGAAGGTGTCAGAGATCCAGGCACAACCTCCTTTTCTAGCAGTTTCTTGGGTATTACTGGGCAAGCTATTTCAGACCAGATCTTCAAAATGGCTCAGAATGACTCAAAATTTCTGGGGTGGGATGGAAATAACCGAGTTAGTTCCTTATCCTGTACCTCAAGATAATCAGGTTCCTTTGCATAAGAATGGGTTTAACAATACCCACTGCACTCAAGCTATAGGGGTGTGAAATTTAGGCTATAGGAAACAGTGGAAGATGGGATAGATCTGTGACATTGTCTCTTGCTGGACATTTTGCATTTATCTATAACCCTTCGTTTCAGGATCAGGTGGAAACCCATGTCTGTAAAATTTTCTGTCATATATAAACTTCTAAGACACCCTTTTAGATAAAACTGACTCATTTAGGGTTTTGCTTTTAACATATGGATGTATCATTTGGTATCATTCAGAGACTGGATTATGAATCCAGGAACAGGAGACATTTGTTCCAGGCTTTCTTCAGTTGCAGAGTTTTCAGATTTCCAGTTTCCTCTCTCCACAGAAGCACTCTCATGAGAAGCCTTGTGCTACTTTCACCATTCACTTTGAATGAACTGGAAAGAATTTTTGTCTCTTGGAAAATTTCACAAAAAAAACCTATATGATTTTAAAATGTCAATAAATTATACTGCTATTTTGTAATGTAAAAGTATTTCCAAGCTGTTCTACTGATGACTCTATTAGCTGAATGCTTCATAAGCTTCAGTTAATTTTATCTTTGCACAATCTTTGTGATGTAAACCATTCAAAACTAATTTTTCCGTTGCAGCACTACATGAGCAAAACTGTTTTACTTGACATAACAAACAAAATGAGATTGAAAATATCCAGTTCTTTTAAGTCTTTGACTGTCACTATGCTTGTGGATCCTTCTTCTTTAGGTGTTCCTGGAAACAATATTCTCAACACTCAGACAGGATCAAGAGATCAGAGAAGGGAAGATATGGACTGATTTCAAGAAGGTCAGGCTAGGTTAAATGCTTGGTCTACACACTTTGATTGAGTTCCTTTAAATGTGCTATTGGAAGCAGTATGGTAACATCAGTGTAACTTTTTATTAGCTTTCCAAGGACTTTCCATTAGTCATTTGTCAATTGGCTTTTTATCCCTCTGAAGTATTTTTCCTTCTTTTCTTTTTCTTTCTTTTTTTTTTTTTTGTTTTTTTGTTTTGTTCTTCTTTTTACCTTTTCTTATATTTTTGGGCTTTTTTCTTTTTCTTCTACCTCTTCTACCTCTTGTTTTTCTTTTTCCTCTTCTTTTCCTTTTCTGCTCTTGCAAAAGCACTTCTTAGAAACCAGAGATATCTAGTTCCACCAGTAGAAAAGAAATGGTTTCCTGTGGGCAATGTCACTGCCAATATGGGATGTCCAAAAGCAGACGGTGGTTGCTTCAGGCTGCCCTGCAATATTCTTTTAATCCTTGACAGTGCAGCATGGGTACTGGGTGAACCGTATTCATGAAGATACAGTTCAGGAAGATTTGAAGTTGGGAACAACATTGCAAAATTCATGCTTTCCTGAATAAACTGCACAATAATAGCTTTACCCTCTGCACAAGGCTTTTGACAGGGCTCCAGCTGAAAGAGACATGTAATCCAGAACAGATGAAGCATAAAGCAGCATAAATATTGCACAATGGCTTCAAAAATGTTCGTGCATGACTGCATACATCCTAATTGTCCTTCGTTTGTATGTAGATTTAGCAGTGCAAACACCGGTGCTGTACCATTAGCACTACCAACATGCATTTATAAACTACCCTCAGGAAACAGTGTAGAAAAAAAACATTTGATTAGTGCATGATTTAAACGCAGAAAGGGCTGTTGGAAAGCTACCCAAGTGTTCGTCTGACAACACAGGAGGTTCACTATCTGTATTAAAGTCATTATTTCTGTAGAAAAAAAAAAAAAAAAAAACCAAACACAAAAACCCTAAAGAAATAAATCAGGGGTTTAAGAGCAGGAGGTGAAGAAAGCATGTGCTGCACATATGCAATGCGTAAGAGACTGTGCTGCAGTGAGGGTTGTCATGGAGACTGCTGGATGGCAGTAAAAATGCAATAGGATCTAAAAGTGAGGTGCTGAGAGCATCCCGTACGTACCCTCAACTCCCACCAAAGTTGAGGCAAGTTGAGATCTGTCCCTGTTTATTGCCAAAGCAGTCTAGCACTGGGCAAGATGAGACTTAGATGGGCAGCAGTAGTTAGTGGCGTAGGAGCTCCCAGCAGCTCTACCTTCATAGGAGTTATTCCCTGAGAAGCAGCTGTCCCAGGAAGAAAAGAAGGATTCATTATTGCTTCACAAGAATGCTGCCTGTGCAACAGCTTTCCTTTTTCAGAGTAATGAGTAAATTACTTAGCCTTTAGGAAAAAAAAAAAAAAAATCTTACCTCAGCTAGTCTGGCTGCTGAATCACGAGGCCATTGTCCTATTCCCACCAGTCATAAAGCCTTCCCTTTCTACAACAGGTGATATTAAAAGAATTAAAAGAATAGCTGTTTCCTTTCTTACAACTACAACTACAGCTGGAGTACAGAGTGATAAAAAGGTGAGCCCTGTTATTCTGTACAGCAAAGCACAGATTTGACAGCCCCATCTTTCGTTTCCACACAACCATTGCAAACACAGCTGTGCTATCATACTGAGAAACACTTACAGGTTGTCACCCTGGGTTTAAGCATCCATCTCAAAATACATGACTGAAATCCTGACCCTCCTGAAACAGTATGGGAGTCCTTCACAGGGTACATTAGGGCCACATTTCTTTCATAAAATATGCACTAAAATAGAAAAGATGCTGTTTGCATCAGTCCTCACTGAGACTTTTGGGAGTGATGCTGCTTAACACTGCTTTCTTTTCTGATGCACATTCATGTTCACCGTGACCCAACCACTCTGGGCCCATGCAGAATCCCACTGACCAAACAGTGCCAGACTGCAGGATTCAGATGTACTTGAGGTTCTCTCATTCATAAATCAAATCATTCTTCCTTAGCCCATATGGTAACATCAATTTAAAACTTCTTTAATAAAAAGTGAAACTGGTAATGTCAATGGGAAGAGGGTTTTTTTCTTTTTTTTTCTTTTGTAAATAATTTTCTTTATTTCTTCCCCCCCCCCCCTTTTTTTGAATACACCTCTCATTTATCCTAGTCTCAAGTTTCCTAACAAAGGAAATAACTGGCTTCCTACATGCTAGACCCTGGGAATTAAATTATGTTTATAGTACAATAATCTAGAAGCTAGAACCCTGGAGGTAAACAGGGAGTGAATCAGTTTTATCAGTATAGATACCATAGTAGGTTTCAGTGGTGGCAAAATTATATAACCATTAATTGCTTGTTAAAGCAATTCTAAAGAAACCCCAAAGAGCAATACAGCTTAGTTCACAAAGCAATTGCACAGTCTATAGTCCTGGAGAAATTCTTTCTATCTACAAGAAGCTGAAGTTTCTTTCACATGTACAACACATTGTTCAGATCTAGTTTGGAAACAGTATTGAAAGAATTACATCTTATCAAATAAAAAATATTGGGACCACTTTTGACCCAAAATTACAATGTGTAGTTGATTAATGGGACATGTCCACGAGGGGGGGTGGGGGAAATCTGTAACTGAAATCTGCAACCTGAAAACTGCTAAAAAGTTCTGAAAATGCCTAAGACAAATTTTTCTCCAACAGTTGTGGATGGAGAAAACCATTTATTACAGCAAAGAAGCTTATGGTTTCTTTATATAAACAAGTTAAATAATAAAGGAAACCTATATATAATATATAAATCACTGCAATTATTTCTTGTTGTGCCTATGGGAAAGCAATTCTTTCCACATGTTACAAAGTTCTGCTCTCATTTTAGTCATTCATTTATTAACATCCCTCTGAGTAATAGAATCATCTTACCATGCACCCATAAATGAATTATAGTAACTGCCTGCTACCTATAAATAGTTCTGCTTATCAAGCACTGAGGGTTTTTTTACCTTATTTTTATTTTTTAAAATGCCCATTTGGAATATCCATATCAGTAACATACATTATCTAACTCTTCTGAAGTTACATATGCAGACATTTCATGTGCCAAAGTTAAGGTGACCTATGCTATTTAAATCCTATCTTTTTGCTCCTCTGTGCCTCCATACAATCTTTAACAATGTGATTTATTTTTATTATTTATTTTTTTTTCACTGTAGGAATTCAGCCTTGCTCAGTCAGCATTTTGGATGGTTATTGAGGAAAGATGAGCAAGAGGTCTGGAGCTTTCACTCAAAAGTTAGCCTGTGTTCCGTGTATCTTCTTTTTGAGTCTAGTGGTTTCCAGATGAATTGGAGAAGTTGACCTCAGTGTTCTCTATATTCATAACATTACATTATAATCCAGTAATTTCCTTACTTTCAATGCTTTTCCTATTGAATTAGATTAGCTGAGTAGTTGCTTTAGCAGTTCACAAACCCTAAAAATTATCAACCTGTTGCTTCAGTGCTTACTCAATATTCCATTTCTTCCTAATTCATCCAAATCTTCCTAATGTATCATGTATTGTGCTGCTTCAGAAAAGTCCATATTTTGATGACACAACCAATTGAGCCTATTTTCACCACTGCTAAAAAGAATAATATGCTTTCTGTAGAAGTTAATTACCCTGGTTCATGTCGGTCCCTGTATCTCATGGCTTAGATAGTCTTCCTTTTTGTCCTCACACCACCTAACCATTACAAACATTCTTCTCATACAAAAATACTGTGAAAATTGAGAACTTTGAATCTTAAATCCTGCAGAACTAGCTAGACTCAGAATCATTACAGTGCCCTGTGAAGAAACACATATTTTTAAATAAGGGAATAACTTAGGATTTAGAAAATTCACACATTTTCTATTCATCAGGTTGTCATTCCCATGTCAAACTTTGACAAATCTTGCTCATATCTGACTACTATATCATCACTAAGACTTAAAAATAATACACACAAAGTGTGGTTGCTTCTTCACCTCGATACTAATCAACCGCCCCACCCACCTGGGATCTCAATCCATGCAGACATCACTATTCAGGTTGTTGGGTTGGCACCTTGCTTTGATTGCATCATTCCCTCCATGATGTGTGGCTCAAACCTTTGCATACCCAAAGCAAGTTTTCAAACTTATTTTCAAAGTGCTAGCCTTTAAAAAGTCATTTACTTTACCCCGTACCTGTAAGACTTGTGACGTGAACAAGATAGCAGCTCTCAACATTGCACTGTTATTGATCATCTGCTTTCCCTATCAGCACTTATACTCTTTCCTTCCTTTGCTGAAAGAGTCACTCTAAACATTTGTGGAGGAATTCTATTATCAATTTTAAATCCTTCCTTAAACCCACCTTGTGTCAGGCTACCTATCCATCTAGCTTTGAAAAGGCTACAGGGAAGGCTTTTTTCACACGGGTTCCTCAGTGTCATTTTCAATTCGGCATCTGTGTCTTTATGCTGGATAACTCACCAGCTGCTCCCTGTAGATCTGAAGACTACAAGCACCATAGGTAATCAATGGGTTTCTTCTCCCTTGTCCAGCTCCTTCCTATGCACTGATCTTTGATTAGAGCTTTTAAGGCTACACGAGCAATCAAGGCTCATGCAATGTAATTAAGACTAATATTAATAACAGCATTGGAATAGTGATTTCTTTAACAGGAATTCCTAATTGTTTTGGTAGTAGACCTGCTACCTTAGATATTTAAATCTCAGCTGCTTCAAGGAGTGGAATAGCTACGCCGAGAATAACGTAGTTGTTGATGAATAGACTAAGTCACTCGCTAGATATACTTTTATTCCTTTCTATGATCTACGAAGCCACAGCACCACTCCTTACAGCTCCACAACTGTTTGAACACAAAGCCTGTGTTTCAGTATGAGTACTGGCATCTATCCTCTGGAGGGCCTGGCCACGCAATCGCCTTGCTGCTAAGGAGACTGTGCTCTAGGGTTTCAGTCTGGCAGCCTCTCCTTGTATAGCTGCACTGATAAGAATTGTCATGGGAACCTGTGATGTGATCAGCAGGGTATGACAAAAAATGGGAACTGGAAAAAGAAAAGAAGAAATGGACTAAAGCAAGCTGAGAACTGTTGTTGAAAAGCATCCTGGTAGGAATGGGAACTGTCATGGAATCCCCTGGTGAAGCTGAGGGACATATAAAAGAAAGGTTTGGGTTATTTGCTTGAGACAATAAATAAAGAAATAGATAGGTACATCAGTAAAAGCACTGGGGAAGCTTTCTAAAGATGGGTGGATCAAATATCACTTCAGAAACAGAGTCACATTCAGATCTGTGGGATGTCAAATCTGCTTGTCAAATAACAAAAGATTGATGTTCCTTTCATGTGAGAGAAAATATGTGTTTCCTTCTCTAAGTTAAGCAAAAGCAAAACAACTGCAAATTCCAGGAAGCTGAAGCAGACCAGAGACAACAGCCAGCTAGTCACTCTGGATTCATGCAAATAACTCGGGCAAGTGCCTCATGTTACATGAGAGTTATTATTGCCAGAGCACATATGCCGTTAATTGCTCTATAGGAAAAGTACATATTCTTTTTGAGGTGGAGAATTTTCTTTCTTTTGGAGGAAAAATGAGAGAGGAACACATATAAAGTTCTTTAGACATCATCAAAAAGATTAAAATGTGACATCAACACAGACACGAGTCTGAGTTAGCACAATGTGGTACTCACTTTCTCAGGCTTTATCTTAAGTTGCTTCAAGGCACTTCCAACCTAGCTGCTTAACCTAAAAAATGCAGCGTACAGTGAACAAAACCACTTTTCCCCTACACCCTTCATGACTACATACTCCACAGAGCTCAAATAGGAAAAGAAGCAGGAGTAACGGAGTAACGTATCTTGGTGAAAGAGAATTCCCAAACTAAAGGTATTGATATGGAAATTGCTAGATCAATTCCAATAGCTCACTGTATAGATTGTTAGTTAAAGAAACTAAAGATATGTCTGAAATGATGCCACTTGTGTCTTCAGTAATGTATAGGTGCACCTGAGTTACCATTAAATTAATTCTGGTCACAAGTTAACTGTGGCACCAAGGAGATCTTGGAGCTATAAATTCCCCTAAAACACAAAGCAAACTAAAAATTCCCCTAAAAAACAAAGAGTCCATTCTAGACTGTCACACCTTTATGGATGTGGACATCTGAAATACATATTTCATAAATAGTTGTCCTACACAGAAATACTGTGTGTGCGCTCAAAGCATACATTACAAGTAGTGAAAGTGCTTTGTCATAGGAAAATCAGTTTACAGCACACATGAATTAGATAACTTACAGTGTGGAATGTATTCTTCTGGGGAATTTTCAAAATGCAAAACTATAATGTTTTCCCCAGTTAAATAGTTCCATGCATAACATGAGATATTCCACACCTTTCTTTGTTGGGGAAGAACTACATAGCAAATTTGATGTGAATGCAGCCCAGAGGGCAGCAGGAGTGTAACAGCCAAAGCTAGGACCTCTGACTTATCATAGAACTACCTAAATTTTTTTGAGGTTTTCTGTGTCCTATGCTGAACAGCTGTTTTTCCCTATTTCTATTTCTCTGTCCCTCCCAGTATTTTTTACCTTGGGATAATTCTTTTCTAGTTCTCCATGTCTTGCTTTTGCACCCTTCACATGATTTCCACTTTCTGTTCCCTCTCTTTTCTATTCCCATCTCCCCATTTTCTCCTACCACCAGATAGGATACTGGATGACATAAAACTATTAACTTTATTGGCTTTATTATCTGAAGCCTGCCTGGCCTCAGTCTGTAGACTCTTGGGAAGAGACAGTCTTACTTTGCATTGCAAAGCATAGGTTTGTTCTGTCCCTTCAGCATGATGCTAATAAGGAGGATCAGACAGACAATCTCAATATGCATTACAAAAATGAATTAACATTGATTGTAATGAAAATCTAGAAATCTGAAAACTACTAATTACTAGTGCTGTCGGCAATACACCTTGAAGGGTATTGGAATAAATGTTTGATGACCAAGAAGTTTCAGTGTTGTACTGCAGTGTTTCTGCCATCGGCAGCCTCCAGAGTACATTAAATCAATATCTTCTATTGACTATGTGAAACTATATGTCTATGGCCACTAGACATTACTCCCTTGGTCGCTTTATCACTTGCCTCCTCACGCTTGGCCCTGTTGCTCCTCTGACCTTTCCTACTCTCACAGCACTGTTGCAGAGTCCTTCTCCCGAGTTAGGCAGTATATATATCCATTCTGCATCTAAACACATTTCTTTTGGGAAAATAGTTGTATTTATTGATTTATTCCATTTTCCCTTTCCTCATAGCCCTTTAGTCTAAATGTTAAGCATAGTAAAAGTTAGATCATCTGGTTCTGTGTGGTTTTGTATAGCAGACATGGGCTTTGCAGCAGGATCCTCTTCATATATTGGATCTATTGCTATACCAATTACAGAGAGCATGAATCCTTTACAATTCCAATAAGAAACTCCAGCTGCAGTAAATTGTGTTTTTCATTAAAAATATGCCTCATTATATTCTCATTTTGTCAATCGAGGTGGCAGCTTACATATCAAAGGAGTCAGATGGACTTCAGCTTTGCTGCATGAATCAAAATTCCTCTTCCACAAGAACCAGGTAAATCTCTGCTGACTGTAGACAGTATATCTCTGAATAAAGAAATGGGCTTGTTTGCAATCAGAATATAATATTTTTAGTTTCATCTCATCTTGATAATAGTCTATATTTGGCTGTTAATTTGTTAATGTATTTTTGAAAATGAAATTGATTACAAACTACACTTTTTTCTTTCTTTTTTTTTTTTTTTCCCTCCAGCTGTTAAATTAAAATCTTTTAAAATTAAAATGTATTAAAGGCAGGATGATAATTATGCCAATTACTTTTTCAACTGTTATTATTTTTATAGTGAGTCAGCAATGTCCACTGCATGAAGGAATTCTTCAAACAGTTTGATAGGAAGAGAAGAAGGTGTAAATACAAAGGCAAAGGGACAGGATATCATTCCATACAATTCTTTTTGCTGCGCTGGAGAAAAAGTCCAGTTAAACCGTAAGCTGTTTTGATACTTAAGGATTCCTAAACAGATTTAAGCTCTAAAATTTAAGACTTGTGCTTTTTGTCCTTGGAAGTAAACCTACTGCAGGTGCAAAATTTTTACGTGCCGATTTTCTGTAGGTGGACTGAAGTAAGTATTTCTTGAATTTGACATTAGGGGGATAAAAAACTGACTGTAAGCCACTGTCTTTCCCTCCATGGCCTTCCTTGACGTATATCTCAAACTGCAGAGCTGAGACTCAGTATTTTGTCTTTTGAGTTATTATCAGCCAAAAAGATGTCTTGCCAAATATGCCTCAGTGACAGGTATTTTCAGAAAGCTTTTCATTAAAGGCTAATGGGACAAATTCACTATTCAGTCACATGAAGGTACAGCCAGCCTGCATCACTGGAGTTACTCTATATATAAGCTGAAAAGAAACAGAGCAGAATTTGGTAGATTATCTTTAGGATTAATGCCTGAATGACACAGCTACAACAGAGCTGACAGCATTTCCTGCTAATGTAATTGTATCGCACTGTATTACAAATATTATTAATTAACACTCCATTTGCAGGTGATCTAATCTGTTAATACATGCCTTTGACAAATTTAATATTGCCCTACTGCAAATGGATATTTAAGCTGACTTGTAGAAATCTATTTCTGTTCCTTTTCATTCCAATATTCCTATTTCTAACTTCGTTGCTTCAACATTTGGCAGGGAACACTTAGACTGTGTGAGGCATGCCATGATCAGTATCCACGGGCTAAAAATGGTGGTAGAAACCAGCATGAAAACTGCAGGGTTTCCTCAAAAAGTACTAGCTCTCTGTTTGATCTGCTTCTCAAACAACATCTCTGACAAGCAAAAAAGAAAAAAAGAATCAAGAATTTCACTAAAATGCATTCATGTTAGCATAAGTGAGTTCTCAGAAATTTTGATGGCACATGTATCTAGATGTGATTCAGGAAATAAAATGAATGGGAAGTGCAACATAATTCATTTAGGAGAAGTTCCTCATTTATGCAAGAATAATAGAGAGTCTCAAATTCATAATTAATCATAAAAAATATGAGAGACCTTTCCTCTTCCTCTGCCAGTATTTCCACACTTCTTGCTTTGTGTTAAGCTATAATTTGTTGATTAAATTAACATTTTCTATAGGCATTGCTCTGGCACTGCTCATGGAATGAGCAACAAGGGTTATTATGGTCTTAAAGCAGTTTCCTTAGCATTTTACAAGGCAAGCATAAATTGCATTTCGTATTTCAGAGTTTCTACTTCCCTTGAGGGCCTTCAATGCAAAAAGTGCTAACTTAAGCAAAAGAAAATGAAATGCCTGTAGTTTTGGAGCATTACTGCAAGAGGGAAGTAAGTATAGGTGGAAGGAATATTTTGAAAAAAACAGCATGGACACTTTCATCTTAGTTGTGTGGCCTAGAACACTGTTGTTTCTTTGATAACAATAGAAACATTGCAATAGTATTTATTGATTTACCAACTTATTTTCCTGGATGCTGTAGTTGTTGTTTAGAAAGAAGGTTGAACCATTAAAGTTAAAGAAATTAATAAAATTGCTACCTATGCAGAATATGAATTTGTCAGCCCAGATATTCTCAAGCAGTTGGAACTAATCAACAGCACATCAGATTATCAGTTAAGTATTACAGCGTCATTCTTAGATCATTATATATAAATATTCATATAGAGAAAGCAAAACTATATAATCAGAGTTGTTTGCTTACTAGAGAAATAGGAACAAAGCATTGACAATGAAGAAGGGTTAGTGTAAGTATGTACAGGTTATGTAAATGCTGATGAAAAACTTTGCATTTTAGACAAAGGCATTTTAATGACTTAAGCACCACATAGATAAAACATATCTAAAACTTCTGTCATGAGGAAAGAAATATCTGTGTGAGGACGCAATTATAGGCATTTTGATTTTCCCAGTTATGAACATGCAGGACACGTTTATGCTACAGAATAAATTAAAATGTAAGGACCCTGAAGCTCCAGATGACTTGAGATGGCCGGCTGACACAGTGCAATGCTGTATTACAAGAAGATACTAGTAAACATCCCAAAGCATTAAATGACAACCTGTGTCTAAGGCAACAAGCTCTGTTTCTCAGCATCCATTAAAATACTGCCAACAGTGTGCAGATGCAACTGTATTTCTACATCAACCCATAGGCATTGTCTTGGCTACCTCTGGCTTATTTTCAGTAGTGTAGCGTAGATATAGCAGTAGCTGCTTGTCATAGTATCTTTTATTTGTTTGCCAGTCACAACCTAATTTATTATGGTGTTCGAGTATGTCTATACTCCATGTGGAGCACATCTGAGATCATCTGTAAGAGTTAGACTTGCCATGCATGCAGACAAATGGTTTGCATCAGCAAAACTAGATTTGGAATAAGGCCCTAATGATTTATCCATAAGGCTAAGTAGGACTGCAAGTTCAAATCTACTGCAACAGCTTTCTTTTTTCCACTGTGGGATAGATAAACAGCAGCACAGAAGAAAAACTAAGTACTCCCAGGCCAAGATGCTCTCATCCCAGGACAGTCAGTCCTGGTTATTACTACACTTCTAGAGCATGATAACTTCCAGAATGCAAGTGGAATTTATAGGCACTTTGAGTATCTTCTTGCAAAAAGAGAGGAAAATGTGTCCAGTGGGGCAAAGATTTGCCTTGCATAAACTAGTGATTCTTCAGGTTTACTATAAAAGCTAGGTTACACTGTTTGCACAATGCTGTCAGGTTGATGAGAGCCAGAAATGTTCTGGAAACAAAATGAAAAATCAAAACTATGCTGAAACAGAAAGTGGAGTTTTTCCTAGATATAACAAATCTTATATCAGTGGTCCACATAAATATTAAGGATAAAATACCAATTCCATACCCAGCTAGGTCTGCTGCAATAGCTTTCTCCTTTCAGACTCTTGGCTTATATCTTACTATCTAAGTTGCTTTTCATTTCTTTTAGCTTCATTGGGCCAAATTCCAATTACCTGCAGAGGAAGAGTGGGATGGGAGGCTAAGAACATGTACAGAAATAGAACCTAAATCTTGTTGGACCTAGGAACAGCTGCAGAATCTTCATTCCTATAAAATATTATTGCTGACACTTTCTCATTTTTAGATAAACAAATGTGACATGCAGTGACTGGGGTTAGGTGTGGTGAATTGTTAGTGGCTAAGAATGCCACCTAACTATATACCAGTAGATGTAACTGGGGAGTTTCATCTTAGTCTTTTTTTTTATATATATACAAAGTATATTTTCTTTATGTCAGTTTTGATCTTGTCTAAGAGAATTAGTTGTAAATTTAGAAAAAATTGCTTTGCTTGACGTTCATTTCTTCATTACCAGAATAGATTTAGAGTACTTAAAAAAAGCTTTCATAGAGTGACTGCTTGAATGAGTGAAATAAAAAAAATAAAAAAAAAAAATTAAAAAAGCAACAATAAAACCCCTAAATACAATCAAGACAGATTAAAAATGTCTCATTAAAATTGATGAAAAACTGCACTCCCCTTCATCAACATCCAAATCCTCAATCCGAAAAAGGAATAAGACAGTAAAAATCTTCCCTTAGAATTAACACTACCAAAATTTTCCTTCTAAGCCATGCAATCACACAGGGCCAACTCTTGCAGCATTATCAGTGTTTATTCACTAGGAATTACAGGTGATTTATATCCAAGCATATGAGAGAAACAACAAACTTCCAGGTAAATTATTCTGTAGTATTAACAACAAAAAAAAATATCCTTTGTGTAATAATAATTTCTGCTTTTCAACTTCAGTAGCCATTTGAAATAGTACAGTTTTGCTAGGTGGTGACTAAGAGAACATGATAACAGTATGCAAAGGGTATTGGGACAACAAAGTGAAATTTTAGGTCCTTCAGGGGAGCATAACTGAAAGTAAGGGAATGGAATTAAAACTAGAAAAATCAGTGGCCTGATCCTCAAAACACCCAGCAGCCAATATCATACTTCCTATTTTGAGAACCCCTAATTAATTCCTCTCTCTGTTTTTTGATAACACTCCTCAGATATTTATAGAGTGCCATCTCTTCCTTGCTCATTGCCATGTGAAGCAACGTTAATGGACTAGTTTCAGTGGCGAATGTGACTCAATATTGCATGCGTACAGAAGTAAGTTATTAAGCTATCTAACAGCTTAATAGGAACAGACTTTGAAATGTGTCATTTTGTGTATTCAATCTTCCAAGCAAAGTGTGGAAGCCCCAGAACCAAGGCTTTTTGAAAGGACTTGCAGTGAAAAAGCTTGGTCCAGTTGTTTTACAAGGCCTTCAACCTGAATATTTTTCTATACCTCTTCCAGGCCATTTGCAGACCACCGTTTGCAGACCAATCATCCAATTTCCAGTGCATTATTATGGCCTTTTTCCTGAGTGCAACTTGGGAAACAGCTGCTGATGATGTGAATTCTTTCAGGCAATGTCAAGAGGCGATTCTGTGTCACTGGCTTTCTGAGCTGCCCCAAAAGGTAATAGATGCTCATGTGGAAATGATCCAGAGGAAATTACTAAAGGCTTCTCAGGTCCCTGGAAATGAGAGTACCCAGGAGCACTACCGGGAAAACTAACTGCCACCCAGTTCTAGCCTAGGTCTGTGGAATGCCTTGGACAGAGGTCTCCAAAGATCACCTTACAAAATAAGTCACTTTGGCAGAAGTCTGTTGCTGGATGACATCTTTCCAGGCTCATCTCTGATAGAAAGAGAGTGGCGAACACGGGGTTTGTGCAGTGTTTGATTTATGCATATGTGCTTAACAGTACTGCATATGTGCAACAGAAACACTTTTGTGGATAGTACTGGCATCTTGTCACATCAGAGGTGTGTTCAAGATCAGATGTGGAGAAAGCACAGCTCAGGCAGGAGCCCATCAGCTGTAGTCGAATAAAGGTGGTCTTTTCATCTGCATTTTACTGTGGAAACACTAGATCAGAGAACTCACATGAGTTATGGAAATCGGAGATTAGATGTTTAAAAAGTCTCTGGCTTCTAATGAAACCTCAGGCCTTTAATTTAAGTCCTCCTCAAAATAGCATATTTTTTAATCTGAATGATTGCAACCAAAAATAGAGTGAGATAGGTGTGCAGTTCTCAGCTGCAGAAAACTGCGGAGTTTTCTTTAGGGAAATTTTAACTTTCTTTTTTCAATTGTACTCCTTTCTTTTTCCACTTCACATACATTAGCTCCTACCTAAATCCTTCACACTGCATTTAGAACCAAATAAAGCATTAATATGTTCATCTGTGTGAAATGTTCTCTTAACTATTACCTCGGGCAGTCATTTAGTTGAATCTGATAGGGAAATGCATTGACATTGTTAAGGTTAATGATCCAATGATTAACAATACACATTTTGCAGCTCAGTGCTTCCAGTCACCGTTTCACAGAGTAATGTGGACAACGACATGTATATTATGCTACAATATCTGGAATGGAGTCTTTCTTTCTACATAACAGTTGATGTAAAAGAAATAACCCCGTGCTCAGATTAGTAGTTCTAAAAGATGGACAAAGTTTTATACTTATCAAGAACGTGAGGAACTTCATTGAGTTCATAGATGATACTATATTACCCCTGATTAGCTCATAAAGTCAGTCAGCTTATAATTTGTGTCCCACAGCATTTAGCTAAATTATCTACAATTTAAGAAAGATACTTTTTATGTTCATAACTATGTTTTCCTAAAGCTGTGGTGCTATGTTGGATCATCCACAAAACAGACCTGATCTGAACTGATGATCCACTTGATTGCACTTCTATTCATAACACACAATATGAGTTTTTTTAGTCTGCCTTTTCATCATCATCATCATCATCATCATAATTCTTATTGTTGTTGTTGTTATTATTATTATTATTATTATTATTATCAGCATCAGCATCAGCATCAGCATCAGCATCAATTATTAAACAGTTCTTACTTCGGCTCATGGATTTTACCTACATTCCAATTCTCCTCATCCCTCTGCAGGGATTAGAGGGCTGCGTGGTACTTGGTTGCTGGCTGGGGTTAAACTACAACAACCATCCTCTGGAAGCAGGATCTGCCTTTGAGTGCAACAGTTGCGTCTGAACTAGGGTTCCCTCTTCTTGAATAGCATGTTCCGTGGATATTTTTGACCCTCAATGTTATGTAGTTGATAAGAGTAATCCCACTCAGTTGCCTTTAGAAAAATAGAATTCCCTTTCCGAGGTTTATAGGACTGTTTTGAGACCACTGAAATCTAAAAATAGCATAACTGCAAGAAACATTATTTCAGCAGTTCAGTCCACATTTGAGTATTCTGAAATAATTTATAAAAATTAACTAATTAATTGAAATTCACAGCACCCCACTTTTGTTATTAGCACTGCATTAGCATTTTCAAGTATTTCACGGGACCCAAATATATGCTTGGACTTGCTTGTACTAAATAATTTTCATGTTAATTTTAGGCATAAGATAATAAACAGACCAAATAAATAAGAGAGTGGCGAGGAAGGACAGGAACAAAATCATAGAGTTAGTCATATATGTCATGAAGGCATCTTAACAGATCAGTGAATATATTTATTTTTATTTATTTATTGTAGATTAAGAGGTGAGTTGAGACATAATTATCTTATGACATATCAGTCATATTTGGTTTCCAAATTTATGTACTTTAATGTTTTGATTTTCAGAAGGCCTATTCAAGAACATGTTCTGTTTAATTAGTGGAAGGGGTAAATGTTTGCAAGTCTCTGAAACTTTTAACAGTTACTTAGGCGATTAAGCATGGACTGAAACAACTTTCTTAATTATTTAGTTAAGAAATGTGGAACTACAGCCTAGATCCTCATTCACATTTACATGTTAGACCACTGCAGCAAAATACATGCACCATAAATTACACAGCAGAAAAAAATGGGTTAAATTATTAGTCCTGAAGAATGATTTTAATCTCAGAGGGCATTGCATCAAGAAAGGTATGTCTGTTTTCTCAACCACCTACATGAGCCTGTGTGCCACACAACACTCGCCTTTCTCACATTGGTTCACACTCTACAGGCTTTTAGAGGTCTAAGATTTCAAGAAGAGTATTTGTAAACTGTTTCGTAATTACCATTCCCTTATACCCCCTTTAAGTACAGTGCTGCATATGTTGCACCTAGTAGACAGGCAGTATATCGAAGCATTCAAAAGCTATCAGCATCAGAATGCATTAGTGTCCTGAAAGGTCATTTACTGAACATTAGATGCAGAAGGTATATGCTAATCCATGATAGTCCCTCATACCAAGAAAATTTCATGAAGGGAAATAGCTCTCTTTCATATAAAAATCAGGATGAAAGGCTACAGCTTGAAGGCATGGATCAAAGAAAAGAAGGTAGGAGGCAAATTCTCTCTTCCATGCTTGACAGATGCAGGAGATGCAGCCAAGTTAATGGCAGTAAAGTATACCAAAGACATACAGCTGTTAAACAAAAACGCCTTTTGTTTCATTCACATGATTTCTACTCCCTTCCCTCTATAACCTTATGGAGACAGACAAGGCCATGTGATTCATTCTTGATTGGTTTTGAAATGTTATCTTAACAACTTCTTGTACTGGCTCTGAACCTTCTCAATATTTGTAACACTTTCTGCTTATGAGTACATAGCTTGTTTAATGTATATGCAGATTACCCTTGTTCCCAGGGCAGGAAAATTTGAGTGTATTTTTACATAGATCTGGTTAAAGCACTTGAGGATGAGGTTTTCCATGTTAGAAAAAAACCTTAACATCTTGGAAGTCAGGAAACAAAGAAGTGTTTATGACCTTTGGAAGAAGTGGCAGGCAACTCTGGGGCACTACAAGGGTGTGAGGTTATTATGCAGGGAGAAAATCAGAAGGGCCAAAAAAGGGTTCAAACCCCTTTCAAGGATTCCAAACTAGCTTTCTTTTTATAAAAAAACCCAAGCAAACAAGCAAACAAAAACAACAAACCTTCTCATATAGTGTTTCCCCCCTCTAAACATTTCCTTCTCAAAGTCTTTAAACTAAGGAGCGAAAACACCCCCCCACATACACACCTGTTTTTAAAACAAGGCACAAATATATTTCTCCAAATGGCATATTGTAAGGAGGTCTCTTTCCCTTTGCTCTAAGTGGAGATTTTTTTCTGTTTGGAAAAGTAGTAGGTATGTCCTAAAATTTTAAGGGTAGAAAGATTCAAGTCCCAGTGCTCAGAGATATTCCCTGTCTGTCTTTGATTTACTAGTATAGACACAGCCTCTGACTGTGATGAATCAAGTGATAATGTCCTGCCACACACATTTCTTCATTTAATAGTCATACCTTAAATACTTAGAGAACTTTTTAACTTATGTTATTGTTCAAGTGACCTTCTTGGACAGTGCATAAGCCAGATCACTTTTCACATAAGAAAGTGTTAGAAGGATATAATCATTGTATAATGATATAAGTATGTAACTGCAATTAAATTTTATAAAAGAAGTTTGTAATCTCAAATGTTCTAGAAATAGCAGGCAATGTACACTGCAGAGGAAATGAGTCTGGTAACTTTCTTGTGCAGAACTTCTGAATCAGTAAGGTTTTTGAACTTCCAAGAATTTTGACTGTTTATAAAGTTAACAGACACAGTTCTCACAGTAACAGATGAGATTAATAATCCATCATGCAGCCTCACATTATTAGACAAGGAAATATATATTATATCAAACATGATGGCAGGGACCAATATTTGGACTGCAAAGGAAAGTACTTTCAGTAATAATGTCCCTGGCACTTTTGATGGAGTTGAAGGTAGAAATGTTTGTGAAAATTCAGAAAGCCCTGCATATTACTTGACAGGTTTTATAGCAACCTCTGCAAGTCACCTTTCCTCATTTTTACTATTTATATTTCTTTTGGAAGAAGATGAATATCTAACAGTGTCCCATAGAAGAATTATTGGGTTTGGATAACACAGTTTTGCTGCTTATTTGACTATTGACCCAGTATTTGCCTACACCTGCAGTCCCCTTCTTGGAGGATCTGTTGAAGTTACTGAAGTCTGTAATGATCTAAAGGAGATAACTTATTATACTTTCTCTCAAGATCTTTTGTTTTGCTTTGTATCACTATTGATGCCTTTGTCTGACATCAGTCATACAAATCTTTCAAATATTTACTTTGAATAATGAGGTACCTTGCAGGTACTGTTTAATTTTAATGCCAGAACTATGAAAGTAATATTAACATTAATTCTGGGTGAAAATAAGTATCTATATAGGGCTTTGAAAGCTCCTCTCAAAGTAGAAGACAAATTGAACTTAAAAAAAACCCCAAACAAACAGACAACAAAAAAAAACAAACAAGACTTCCTACAAATTTTGCTAGAAAAAGGGACATAACCTTCTGACAAATGTCTGGTTTTTTTTCAGTATCATATTTGTATTCCTAACTGTAAGTGGATTCTTTTCTTTACAAAAGTTACATTCCAGCTAAACAAATTATAAACTAGAAGTTCTTCTCTAATGCAGGTTTAAAACAATTAACAGAAAAGACACCACCACAGCTCTATAACTTCATAACAAGTACAACTTGCACCTGCTTGTGCCAGGACTGTTACAGTTCTGACATACATAAACCAAGTTCTCCCCTGGAGTTAAGTGATGGTTTGCAAAGAACTTTTGGTGATCTCGCTGTTAAAATTGCTCTTAGACTATCTAGTTATTAACAAAGAGCATTTTAAGTTTTAACAGTCCAGATTTAAGAGCAGTGGTATTAGTGATTTTTTGCTTGTGAACTTTCCTTCTACATCCAACAGTATAAATGTACAGTTGGAATATAGGACAGGTTTTACCTTTTATTTTATTTTTTTTAATATCAAAGTTACTTTTTCATATCAAAGTACATTCTATTTTGCCTACAGGGGAGTTTTCTTAGTCCCTCACTTTGTAAAAGCTAAATATTTAGCAAAGTGAACATTTTTTTATGATTGAGTATAACATGTGACTAGGATATTGCTAAAATCTTTGCAGTATCGGCGACTAGCTAACTCTTTGTCTAACAAGGTCTTTGCAGAAGGATGTGAAAAGTGAGATCACTTATAGCAATACATTCATCAGACATGGCTGGTGGCAGCTATTTAAACAACAGCTTGGCAGCAACTCAATCTTCTTTCCATCACATAAAATACATGATACACTTCATTGTGCTTATGGGAAGGGTTTCATTCTCTTAAAAAATCATGTATACCTTTAAAAACTGGGTAATGTGTATCTAAAAAAAATGCATTCTGTGGTCATGCCACTGCCTGGAAGAAGCAACTGGCAATTCAGATGCAGGACAAAGTGTCTGAGGTTTCATTTTTTCTTTCTTCTTCCATGAGGTATCACATGTTTGAAATGTACAAGGTACATCTGACAGCTAATTTTGATTTCTTGTTAAAATCTCATTGTGATGGAGAAAATACAGTATGTAAACTGGGGAGCATGATTCTACAGTCTCCAGAGTTTCACACTGTTTAGTCAAAGGATGTGGACCACACTAAATTATCACTGAAAGTTAATATAAAAGTTCATGTCAGCTACCTGAAACTTGCACTAAAATGACCTGCTTATTGCTGATATTCCAGGCTGCTAATGACTTGAAAGAGTCAGACTTTCTACCTACAAATTTATTTACTATTTTAAAATTAACTGTATCTCCTTAAAAGTTAAACTGAGGAACCTTCCTGTTTGTTTCACATGGCCATTAGAAGGTCAGAAGGAAGGTATGTTGAATCAGATCAGACCCCTACTCCGCCAGGCATTCAGGCATGTACAGCACTCAACCAGCACGACTGCTTTGGAATCAGCATCAGAACTCAGCATGGAAAAGCACTTCTGTGCTACTGCCTCATTGCACTGGACAAACCCCAAAGTCCTGGTTCAAGATATGAGGACTACGGTCATGGCTGAACAGAAGTTTATAGTGAAAAATTGTTGGAACAGCTAAAATTAAGAGAAGTTTGTTGCTGGTATTACTAAAATAAACAAATAAAACAAAAGGAAATCATAAACAGTTTTAGAAAATAGTTGATATACATATGCAAATACCACATTTCCAGTTCAGTTCTGGCTCCTGATAATGCTGAGGGGGTACAGAGCATTTTCTCAAGCTATGGTAGGATAAAGTTCATCTGTATCAGTCGTGGCTGAAAGTTACAGGGTTTTGCTAATTCACTGGCTTAGATGAAAAGGCCACTGAAACAGCTCTGCAGCCAACACTGATTCTAGCTGCTCAGCAGGACTATGGCAAGTGAAGTGAGATTCCTTTATTATAACAGAGAATGCAAAACCACAGAGTCAAGATCAATTGAATCTTAGTTCTGTCCAGAATGAAGTTTCACTAAGATAGCAAGATTAAGGTTAGCCAGCATCCTAAACAGGACCCACTTATAGACAGATAATGTGAAACAAATCCTATACTCCTGATCTAAGACTGGTTAGATGCTCCACTGTTAAATCTTTTGCCTAAGGACTGAGCTCTTCCACTGAAGATTTTGTTATCTGAATAGATGAGACAGACAAAGGGTACTGAAGGTACACAAGAGGGAGCTGACTTGCCTCATGCAGATACACTGCCAGATACAATGAGGAGAAATTTCTTTAATACTGTCGATAGCTTATTTCATGTCCAAAGACAACTGCTCCTCGTTTTGGAAGGACAGTGACTAGCACATCATCCACACCAGTTTTTAAAACAAAACCCCTCAAAACTTCAAAGCAGTAGATAAGACCTCAATATTTGGAAGCACTGCCATGTCAGTACAGACAGTGGGCCTTTTAATTATGTTTTTAAATGATCCTCTGTCACAGGCAAAAAAGCTGAAAACCACAGAATATCTCCAAGAAGCAGAAGGTTACTTATAGCAAAATTAATTCTGTCTTCATCAGAGCAAGTAAAATGCCACTTTTACTTTAACAAGACTGCATAAGCAAATTAATTCTAAATGAGGCAGCATTGTCCTGCTAGCTCTCTTGCAGGACTTAGTTCTACCTTCTGCTGCTTTTTTTTTATTCTGGAAATTAGCTTTCAGGAGGGAAGGGAAGATTTCCATTGTGTAAAACACCACACAGTAAAATACATACAAAAAGGAGATGAAAACCACATTGACCTGAATACATCTTATTTAGCTTTAGAGAATTAAATCAGGCACACAGGTTTGGCACCTATTTACTCTGGACTTTTGCTAGAAGAAAATGTTCACAAGAAAGCAAAATGGGCATTTCTGAAGTGTGAATTAGATCTAGAGGTATATCCATCAAGTACAAAAGAGGCCTGGATTTCCAAGGAACATAAAAACTTCCTTGCAAAGCAGGGGAATTAGATAGGGTGAAGTTAAGTCATCCTGCAATTGAAGCACAGCCCTGAAGTGTGGAGGATGAGATAGAATGGGAATGTGCAATAGTGCAACATCAAGACCTGTAAGATGTTTTGCACCATCAGAGTGGGAAGGTAAGAAAAGCATGATGATCCTTTTTTTACTACTATTTTCAATGCTGTCATTAAAGCAAAGAGACCTCGAGATCTCACTGGGATTTTGAGTCAGTGCTTATTAAGAAGCTTCTGTAGTCTAAACGGAGAAGGCAGGAATCAGAGACATTATCCCTATTTTAGAGGAATGAAATTAGGAGAGGAGATTAATCAGTTTGCCTTAAGTGATGCAGAAAAACAATTTGTGAGCAGGGAATACCTAACAGACCTCCTGAACCCCAGTCAGACACCTCAACCATATAAACTCCTATTTCTTAATATTTTAAGTTATCTGGCTATGCACTGCATATGCACTTGAGGTGAATGGACAAGGTGAAAAAAAGGAGTGGAGGGCAAGGGAGGAGATTTCCTCCAATTCTGCCTCTTGCCTTCATACAGTTAAAGAAAAAGTTGTTCCTATCTTCAATTTTCAAACCATAGTCTATGACTTCCCTCTTTTTTTTCCAAGATCATCTTTCCTTTTTTTACCTCCCTCTTGCCTTCATCTTTCCCCGGTCCCTTTCTCTATATGGTTCATTCACAGTTGCGTAGCAACAGCACGTTCCTTAAAAAGAGACTTGTTAGGTATAAAAGATTGAATGAAAAAAGTGAGTTGTACAAGGTCTTAACAAGACCATAAACCAATCATATTTTCTGACTGGTTCTTTCCAAAGAAATAACTAGGGAGGTGTGTGGGCTGAGGGGAGGTAGAAGTCAAAAACAATCAGCATTTCTGACACTCATTTCCAGCTGTCCTTTTCTAGGCCCCTAGGCAGGGTCCTCTGCAGCTTCCTGTGCTTGGAAATACCAAAGAAGAGTGCATGATAAAAGAAGGGATGAGAGTTTAAAGCCCAAACAACCAGTGAGAACCCCCTACTAAGGAAACAAAGGAAAGGAAATAAATCTGGTAATTTTGCTCACAGCTATGCTTAACACCTGCAAAAGCCCTAACTCCACCACTAGATCTGTAACTTTGAAGGATTGTTCCCCAAAGGTGAACTGATTTGTCCAAGAACACATGTGAGCAAAAGCAAGTCTTAAACTCAAAAGTTATTGATTCTTCTCAATGTATAAAATAGTCACTGGAGATCCACTGTGATACCTTACTTACTATTGCAGTTTAGCTGTATTTATCATAGCCAACACTGAGTCAAGTAGGATACTCCAGCAAAGGCCAATCTTGAGAAAGTCAAGCAACTTCAACACATAAAATGCAAGCCAGACATTTGACAGCGTGTTCTTGAAGCAGAGCAGAGGAATACCAGTATTATACAGAAGGTTGATAGTGAGGATCAAAATAGTTTTCTCTAACTTTAAAAAATTATTTTTCTAAGACTGAAATCTAGTGCCGTGGCATGGCATGTCAAGTTATGCAAATAATGCAAGCCTATCACAGAATCATAGAATGGTTTGAGTTGGAAGGGACTTTAAAAATCATCTAGTTCCACCCCCCTGCCATGGGCAGGGACATCTGCCACCAACCCAGGTTGCTCCAAGCCCCGTCCAGCCTGACCTGGGACACTGCCAGGGATGGGGCATCCACAGCTGCTCTGGGCAGCCTGTGCCAGTGTCCAACCACCCTTACAAGGAGGAATTTCTTCTGAGATCTAATCTAAATTCATCCTCTTTCAGCTCAAAACCATTCCCCCTTGTTCTATTGTTACACATCCTTGTAAAAAGTCCCTCTCCAGCTTTCTTGCAGACCCCCTGTGGATACTGGAAAGCTGCTAAGGTCTCCTTGGAGCCTTTTTTCACCAGGTTGAACAACCCCAATCCTCTCAGCCTGTATTCACAGCAGAGTTGCTCCAGCCCTCTGAGCACCTTCACAGCCCTCCTCTGGACCTGCTCCATCAGATCTATGTCCTTATGTTGGGGGCCTGAGAGCCGAATGCAGTACTCCATCATACAGAATTTGACATAATCTATTCATTCCATAAGCAATTCCTTGCTTTCTCTCCTTAGCATGTGAAATGACTTCTCTTCCATTTAGATCCATCAGTTCTTTCACTCACTGAGTCTGGAGGAAAAAAAGAATGTGCAGTAAGAGCATGAGAAAGGCCAGATTTTTGAGCAGGATGATACCTTTTGATAGATTTATCTCTTCTATGAGGTGATCATGTGTCAATACAGTTATAGCCTTGATCTGCTCAGCCTCGATCATTGCTCAGGTTCTCAGCATGCAGAAGGCGGCCTTTGTGCACAAGGACAGAAGTAATGAAATGAACATTCTGTCTGGAAAAGGTTCAAAAGCAACTCTTTGATGACATGAGCAGCAGCAACCATTATGAAACAGTAGCTGTGCTTAGATTTAAACTTTCTTCTAACGCAGCTACCAGGTGCATAATAGCATACAAGGGAACGTCTGTCTTGGCCATAAACTTAGAACAGAAATAGCTAGATACTGAAAGACTGGAAATGTTGGTCAACCTAATTTTTTCATCTTGATCTTGTCTTATTCTATTCATTTAACTTCTCTGAAGAATCCTTTCCTGTAAAGCAGAAATAGTCAAGTTCTATTTCAGGGAAGCTATGTGATGAATGTTTATAAAAAGCCAGATTCAAGTACTAAGTATTAAATGAATGGGATGAATTAAGATGAAGTCTAAAGAGCCATACCCCATCCTTTTCTTTGACTATTGGGAAATTTGCCCATGTCTTCACTTTAATTTGCAATGACCAGCAGTCAGATATTAGGCTTGAGCTACAGACTAGCAATTTTTTTCCTTCTAAATTTTCTAAAAGAGGAAAGGTTTGAATCCTTTCTATCTTTTATATAAAAGTGAGATAATTGAATATTTAAGAAACTAAAAACATTTTTAATTCCATGCCAGAAGGTCCAAAGGAGACAGTACTTGGAGACAGAATAGGCTGAAATGGGTGACACATGAGAAAAAGAGCTGTGTGGGAAGGGATGAAAAACTCAAAAGTCAGTGGTCCATAGTGAATCCTTCAGTAATCATGATCCCAGATCATTAGAAAAGAATTCAGAAGAGGAGAGTAGATATTTTGAGGGAGCTTTAGGATTAATGAATTAATGGAATGGCTGATAAATAACACTGGTACAAGGTAGCTGACCAGAAGTTCTTGGGGGAAAAAAGGATGAGTTGTCTGTGACATAATGGAGTCCAGTAAAATGAAAAGTTTTTAAAGTGCAGGAGACTGAATGTATCTAATGGTACCTGTTCCTGAAACTAGAGTACTGGTCCCACCAAGTGTTTGTCTAGGAAAATACTCAGTAATCCCAACTGTACAGACATGGAAGAGAAGAACCACAAGTGAAAATTAGTCACTGAAGACGTGTCATCTAATATAGTGCATTAGGTCCAGCCATTTTGTTGATCTGATGCCCAACAATTGTAAAAAAGACTGGGGCTTGGTAAGGACGTTGTGATCCCCTCCTAGCCGTAGGAAGCACAGCTATTCCACATAGAGAAGAGCAGAATGTATCAAGACAGGGGACTTGCAGGAGCCAAGTGTGGCAAATGTGAGTAGACTGAGACTGCAAAAGCTTGAGTTTTCTCTTGGATATGGATGGAAATAATTTTTAGGGTTTCATAAGAAACTAAGAGGCACAGAGAGCATTGAGACAACCCCAATTTAAAACATCTGAATATATCAGAAAGATTCTGAAGGCATTTAAAGCTAAGACAGGGAAGACAATTAAAGATGGTCATAAGCAGGCTAAACTACATCTCTAGATGACTAATGCTGTTGATACAGTGTAGAAAATGCAGACACTTTACTGCATCTCCCACCTAAACACCCTCACTTCCATCACCTCCTATCTAAAAATCACCTTCTGGATGGATTTTTATCACTTGAATCCAGATACGTACAGCATTTATAAAGTGAACTTTCTTCTCTGAAATGCAGCTCAGTCATTAGATACCCATGTGCACTTGATGAATGTTGCCCTTGTTTGCCAACTTCCAGTAACCACCCTGTTAAATAAAGTCCTTCAAATATTGTTTTGTGGGTAAATGTGATTCCAGTGCAAGGGAAATGACAACAGTAATAAACTAATCTCTCTAGCTAACACGAACATTGATTAAACTACCTATGCTACCCTGTCAAGAACTGCATACAGGGCTACAGCTTTCTTTTAAGAGCAAGAGGAACTAATCTCTCCTGATCTCTATCTTCTAGCAGTAGTGAAATACTTCATTTGTTCACTTTGCTCTGTCTTTTCATCTAATCTAAGGCTGTCAGCAAGTGTTACGTTGGTTTGTGAATACAGAATACTGCACAAACTTCTACTGAAGACACTAAATTCATATCAGTTGACTACTGAATAACTGTAAGATTGGAAAACTAATTTCAGGGTGGCATTCACCTCCTGGGACAAAAATCATCCATTCTTAGTATCTATCATGGGTGAAATGAATTACTTTCTGGAGGTGACTAGTGCTCTTCATGGACAACAGAGAAAGTCTATAAAACTCTCTTAAACTATATACTGAAACTGTAGTTGGCTTAAGCATATCCTTAATGGCTTCCAGTTCAATCTGTGATTTCACAATGATCACCTCTTCATCCCATCACCAGCTCTGCGAGACATCTAATCTTTTAACATTATGAATGTTTTTGCATGAATTATTTGCCATATCCAGTACAATATTTTTTTAAAAAACTAACAGAATTCAAATCTGGAAGTAAAGCAGTGAACATCATCATAGCTCATGAATAAATAATAATAAAGTGCATTTTTTATAAATTCA
Organism: Microhierax caerulescens; assembly: GCA_035590215.1. Lineage (NCBI taxonomy): Eukaryota > Metazoa > Chordata > Aves > Falconiformes > Falconidae > Microhierax > Microhierax caerulescens. The sequence goes on from JAVJGJ010000001.1 coordinate 42,528,145, forward strand.
GTAAGATTTCTGTTTCCTCTATGTCCTGGTATGTTAGAAAGCAACTTTACTGTAATAGATCATCTCAAAACTTTTACTCTAGTGTTTGATTTAGTGAATCATGTTTATTCTTAGAGATGAGTTCTCCAGATGAGCTCTGGAGAATCTTCTGTGGCAGCTTAACGCGTAAGAGCCCTCAGCTCTCTGTACATCCAGCTACTGGAGTTATTACACCATTAACATAATCTAAGAAAACACATCCCAATGTATGCGCTGCTGCATTTAATTGTTCAGTAGCTGAATTTATAATCACAGTGAAAATGGGTTTGCACTGATGTGGCGGTCTGTGAAGTGGAGCAAACTGTCAGAAAATCACTCTTCTATAAAAAAAATAAAATTGTATTTGGGACAGATAAACACATAGGCCAACAGAGGTAGTTTGATCTGTTCTTTCCCATTAGTTCAAATGGTTCATTTAGAGCCATGAGGATGTGGGGAAACAACTGGAACAGCTCCACAGACCAGAGAAATTAGATCTGGGTGATAAACTTCAGGGCATACATGACAACAGGATTAATCATAGCTAACAATCATCTCTAGTACTGCAGAGGATTTCAGTTAAGGGAGAGAGTTGATGTTATAAGAAATTAGCATAGCCAGAAGAACTACAACATACAACCCATAGATGCATTAGTGATGCACATGACATGTGCGCTTGGGGCTTAATTAGTGGTTGGCTGTAGGCCTGAATGCAAAAATAAACCTACAAACTACCCACTGGGGAGACTGGTAAAGCCGTGGATCCCAGTACTGGGAGAGACAGGTTGGACGGGGAGAATTCCTGCTTTCTCGCAGGCTGAAGAAGTATCTAGCTGTGTCTTCAACGTGTCTAGCCCATTTTTGTCTCTCCAGCCATCAGTAAAGTCATTGCAGCATGTGTGAGAGCATTTGTTTTCTCTCTCAGCGTTGACAGTAGCAATGAGGTTCCTCTCAAGCTCATCTGGTGTTCTGGATACTGACATGGGCAAGTAATCAGATCTAGACAGTACTGTGCCATTGCGATTGGATTGCTGCTGCTAGCCGGGCTGAGGCGAGTTGGTGAACACTGCACACGGTAAACTGTACACGTACTCCCAGGTGATACCGAAGAGGAAAGTATTCGAGTCTATTTGAAGGCCATGCAATTCATAAGGTCAGGGGAGGAGCAGAGACTGAATTATGGCTCCGAGAATGAAAAATGAAAGATGCCTTCTATTTAGGGCTTTTCATGGAGGTACCAGTCTAATCTGTGGGAAACCTCAGGTGAAGTGAAATCAGTCTACTCTGACACCCGATTCCTTTGGAATAATCATTAGAATAACAAGTGGAGAGGCTACAATGGAATGGAACCAAAGAATCATTTCTGTTTCGAGCAACTGCCAAAATACCTATTTACCACTGAGACCAGAACAACTCTGAAGCAGCTGTTGTGCTCTTTTGGGTAAATAATATGTGTTAAAAAATGTATAAACATTTATACATGTTTACCTTCGAGACGTCAGCTTCTCTGAAGCAGACATTTCCCTTGCTGCATACATAATACATGTTTTGTTTGAAAAACTGCCTAATTTCATAAAGGGAGAAAAACCTGTAGGCACTGTATATGTAAAGTGCTGTTATCTCTTGTAAATACAGACGTAGTGGAGCCTTAGCATACAATAAGGCCTTACATTCTGTGTTCAAAGTCTTCAGCGAGGTGCTCAAAGTGTTCCTATAAGTTTGGCAAACACTGTTACCTACCCATTTCTAAGAAAGGCCAGGATTCTGAAAACTGTTCACTGAACTGCAGGCCTTCTTTTGCCTAAATCCATTGTGAGCCACAACAAAGAAGTGAAAAGCTCCTCAACCAGTTGTGTTTATCTCTAAGGGTTTCATCTCTTTACCCATCACCATTAGTATTAGGCATCTAGTCTCAGCTAATGATTGAGGCTCCCTCCACAGTCCATGAAAAGTGAGAAATAAGCTGTGTTTATGTAAAAGCTAATATAGTAATAATTCATCATAAATATTATCACAAGTGACGAACTGATCTACCAGAGGAAAATAATGTTTAGCCAGCGCATGTGTCCAGACACAACCCACTGAGCACCATCCCAGTTAATCAAGCTATAAAAGGGCATCTCTCCCTATCCTCCTCCTCCCCCCCCCCTTTTTACTGCTATCTGCTGGTAATCATTTTATATTCCCAGACTTGATATTTAAAGAGAACCATTTTACTATTTAATAAAAATAAATTCATTTCATTGTCCACACTAAAAACCTCCCAGCCATCACTTGGCATTTCATATGCAAATCTGCAATAACAGCATCTTGTAAATATTGGATCCACAGTAGCAGGGGAGTTAAAAATGTACGGCATAGGAAAGGAAGAGTCAAGTGCTTTTTAATTGGAAACCTCTTTACTGAGGAAGAACTATGACCATATCTATTATTCTTACTATTTTCATCTCAAGGCACAAAAGCTAGGTAGCGGTTTACAAGGTGAGTCCCTTGCAATTATGCTGCATCTTGTTTTCTTGTTCTAATTCACTTTGTCAATTTCAACAATTTGATCAAGCATTATTCTCCATCTAGCATTCCTCCCATTGCTAAGGTGTCATTACACTCTGTAGAAAGACATAATTGAGTCTCCAGTTCATTATTAATGGAGTTTTAATTACTAATTGATATATTACTGATAAAATCATTATAAGAGGTCATGGCCTTTGTACCATTAATAGTGGGGGGGACCTATGGTATATTTTTACACATCTTTAATTTGGGAGATCTTTTTCTTTTCTAACGTATTGTCTTAGTTAAGGGATACTCTTAATAAATTAGTATTATTCCAACTGCATGATAACACTACTATAAAGCAATATTATCAGTGTACCCATCAGTGCAAAGGCATGTAGGTAATAAATAAAAGAGCTTCTTATCTCCTAATGATACTGACATGACATTCATTTGGCACTGTTTGTGTGGATAGATGTTATCTTGCTTTACACAAGAAATGTTTTATAGAATCTGTCTATCAATATTCACAGACCTTTGATGATTTCTTTGTGCATGGAAATCTACTTCTGCATGGGAGTAATTCTATTAAACAAACCCCGATTTTTCGGAACAGTGGAACATGGACGGCTCCCGCTGGAGGTCAGCTGAAACTGCTGATTCCCATCACCCCCACAAAACACCAAGTGAGTCTTTGTCTGCTTGTTTATAGGTTTAAGTTCTGCAGAAGTGTTTTTACCTCGGAGAGCAAAGTCTGAAGAGCTGAGCCCTGCAGTGGAATCTCTGGGCATAGCTCTGCTCTCTGTTACAGAAAGGCCATTCTAGATGACCTAATGATCTTCCCTGGCCTTAGTCACTGTGCTTCTGCAACAGCCTTTAACAGTAGGTAGCTAAGTGACAAAATTTTATATGGCAGGCAGTCAAGAACACCAAGAATCCATGAAAATTGAGCGGTATGGTTGTGCCTGACCAGATATGACAGCTCAGAAAGCAGTGCACCACAACAGTTACAGTAAGTGCTCACAGTCTTGTTAATTTCGTGCAAAATATATCATGCAAAATGAAGCGGGGAATTTGGAAGGAAGGAATATAGGAGACCTCTGGTTACAAGTTGCTTTGCCCGTGTGTTTCTAAATAGTGTGTTTCTAAATATGTAGTGCTATACAGCTCAAGATGCATATTATTTCCCTGTGCACCAATTAGGATGGGAAAAAAAAACAGACCAATACACTGGCTGCTGCTGGCAGTGATGTTCAGAAGACAGAGAGGTTTGAATATATCAGCTGAAAACAGGGAGGTAAAAACATTGAAGAATGTTTAAAGAAAGAAAACAATATTATTGTTTCAAAACTTAGATCTCTTTCCAAAGAATGTTGGTAATAACCTGGTTCTGAAATCTTCAAGGGAAAGATTAATTTTAAACATAAAAAAGTAGAAATCATACAAAAGGTCAAGAACGTAAAATTAAAAATGAAGAAATTGTCAAATTCAGATTTTAGCTTTAACTCTATGCAAAGAAGCTAAAGGGGAAAAAAAATAAAACCCTCAACAAACAAAACCCCATAACTTTCTTATTGAAGATGTACTCAATTAATTTTCCGGAGAGTTAACAAGAAATAAACAAATTACTCCAATACAGAAAGGAGTTCAGTGAATTGCTAATGTGCATTTTATGGCTAAGATACTAGTTTATTTTTGAAGTGGGTATAAAAATTCCGTACTACCCCAAAGTTTTGGAGCATTCTGGTCTCTGAAGAAATGCAAATTCTAGGGTCTTTTTGCAGCTGATGTAGTTTTGGCAGTTTTGTTTGTGTTCACCAATTTTGATGGCCTTTCCTTTGCAGTACCTGAAAATTTTTTTCAGTGTCAGAGGAGACCAAGCAGCATGACAGGCAGCAGGCATAGTAATGGGAGGAGAAATGGGAAACCTCCATGCTGCTGAGATGCTGGTAAAAAAATTCATTGCTTCCAGTGGTCAAACAGATCAGCTGTGTGTGGTGGGAGATGAAGGAAATTATTCACTCCACAATTATGGAAAGGAAGACTTTACGGAGTATAAAACCTGACAACTAATCTCATTCTATTCCAGGCTTTTTCCTCAATGTTCTTTGCTAATAATCCTTCCTTAAATCTCTCTCTCATGTTCAGGAGTTGAAATAAGACTGACTTTCTGTGGTAGTTTGTCTCCAATAGTGCACAAGAGCCACAGAGATGGATTTAAATTCAAGCTTGGCATTGTGTTTGAAAGAATATTAATAGGATATCTAGGCTAAAGGGAATGCAAATAACTGCTCGCATAAAGTATTCTCTTATTATAGTCACATCTAATATTTCCTTAGAGCCAAAGCAAAGCTCATGAGAACAGGGGGAGAAGAAGAAAAGGTACATTAGGAGAAACTGGCAATTAGCCATGTACCATGCTGAACTGGCTGGAGAAGCTGGGGAATAAAGTCAGTCATGTTTTCTTGAAGTAGTTGTGTGTGCACACTCCCTACATTTTTTGAAACCTGACTTTCACCTCCAAAATAAACTTGTATTTTAAGCGAGTAATTCTATCCCTGAAGACAAAATCCCTTCACTCATACTGATGTAGCATGATTACACTGACATATCATAGACTAAACAATTGTTTGGTTTACTGATAACATCTGCTAAACATGCTGAGAAATAGCCACAGACAAGTTACCACATAGTCATTGCAAGAAGTGGGCATACTCTCTGAATGAAATCTATAGACAACTTCTGTAAGTGGTACATATTTTAATCCGCTTACATATGTTACATTTCTTTTAGGGAAAATAACTTGATTGGATCTACATCATTTAGCTGGAGGCAATAAGGAATCTTTCATAAGAAGCAAATATTAGTTCTTTTGCCAGTCTTGTGAGGATCTTAAGCACTAGAACTGCATTGTTGTATTAATTTAGGAGATAATTTAAAGTGTGTTTAATAAGATTCATTTCCCTTAAGCAGTACATTAGTTGTTATCACTATAAATAATCTAAAGTGAAAAGAGAACTCAAAGAATTTATCCAGTTTCTTATCCAACCTCTTTCGTTAAATGAAAATTTTATTAGTGTAATTGAAGTTAGCAGAAAGTACATGTTACAAGACAGCTCTAAATATACAAATTTGGACATTTTACAAGCTTGGTTTGACTTTAAAATGCCTACTTGAACATTGCAAGTTCAAATTGCAGCCTTATAATTTAAAATCTGAGTCATACTGATGGATCTCAGTAGCTCTGCAGTGCAGGCTGAATGTGTTTGAGCTTTTGGGAGCAGTCACATTACAGCTGGAGACATGATATTGCTTCTTCCCCACCCTTTTTGAGAGTAGGAGTGAAAAAGATGTCTGTACTGTATCAGGTGCTATTTTCATACCTATTATTTTAGGTACAAAATAATCTCAGCATCTGATGATGAGACATTCTCTGGCTTCCAAAAACATCAAAAGCATCCATCTATGGAAAACCTAAAAGAGGCAACAAATGTCTGTAGCATATGCCACTAAGACTTTATTTTTGTAAAAGTGTAATTTTCTTTTGGAAAAAGAAAACTGAGCTGTCCTCTTCCACCAGGTAACTCTTGGATACTCTCCTCACCAGAAAGATAAGCATCCTCAATGTCATTGTTTTGTATGTAGGATTCAAATTATTCCCCAATTGCCTTATTTCTTTCCAAGTCAAAGTTCTTCCTTTATGGCATCTATGCTACTATCCCCTCTCAGTATCTCTTCATAACCTTTTGCTTTCTAATTAGGTTTTTCTTTATACAAAACAGCAACATCAATATCTCTCTCTCTTTTTTTTTTTTTTTCCTCCCCTTTTCAGGGGTTTATATCCCTCAGCAATCTGTCCCTTGAGGTCTGTTCAGTAGGAATCATAAGCTCAGCGTAAGGTCAGTTTTGATGCAAGACACACAAAAACTTTTGCCCTTTGCAATTCACTGAGCAAGTTAAACACAGAATCAGTATTCTGCATGGACTAGCAGATGAGAGACCTTTTTGACAAATCACTGCAGAGGCTGAAAGGTGACAGCAAAGCATAACAAAGTAAATAAGTAGGGAGGGAAGAGTAATTAAAAGATATTTGCCAGGAACATTAAAATATCCAGTGGTTCCATTTATTAAGAATTACGTGTAATGGAGACTTGTACTCTGACGTCCCATCCAATCTGCATATGCCTTCAATATAAAATACTAATTTTATATGAAGATATTTTTTCTTTAGAATTAATTTTAAATTATTTCCTAAAAGTGGAACAAATCTGGCAGAAAGGAAAGAGGTTATTGCTTCTGCTAATGAATGCACTTGAAAGATGGAAGGATTCAAATGACCTCCAATGGGAGGACTCAGTACTAGAACACCACTAGATTTTTTGTGCATCTTCCTGAGAGAAAGAGTCTCATAGCTGATGCTGTTCCCTCCTCCTGTAGTTTTCCCTTTGAAGTGACTCACATCTGCTGAGCTTCCACAGGAGATATCTAAAGCATTTGCTTGCAGTGAGTTCAAGTTGTGGTGCCTAGATATATTTCCCTAGAAGATAAACACAAAAATACTTTCCCACCATAGATTAGAACCATAAATTGGGGCTATAAGTATTATACTGCTTTACAGCATATAATGACAATAACTGCATTAAAAATCATTATGTACTCCAATGCTACAATGGCAGAAGCATAGTAACTTCTAAAGAAAATAAAGGTCCAAAGCTGGGGATCCTGTTAAGGAAAACCAAAGTTTATGAGGGTAAGGTTAAACTGCATTTTGAAAATGCAAGAACTGTCTCTTATAGACATTGCAAATGCATATGTATTTATAAAAGGAATTGTAAGTCCCCAAAAGTTTTTCCGTTACAGTGTCCCCGTTTATATCTGCCAACCAATATAGGTGGCAGCCAGCATTTTATGGACAGGCACGTGAAAATCAGGTTTCACGTGTGATAATATTGTGGAGCTGCTGATGTCTTATTGTTGGCACTGGCTTCTGATACAGACACCTGAGGTGAAAAAATGAGATGCAGATTCAAAGACATGAATACATTTTGATTGTGTATTCTTCCATTTAGTTGCACAGGGGAAATAGCTATGTGTGGAGGATGATTTTTGAAACTCCCTCTCACTGGCTTTGTTGCGACAAAATAAATGTATTTATGTATTTTTAAAGATTGGAACAATTTCTGCAATTGTTCCATTTCTCCACTATTAGTTGAACAATGCTCCAATTAAATTTCAATTGGATTGCTTCAGGTAAAATAAAATAAAAAAATGCTGAGCTCCAAAATGTAATTAATTTAAGTGAAGAATTTTTATCTTTTCCCAAAGTTACAGGACATTGTTCACAGGAATTATTCATCTAGTCTGCTGGTTATAAATCTTTTAAACTAACAAGGTCAAGGAAAAAAATAAAATCCTTCCCCTGCCATATTAGGAAAATAACTCACACTCATTCCCCCCTAATGCTACTTATGAGACACCAAATGCTGAAAACATAAAGAACATATTTATGCAAATAGCAAAACACAAACTGTATTATAGAAAAATAGAGGAAGCTAGAGAATTTTTTTCTTCAGCAATCCTGGCATTTGCAGGTTTTGAACAGTAGGTATCTAGTTTTACTAAGTGTACCATTGCTTCAGAGAGGAAAACTGCAAGACCTGATACTGTGAGTACACTGAGTTGAAATCAGCAGCAATATAATGCATTCAGATCTGGAGGATGGTCACCTTACTGAAAATTCAGGGCCAGAAGCACTTTACCTTCTAGCTTTATAAAGGGAGACAGAAATAGCAAATGTGTTCATTAGGTGTGGGGAAAAAAAAAAAAAAAAAGATATCAAGCTAAGCAAAGAGTAACCCTTGGCTGAGCATTTTGGAATACATAAAAGCAGAAGATTATGAAAAGTAAATATGATGCACACAAATCAAACATTTGACCAAAGGACATTAGAAGCATCAGTCTGTGTACAGGTGCTCTCTGGTGTGCTGGGGACAGCCATGCCACCCCAGCTCAGCCTTTCTCTGAAATACATCAGCTATAGTCCTTGTCAGAGCATGAGCCACTCGCCTCTGTCCTGTGCCATGTTAGCCCAACTGACCCTTCTTTACCGCCTGAAGTTCCTGACTCAGCCACATTCGGTGTACTGAGGTAGTGAGCTGCAACTAGAGCCCTGTGGAGGATAAAGCTGGCTCTGTGCTCAGCTAAAATACGCAGTTGCCCAAGAGCCACAGGTTTGTAGGGTCTGTCTGAACAGTGACGAGCAGGAGCCAAGGTCCATTCTTTGGCCTTCAGGGAAAGTAACACAAGGTGAATGGATGTATATAGCTAAATATTCTTCTTAAAGAGTGGCTTCATGTGCAACAGCTGCCAGAGCTACACTATTACTCAAGTCATGAGAGGGCACTTGCTGACAAAATGCTAGTTGGCAGGTGTCAAAATTGTCATGGAGCATGACAACTAAGTACGATCCACAGCAGTTCCCCAAGAGAGAGCAAACAGGATCTTCCCCACTGCCAGACATCACTGGGTCTTGTTTCAGGACTGGGACTTGCAGGTGCTGGTGGAATGCAAGGAAAAAATGAGGAGATACGCATCTTTTTAACAAGCAAGCAAATGGTTTAGCAAATCAATCTGTCTATATGTCAAACATTTATAATACAACTTTCTTCTCTGGAAGAACTCTCTGGTCTCTCCTTATTCCCAAAGAGACAGAACCAACAGTTACAAAATTTACAAAGGAAATATTCTTCAATACCCTGGAGCAGTGCAAAGTCATGCCTATGCACTTTAAAGGCTAAGCAAAAAGGTGTAAAATAAAATTTCTGACATAAGAATAGAAATGAGTATATTCAGAGAGCAGGTATATTTTGTATCAAACTTTGTGAGGAAATTCCTGAGAAGCAGAACAGTGATATTAATAAACCAGTGCAGAATCAAACATTTGAATACATAAGAATGAGTCTGAATACGATACTTAAAATATAGAGATAAATGTGAAACACAATATTTTAATCACAAAATTCTTCCTGTATGACTATTCAGGAAAAGCTTTTATACCATCCACAGCTTCAGAACTGTTTCTTCTCATGCGTAACATTTTGAAAGTAATGTATCTCTAATTTCAGTGATTGACATTTTGTATGCTGTTCTAAATTAAAATGCATACCATTCTATTTACTTTAGAAGATGACAGGTGTTTTGAACAGTTATTTTATATCTTATCATTAAAAGAAAAAGCCTAAGCAATTTAATTTGTAAAGGTATTAATGGCTGGTACCAGACATAGATAAAATTAACTGAAACACTCATCAAGTAAATTCAGATTATTTTTATTTCCCACCATGTTAAAATATGTTCTGTCTCCTTAAATCAAGAGTTTGAAACATTTTCAAATGATTCAAAGCTGTCTCCACTGATACATTTTCTCATTCAGACCACAGAATTAAATCTGAATTGAATTCTGAACTTGAATTAGGTTGGATCAGGTCTCCTGATGCTTTTATGTGCAGCTCCCTGAGACTGAGAGAGGGACTGGGGGGAGGACTTCCCTCTTTGCTTTTACCTTGTCACCAGTATAAGTTACCTATTTTCTCTTTGCTGCAGTGACAAATATGAATGTAGCACTTCATTGCTTTGAAGAAATACCTTTTCAATCATTACAAGTAGCACGTCTGACAAGAGCACCAGAAGTTTTCTAAGATTTTTAAGGGGGGAAAATTATTATCCTTTTCTTCTAGGTGTGGTTTTCCCTTTCTTTGTACACTGGATCATTACGGTTGCCAAGTTTAAATCTTAGGACTTTATTCTAGCAGTTCCTTCTGGCTGGGCTTCTGAGGTTTAAGAGTAGTGAGTGCTTCAGGCAGAGTCACTCTTAATATACCTCTCATTAACAGTTCTACTGGAAAGAACTCAGATGCAAGTGATCAATACATCATAATTGTTGTATACACATCTTCTTGTGATTTTTACCAGTTTGGGTTTTTTTTAAGTTTGTGCCACTCTTCCTCCTCTTTGCTGAGGAGTTAACATGACTTCTGATATGAGTGTGAAAAAACCAAGACATTTTCAGCAAATACAGGACATGCATCAGAGGTGTTAATATAAGGCCCACAGCCTTCTGTGAAGAGTTTAGGAATTTCACCTCTTGTGGATATTTGCTTTCATTTTTGGATGACATGTGCAGCTAATATCTGTGAAAGTACAGCCAGGTCAGTATATATGAAGAAATAATCAGCCATAATAATGTATGTGTGTCTTCTCCAGAAATTAAAAAAAAAAAGAAAAAAAAAAAAGCTGTTGCTGTCTGCTGCCAAGGATTGTCAGGTAGCTTTGTAGAGATTAATGAGATTAGCAACTGTTTCCTGGGAGGGGTTGTTTAGATATTCTTGTTTGTTTATTTTCCCTCCCATGCCATATTCTTCACAGCTGTTACTTAGGTTTGAACCATCCTAGTCAAACCCTACAAACTGCTGTACTCGTGCTATGCCCTTTTTTGTGCTCTTGCCTCTCTTCAGGATTTTGGAGAGCAGCTATTCTGAAGTCTCAGAGGATTAAAAATACTTTCATTCCATAATCCCAATGTCAGAAACCTGAAAGTCCGCTTGTGTTTACTACTGTGGCAATTGGTCCATTGGAATTTCATCCCCTTGACTCTTGCATCTTTGGCAGCAATGAATAAATTTGATTTATATTGAATAAATAATGAATAAAAAATTAATAAATGTTAGTTATATTGATTTACAGAGTATTATTATTTTCAGGTCAATATTAACATATACCTGGTTGGCCACCTTCCTCAAAAGTCTGTTCTTTGACATTAGCTTCTAATTAACAAAGACTTTCCATAACAGAATTTGCTGCTATCAAAGATCAAAAGAAAGCACCATTTCTGATCAGAGTCTTTCAGTCTAAAAGCAAAGGTTGTTTGTTGAATATGAGTCTTATAATGGCAGAGATGCTATAATCTGTTTTGGTGTTATCAAACTAGCCAAGTATGTAAACACTAGGCCTTTTGCAAGCGTCTGTGGCTTTCTTAGAAGCCTACATGCTGGAACATATAATTTTTTTGCTTTTTCTGCAATTTTATTGTATTAATACAACAGGGTGTGGTTTTTTGATCTCCAGACAGGTTTTCTTTGATGGGGAGAGATGTATATAGATCTATAGATATACACACATTCCAAACAACTATGCATCCCTTGTCTTTATCTCTGGATGACAGGCACAATACAGAATATTGTGCTAAAGAGGAGATGTGTCAATACTTCTTTAATTACATTAACTGGCTTTGTTACTTGTTTTCCAAAATCTGGTCTTTCAGACCACAGCAACGTTGCTGCATTCATGCTGGCTTTCTCTGGAACTGCAGAAATGTAATGGTTCAGAAATTCCTATTTCTTCAGACTGAACAGCACACATTTTATCTGCTCCTTTTCACAGGTAGTAGCCTCATTCAGAGCAAGGCCAGCTTGCTGAAAGTACCTCAAAATTCATCATGCTCAGTTTTATTTCTGTCATAAACCAACACATCTTCTGCATGGTAAAGGATGCCAAGCAACCCTGGCACCATCTGAGATTTCTTTTTCAGAAATTTGCTGCTGCTAGAGTGATGCTGACTGGGAGCCAGCTAACACAGTACCTTTCAAATATAATGATGAATACAGTTAATGCTTAGATTCTTTCATGAAAAAAAAAAAAACAGGGAGGAGTAAGGTCAAGAGGACTTTCAAATTATATAACTTTGAGAATATTTCATTTATGGTAAACAAGTGAATACTGTTTTGTTTCTCCACATACATATGCTAATTTTCTGATGAGCTTTGGGACTTTCATTACATATAAGTCTTTAAGTACCTTTATCTGTCAAATACTTCTCATATCTTCCATTCTCTTTTACTTTTTTCTTACCTTCTCTAGCAAAAAAATACAGAGGTCAGAAACTGCTGTTAGAATTGCTGATGTCACAAGGTTGATTTAATATTATCTTGGCAACTCTTCTATTCCTGTGGACACATGGCTACACCTCTTCAGTTATTTGCCTTTTTGCTGCTGATGCATCCTTGACTTTGTTTGACTGGCCACCTAGTGGGAAAGCATCAGCCTTTACATTACCTTTCTATACACTCTAATTTTCTTCAGTTCATCTGGATACTGACTACAAACATCCTATCTTGCATTCCATGCAACTATTCCTGTATATATTTTCATTTACATTTACAAATATCCATTGTTAGATTGACTATAAATTATTATTGAAATTATAATGACCATTTTTGTTTAAGAATTTATGCATTCTGTTCATGTTATTTTTTCTACTATAACAGAAGTAAGAATTTGCTACAACCTAAGGCTAAAATTCCTCAGCTCATTTTTATTATTCTGGGAAACTGGTATGTTGCTGTACAATGCTTTGCCTTCTAGTGTGAGCTGTGTCCCCTTTCTTCTGTTAAACACAGTTGTCACCTGTACTTTATGCTTTAGTACATCATCCACAGATTTTATATCTCCCTGCCCTGCTGAAATGTTTTGGTCTTTCAATCCTTCATGTAGTAAATTCAATGGAACTCTTTCCTTATTTGTGTCTTCATTCCTAATTCAACCAATATTGTCTGAGATTATCTCCCTTTCTGCTAAAAAAAAAAAAAAAAAAAAAAAGAGCCATATCACTACTTTTTTTTTTTTTTTTTGGTGCTGAATCTTCTACCGAAGTGAGATCTAGATATAACTGGAATTATGCGAAGAGTGTGTCTCTGCTACCAGCAATTACTCTTCTCCTGACTAGATCTCCTTTTACCATTTCATATTTGCAGTGTTCAGTTAGGCTGACCAGGGTAATAAAAGTTGCTTCCTCTGGGACCTGGTACCTCCTGTTATATACGACCCTTTCATAAATTTTATCATTTCTGCCTATGAAATGAACATCAAAAGCTTCTCTTTGCTGCAATTTGATTCTGGCTCTGGCAGTTTCAGAGCATATAGCTTATTAGTGTAAGAACAATTCTGACAAACAGCAGAATCTACTGTTATTGGGCTGTTCTCTATTAAAGCAGAAAACTTCCTCTATCTTGTCTGGATCCAGCAAAGCTAGATTCTGAAATAGCAAAATCAAATTGCTCCAAGCACCATTTCCCATCTCTTTTCCAGTACTGAAATGATCATTTTGTTAACAAAATTTTCATGGACCTTTCTCCCCTTAAGTTTTCCCTTGTTTTACATTCTCATGTTTCTGGTTGCTCTTATAGTTTAGTATTTATTTTGTTTCTTGGATGGTGTCAGAAAAAAGACAGTTGTTGACTTGCTCTTCATGAGCTCCCTACCTATTATATCTTTCCCAAATGATATATTCTAGTTTTTGAGTAACATGTTATCTTATTCTTCTTTTTGTCCAGTATTTCTTGTCCTCCTTGGTTTTTGTATATAGTAGGAAAATATTGCTAACTTTTCAAAAAAATTATCTTGAGAGTGACGGTGACCATTTCTTTCTAGTACTACTCATACTACATATTCTTACAGGCACCAGTAAATTCATTGATTGCAAAGGTATTAGGTGGTCAGGTAAAGCAAAGAACCCCCTGGAAATCTGCAAAAGTACCTATCTCACTTCACTAACCTCTCAGGTAACCTGCGCCACTGATTTCAGATCACTGGTTTCCTTCCTGTGTACTCTGCTAAGAAACTAATATTTAATCACATCCATATCTACCTTAGGTTCCTAAAGTAATTACCCTGGATCAGAGCCTCTGTTTGTTTATTTATACTAGATTCCTACTTGGGACTCTTAATTCATTTTATATTTTAGATTATGTATATAATAGATAGATAGATAATTAATTTTAGATATTTTTTAAGCTTAAAATTCATATAGTTCGGTCATATAAATCAAATAGGTGTTATGAATCTGTAGTGATGCTTAACATAAATACAGGTGTTTTATTTTTTCTCATATGCATACATACACACTTTACACTCATATATGATAAGTCAATAAAAAGAAAGATTTTTCCAAGATATACTGCCTTTTGCTTGCAATGGTATATTGTTCTAAGTTATATTTTATCAATGTAAGGCTTCATGGTTTTTATTGCATGCGTGTAGGCACAAGAAAAAATGATTCTATGATTCTATGGTTGGAGCTGATGATCTCAAAGGTGTTTTCCAACCTAATTGATTTTAAAAGTTTTTGTTTGATTGTTTGTTTTTTCCCTGATAGTATTTCCTTTTTCCTTTTCCCTTTCCCCTCCCCTCTCCCTTTCCTGTTTTAGACTGTGATGTTTCTGGTTCTTGATCTTGAGTACCTAAATTCTTTAAGTATGCCAATGTGGAAATTCACCCTTTTCCCTGCAAAATACCTTTGAGCTTTCTCGTCCCTGTGCACAACAGAGCAATTCCTCCAGTGGTAAATGTACCCACAAAGGCCACCTGCACGGCAAGCTCTTACTTTCTCTTTTTCTATTTTTAATTCTCCCCGCTGCAACCTTCCTCTGCCTCCAGTTTTCCATATAATTGTTCTGTACATGTACAACTCAAATGCTTTGTACGCAGAACATCATGTGCTGGGCTCTACAGTCAGGTACAACACCAGAAATATTTGGATTGAATCACCATTTTGCTACCTGTAATTTAGGGGTTTCCTAACAGGATCTCATTTCAATACTCTAATTAGAAATGGTCTGAAAAACTAAAGTAGTCCAAGGCTAATTGTGAGCTAGCTTGTTCTGCTATCGATAAAGCCATAATTCACTTACTCCTTTCATGCCTGTAAAATGTTAACCTGTCACGCTCGTTAATTTTTTTTTATTTTTAATGTACTATAAAATTATATCTTCCTCAATATTTTATGCTTTTATTTATATTTTATGGCAGCAAATAATGCTTGTAAAGCATTACAGGAAGCAGATTTCTATTTACCTGGCAGGGAAGTGTGCTACACATGCAGTAACAACCACAAAATGTTTCAGAGAAAAGAGATGTAAAATTTGTGAAGCTCAGGCATTTTTTTGGTAGCATCCATGACCTGATTCATCAGTTCTTTCAGTTTTTGGTCCTGACATCTCAGCCTGTATAAAACCAGCATAAAACTCATCATCCCCTGTTAATAGTAAATCAGTGAAAAAAAGAGTCCCTATCTTTTTCACCTTCCTCCCTGCCCTCATCTATCTGTCTAATTCTCGGAAAAAGAAACTGGAGATGGGTGCCTAAATATCATTACAAAACCGAGTCCCAGACACTGTTGCAATGACTATGACATGAACCTGCACAGAATGGAATTGATGGATCCAACCTAGAGTTCCCAAGCTCATTGACTTATTTTTTCCTGAAATCAGTTTAGGTGATATGCAGCTCTGAGTAGATACCGCTACGTACTGTGTTTTTACAATGCATTGTGCTTCCAGATCCTGTTTCTCTTTGGGGCTTCAGGTTGTGACTCCAATACTTTCAATTATGGGACAGTCCATGTTGACTTCAGATAATTATGCCTTCCTTTGAAAAGCCATAAAAGAGGAAAAGTAATCGTTTGCACTTTATCACTTCAGAAGTTCCAAGTGCAGTAATGTAAAGGTTATGAACTGATACTTAAGACATTTTCTCCTTCTATCTTTTTTTTCTACCAACACATGGCTGCAAATGAATCCTTTCAATAAATGTATAATTATGAGGGGAAAATTGTTGTTTGAAATGCATTTTTTTCATTTTAACAAAATGAAAATTAAATTTGAAATTAAATTTTAAAACCAAATATTAAACATTTTTGAATACAATGTAGACATCTCATTTGCAATTCACAGTTTTTCTGAACCACTGGAATTCAAAACCAAAGTCCAAACAACATCAGGCATTTCCAAAACTGATTCCACATTTGCTGTAAAAACTTCTTGTGTAAATACTTTTGTTCTCCTCATTGACTAGATGAAAGGGTGTCTGAAACCAAAAGGAAGGCTCACAGATCAGAACAAGGGATTATTTTTATCACCTCACCTACCCCAGAGACTGGATATAGCGTTTATCTATCTGCAAAGCTTCAACCATAAATTAATGCAATGTTTGCCTCTAACACCATATCATCCCAGGAAACACCTGTTAATCACAGTTTGAAACCCAAAGCAAGACATGGTTTAGTCCTAAGTCCCCTTTTAGTGGTGTCCCATAATTTGGATTAATTGCTTCCATCCATCTGTATCTGGAATTAAATGCTCTGTCCTACTGTCTTGTAGGAAATTATTTAAAACAACAACAACAAAAAAGCATTTGAGATAAAATGGCATCACGTAATGGCAAGACTAAATATTGAATACATTTACATATTTAGGATACTATAAATCAGGCTCTAGCTTAACTATTTTTCCATGCAAAAGAGAAAGGAAAAGTTGGTTCTTAATGTAGTTGTAGGGCTGCAGGAGTTGACAAAACTGACGACCTAAATCCCACAAGCTAAGTAAGGACACTCAGTTTGCCACTGTAAAAGCGCAGCTAACTTTAGGAACAGAGTTGTTGCCATTAGCAACAGGCCAGTCATTTACAGAGGGAGTGATGTTTATCACTCAGTATTGCTCTGAATTTTCAGTGCTTTGCTATGAGTTGTTTTTTTTTTTTAAAAAAAAACCAAACAACAACCAAAACCAAAAGGCTGGTGTTGTGTTTATTTTGTAATAAGACAAGCTCTGGTCTTGTGCTGGTAGGGAAGTAATTTACTGTCTAGTGCACAGTGCAGTTTGCACAGAGCCACGTTCCTGTATTAGCTATTGAATGTATTTTACTAGTGCTTTATTTCAGAGCTTGGGGTGGGGGTGTATGTTTGGTGGGGGTGGAGTTTACTTTGATTCTGCACTGCCTTGCACAGGCTTTTATATTCTTCTCCCCGTAAAGTCTCAGAAAGCCATTTCTTAATCCCCCATATACAGATATTGAAAATTTAAGTTAATAATATTATAAATTTGTATCTGACTTACTCTGACAATGCATCTATTCTTTCTGCTTCTTTTGATATTACTGCTTAGACTACAATGCTTGCTCTAGTTCCCTCAGCACAGCTCTCTGCTCTCAGTAGATCCTTTATTTCTTCTTTCTCCTCTTCTTAGTGTTTGAAGGGTTTTGGCTACAGCCTCCTCTATTTCTTCCTTGACACTGATTTTCTGTATTTGTTAAAACAACTGAAATACTATCCTACCACTCCTACTTTTGTATTCTACCCCTATATAATCAAAATCATCTTGATCATTGGGCCTGTACTCTGGGTATTGTTATTCTCTTATCATCTCCACATATCATTTTCTGTCGTATCTAAACACATCAACCAGTTTATTAACAGTTCATGTCCTGATTGCAACAATTTCCCCCACCTATTACTTGTCATCATAGATTTGTCCACTAAGACAAATGTACACAAGAACAGCTAGAATTGTCATAAAATATCCTGAGCTATAACCACAATTTGCTTTATTTGCTTTAGTAAAACACAGCCTTTCTCTAAAACCTGGTTTACAAAACCACAAGCTGTAAAAACTATGGAAAGAACTTAAACAACAGCATTGGCATAGAAAATAATAAACTGACCATGACTGCATTTACTTTGAAACAAAACCTCTCTAGTCATTGAAACTATGCATTTCCAGAGAAGTCCCAGAGCAGAAATATTTGGTTAAAAAATGTAAATATTTTAAAAGAAAGCTTCATGTAATTACTAACAAGATTATGCAATAACATTATATTGAGTGGATACAGAGATACAGGAAGTTTTTTTTCAGGACATTCGTTACACCATGATTTCAGTAATGTCTGTAGGATAATCTCACCCTTGAGGACTAAACAGAATACAAGTCTCTTGTACATTGTTCCCTTGTCATTTGCTTGTCTGTTTTACAACTCGGTGCTGTAAAATAAGTCAACTGCATAGCTGCTGATACAAGAAAATTTTAACACGTATTTTTTTGCATAACTGGGATGTGCAGTTCTTTGGTCCATGGTCCAGAAGAAATGGGTGAATTATCAATTTCATGCCATGAATTAGCATGAAAATCTTTAGGGAAGTACAAATGACAGTGGGCAGTGTTAAGGTAGAGAGAACAATTAAGACCTGAATACTGTTAAATTCTGTTTTATTTGAAATGTTAAAATTACAAAACATCACTCTCAGATATTTTGTGGTTTTGTTTTTTTTTTTTTTACTATATGGTATACAGCTCAAACAGAAAGAGAGCTCTAGTCAGCAAGGCACAGCACAAAATCAGACTAAAAATTACTCCAATTTTTTTAAGTAGATGATAGAGACAGACAACAGGAAGGACACATAGGACAAATAAGTACCATAGAAGCTTATCAGATGAGAGGTTTAATTGTCATAGCTGTGCAACTGAAATAATGAGCTTAACACAGTAACTGAGAAGGAGCTGCACATTAGACTAACAAGGTGGATGTCTGTAATGCATCAAAGAACTTGTGAAGGTCTTCATAAGATTTACAGGGTACCGGAGAGAAAAGATTTATGTGCCATTCAATGGGAAAGGACACACAAACTGGAAAATGCCCAAATATGTCACTAAAGTATCTTTAAAAAGCATAAACTATATAGATGTGGATACTACAGCCTGGAATTTGCGTGCATGTTGATTGCATAGGTAGAATAATTAACTGCTTAAAAACTGTGCAAGAGAAGATGAAAACTGTTAGAAGATGCATGATACATTGCATAAGGGAGTGATTCAATACGCATTCTATTCATATCAAGTCATGGCTTGGATTATTTAGCTTCAAGCTGGTAGACAATTTTTCCTATTCTGTTCTGTTTGATCAGTGATGCAGAATTGCTACATCTGTAATAGAAAATTAAACATCCTTGGGACTGTTCTTTGATTAGACAGAGCAGCAATCATGGTAAAATCCACGGCTGTGCTAGTGAACATTTTGGACTTCAAATCAAAGTAGATGCACCCCAACTGCTGTTGAAAGTGATCTCTGGTCCTTTCTAATCCTGTACTCCTCTGGAAATCATTTGGAAGAATATCCAGTGGCCAGAGCCAAGGTGGTATTGGACAGATTAAGAATACAAACAGTCCAGGTTTTGTGAGCAGGTGAGCAAATAAATACTGCAGTGTAATAGCAAGCTGGGATATTTAAGGAACTAGTGGTTCCCAAAGTGTCAATAAGCCAAAGAGACACCAGTAGGGCAGGGACCTTCCTTAACTTACAGCCTGAGATCCATAAAAGGCCTGAAAGTAGATCAGCTGACCTGTGGCACAATGCAAGTGGCCTTTCCTCCTTGGGATCCTCCAGGGCTAGCCTTCAATGTAAAGTCTTGGTGCCAGGACAACAGCTGCTACTGTTTTCCAGAGGATAAAAG
Source organism: Microhierax caerulescens (assembly GCA_035590215.1). Lineage (NCBI taxonomy): Eukaryota > Metazoa > Chordata > Aves > Falconiformes > Falconidae > Microhierax > Microhierax caerulescens. Next base: position 42,547,988 of record JAVJGJ010000001.1, read on the forward strand.
ACATCTCTATCACTTCACATGGTCAGGCACAAAGGACAGAAAAGCTTTTGGGAGAGACAGCAATCAGGAGAGGGCTGGTGCAGTTAGAACTACCTGGTTCTCTCTATTTATTTGTGCTAAATAGCACAAATGAATAAATAAACAGAAAGCCACTAAAAAGTAAATTTCTGAAGAGCAGACTTCCAGGCTATTCTATTAAGGCCAGAGAGACAGCTTGGGTTAAGAACAACTCCAGTATATCCATATTTAGTAAACTTTTGATACAGAGGCTGTTTAGCCTCTACATCAAAATCTTAAATGCATGTTCTGTATGTGTTCACATTTGTGTAAAAATGATGAGTACCCTGAGAGTGTTAAACATGTACTTTTCCTCTCTGAAAGACACTGGCATTATAAAGAGAAGTATACTCATGTTGATTAACTTCATATCATGAAGTGTTTATAATTCTGATCAAAAACTGTCAAAAATGTTCTCTAAATTAACTGCATTAAAAAGCAAGGACAGAAAAAGCAGACTTCTTAGCTTATGGTTTGGGTGGGGGTTTTTTGGCTTTTTTTTTTTGTTTTTTTTTGTTTGTTTGGGTTAGGGTTTTTTTTTATTTTACTTCTTCAGGTTTATCAGCATGGTGCAGCTGGGAAATAGGCAGCCTTCTGACATGCAGATGAGCTCCACAATAGATCATGCACCCGTTTAGGGATAGTGGTGATCTGCCTCTTTTTCTGAAGTTGTTTCAGATGCTGTTCCCTCTCAGAAACAACATATTCTGTAGCTTGAATGACTTAAGGTAAGTAGCATTGTTCCTTGAGTATTTTACACATGGAATATAGGTAGACTATGGCTTGATTGCTTGTTTTCTCTGCTACCATAGAAATTCAAACTTTGTGTGAATGGTACATCTGAATGATGCTGGGTGAAAAGGGAGAGAAAAGGTGAGGTAAAATATTTATTAGCTACAACTATATCACTATATCAGTGATTAAAATAGGTCAGTGCCTTTCTACCCGTTCTCTGGCCCTGACAGAAAGAAAGACTCATGGCATTCTCATAGCTGAACACTTTCCCTTCAGAACAGGTTGCTTCAGCTACAGTGACTACTTGAAAGCAGGTTTTTTGCTGCCCACCAGACTGTGACCACGTACAGTTTGGGAGACCAAGAATGAGCCAAAACTGTCTCAGAGGGAATATTAATAATTAAGCAGTTTGTACAACATACCGATGTTTAAGATCACACACCGGACCAGTTTAGACATTTGTATGGACATGACATATCCATTAAACATTCAAGAGATATCACTTTCATGTATTTGCCTATAGATACTCATTTGCATATGCACAGGAACCCTTTACAAATTGAAGGATGAAGAATTCAATTAATTCACTGAGAACTCTGTTTATGAATATTAACAAAATAACCTGATATTTAGAAGTGTTGATCATCCAGTTAACCTGAATGCCTATTTTCTGCAAATTTGGAATGAGGAATATTAGTCTTAGTATTATGTGTGATATCATTTAAAGTCTCAAATTAGGCATTTTCATGGAAATGTCCTGCATGTGAAATACTTGTCTATGCTCCCATTAGAGTCAAAAGAGATATATAATCAAGGGTCTCTAAGGATCTAGTGACTTAACTGCATTTGACTGCGATGGTAGCTTAGATGTCTATCTCACATATAGACATCTACATATAGACACCTAAATGTATGTGTCTTGATCCACAGACTGAATCCAACCTACTATGATCTTCCTGTGCGTGACCTGAGCAACACTAGAAAAAAAGCCATCAAGCAAGGGCAGTTTTAACTCAAGATTTTCCAATACATCTTTTATTTTACTTCCAAAACTGTTTGTGCATAGAGTTGGATTTTTTTTTCAATGAGATCTGACAAAGTATGTGTGTAGTCTATAGCACACATATGTATTACCTCTAATCACATCCACATAGGGCTTTATGTACTATAGTACATATGCTCACATGCTTTTGTCCATGCTACCCCGTTGGTTTGCTGGTCCTCAAGGCCTGAATTAGTTTCTTGCAAGTGTGACAGTCTTTTCTGAAATTCTGAAATATGTATTGCATGGTCCTTCCTCTACATACAGATGTATTAGACGTTTAGCAGAGGATATGACATAGCCATAGTTTGATAGTGTATTTCTATTTGTATTAAAGATATTTCTAACAACAATGAACATTCCCAAAACATAGGAATTGAAATGGTTTCTTCCCTCAGAAAATAAAAGTTCTTTATGTACTCTCTTTGGACCCCACAGGCTGAGGTAGGAAGGCGGATATGCTTTGATCACGTAGCAAAAGTCAATGTCAGTGTTGTAAATGGTTTGGTTGTTTTTTTTTTTTCTATTTTAAGGCTTTGACTAAGGGAAAAAAAAATCAGAGCACAGGATCTGAAAATATCCGTATCTTAGATGGTGAACTACCTTGGACTGACAACTGCTAGTGACAAAATGGGAATTCCAAGATCTGTATTTTTATGCTTCTTCCACTAGATTCCACATGTTTTTCACTAGAATGTATTTTCATATGAAGATATTTATAAGCCTGGAGGAGTCTAGATTCTTAAAAATTTAACCTTGCATAATGGGCTTAAATATTTGCTGGGTGGGGCATATTAAGAAATAAAGGCTGGATTTTCTTCCTTCTGTTTTAAATCCCCATTAAAGAAGCCTTTCACTGGATTAGCAAAGCCTGATTTCATTCACACAGTATTAATTGCAATTTGTTTCAACTCAGGATACTGATTTTGTTGTTTTTTTTTAATTTTTTCAAAGAGAAAAAATAATCTGTTTAGTAAAACATGGCTTCAAAGAATTGAATAGAGTAAATGCCATGCATTATATTTTTCCTCAGCCACTCACCACAAAAATTTAAATACAGCGTTTCAATTGCTAACCTACTTAGCAAATAGAGGAAGACAATGCAAGAGATAAGGCTTACACTTTTAAAAGATGCACAGAGAAAATTAAGACTTCCAGTAAGTATAATTGTTTGATTAGTTTTTATAAGGACCATTCCCATTGATATTTTGTTTGAATTTCAGGTGTATGAGCATTTAGCTTTTGCTCTTTTCTATATTTCCATTCCCTTAATCTATAACTGAAGTTTTTTCATGTGAAAGCATACTGTGCATGTATGTGAAATCCACCCAGCACAACAGGACATATTTTGATATTGGGAAATTTTCTTGCTAATAATGATTTGAAAGTTACTGTGTCCTGCTACAAAGTGAAGAACCTCAGACTTTTAAGAGGTGGAGACTGACTTAGAAATTATTGTAAATTTTTTTTTGGCAGCAATCATCTTTATCAGTAATAGCTACCCTTAACAGTGAATGGTCACAGGGTTTATCAGTATCACTGCATATTGATAAAGTGGACTGGACCAGCAAACAATCTAGTTTTAAATCTAAAGAAGTATATTAATTGGGTCTTTGCAGAAATCTTTTATCCTGCACTTCCATGTGGAGATAATAGACAACCTGGAATTAAGTCAGAGCTCTCCACATTATACACCCTTGCCCACTGTAGGTAGCATAACCTTGCTCTTAGTTACTAATCCTTGGCTTTCACATCCCTTTGGGCTCTTCCCAGTCTCATAAACAGTGTGGTTCAAATTATAAGGCTATGTTGACTGTTTTAGATCCTCCTCTGTGTGACAGCATAAAGACCTGAACTCAACAGTCCATACAGGTGGTTTTTTTATTGTTCTTTAGCATTAGGGGAAGTGGAACATACTATGACAAAGTTAGTCTAAGTATTCCAGGATGGAGAACACATCATCTTTAACATCCCAACCTGTTGACTATGGAAATTACTTTCCTTTTACATTACAACACATGCAAAATGAATATTATAGAACTCACCAGGAGCTTGAATTTTTATCTGTAGGACAAGACTTTATGGTACATTTGATCCCACTGTATCATCTGTAATAAATAGCTAATTGTAACCAGTGAAGATTAATGTACCAAAAATTATCCAACAATTCAAATGAAAACTAAGTACACGACTGTAAATAAATCAAGTACATATCACATTTAATCAGTATATACAAAGTAACATATAACCCTGACTATTATTTTAGCATGTGCTTTCCATCTATGCTTTATTTATGTGATGCACTCCCATGTCTGGATGGGAGCAGAAAGATTAATTACATCTTGCACATGCTTATTTCTCTCTGAAAGCTCTCAAAGGGGGTAAGAATATATCGTGCAAATAAGTCATCAGGTCACACACTATCGGACTCTTAACTTTATATTCAAATTGTACACTAAGTGATCATCTCTTTGTCTTGTGTGTTCCCAGTATCTAACACAGCAAACTCACAAGTAATACGAAATCTATGCATAAGCAATAGATTTAAAATTGATAGACTGAAAAAAAATATTTCTTCATATGTGGGGTTTATTTTCTCAGTTCAGAAATCTTCAAGGATCTTTTATTCGTTAGAACTAGTCAGGAAAATAAAACTAATAATATACTGTAGGCTACAGAAGTTCATATAACAAGGCCTCAGCTGACAGAACTAATTGTAGTTTCTGTTGCTTAGCACTGAAAATTTTTTAACCTTATACCTGTGAAAGCAATTATGTGAAGAATTAGTTAATCCCCCAGACATCAGCTTTACCTGCATTATTTTAAGCACCATAGCTACTGCATAAGACATGCAGCCTGCAAAGAGATGGAAAATACTAGGCAGACAGGTAAACATATGCATATGAGCAAATACTATTTTGGGATATCTCCTAAAGCAAGCTGTACAGTTCCTAAAATAGAGACAGACAAAACTCTTTTCTGAAATCTATGTAATCTGTCAGAGAAAGATGAATTGATCTTGCAAGAGATCACTTACACAGTATTAGCAACACATCACAGCCAACTGATAATTGAAACATTATCTGCACAGCTGAAGGAAAAGGTGTCCTGTTGTAAAATTTGTCCTGTAGCTATTACCTGGTGAAACTTGAAAACACTCAGCCCATTAAATCTCAGGGAATGAAGCCATTCAACTGAAAAAGGGGATGTACTATCTGAGAAGAGACATGTTGGTGTCAGGGTGCCCTCTTGTACCTAGGATGCTGCTGCTGTGCATTTTCAGGGATGGGAAGCAGCAGGCAGTAAGAATGGGAAATTCAGTTATTAGGTGCATAAATAGCTGCCTTTGTGGCATGTGAGATGACTGTCTAGTAATTTACCTGCTGTGGGATGAAAAAGGTGGAACCAGACCTCATGGGATAAGCTGTTGAGCTATGAAGTGTATGAGACAGTGTCTGAGGTCTGTGTTGGCATCAATAGCAGAAAAGTAGATGAGAGCAATTCTTAGACTTATATTCAAACTGTTACAGCCTCCCCGCACGCTAGCATTCGCCACTGCTATCAAACGTGAAGCCTCAAAAGCAGGCAGAAATCCAGAGTCTCAATGCAGTGATGAGAGGGTGGTGTAGTGAAGAGAGACAAATTTACTATGAATTGGGGAACTTTCTGGGATTTACAGAACTTGTATGGGAAGGAAGAGTTATGTTTAATCCAAATGGACCCATGCAAAGCGATAGAAAAATATTTAAACTAGGAATGGGAAAAAGCCAAAAGGCACATGAGGTGTCCCAAAGGGAACACTGCTAAAGTTAGTTTTCATCAATTAAACAAACTTGCCGATTGAAAGAAATGTATAGAAAACAAAATATTTACATCTGCGATGCTTGTAAGCTCCTTCTAGCAACCAAAAGTTACACTGAGGGTTAGGAACTACAAGAAAACCTTATAAAACCAAGTGAATCATGAAAAAAGTCACAGAAGTGCTTTTATGTAGTTAGAAGTAATGCATCTTACATTTAAATAATGTAAACCAACCATGTATACATGATGCCAAATGTTGAAATTTTCTAAAACCAGTGAATCAGTGCACAAAGGAAACCAGAGAAACCAATGAAATGTGCTGTTTTATCAAGAACAGTATTAAGAACTATGCAGAGGAGTCCTTTTTTCAGTGCTCAAAAAAGCAGAATTTTATTTCATTTTCCTGTTCTGAAATGTTATCTAATGTGGTGATGCAGGTCAAGGCAGACTGAAAAAAACACTTTGTCTATGTGGCTGGGTTCGGACAAAATGGCCTTTATTATTTATACAATTTTTTTATATATCTTAGACAGTACATGTGTCAGACCCTGATAGGTTTCTGTGTTCTTCTTCTTGCTATTTGCTGTTGCTGTAGGTTCCTGTATGCTGCGGTTCTAAGTTCTGATTCTTCACACCCTGTTTACATACCTGACAATTCGTGGCTGTCTTAAAGGTACATGACTAAGTCTTTGAAGTCAACTAACTTGTCCACAGACCCGCTGCAGACCCCGACAATCTAGAAGTTCAGAAACTTCTCCTTTTGCAGTAAAGCATAAGTAGAGTAACCAAGATCCTCCCAAATGCTTTATCTGGCCTGACTTGTTTCCTGTGTGAATAGGTAAAGATGGGGATAAAAGCAACTCAGAATATGTAGAGGAGAGTGAAAGATACACCCTGGTTTCCCTATTGAAAGCACTTCTCCCTGGTTCACAAGTAGTTCTTCATCTTTTGTTACTATGGTTCTGCTGCCAAATTCCTCAAGGCATGGAAATGTAAGAAGAAAGCTAGTATGTCCATCAACCTGCAGGAGCAGCCTGCTTAAAAGATTCTCCAAACATCATTAGTTTAAGAATGTTTCTTAAATAATACAAGAGGTGGACCAAGAACTTTGGAAATGTTAATCAAGAAAACCTTTTGTGCCTCTCTGGGAACACAGCCTTGTATGGATTTATTCCAGAAATGCTGAAAGCTATCAGTTCAGCTTACTGAAATAAAACATTACAGACTGTTTTTTCTAAATAATACATGAATGGATAGAGCTATAATGTGAGTTTGAAGCCTCATCTTAGAATTTTCTAGGTTGGATTCCAGTTCACACTTAAGAGACTAGTTTGTGTCACAATTTGCCTGGCACTGACACTCAGTCTGATGTTGACAGTTACAATACACTGTAGAGAGCAATTCTCTGTTAGCAGGTGTTTGAAAGTCAAAATGTGAAATGCTTTCCAACCCTGGTTATTAAATTTAAACATTTTTGCTAGAGCTTATCCTTTTAAAAATTTTTTTGATCTGTATTTTAAGAGCAGCAGGGCAGAATGCCTATCCCAAAGGCTGGACTTGAGGTTCATGACTGGGTTATGAGTTATAAAGTGTCTGAAAGTTAAGCATTGGTCTAAAAGCAGAATGTATAACCATCAGTAAGGTGCTTAAAGTGAAATGTAGTTTAAATTCAAAGTCTTGAATTTTGTCCTAACATTTCAAAGGGCATGTCTGTCACATGTTCAGGGAAATCCCTGCAGTGACAAGCAGAGATAATCAATCCAAGTTCTAGCAAGTAGCTCACACCCAAGTAACAATGTGGGTGTTATTTGGTGATCAGCCTCTACTAAGCCATCCTGGACTCCAGAGAATTTTTGTAAACTGAACTAAAACCTGTGCTGCTGTACTTAAAATAATAAATTTATCCTACCCAGGTAGCACTGAGCTCAGGTGCTTCACTCCTCTGTGGCCATCAGTTCTGCTGGTTCTGCCACATGTTTGCATTTTGCTGCCTGAAGTGCTTATCAGCAGTAGCTGTCCTACCCAGCCAGAAGCTGGACAGCCTGTCCTGCCTAGAAAAAGCATGCTATAAATTACAACTTATAGCTTGAGTAATATATACTGCAAGCTGTGTATGGCATTAAGTATGGCATTCCATACAACATGGTGAGACAATGTAGTAATTCTATCAGCACAAATGGATGTTCCTTCTTATCCATCCCTCTCCCCACCTCCTCCTGCCCTCAGCAGGTATTGGAACACATTGAACCCTTCCACAAGCTGCTTTATGCCACTAATTTAGCAGAAATTAAATAGAGAAAAAAAAAAAAAAAAAAAAGCTGGATTGTTTTCTTGCATGCTAGTGACTTCTTGGGAAGATCCAACAAGCACCGAAGTTGGAGCAAAGTAGGTGACAGGACTGGGAGCTCATCAACGAGTCATGAAGAAGAACTAATGAAGATCAAGGGAATGGGAGACATCTCCTTCTTCTGGTGGAAATGCTATCAGAAAGGCAAAGATACCTATGAAATTGTATCTCAGGACTCTAAATTATATAAATCACAATGCCCCAAGATTTGCTACACTTCTATTTCAAACATTCACGCTTACAGACATGTTCCTTCATTACAGCTGTTAAGGTCAGTGGCTGTCTACCTGTGAACACAGAAGAATGGCCTGGTGATGTGTATGAGAGCACTGTTACAGCACCACAGATATTTACTAAATGTTGAACACAGAAGAATGGCCTGGTGATGTGTATGAGAGCACTGTTACAGCACCACAGATATTTACTAAATGTTGTCTTCGGATAGCGTGTCAGACAATTAGCCCTCACAACTCTGCATGAAACAGGCATCACTATATTAAAAGGCTGGAACTATATCTAGACACAGTGGGCAACATCAGAGGGATCTAAGCTGCTGCAATTTGCACTTCCTCCAGGCCTCAATAAAACAGAAGTTATACCAACTTGTGCTCCCTTAGGCTACTCATGAAATAAAGATCTCTCTGTATGTGCCTCTATCAATCTGCCAGCACTATGTTCAATGTATAGCTCTGTTTCTTCTCAGATGTTCTGTTCAACTGAAGATTTCAAGGTTGCATGAAGACTGATAGATGAGGCTTGTTAAATCAGGATGATCCTCTAAACCTGGGGTCCTCAAACTTTTTAACCAGGGGGCCAGTGCACGGATTAAGTGCCAGGCAGTCATCTGTGGCTGCTTGGTTTCCCCCCCCCAAACCCCGGCAGGGTGGGGGTCTGTAAATACCGGGGGGGCGGATTGAGGACCCTGGGGGGCTGTATCCGGCCCATGGGCTGTAGTTTGAGGACACCTGATCTAAACCACAAATAAAATCTTAAACCAAATGCAGAATCTTAACCCAAGTGCCTGGTACCACATTAAGAGGAACAATTTGTCAAAACAGGGGTGTACTGGTTTTGGCTAGGATAAAGTTAATAAATAGCACATACTCTATTATAAAAAAAAATTACTAAGTATCTTTGATACTTTCAGAGTCCTGACTGAAAATTGATTTCTATGTTTTTCATCACCTAACCTCATCAGTTCAAATCAATTAATTTGAATGGGAACTAATTTGCCTCTAACAGATTTTGGCAGGGACTCCAACAACACTGTTCATCAAAGAGTGTTCATCAAAACCCATTGCAGTCAAGTCTAAAAAATGCTCTCTTTCTTGTGTTACTGGAAAAAGGACCACATTCTGCTCTTATTTACCATAGTTTCTGTTAATTATATGTAATCCTGTAGCACATCTGTCTTGGGAGAGTGAAATTACAGCAAAGGTCAGGCTGCTCAGGTAGCTGGAGTTTGAAGGTTAGCACTTGTAGCTGCTATAGAGGTGACCCAATTGAACTGTGAATTCTCACATCACAGATAGAGGTAACCAAGAAAATATACCAAAAATGACTGCAGAGTGTGATTGGCTGTACACTGCACCAGCTAAGGGCCAGTGACATTGGCAAGTTGAGCTCAGTTAGTGGAAGGAAACCATTTAGTCCACTCACCATCTGGTCCTCAAAGGAGGTGAGCAGGGGAATCTCTTATACAGGGACTTTACAGAATACCACACCACTTCAAAGTACAAATACTGTGACAGATTGTATCAGCTAAGGTGTGATTTTAGTATCAAAGCCTACAGGTTATGTCAAATCAGCTCTACACCTTTCATGAATGAGCTAAGTTACTGTCAAGAGAGTTTTAATTAGATCTTATGGATTGCTATAGAAGAGTTTGGGTTCTGGTGGTTCTTGGGTATTTCTGCTGTCCTTACTCAGGCTGAAAATTGTTTTCCACCCTTTTCTTCCCCTGCTTTCCAGCCCATGAGTCATCCTTTATCAGCCTCTGTTAGGCAAAAATATTTTCTTTTGCCTTTTCAGGGACTTCAGCATAACTGCCAGAGAGGTGGATATACTCTATCTGCGGTAGTCTTCAAATAGTTTTTAAACTCATTTATTTTAAACTCATTTATATTATTGACAAATCAGGTTTAAACATACTCTTTCTTATAAGGCCAGCTGCCCTTTAGTTCCTTTGTTGTAGTCATATCTAACCACATTTTTTGGGAAGGCCATGAATATTATCTGAATGTCAATGCTTCCCAGCAGTTTTGTGCAGGTATTTCCTATATAGGAAGCTCTACCAATACCTATATCCTAGAGTCTATAACTACACCTAGACTGAAGAGGTTAAAAGACACTAAGACCTGTAGATCAGGACTCAACATTCATACTGAGACCATCACTGATGCTCTGAAATAAGAAAATAAGGAAAATCCATTATGGAAAAATACTAGTAACTAATTAAGAAAAATACATATTTGCTCTGCATTTGATTTTATTATGGCTTTCTTGTTTTGACTGATTTGCTTTTATAATATTTGTATTCATTGAGTGAGCTTTTTTATGCTCAGGTTTTTGATTGATTTGGGAATGAGCAGAGATGACACCTAAAACACTAGCTCATAAACAGTTACAAGTAAAACAGGTGCAGCAGTAATAATAAAACCACAAATCACTAAAATATTTGTCAAAAAAACCCACAGGAATGAATTAATATTGAATGCACTGTTTCTCTGAAACAAATTTTTAGCCTTTTGATGCTTTTATTTTCTCTAAGATTCTGACAAAATATGATCATTTCCTGCTATATCCCATAGAATGGAAAAGAAAACCAGACACTATTAATGGATGGATTCTTAAACCACAACCAGCAGGAAGATAAAAAGGATAATGGAAAAAAACAAGACTCTTTAAATGTAAAAACTTTCATTTAAAGGTCCCATGCAAGGTTTTCTCAACACTAATGATATTTAAACCTATTTGAAGCTGAAACAATATTAACATTTTATTTTAAATTTAGGTAATAAAAGTCCAGGACATTTATTTGTCATCTGCTTCTCACAATGCCTCAAGTTAAGGCCTATATTGAAAGTAATATTTGATCTATAAAATATCTTTTTTTTTTTTGCTTTGTTTTAAACCCCAGCATTGACACATTATTAAAATTAAAAAGCTAAGTGATAAATCTTACAGCAGCCACGTTTTTATTCCTGAAAGTGGTTCCTTAGGTATTACCTGTTAAATGCTTGAAAGCAAAGGATTTACAATTTTCTAAAATAATAAATTTTTTTTGAAGACCAATTAAATACAAAATCTAACCGGATGCCTTGGCACCTTGAGTGAGTGGAGTGAGAAATAGGCGCATTCCGAGATGTTATTCAACCCAGATAAGATGTATTGCCTTCTGGAGTTGTTTATCTGTTTCCATTCCTTTGAGAGGATACCTAGACAGTTACTTTAGATGAGACACCTAAATTTCAGATAGATAGCTGAAGTTTAAGATAAAGGAATCACGCCCTTAGTCTGCACCCTTAGCTGCTTTCACACTAAGCTATAAAAAAATATCATTCTTCTTTGAATGTGAAGGGAGCAGGGTTGGAAATTTTTCTGACCAAGCTAGAAAATTAAAGTTTTTCATCAGATCAATTTGTACTGTGAACTTCCTGTCACTTCAGAGCTGCAAATTCTGGGAAAAGAAATGGCAACAAAATGCATATTTAAAGCAACAATCAGCTGTTATATTGCTAATGAAGGCAATCGTATGTTCATTCTCTTACACGGTAAGTGGCTGGAATGGGCACAGGAAAATTAATCAAGTCATTTAATAGCCTTCTTACAATACAACCCAAAATTTTTTCAGAACCCATCAAAAACATGTTATAAATCTCAGACAGAAGAGAACCCTTAACCCTACAGAATGTTGTATTACTTACAAGAATTAAATCTAATCATTAATATCTTTTCATCTTACCACAAAGCAAAAGAAAAATAAATAAAAACTGGGGTAAAGAAGTTATCCACAGTTATTACAAGAATTAAGAGAATTCTTCTCCTTTTTCTTACCTATTTCAGCTGGAAAATTATGAGACCGATTCAAAGAGACGAGTAAATAACTTTATGGAAACTTTTTATAATCCACATTCTGCTCTGCGTTTACCTAATGGTTGTGGATGCACACCTGTAGTAGTTGAACTATATGATGAATCAAGCTGTATAATGTGACTTCTCTACTTTTGTGAGCCACTTATAACTGGTCTGGAATATATTATATTCATAGAATATTTTTACAGTTGCACTAATCCAAAGCAAACAGTATTAAGCACACAACGTAACAGAAAAGCTTGAGCCATAAATCAAGGGGCAGATTCAAAGGATCTTGTCCATGTGTTCTGAAGACCAAGACTTCACCATCTCAATACTCATTCACAGGAAGCTTGTCTGGGCACCAGTAAATAGCTATTTTACCTGCCTCTCTTTAGAAAGTTGGTCCAGTTTGGGCTTGTTTTGTTTTTTTGTTGTTTTTTTTTTTATATGGTATCTTGCTTTATTGTTAAGTTGGATTTTATTTAGAATGTTGTGAAGACTCTCCTTTTATGGAGAATTTAAGCAATCATCTTAACCAAGATGCTTATACTAAGTATGAAGACTGCCACCCGCACTGCCTCAAGTGCCCTGTTGTTTGCACACCCAGAGAAGCAATCTACTTGGTTCAGACTTTTTGTGCTCTCAGTGTGATGTAGACAATACAAAAAAAGTGGGCTATGTCCTATTCATTATGTATGTAGCTGCCCCATTACTTTACAGGATAATGTGGTTCAGTTTCAGTTCATAAAAATTCACTCCTTTACCATAAAGAACTTGATGTATCATAGCTCATATAAAGGAGGATTTTGAAAGGAGCATCTGATTTATTCACCATAAAATACTAAATAACATGATGACCTCTAACTGATCTACAGTGCACCAATCATTCCTGAAGAATTTCAATTTTCCTTCAATCTATACAAACCACATTCAGGTGCATATTACAAGAAGAGTAATGCAAACTGCCCGCTTGTGCAAATAATATATGTAAAATGCCAATGGCACATGTTATTTACTTTGAGGTTCCATGATTTTACTTAGCATAATTCCACTTAGTTGAACAAAAGAAATTCAAGTTTTCTCTGAAAGTTTAAAATAGGAATTGGAAGGAAAGAAAAAAATAATAATTACATTTGGTTTGCAAGACAAAAAAGGGAAAGAAATACTAATATACAGATTAAGTTTGAGTAAAACAATTTTCTAAGTGAAAACACCTTTTTAACTTCTCCTTTTATGCCCAGAGCAATTCTTCTGCAACAAAGTCCTTGTATGTTCAGCCAATAAATACAGATTTCTGAGGTCTGGTCCTTGTAGTGGCACACAGAGAATGATTGAAAACATTGTAATTTAAATTACTAATTTTCAGTCATGATTTAAACAAATAGTTATGATATAAATCCAAAGGAGAAAATTAGGATGGTTGTACCAGGTCAAAACAAACATCCTCATATCCAGTGACAAAGAGCAGTTGTCTATGGACAGAGTATAGAACAGGACACATACAAAGATATCTCTTTGTGTATCCTTCCAGATTTTGCTTTCAATCTGAGATTTTAATAACAAGATTTAATTTTGCTTTGCATTTTGTGCTGTTCAATTGCCATTCTGAAGAGAGATTATCAATCATCAGTTGCTTTAATTTGGGGCACATTTTTGTGCCCAGCTGGATGAGTTTTAGATATGCATAGATACATACATGGGTATTAATATTGCCATTTTTGATCCATCCTTCCTTCTGGGTCTACATAGCTTCTACTACCTCTGTACCATGACACACAGGATTCAGTGAAACGACCTCCTGACACAGGTCTTTATTGCCTTTAATTTCCTTCTCATATGGAGTTATATCTCCGACGGTCAGAAAATCAGCTGCCTAATTTCCACAATGCATTGAATAAAGGGGAGCATTTTACAGCAAAGAGGGTGTCTCCACAACTGGCTGCACCTCACTTTTCCTAACTTGCTTATTAAAAGATGCTTTTTCACAGCAGATGCATGAAAACTTCTAAAATTCTGTAGGCTCCTGAAATGCAAAGAGAAACTTTCTCATCTCCAGACATAGCGTGTAGGCAAAGGCATCCAGGTTCTTGCTGTAACAGTGCATAGCTAATTCTCACTTTGCATTCAGTGTGGCTACCTGTGCCACTGCAAGATGACTGAGTCTAAAGCAGGTGACAAAGTTTATCAAATCAGAATAGTAGTACCTCCCTATTTCATATGTCCTTTTTTTTTTCTTTCACATGTGCACTGCCTTTTCCATAAACCTTTTTTTCTGCCCACATTGGACCCTGCTGCAATTAAAGACTGTGGATTTTTGCTGTTGCTTTCAGTGAGAGCACAACCACAATTTAAGTTACTTCACCAACCGTGTAATAAGGACTGATCTTGTCTTTGTGATTTCAACTTCTTGCAATCATTTCCCTGATTGTTAGGTGCTCTTTCTTTCCCTGTCAAGTCTGTCTTTGCATTGTTATATCCATGTTTAAATTGTACAGTGAGATGTTCAGTTCAGGAGCTAGCAGTTTATTATTATTTTGCTGTAAACATTTGGGATGTCTCTATGTGCTGCAAAAATGGATTCAGGACTAATGTAAACCTGTCAAGGCTTTCATAAAAGAAATCTGGTATCAGTCAGGTAGCCATTATGCTTGGGACAAGAGACTGCTTAAAAGAAAGTGCAGTTCTAAGAAACTTCTAAATGACGGGTCTTTCAGAAGAAGAAAAGACACATTTCAAAGGCTTTAGAAACTAAGAATTATGCAATGATCTGGGACAGGATTGTACTATTCTGAAGAGTTAATCTGCTGGAAAGAGCTTGGTCTCCCCAGGAATGTTAATATTAAGTCATCCACAGGGGAGGGGGCAGGCAGAAGCAAAAGACAGTTTGGCAGAAAAACACCTGATTGAGGAAGAAAAGAACATTTTCTTCTTAACATAACTGAACAGTGACCTTTGCATTGTTCAATGTACACATGCCAAAACCTAGTAAATGTACGCTTGTGTCTTCTGCTTCATTGCAGGCTGATCTAGTTGCTATATAGTGTACACGAACAGCATTATGCTGTTGCATGTTATAGAGTTGCACCTGCTTTATTGGTGATCAGCTATAGCTTGCAGTGAGAAATTTCTGCGACTTGAACTATGGAAGTGAAAGCAGAATGAAACATAAGCAAGGTAAGGCACCTTATAATGTTTTAACCATGCTGAGGAATTGCCCCTTAATGAGGAAATCTCAGCTAGGGAAAGAAGAAAGGGTAAAGGTGAAAAAAGCAACAGAGAGAAGAATGTGATAGGGTGGGGGGCAAGGCTGCTTTTTTACAGGGCTCTTCCATTGTGCAACTCCTTTCAACAGAAAGCCACAGTTAACAATGAGGCCCTGTTGTCAGACTGATTGTGCTTTATTGCTCTGAAGCATACAACTGATTGCTGGTCTTGCCTTCATAGTATAAGTGCTCTCTGTATTCACATCCCTCGCTCCATTAGCTGCAGCTGCAAGTCATCTCTGCTGCTGGAATCGGATTTTTCCATTGCCAATTCACGGATGTGTTATAATTGAGTGCACTTGAAGTATCTACTGTATGCACCACTGATATTTAGAACTTCACAAAAGTTTTTATTGTTGCTTCTTAGATTCTTTTAAAATTCCTGTATCCTGAGATTTTATCATGTGGATTCTCTGGGTTTTCACTGGCTCCTCCTGGTTAGGACTGCATAAGTCAATTTACTAGGGAGAGGTGCAGAAAAATGACTATGATATATGTTGAGACTCCACCTTCTAGCAGCATAGGTTCTTGGTAGCCATGGTGTTTGCCCCCAGGGAAAGCAGGCCACAGCGCATTTTGCTTTTAACTGACTGGAACCGTGCCTCTTCTGGTTATAGTGCTTTTGTCCTGCTGGCTTGAGTTCCTCCCTGAATACAATGGAGTGTCCCCTGGCACTGCCAGGGAATGCAGGAGGATCTGGGCATTCGAAGCAAGGAAGATACCCAACACTCAGTGTTAAGCAATTGTATCCCAGTGAAACCAGCTGTATGGTTTATGGGACAGACCTGAGACAGCTGAACTCGCTGCAGCTGAAGAGTACAGCCAGTCAGTCATAGCTCTCAGTATAAGGTCTGGTAGTAAGGGCAAACAAAGTCCCAAAAGGGCCATTAGAGCAAATCCCCAGCTGGTATAAACTGGCCTGGCTCCAGCAGAGCTCCAGGGCTGGCAGAACGCAATGCTAAAAGGCATTACAGAACCTGTGTGTGTTAAGGATAAAGGGGGGAAAGGGAAGGGGAGACACTAAACTTGAAAAAGTGAGAAAAGGAAGACCTAGGGGACTTAACAACAGAAACTGATGATTATTTTAAGTAATAAAACTACTAGCATCTAATTTTCCTGCATGATCCCGGGGATATATCACCAGGTTACCTCAATATGCATTTGGAATTTGACTGTCTATTGCACTGCACCTTTTTTGTAATTTTAAAAAGTATTGCATACCACTGCTGGTTAATTCGTTTTCATCTTGAACGTGTGAAAAGTGCTACAAAAGACACAATGTGATGTGAAATCTGACTTTTTAAAAACAACACAGAAGAATACCTTCTGTCTTTGCAACATTTCAATTTTTCACAATTTCTAATAGTGAGTCTAACATAAAATTCAGATTAGGCTGAGGTGCCACACTTGATATCCAAGGAGACATGTTGATCACAGCAGCCATTTGAATAGCAAATTTATACCACTTTAAACATATAATAATATATTATTTTTGTCCATAAACAAGTCAATGGCATTTCAACTTAACTGAGAGATATTATTTTAAAAGAAGAGGAAAAAACTACATGTCTTGGAATATTTCTCCCTCAGAAAGGTTATAAAAAAATTGTTTTGTACATTTGTTTAATGTTGATAGAGAAACAGAAGGTGAATTCACTAGAACTTGATTCTTAACCACTGCAAAAAGGTCTTATTAACAAACAGTTGGCTCTCTGGGCTGCAAGTGCACACTGTTGGGTAATGCTGAGCTTTTTATCAACCAACACCCCAAAGTCCTTCTACTCAGGGCTGCTCTCAATCCATTCTCCACTCAGTGCTTTGATCTCTCTTGCATTTCAGCTACCAGTGTGTTTGCAGCTAAGTCTTTGAGAGGATTCAGGCTGATAGACCTATCATTATTTTTAAGCAAGAACAAGTTTCATTGAGACAGAATGTGGTTTTCCTTGTCTACACAAGGGCTTTGCCCTAATACAAACATACAAATGGCTGAAATCAAGGGCTCATTCTCATCTCCTACATGTTGGCAGTTAAAGGGAATAGGGAAAAAAAGAGGGAGCACCATTTATTAACTACATACATCACCAATGTTTTATAATAGAGAATGACTCTTAACACAAAATCCTAAATATGGCTCAATGAAAGGAAAGGTTTCCCTAGATCTATGTTAAAAGTTCTTTTTATTTTTGCACTAGAAAACAAGCTAGCCTGTTGCCAAAAGCAAACTGCTTCTATAACACTCATTGAAGTGAACAAGAGAACAGTGTCACATATTCTGAAGTCCTTATCGTGGTCTTATGAAAAATCAGAAAGCTAAAGGCAACAGTATTATGCTAATGGAGTGTTACAGTGGTGAGAGCAACCTAAACATATAGATTAGCTACATAACAGAGTATGAAAACTAAAGAGTTGACGGAGATGTCCTAAGGCCAGAAGAGAGCAAAAATGATAAAAAGCAGATTGGTTGAGGTCTGTTCTTTGCATTTATATGTTCCAGGGTCTAGCCAGTAACAGTGTCAGCACCATAAATGTGGCTATGGGTCTTAATTTTCCTGACCAGCCTTACCCTGGGGCCTCTACCCCCCACCCTTTGCCCATGGGTTCAAGAGCTCCATTTAAATTTTATGCTGGGCCTGCAACACTTGTCTGATCCATACTGTACATTTACCTAGTCCTGTTTCTGTCTCCTGGATGGACCTTGGCTGTACATTGTTAAAGTTATCCATCTCCAGTCATGTCTCTTCCACTGCCTCCTAGATGGACCTGCTGTAGCCCTTTCTGCAGTTCTGTCTTTGGCCCCATCTCCTGCTGCTCCTTAGTTGGGGACTCCCTGGATGGACCTGCATACCTGCAACTTGGTTCCTCAGCTCATCTTTCTGAGGCTGTCAGTAGACCCTGATATCAGCACCCTGGCCTGCTGGCTGTGTTCAGATGCTGTGGGACTGCACCTTGGCTGGTGAAAACACTGCCTGGGCTGTGGTTACTCTTGACTTGTCCCATCTCATGTAGCATTCCTGCTTGTGCTGTGCCTGACATAGATAGCACTATAATCTATAGGTAGATGCATTATCCTAGCTGGTCATTTTTAAGCATATTTGCAATGAGGGAGTGGGGTAGGGGTAGAAAGAGTGGTTCTCCTTCCAGCTATTATTTTTGAGATCCTCAGGCCTCAATACACTGCAATGTTAACTAATGTATTTCTGATCTTACCCATAGTATTAAACTCTCCTTTTTTTTCCAAGAAATCTCCTGTAAAAATGCCCTTGACTAGCACAGGTAACTAGTTCATTGAAATCCACAGGCATTGACCACAGCTGAGAGTTTTTTTCAGACCCATCCAACCAGATTTTTCCAATATCTCCCAGCTTTGCAGACCAGTACAGTGTACAAATACAAATGCATCATAGAAGCCAGTTTGCATTTATTCTGTTTGCTGCTTGTGACTGCAGAAAACTGGGAAGAAGGAGGGGAAGCTGGTCTTTTGTAGGCAGAGCAATAGAGAGTATGTATATGTTTACACACACAGCATTCAAAAGTTAAATTTTAAGCTCACATTGCCATGCCATCATGGATTAATACTATGTAATGTAGGACAGGGAGCAGTACTCACTCTCCTGAGCCAATGAAAGAAGAAAGGTTGTTGCAAATGGTAGATATAGTGACAAAGAGAAATAAATGGGTAAATACTTGCATGCAGACAGCCACATCACAGAAAACTATGACATTATTACTGAGGTAATGATGGTGCATACCATATGCCTTTCAAGAAAGATCATTACTGAGAATAGGTCCTGGCAGTCTGAAATAAAGAAGTGCTAATGGGAGGCAGGAGGAGGACCATGGGGTCATGGTTGTGATTAAATTTGATCAGGCAGCATGATCAGAAGCACATCGCATGAAGCATTTTCCTCTTCATAGAGGACAGGCAGAAACGTAGGTAGTCATGATGTAGGTAGGTTTTCAAAGTGCAGTGCAACATCATAAGAAGCAGCACCACGATGTAGTAGTGATGCTGACTTGTGATGACTTTTAGATATGTAGCAGCATATAATTAGCAAGATGGTTTCTGGTTATTTAAGTATGAGAGTAAAGAAAGTCACTTTCTTTTACTAGTGTAAAAAAGAAAAACAACTAGTTAAAGATAGAAATTTCATAGAACAGCAGTTGGGGATTGCCATTTCAATGTTTAGTACAAATCAGTCACACAAGAGTTCTTACACATAGCACTCTTACTGTATTACCTTCACACTTAGTAAAGAATTTGGTAGAGATGCAGATCACTTCCAAGTAGATTTGAACCTAGCAAGTATAAGCCTTTTGGCAGACAAGTCTTAAATGTTATTTTTCTATTCCCATCCAAACCATTTAAGTGAAACTCACAGTCAAGAAAAAGGATCAGTTCCTGGTAGAACTAGTTTAGCTGAAACTTCATTTAATTTCTGTGGTATTCCCAGCTAATTGTCCAAATTATATCAGCAAAATTCTGCCATCTAAAAGTTAACAAAGACTTAAGATGGTCTACCTAGCTTAGCAACTTGTCTCTTGTCAATGGCCTAAAATGGATTCCTAATAAGTATCACTGCAAGAAAACACACCAATTTGCTGTGTGCTGCCAGGTGCCAACTGCTTCTAGCTCAGAGACTTCCTGAATCAGAACTGCTTTCTATGCATTAGTAAATCTAATCCACCTAATCTGTCCAATCTAATATTCTAAACAAGCTTTATGACTATGGTAGAGAAAGACAGACATCTCCAGAGAATGATTTATGTACTCTGAGTGTGGATGTCCAGGGTAGATAAAATGAATGGCTCTTGAATTCCACTTTTCCCCTTTTCAGGTGTTTTGTTACTTAAAGCTATGGTTTAGTGTCATATTACATCTTATAGGACAGCAAATTCATTGAAGATCGCAGGAAAATCAAAGGCAGAAATGAATTTGACAGCATGAAGAGACACAAAACCTAGCAGTAGCAAGCTGACCCAGTTTGCCATTTTATTCAGTACATCTCATTTGAAAACTATGTACATTGTAGGGTCTACTTGGCTCGAGACAGCCACACGAAACAAATATTCTTCACATTCTTACAGGTAGGTGAGGCGAATTGTCAAAATCACCAAGTGAGTTTTACTCTGAGAAACAGGACCGAGTTTTCAATATAGGCAGTGCTCTGAACATCAGCATTTGCCTGCTCCCATCCTCCAAACTGTACTTCTGGATTTGAGAGCTCATACTCGCAAAGCAGGGGAGAGGAGGAGAAAAATTGTGAAATCCTAATAGTTACCATTCAGCTGTCAGGTAAGGAGCAAGCAGAAGCAAATATCATAGTTATTTATGTTTTTTTTGTTAAACATACTATGTAAATATAATATGCAAATTCTGTGGAGGCCTCAGTATTGTGAGGTTTGGGCTTCCCCATTGCTGATTAAGAGGTTTCCTTGATAGATCTATAAATATGGAACATTAATCTGATGAATGTGATAATTTACTGTTGCAGAAGTGTATATAAATCCAAATTGATACCACTGTTCTTTTACACAACATTGTGTGAACAGAGGGGAGAAAAATGAAATAACTATTCTTTGCCTGGGTACTGAGAAGTCAGCATTTGAATGTTGGGTCCTTCATGACTACAAAGAGAAGATAAAGTCTGGAGCCAGGTTCAGACAGGGAAATTAGCCCTAGTTGGAGTTATATATGACACACCAGTTACTGCTTCTTTGTAGACCTACTGAATTTGCACAGCTTCACCTATTTTTCAAGCAGTGGTGGGGAGGCTGTATTGCTATAGGAGCACAGCAAGAAGACATTTGTTTGTCCTCTGCAGGGATGCAATGTTCATGCCATTTTTGCCAGTCACTGCAGAGAAATCAGTGTCATGAAAGTATGGTGTCAGCTCTAAATAATCACAGGTGTTTTAAGAAATGTCATCTATTTGAAGAAGTACTAGTGTGGCCATCTATGAAGACTAGCTGTACATACCAAATTCAGCACAGAACATCTTTTTGGTAAGATGTTGATATGGGAAGATGCTTGCTAGAGAAACTTAGGTCAATCATAATTAATTATTTCTATGGCAGTCATCCTTTAATCATTCAGAGCAGGATGAGAGGACTTTTCACCTCCATGAGATGTTTGAGGAGGAGAAGCAATAGGGAATACAATTGTTGAAACAGAGAGCTACAGATTCAAAACTTTAGTTCAGAACTACCACTGTTCAAAAGTCTTCAGGTAACACAGAGAAAATGTACCTTGAACAGGCTGAGGAACAGCCTAGGCTTGAAACCAAGTCCTCTAACTGCTTGGTTCTACCTCTCAGCAAATGGCATGTCTCTTAATGAGGGATCCCATCTAAATTTTGGAAATAGGTAAAATTAATGGAAATATTTTTCTATTTGGGGAAAAGAAATTAAAAGAAATAGAAAATGCAAAATATAATATAATAAAATAATATAAAATAAAATAAAAATAAAATAAAATCAAATCGAAGAAAATGGAAAGGGAAAGGAGGAAAGGAAAGAAGAAAAAAAAGAAAAGACAAGAAAAGAAGAAAAGAAGAAAAGAAGAAAAGGGAAAGGGAAAAAGGGAAAAGGAAAGAGGAAAAGAAAACATTTCACAGATGATTGCAGCTGGTAAGGTATTTTTTCTGGCAGACATTATATAAGCTGTTTCTGGACATACAGCTCTTATTCAGTGATAAAGCGTCAGAGACATGAGGGACAAAGTTATTCCTTTCCCATAAGAGTTTCTAGTCCTCTGTCTAGAACGCATGTTGGAACAGGAGAGGAAAAGTGTCTAAGGGCCAAGACCTTGGCCAGCGGTATGTTTGCTGGAACAGTGTCCCTGTTCCTGACCCAAATACAATGAAACCTGAAGAACTAGGGAGATGGGGGCTGGAGATGGGAGGGCAAGGGGAAGAAAGACCTTAGCACATTCTGCCACCTCCCTTTGTTTGCTGGAGTTACACAGTCCCTTTATCAGACAACAGTGATCAGTGGCACTGAGCCAAGCAATTGCCTGACACTTGCTGGTACCTTGATTCCAAACCACCTATTTAATCATTAACTGCAGGTAAATTATGACACTTGCATATAAGTTTAATCACTTAATCTGTTTTCCCCTGCAAAATCTGCCAAAATAAATCCTGAACTCTTTGAAAAAATAAACACACAGAAAAATAACCCTCTATTATTTAATGTGGAGAACTTTTGAAAAAAAAATCAAACCTCATCACTAAAGGAATTAATGCTTGTAAAAGGCTTTGAATGAAATGACATTACGATGCACTTGTGCTGGTTTTATTAATGGCAGTTATAGTTGAATGACTGTATTTGTAAGTACTGATAAGAGACAAAGCTGGAAAAAGTTGTCACCTATTCAGGACCTACCCTCCAAAAAACCATGGTAATGAATACTGTAACAAACCATTTTGTTTTATCTATGTTTTCTCTTCATTTATCTCTGGGGTCCTCCATATGAAGTGTTTGTCTCGACAAACTGTCCCAGATGAAAGTGCACTTATTTATTCTCATATGAGCAATATGTACTGTGCTGTGTCAGTAGCAGTAATATATAGCATGCATTTTTGACAACATCTTGGGGGAAAAAAACCCCAACTAAATCAGTAGTTCTAAAAATCAAGAAAGTATTTGCCATAACTCAAGAAACAAAGTCATGAATTGTTACCACTCGTTTAACCAGCAAATATACTCCTCAGACTTTCATTAGGATAGGTACAAAAATATAAGTATCTATGAGAAATTCCATCTCATTCCATTCTCATTCTGGAATGATGGAGAATTCAAAGCCTCAACAATAATAACTAAAGAACTAGAAAACATGACCTAGGAAAGGTTTTATAGAATCCCTAAAGAAATTAAGACTTTCAAGACACATAGTATTGATTCTCAATTGCAACAAACAGGCAAAGAGCTGCAAAAATGAAAGGAATAAAATTATTCTCCATGATCACTGTGGATAGAACAAGATGTCAAAGATTTTTCATCTTTAAATCCACTGCTAAGTAGAGTGAAGCACTAGTCCGACAGAATTAAAAGGGTGTGGAACCTCTCTCCTTTGATGCTTTCAAGTTTTAGACATTTACCAGAACTAATGTAAGCAGCATGGATGCTGACTTGGCTAGGATAGTTCAGATGTTCTTGCAATCTTGCAGTCTTGTTTTCTCCTATTCTTGAAGAATATTCAACAATCAATGGGTCGCATGAGGATATAAAGGTGTTTAAAAGAGGGCATCCAATACAGTTCCTGAATGCTTGTTAAATATTACATCCATATCACAGCTGGATACTAAGACACAAAAAAATTAAATCAGTTACATATATAATGATTATTTCCAAGCAATAATATTATGCACATCTTGGAAGACCTATTCTGCATCTTCAATGCTATGATAAGACATGTACATTAAATTTTTTTCTTACGCTAGGAAAGTCTCTTTTCTGTTCAGACCTAAATTGAGACAAAACTCCAAAAGCCAAAGAGTGATATCAGCTGGTTTAGATTCTTACTCCCCCCACAAAAGCCATAAAAAACTTTTCTTTTTTCTTTTTCTTTTTTTTTTTTAATATGTGAGAATAAAAAAACAAACAAAAATCTTTGTTCTGTTCTTTTCCACTGTGGCATTTAAATAACAAGACTTCTGTACCTATATAAAAATACAGAGAGGAATGGAAGGGGCATGAGTCTTCCTACTTTTATCCTAGTGGAAATCAAGAGTAACCCCACTGACATCCATGGAATTACAATGATGTAAAACTGGTGTATATGAGGGGGCGAAAAGGCATCCAGAGGAGTACACTTCATTGGTTTCAATAAATTCTCTCCCTTTTTAACACCAGCTGTACAAAAACCTTCAATAAAATTTTATGTGCTAAGTCTGGTGCTGAAATGACCAGACTCTTTCCAATAACATAAAACTGCAGTAAGCAATTAGAATATTTCTGCTTAAATATGTTGTTCCAATTTGTTTAGTATCTCATCCTGGAGTAATACTCCCACATCATCAACTATCTCCAGTTTTATCAGCATGATTTTCTCCAAGATACAGAGGAAAATGATATTGAAACTTGCATTTATAACTACATCTTTCTGAATATGTATTTTCCCAGATGTTACATTCCAAATTATTTCTCCTGAAGTTTTGCTGTTGCCTTGTTAACAATTATATTCAAAATGCTTATGTTTTGTACTACTTTATGGACACAATGGGAGTATCAAACCATCTCCAACACAAATAGTCTGCTATCATGGAGACTTACAGACTTAAATATTACAGTGCACATTATTTAGTATTGCAGTTTTGTATGAGTTCACTTAGTTTTTAACTTACCATCACATTTTGCATTTGGGTAGCAGCATATGAATTTTTTACTATGAAAGACCAGACTTCCAAAGTAATTTGGCCAGGATTTAGATAAACTTCAATTTTTTTTTTAAACATATGTAATTGCTATTAAGTCCCCACATTTCCACCTTCAGTTAATTAATACATACATTTTAGCGAAATTGTGTAAATGTGAAATTTATGGTTACCCACTTACAGGTTGTCCTATTCTTTCTGTGAGTAATCTATTAAAAAGGCCAGGACTGACTTTCTTCCTATAACTACCATGGCTGTTACACTGAGCAGAAACAAGTCTTTGAAATGTTTCAGTATTGATTAGCACAGGCAGCTAGTTCAAGTTCTAGAATGTGAGCCAAGATTTTAAATGTCTGTGACATGTAAACCTGTAACAATCACTACCAGGCGATGATCTAGTTACAACACAGAAGAGGTAAACATTTCAATGATGGATAGTAGAAATTATCTTTGTATGGTGGGGACATCAGATTAGAAAATATGGATGAGGACTGTATTTTCCAGTTTACTGATCAAATTTAGCTAAAAAATAATAATTGTTGTTGAACTGAAACATCATTGATATTCTTAGGTTAATAGAAATTCTTATATGGTATCAAATAAATGGCTTTTTTTTTTTTAGCTTCTTCCAGCACATGCACACTATGAAAAAAAGTTTGTTTTATGCCACCTTTTAAATCATAAGTACATGTCAAAATGGAAACCATCTCCTCAAACCATTTTAAAAGACTTCATTAAGAAAAATGTCACATTTGCACTGTCCACAGTGTTTGTTTGCATTGGTTTGAGCATCCCTTTTTGGTCTTTGCTATATAGACATCTTGGTGCAGTAGACTGTAAACCTCCAAGTTCTCTGATCCTGATTTTGTGGTTCACTCTCTGTCCTCTATACAGTCCTGTTTCCATGGAAGAGTCAGCTTACTTTAAGGATTGTGAAGCAGAGAATTTTCATGAATTACAATGATGATATTTTAAACACAGGTATAACACTACTTCTACACTAAAGGGGAATTAATTATATAGTTGGAGAAGAAATGTCTGCGTTTAAAACTAAAAATTGTAAGCTGTGAATTCCTGTGCACCTTTTCTAGTGTCAATTCTTCAAAGCAAATAATTTTTTCCTCACTGACAAGCAGGAATTTCCTTTGTTCCATCATGTGTTTTGCAACACAGAAACATGCAACATGTTGCAAAAAATGCACAGCAACATACATTCATTCACTGAATTCCAATGCTTGTTCTGCAATTTGCAAGTTGCATATATGTGCATATCCATTTGTATATTTACGTGTATATTCTAGTAATATTTGTAAATATGACATGTGTACATGCATAGAGTATAACCAATATACATTTTTTAGAGGAATATTTAGACACAGAATAGGTAAATTTCCTAAGGAAATTGCAGACATCTGTATGAAAAGCATGAGCTGAATTAATAACTCCTGAACCCATATTTAAACCAATGCTTCCTTCTGCCAGATGAAGAACTAAATTTCTAGTAAAAATCCACTGATCTTCACAACCTCAAAATCACCTTCCACTCTTTTTTTTTTTTTTTTTTTTGTTTCAACTGAAGTTACCTATCTCTCTAACACTGTCTCTCCAGATCCTAAAGGTTTCAAAAGAAACATGAATATGTACATGTCTCTGAAAACTTCAATTAATGTCATCCAAATTCTCTTCTCAACTAGAAGTTAAAATGCAAATAACAATTATACCTAAAGTGTGGAGTGGATCCAATGCACTAATTACACTTACAAGAGAGTTTGTGGTTAGACCACCAGAAATGTTCAGTGTTTCTAAAATAGACACCAGACAGCAAAATATTAATAATTACAATAAGCCTGATTTTAAACACCCTATAACTTTACATTTCAGATGTGTATATGGGGTGCCTCCACATACAGAGTTTGTCAGAATGCTCTGTAATCCTTATTGTTTCTACCTGGGGAAGTTTTCTCATGATATATTTGATGGCCATCTTTTTGGCCTTTCATCTACCTTTCTTTTGTTTGGTTTTTCAGCACTATTCTCATCTTTTTCTCTTTCTTGGGTGAAACCATATACTATAATTTTTGGTTTTTTGATTTATTATGAAGATGCCTAGTTTTGACTTTCATAGTTCTGTGTATTTTCATGCACCATGGCAAATAATGAGTAACTATTAACACTCCTATGTATTAGTTAGATTTTGCTATCTTAGTTATGCAGAAAGACAAACTGAAATGCAAACAGGTCAAGCAAATTTGTCTGAGGCTATGCAATGAGTAATCAATAACGGAAAGGCTCTGAACAGTATTAACAGGTTTTGACTTTCAGTTTGATGGTTAGACAAAGGAACAAGGATATCTTCCAATTTATTTTTAATTAAAGAAGGTCTTTAGAGTTAAGGAAAACAGACAACTTTATCATTTCTTACTGTGCCTGTTTACATTGCTGAGATATTGCAATCCACGTCTGTAAGTGGTGTGAAAAGAACACATTAGCACACTGAGGTGGTCAAGCTGTAGTGCTGAATAAATGAGTCTATCAAATCCAGTAAGACATGATTTCAAGATATAGGGAACCTCACAGCAGTATCTATTTGGATATGCCTCCTCTATTATAATAAGGAAAATATGCTGCCAGCCTTCTAGTCAAGTGAACAGTAGACATGGAACTCAAACAAGTCAGTCAAAATAATAGCAGCAACAAATGAGAAATTTTGTTGCAAAGCAGGGAAAAATCACATAAAGAAAAAAAGTAAGAATCTCTAAATATGCCAAATGGCTGTTTATCTAGAGATCATCATGGAAGCCAGTTCTGACTTAATCCTTTCATATATGCAAACACAGATTCAAGCACAACTAAACTACTAAGTAAAGTTTAATTGAATAAATGTAATTAAGTTTTACTTTTTTTCAGGGAACAAAGTTACAAATGATGAATAGTTAACAGTAAATTACAATGAAGGAATTGCATTAAAATATCAGTAAATGAATACAAACCATAGAAGATAACAAAAAGTAAATAGTTAATTGCTACTACCCAAGGCAGCAGTATCAGTGTAGTGTTCTGGCACATATCCAGCACTTATTTTCCCAACTAATTTTAATTTAGCATATTAGTGTTTTGTTATCCTACATCAATCAGTACTTTCATCCTCCTTAGAATTCTGTACCTATGTTCAGCTTAATCAGTCGTGTTCATGCAATATGTGAAAAAATACTAAGACATAACCATTTAACATCTCTCTTCTTTTAGTAATGACAAAGGTAAGATCAGACAGCTCCACTTGCTGCACTTCTCTCTGGACGTCTTTTGTTGAGTTTCACCTGTTTTAAATGATCGTATTTGGAATTAAGAGTATAGACATACTCTTTTTGGCTCTGTGACTGTTGTTAAATTTTTAAGGCTGAACTTTGATGTTGAATCATTGTGGGGATGCTAGGTGGTATTTTTGTGAACTGAATTTGCATTTGTGTATTCAAAGACAGCTTTTATATTTGTTACCTATAATCTACAAAAGATTAGTGCCCTGATAAAATCAGCTTTGTGAACACTTTTTATTTCTTTGCAATCTTTTGTATGCTTCAGTTATCAGTGTGGTATCTGAGTGACTTCTGTGTCTCAGCTTTGTCGTTAGAATAACTCCTGTGTTGGTCAGACATGACACTGAATATTTTGCAATGACCCTCCTGACAGCTGCTTCAGGAGGGAAACGGGAGACAGAGAAAGAAATCATTTATCAGGCACCAGGAAAGAATTTCTGAGGGTGGTATAGACACACTCGTGCTTTTGCTGATCACAGATACTGGAACAGGACTGGAGCCATCCTTCAGTTTCAAGCCTCCTCAGAACTACTCTGGGAGGAGCACTGTGCTAGACACATGTCCAGACAAATAGGTGATTAGCTAAGTACCTTGTATTAAACAGGAGGTAAAGAAGACATTCTGCTTTGAATGATTAATCATTTCACATAGCTATAGAGATATGAATTGTATGCTATATATCTCTGTGACAGTGAAGATAGTGAAGGCATCTTGTATGAAAAAGAGAAAGTAACAAGGTTTATAGTAATTTTTAAACTATAACATCAAATTCTATTCCTTTTGACTTAAAATAAAATAGATTTTGATAGAAATCATGTTCTCTGAGATAACTCTTAACCCCACATTACAAAGGGTGATTACTAATCTCTGGTTTTAGTTCTGTTCATGCAATAGTAGTAGTAGTGGGGAGCTCTCTATAAATAACTCTATCAAGGAGGCATTTGGAGTTCTAATACTTATGGAAAAGGAATATTCTATCCAATTTAGACATTTATATAAATGGCTTCTCTAGATGACATGTGTAGGAATTAATACTTGAGAGACAGATGTCCAGAGAAGCACTGTTCAATTGTTTCTCCAAATGAATATCATAGTTCCTATTACTTTCAAATATATGTCTACATATTACAGTAAACATCAAAGGTCATGTTATTGTGATGTTCGTATTCATTTCCATCAAAAGTGTTTCCAAATCACAGCTGGTTAATTTGGTGACTTCAGTTAGTCATTCTCAATTTTAATTTTGATTTCTCAGTTACTAGGTAAATGTAAATTAAAGCAATCAAAAAATACACTTCTCATGTGAACCACCGAAGATGACATTTTAGACTAGAGACATTTCTAAAAAACAAGTTATAATCCCTTAGTTATCAAATAGGTAGCAAAATTTTAAGTACTACCAGATATTTTCTTTATACGTACAAGCAGCAGTTGTTGTGGTAGTGACATTTTCCAGTCAAGAATTACATAGCACACATCAGATGAAAATTTGTAAGTGCAGATGAGGGATAAGAATGAACCCATCAAGTCTCAAAATATGAAAAGACTGTAAACGGTATGAAAAGAAATTGGTCAGTCAAGCAGACCTTTTGCAAATGTAATCAATCTCAGTTAAATAGAAGGCAGAAACTGTGTAAAGAAGCTATTACTGATCAAAGAAATTACCTTGAATTTATGAGGAGGCAGTGAGAACATCTTATGAATTGATGCAGGACACTTATATGGAAGCATATGCTGAGGAAAACGGAAAGATTTCATGGGCAATTAATGCCTATATAGCAGAATAGGTGAGGGCATATCTTCTTTTAATGTAAACATGATCATGATCCTGATTCTGCATGAATTCATGCTCATCTTTTTCAAGTTTCTTGAAGAGTTTAAAGTTCAACACACTCTTAGGTACATTGCTGAACTGTGGAAACGTGTCACAATGTATGATGAATATGAACAGGAGTATGTGATGACATAAATATTAAAATACTTTTAAAATATCTCATATATCAGAATTAAGTTTTTAATAGTTAATACAAAAGGAAGTTCTGTGGAGATTGACAAAGAATCAGAGCATGAAGTTGAATTATGCAAAAGAAACCAACAAGAGGCCAGAATGTTTTATTTACCAATTTATAATCACAAATGGATGAAATTTATTCTGTATGAAAGTATTTGGAATAGGCTTAGAGATACTGTTAGTAGTTCTTGTGCCTCCAGGGATACACAGGCCACAGAAAATAATCTGATAATTTATTTTGATCACTTATATGTTTCAAATACCTATGCCTCACCCTTGTGCTTGTATTCACTGAAGAAACATTGCTTGGGTGCATCTAAAATGTATCCCAAATACAATGAAATCTGAATATAAAGACTGTCAGGTCATGGAGAATCTGCTGTTTAACTTGTTAGTTTCTTCCAAGGATTAAACATCTTCACTTTTAACATAAATATACTTCCCATTTAAAATTTTCGTTCTAACTATCAGATACAATGATAGAAAAGTAATGGTTTAATAATAAAGGTGATTGATAAACCAAAAATGTTAACAAGCAAAGCCAACTTACCGATAGAAAACATTTTTCACAGTGGGAAGAACTATCAACAACAGGCTTTCTCCTGAAAAATTAATTTAACTTCAAATGCAGCACAAGGTTTCTAGTCCTGCTGCTGTTGCTGTATGTAACAAGGAAAATAAATGGGACTTCATAGCACCTGCTAACTTCAGCAGTCACTTAGGTTTTTGTTCACTTGCTGTTCTGGCCACAAAACTTTGTGCATAGAAAACTGGCTTATTTCATGGCATTGCTTCTGTTGCTATTCCTATAAAATGTCTTTCCTACCTCTGAAAATCGTTATGGAAAACTGAGGGGCTGTTTCTATATTAACAGATATTCAGAAAATTTCTTGACATCTTCTGTTCCCTGTATCATTCAAGCAGTATCTTTTCATATAACTAAAATAAGCAGGTATGAAATAACTGGGGACAGTTGGCTTTCTGCATTTTTTTCTGTTTCATTTGTTTGTTTGAGGGTTGTTTTTTTGTTGTCTTCCTCCATTCCCCTTTTTTAGAAACTACACAGAGAATTTGCTGCTTGTGCAGTCAGGTTTTCTTCAGCGTCCTACACATCAAAGCAACCATGAAGAGACTGAGGACACTTGAGTGTTCATGAGTTTTCACCATCTACAGTTAGATCTGGAGAGCAAGAATACACTGTGAAAAATTGGCATTGTCCCAAGGAACTCTCCCTGGAGCACTGCTTCATTTTACAAGAGGCTTTGGACTTAGTAGTGAGAAAGCAATACATGTTCAAGCATATTTCAGTCCCTTAGCCTACTTGAATTTGCTGATAGCACTTTGCATTTGTGTTTTCAGCTATTTGAGACTCAATGTTTCTCAGTATGCTCCACACCATATTTGTCAGAAAATCTGTATACGTGAATATGAGACCAGTAAAAAGGTCTATTTCTACAATTAACAATTTAACTTCAGTTATTAAAGTGATAATATCATGATGAATCCTTTGCTCTTATGGTTGCAACTTGAAACATGACAAAAAGTACCACAACATAAAAGAAAAAGTAGTATTCTACTTCACCATCATGGATATTTTTCCTTCTTATATCCTATGTGTTGCTATTCACTTGTTAATTGGGGTGTCCAGTGGATCTGCAGAACCATAAAGACTTCTGAAAAACTAGATACTGTGGTGCTATGTACACTAATGTTGCATTTAAAAAGATAAGAATTGAAATGGGGTAGAATTGCCTTCTAAATATTGGCCAAGAATGTTTTGGCCAGGGAAGTGTAAAAGCACATTAATGCCTCCATCCAACAGACTCTCTAAGGAAGACTGTTTTGGATCTGTATTACAGGTTAGAACTACCACTTGGACCAGAAACTTTCTCTCACAAAAACCTTATCTTACACTCCTAGTAGAATGCCACATATCATGCAAGAAGGCAATTTCTAAAGGAACCACCACGCTTTCAGAATATGCACTGTTAATGTCAAGTGAAATGCACTCTACATTGCACAACAGAGAAATTCCAAAGCTTCCAAATACTCAAACAGGTATTTTCACCAAGTAAACAGCCGAAAGAGACAGTTTAGGTCTGGCAGCTATTAGCCACATTAGCATGATTCTGTATCTGGAACTTAGTCTCCTGTGTTGCTGGCAGGTTGCAAATACAGAGACTTCCCAGAAGCTTAGACACATCCACATGGTGCCTGCTGCTGTCACCTAGTCTTGGGTTAGCATATGACTGGGGATTTGAATGTCTCTGCTCCCATGTATAGAGTAAGCTTCCTCAAAGTAGCTGTGGTAGTATTCCAGGAAGGAGCTAGTTTTAAGAACAAAGAACTTGGGAAGTTGGCTCCAGGCCACAGAGAAGCCCATTCTTGGCTAAACTCCACAGTAATCAAATCATCCAGTATGTGAGCAGAAAGAGATGAGTCTTATATTCTACAGTTCAGTTAAGGCTTCTTCTGAGATAAAAGCAAACATACAGGCTTAACCAGGTACACCTTACATAGGCTTGGGCCAGGGTTAACCTGCACGGATCACTGATCACCACTATTTTAACAACCAGCAGACAAAATCCAAGATGAGATGTGTCCATAGAAGACACTTTTTTATTTTTTCTCTTTCTATCCATATACTGCTTGTTGTTGTTTTATCTCTGTGAACAGCCCACAAAAGATAAAGCCAACAAAAACGGAAACTGTTTGCCTGCGATGCATCATCTGCCTGGGAGCAATGTGATTGCCTCGAACGTTCTAGCTAAGAATACTTTCATGAGCTCTGAAGGCAGCTGCTGCGTGTTGTCACTGTGACCCAAAATTCCCAACAGAAACTCTGACAACTCAGAAACAGAAGGTGAAAAGGGCTCTGACAATGCAAACTTTGAAGAACAACATGCAGATTAATGTCTGGGGAATACCTCACAAACTGTTGCTGTTCAGTTGAGCATAGGAGATATAATCAAACCCAATAGCTCTAATAAACCTGAGAAAGATAAAGGGGAAGCAAAAGAAAAGGGGGGGGAGGGGGGGGGAGGAAGAAGAAATTTGTGTAGTAAATTATGTTAGCAAGACAGGTGGGGATATCACACTTCTGATCAGATATCCCCAATCAGAAGCACAGACATAAACACCTTTGAGTATCCAAGGCTCTTCTTACAGCAGAGGATTCTGGATGAACTATGGTGGGAGGATCAGGGTAAACAGTTTTCATGGGTACCCAGAGTATTAATCTCGGTATTAATAAGGTTGTATGGAGAAGGATTTTATAATGACAGAAGAGGTGACTGGGAAGGAGTATAGCTGAAAGAAAAGGAGGAACATGTTTGCTCTGACATGCACCCAGCTTGCCTCCTGCAGGAGCAGCGAAAAGTGAGTGTATGTTAGACTGGATCTACAACCCACCCAGTTTTAACCAGTTCCCACCTTTTCTGCAGAAAGAGCAAGGTTAGTTCAAAATCTACAGCACTTCCAGTTTAGCTATTTGACTGGGAATGCTTGGAGAATCTCCTTCTTTTGGGCTGACTGCTACATATGTAGCAGCTAGATCAACAGTTTCCAGAGTTCCTGCAGTCTGACCACAGTGTCTGATGGGATTGATGTCCAGAAATCCCAGAAAATGTACAAAATCCATAAATTCTGCCTTGGACAAAATTGAGGAGGAAAAAATAGAATGTATCTGAGGAACTTTTAAATAAGAGTGGAAGTGAGATGAGACCTGTGCATAAAGATTTAATATGACCCTCATGTAATAAACCATATAAAGACAGTGAGAAAATATTTCATATTATTTCCTTGTACCAGAGTCTTCCTTTTCATACTAGAGATTCAGGGTGGTGTTCACCTCTGACCATTTTATGTATTTGCTTTCATGTATATTCCCAGGTTCCTTCTACAATCCAGGGAAAAATATGTGCTCTTCCAGAGGAAAATTCACTACAAATTAATATGAGGATGAGGTTCATCTCAATGGACTTTTACTTTCTATAAATTAGATATGTTTTTATGCTATTGATCAGGTCTGTGTACACATCAGTATAATTATTAAAGTCATCATAAAGAATTATTTGGATTAAGCTTCAGCAATCAAATTATCTATCTACCTAGTTTATACGTTTATTTTAGAATGGAATTAATTCACTGTATCAATCCAAATAATCCCATCTCTGGAAACAGCTATAAAAAGAGCCCAGATTTCTTTCTTACAAGTTAGATATATCACTTGTACACAGAAAAGTTGTGTAAAATGAATAAAGATATAACATCTATATAGAGGCTTGTGATGAAAAAGGAAATAGAAGAATCCTTATCACCAGCTGATACGTTGTACTTATTGTAATGTGCTAATACTATAGTACACCAGTACAATAATATAAACAGTTAGACACCTGTGTGAGCAAAATTCCTGTGAGTATATTTGTAAAAAGTGTGGATAAACAGAGAATAAAAATATGTTTATTAATGCACATGACTCTAGCGCTAAGTATAGTACACTGTACTATAAATCATGGTTTAAAATAATTACACTATATGCAGGTACATGCCAGTGAGCAGGGACTAGGGTTCAAGAGAAATGGAGTTTATTTTTTTACTATGAACAAGTGCTACCAGCCTTTGGGCATCTCATTTTCCTCAGCCACAATTAAAGATTGTAATACTTATTTCCTAAGTAAGCTACAGCAAGGTCTGTTAAAGAAACTATTATATAAATACTAAGTGCCACTGAATGAATATAGGCCATTTTTGCTGCTGATGTCAATGAAATGAAACCTATTTTCTTTGCTAGGGAAATAAAAAAAATATATTCTGCAACAAAACAAAGATCATATAGAAAGCTTTAAAAATAGCAGAATCATTAAGAAAGGAAACAAGTTGTTTGACAGATGTAGAAACTTATAATACAGTCACATTAAGTACTGATTAAATTTTGCACTTCAGCGTGGTCCCACAGGCTACACTGACTTCAGTCACACCTGTGGGTAATTCCAATTAAATAAAAACATGGTCAACAGTAAGACTTTGTAAGAAATGTCAATCCATAATTCGTAACACACTGAGCAGAATCACCACCTATAGCACTTCCCTTGCTAAATTAGCAACTGATTTAACTCAGTAACAAGCTGCAGCAATGCGTAAATCAGTCTTGCGTGAACATCCAGATTTGCATTTCTTCATTCAGTCATGCTTCTGGGTATTTACCCTGCAGTACCATGGTAACCATGTGGCATTCTGCCTTTAAAAGACTTGACAAGGGCATGGCTTAGGTGGCACAACTGAGAATACCTGGCTATGCTGTAATAAGAGGTCCTGCAGGTGAATGTGGTTCTACTAATTTTTGAATAGTTTTTTTTATAAAGGGAATTGCATAATGCTTTTTGCCTGAAGAAACTAATTCTAAATTCATTCTGTATTACTGCTGTGTTTTGGTGATCTAGTGGTCTCAGGAAGGAATCTGGAGCCAAGTGTTTTGTATTAGCAATGTTTTCCAGCTATAATAGAGAAATGAGACAAGGTTCAAATCAGTTTTCCCCTGAAAGATATCCTCACAGCTATGTTTACACTATCATTGGGGAAACTTATTCACCATTTCATTCTTGAGTTCGGGTGTCCTGATCACGTGCGTGGCATATGTGCTAATTTTCTTGGGAAACCAGCTAGTTTTCTCCAAGAGTAAACCTAGACAGAGTAAAGAAAATGGTTTTCTAAACACTCTGTTCCAAGCAGAGTATGGATTTAGACTATAGCAGGTTGTCTCCAAAATCTACCCAGCTAACCTTCTGCCCTAAAATGTCCCCGGTGCCCTCAAGCTACATGATAGCCTCAATGGCACACATGAAAGCACTGAGCTGCTGAATTGCAACACACGCTTCGTATTAGCTCAGGTACTTGGAATTAAAAATTCTCATGGTATCTTTGGGCTCGTGCGCCACCACACGGAGCCCGTAGGAAACTCAGCCAAGGCAATGTGGTAACGGGTTGAAAGAGTCAGGCGGAGGCTGGCCCTGAGCAGTGGGAATACACAACACTCTGCTTGGCCTGAGGGCCAGTGACCATTTCTATGGGCAGATAGCACTTGACAGGTTAAATGAGCCCCTGATACAGTCAGCAGCTGCTGTTGTACTCATCAGCTGTTGGTCCGTTCTGCTACTGGTGCATGTTTGTTGTCAGTACTGCCATCCTAAATGCCTCAGCGCCAGTGCGGGTGGTATCTGGACATGCCAGTGCTAGTCATACAACACAAAATATTCTTTTAAGTTTGCTTTGGCAGCACAAATTTAACCTGTTTGATCATAAGGCATAGCCCTTACATGCAAATAGGAACACAATGTTATTGTACCTGTATACACATGTAAGAACTCATTGGCAGAAAACTGTCTGCCAGATCAATATATGAAATTTCTGGCTTCTCTTACAAACAGTAGTTAGTTAGCACAATTCTGTATTAACATGACATCTGTAACTGAGCTGGGAAGTTCACAAAGATCTATCTTACGGTCATAAAAGCACCTGATTTCCCATAAATTTATATCACTTATTCTCTCCTTCTACCTGTGATACTGTTCTCCTTGCTTCATTAATATATTATTCTTAACCCATTCAACTGTTGGTCACTATTTCCATTAGGTATACTTTGATTAACATTTTAGCAAAGGCTTTATAGAAGTAAACATACTAATCAAAACTCCAGCCAGGCCTAAGGCAACAACAAGAAAAATATATACA
Organism: Microhierax caerulescens; assembly: GCA_035590215.1. Classification (NCBI taxonomy): domain Eukaryota; kingdom Metazoa; phylum Chordata; class Aves; order Falconiformes; family Falconidae; genus Microhierax; species Microhierax caerulescens. The sequence continues at coordinate 42,584,738 of JAVJGJ010000001.1, forward strand.
CCAAAGTAAATAAGCCTTCAAAGGTAACCTAAGTAAAACCGTTATGCAACTCATTTTCCAGCATGTGACTTCATAGTCATCCAAGTCATCTTAAGACTACAAGTACAATGATAAAACACATGTACACACATGCATATAAATATGACATGAAGATCCATGTCCATATAACCAGTCATTTCATCACAGGAGGGGATCAGGCTAGCCAAGCCCAAGCTGCCCTTGGAAAATGCGTTCAATGTTTTCAATTAGCTTCTTCTCTTTCATGTTTCTTTCTTGAAATTTTAAACAAAATAACTAAGATTTTCTCCTTATCTGATTGCTGTTTTTTTCATAAATGTGGAAGATCTTTCTCCTGATCACACTAGCCAACTCTTTCAGCATCCCAGAGACTAGAACATGTTCTGCTTCCCTTGCTAGTCCCTAATCTGTTCTCACTGCTGGCTGCCCCTTTTCCAAATCTTGTTGATATTATGCAGAGGTGTCTTGAGGCAGGCTTTGCCAGGAAGAACTAAGCCAAAAAAAAACCAAAAAAGCATTTCATTTCTGGCTTTTCTACACTGAATCACAGGATTGTTTCTCCCACCCATCAAGGGACCCATATTTTTCCTGAACTGTTGCTGTCAGTAAGCCACTACTGTGAGCCTTTATCTTGCCAACCTGCAGACTCAGAAGCAAGACTGGGCAAGAGAGAAGGCACTTCCTCAGAAGTGAATGCAGAAAAGGAATGCTCCCTGGGTAGTTCACATTCTTATTCTTGTCCTGCTTTGGCTGGTAGAGTTGCCTGGGGACTCTTCCAAAGAATGAAATAAAGATTTCTGTTCAGTGCCTGCCACTGGGCAGGCAGGCAGCATTGTGCTATCTAACATAATATTACAACAGCTGTCCCACAAGGTAGAAAGACAGGTTCTGTCCTGTGCGGAAAGCAGAGTTTCTCTTCTGTGTACATGAAATAAATGGTTGCCTGCAGAAAGGGGGCCAGTGTTTTCTTAAGAAGTGGAAATTTAACACAATGTGGAACGGGATAAAAACTGAATAGCATTACAGACACAGCTTAAATATGTGTCTTAAATAAAAATATGGAGAGAAAGACAATATGCATGGCAAAGACAATGAAGAGAGAAAAGAGAGGAAAACCAACAGTGCACACACAAGAACAGGCAATCAGAAAGCAAAGAAATGAGAGGCTGAAGACAAAACAGATCAAGGGCTCTAACAACATCACACTGAGCCAAACAGAAAAACACTGACTCACCAAACTCATTTAGTGGAAGAAAACAGTATGGTAATGAGAACACATGAACCATAAAGCAAAATAAAAAATCAGTCTATCAATCCAAACTAGATTTTGGACTTGGATTTTGTGATTTTCATGTATGTCTCTGAAATCATCATGACTGTCTCCTCTGATCACTGACCACATGGTCTTTTAAAGAAAAAAGTAGCTTTGAGTTGCCTAGCAGAGAGGAAAAGGAATATGTTCTTCTTCCCTTAAGCTGACTGCGGAGATAACAATGTACTGATACAGAAAAAGCTTAATGATTCCATTTTCTGCACTTTTAGGAATTTGCAATGATCTGGGCTGCTCTGGCTGAGTCACTGTTATCTCAAAACCTCAGAGTTTGTTCTAAGACTGCTGAACATATTTTACGTGTTCTGCGTAAGGAGGCATCTGTGTTCCTCACATCAGAAGCTCGGCTGTTTCCTAACCTGCCTACTTTTGTTTAATGCAGAAAAAGAATTGGATGTAACTATCAGCAGTAAGTGCATCCCTCCTGATGTAGAGGGGACTTTCTCTATTTGCATATTGAAAGGTACTTTTAAAAGAATGAAATTCTCCTAGAAAGTCCCTTACAGAATACTGCATATTACTAAAGAGTACACATTATTGTTGATTTCTGAGCATTTATTATAACACTCCTATATGGAGTTTCAGTGAGCATAAGAAATATATTTAAGCTAATTTTTAATGTGTGTTCTGTAGACTATAATGATTCCATTACCAGGTAGCGTACTTTGCTCTTTTATTCAATTATTCATAGTTAAACTGACATCACAGACCATCTTTCGTTCAGAGTCCAAGAAGGAAAAGATGATTTTCATAAGTGTCATTTATGAACACAAATTCCTTCCTTCTAATCAACCTGGTAATTAAACCCTCAAGAAAAAGTGCTACCAAATAAGGAAAAATAAACCTAAGTATCTCGCTAAAGTCCTTTTCTTGTCACAAAGCTTCTTTCCACTGGTTTCCTAAGTAAAGATGTCTTCATTTAACACCACTTACGGTTTTCAATGCCTTTTTCTAAAGTGTCTCTATTTTCATTCTTTTTTCCTGTTCTTAAGCCTTGATTGCAACTAACCAATGAAAAATACTGAGGTTTCTGAAAAATGCTGTAATTAAGATCACTTCCAGAAAACTGTGGTGGATGTATTTATTAATTTGTACTTGCATCACAGAAGTGTTTGAAGGACTCTCTGTGATAGGTAAGGTGCAAACACTTCTTGAAACATGTTCCTGCTCTAATGTTTTTGTAAGGGAGAAGGATTTGACTGATGCGAGGATTATTATTTCCATTTGCGAATGCATACTTGAAGCACAGATAAATGAAGTGTCATTCTGAGAGTCATGAAGGAGAACTGTGCCAGAACTAGAAGTACATCAGGTCTCCTGAGGTCCTACCCTGGGCTTTATCCATGAGACAATTTACACCTTTCCATATGATTTCACTCTTCACTGTCTTCCAAGGCGCTTACACATTGAAGTTCTCAATCTTATTCCAAACCACTGGAATACATTATGGGTAAAATAAAGTTTAAAAAGTCACCTTATCAACCTGACAGGCCATCTATCAGAAGTTACCATAAAAATAAAACTAAACACCATAAACAAATGACTGGTTTAATCTTATCAGCAGGGTTTTGTATTCACTCAAGTTTTCTTCATACTCCTTGTTCCTTATTGCTGTGTTGCTCCCATCAAAACTAGTACTGCGTATCCCTTGCAGAGCCAAAGGGGTCCAAGATCAACCTCAAAACATGGTATTAAGTTCCTGAGCAATGACCTGAACTGATTTTTATATTAAAGTTGATCTAGCAGACTTGAGGCACTTCCTGGAAGAAGAGTGTAAGTGAGGTTCCTGGCTATTATTTGTCCTAGTTAAACACTCTCAGATCTACTGGAACAAATAGTGATAATAGTGCTTCCTGGCTCCAATAAGTTGTTAAGGATTTTGCAAAGGTCATCATCAGTATTTTAGCTTACAGCAAACTGAGGTAAAATAATAGACATCTCCCAAAGATCCCTAACACAAAGTGGTGACAGGAGAACCCAAGTCTCCCATGCACTACTTTGTCTCCTATCCACTCTATTCTTTGCATTATGTTTTAAAACCAGCTTCATTTTAATCTATGAATACATAGAAAAAGTCTGAAAATTGATTTTATGTGTATTAGAGGACTGTGGAACCTGCTGGACTATTCCTTACATAAGGTGGGACATCTCTCATGGCATTTATGCATTACCCTTATGTAGTCCTTATGAGGTGGTGTTTCATGTTTTAGATCTCATCATTTATCATTAAGCTATCATCTTTATCTGCAGAGAACACAATCCTTTATGTAAACATAAGGTTGTTCGCAACCAATCAGATGTCACAGAGAATAAAAGAAACAATAAATTGAAGTTTAGTCCAAACAGTTTTAATCTCATTTTGGGATCCCATCGTATCTTACAAATAAGAAATTAAAAGCTTTCTATTCCAAATGTATTAAGTATCCAAAGAATATTCTTAAAACCAAAGCTTTTAACAGTAAAGCTAATAATACACATTCTCAATATTCATTTTATTTTAATCAAATTTTTCTCTATTTATTTGTTTGGAAAACCTTCCAACTCTTGTAGCAAGTTGATTTTTCTTGGGCTGACAGTAAGATTTCAGTCAGGGGTAAACAATATTATAAAAATAAAATATTACTGTTGAGCTAAATATTTAAGAGCTCAAAGTGGTAGCTGCTGGAGGCACATCAATTTCTCACTAGCCACTAAACAAGCAAGAGGAAGACCAACCTTTTCTATTACAACCTTTAAAGCTGAAAAATTATGCTTAAACTGTTAAATTCACTACGGGAGTGTTCATAGAAAGGATTTGATACCATTCACTGAATTTAAAGCCAGAAGAGACCATTAGATAAATGGATGTAGTTTTCTGTGTAATAAAGATGAAATATTTGTGTCTGATTACCCTTGCAAAGATCCTAATAACTTGAATTTATCTACTTTTTCAGAAGCCTTCGTGACCGGAATACAGAAGTGTGAACTGGAAAGGCACTGCAGAGTTGTTTCACTCGAACCAGCTATCACCACAGAAATTTCAGGAGACTTCATAACTGAGAAGTTCATTATGGATGACCAGATTAAGAAAATGGAGCTTTGAAGAGTTCTGTTTCATACACATTAAATTATGTTGTCCTCTTGTCTAATTATAGACAGCTTTGAGAAATTTGTCATCAGCTATTACTTACTTTTAAGGAACAAGAGCATAATAATAATTAGCTATAATAATTTGGATTAAATAATGAAAAAACACAGTGACATAATACATCAGAACAATAGTTTGGGAACATATTTTCCCACTGTTTGGAAAGAACAGGAGAAATATAGTGAAATATAAAATGAGGAAACAAAACTGATATAAGAACTGGAAGATCATAAGACATAAGGTGAGAGAGTAAGGAAGCTAAATTTATGGAGTCTGGAAGAGCAAAAGCTCAGGGGCAATATGATCTCAGTCTATAAATATCTTCAAGGTAAGGATATAAATGAAAGGAAGGAATTATTCAGACTCAAACTATGAACACTGGAAGGCCTGGACCTAAGAAGGAAGTTTAGGTAAAAGTTTTCAACTATATGAGGAGATGAAACAGTAAACACACTGAAAACACGTCATTTGAGGCACTGACCCTGCAATGGGGAGTTCACACCAATAGATATGTTTCACTTGCTCATTTTCATCTAACAAATTTCCTGCTACTACTACAGGAACCCAAGTTACCCTTGATTTCTCTTAATCTCCTCTGAGGCAACATTTAAGTTTCTGCACATTTAGCACACTGTGCTACCGGTTTTTCAGTTTGTCATAGGTTATATGGGAAGGGAAAGATATTTGATGGCCTGAGATAAGCTTATCTCTATGAGGTAGAATGGGGAAGGTAGAAGAAACATTTTAATAGCTCTTTCTGGAGATGTTACATAGATACCAGCTTTTGTGGATGATAAGAGCACTCTTTTCCATGGCAACTTCCAAATATCACATCTATCCTTGTTCTTGATGCAGACATTTCATATAACAGAAACTTCATTTTCCTTACTAAGCTTCACATCTTACTTCACTGGAATACCTCCTTAAAAATACCCCTACCTTATTTAAATGGCTTCAGACACCCTCTTTTACTGCTATTCCTGCTCCTTCTGTGACCCTTCCTTCAATCTAATCCTTGATCGTGACCACGGTCTTGCAGGAACATATGAAGATGCCTTCACAAAATGCAAGTGTTCCAAAGAAGGAACTTCCAAAGCTTTCTCTCCCCTTCCTTCAATTTTTATAGCAATATTTAAAGTATCAGATAAGGTTTATCTCACCTTACAAATAATTATTTCCAAAGATGTGCCAGTCCTCTGCCAGCTCATATATGACTGTAAAGTGAAAACGTAGCATATCTTGGGAATTGATGTATTCAAATAATAAAAATATTAAGAGCTGGATGGTGAGCCTGTTTAATAAGCTTACCAGAGATTTATGGCACTTCTGAGCCTATCTGAATGTTGCTTTTAGTGAAGAATGTTTCTAAAAAGTTGATAGCAATTTGGTGTAAGCTTTTATCATAGTGCAGGAGAGGTAAGTTTTAAACCTGCAAGATCATCAACAAAATAGTTCCTGGAGAACCTGAATCTTGTTTCTTTCCATGATTGCCCTAAGATGAAATGATAGAGGATGTCCCTCCTCTGAAGGAAGTAAAAGTGAATTCAGTCCTTTGAAAACTAGATTTTATCCATATCCAATGAACACAAAACATGTTTATAGAACAGGGGATTTGTCACTTTGATTAACAAAAATTTAAGCACTGTACTGTAATTCTAAAGGCTAATGCTAGCACTGAGTATGTTTAAAATCAGTAAGAATAAGAGCCATATTCATTTACATATAACAGAAAGAAGTCTGCTGACTTACCAGTAATATTGGAAATAAGAAGGGATTCCAAAGAAGACCAGAACAATGATTACAGAATTAAGAAGTTGACAAAAAGTTTACAGTGCAGGAAATCTAACTCTAGTGCATCAGAGCTGATCATTGTGGGAGCAAGAGCAGCTGCGTAGTCTTCAACTACATGAGACTGCTGGAAGAAAAAAGAACTAATCTGTTGTTCTTCACAATGGATAGAACAAGTAATAAGAGGCTTATACTTCTGAAATAGTGATTTAAGTTAGACTTCAGGAAAAAGCTTTCTAAAGATAAGTGTAGTTAAGTACTACAATAGATTTATTTGGGAGATTATGAATCATAGAATTGTACGAGTCTTTCAAGAACAGTTCAGACACACTCTAGTTAAGAATGTTTTAGATAGAGTCAATGCTGCCCTGAGGCAAGGAAAACCTGTATTTGATTCTGCTAAGAAGCAGAAGGATGGACCAGACAATCTTTTGAAATCCCATTCAAGGCATTTTTTATGATAATGTTTAATGAATGGAAGTTCATTAGGCAGTAAATAAAATCTGTATTTTTTACAGGGAAGATAGTTTAATAGTGAACAACTGAAAAACTTGATCTGTGCTGTGGTTGATTTTTCATCCATTTTAAATAGTTTTTAAAATAAGACAACTCAGAAATATAAAATAATAGCCAATTTCAGTTGTAGCTTATTGCCAAGACAAAGGAATTATTTCAGGAATGGCCTGTGTTATGCAGGATGTTACAATGGTTCTGACTGGTTTAATAACCTATTAATTTATTACTTTTTATTTTGGTTGGTTTTCTTTTTTTTTTTTGGCTGGTCATACTCATTTATCAAACTGCTTCCTGGCTCTTGGTCTCTGACAGCATGTAAAATGCTTTAAACATTTCTAAAGAGATAGCAGCTTATCCCATATACCCCTGCTAGTTGCTAACGCTCACACACTTAGTGGTTTACCCAGTATAGGTAGGGGAAATAACCCCTTTTTAATAGTTGCAGACCATAGGATAAAAATTCCACTAATGTATTTGAGGCAAACATCTTTATAATAGTTAATGAGGATGGGATTAATGGAAATACAGATGCAATGCATTCTCCACCTCAATGGAAACATCCTTAAGATAGATTTAAGTACTAGGCATTAAATTGCAAATGGAGGCAAGAACAACAAAAGTACTCGGTACAGTTTCTCTCCTTTCATGCAGTTTTTTGACATATTTAAAAAATTACTTGGTTTACTCTCTAGTTTGCAGATATGGAGTTACATGCCTGAGCAAAGCAAGAAGCCATACATTAGAAAAGGAGTTGTATTCATCCCCATCTGCTGCTTTCTTCCCAAAAGGACAGAGGTGTCTACGGAACAAACCAAAGGCCAATTTGCCTTGAGTAGTTTAAGTGCAGCTGGTCCATAGAAAAGTAGAAGAGATGAAAGACAAGTCCAGTGCCAAAGAAATTGGAGTCACTGGGTAATTCAAACAGCAAACTGTTCGTACATATGAAACCTACTCCAGCATTCACTGAAATAAAAGATGAATTCCCACTATCTTTATTAGGGCATGGTGCCTTCCAAGAAAAAACAGAGATTAAGTAAATTGATATTTTCACTTAAAATCTTTGCATGGGTATATAGCAATTAGATATAAGATTTGGGTTTCTGAGACCTGTTCAATGGATTTCTTTATCTCACAGAATTTCACCTTATTCCTGTAAGAACTCTTACATGACTATCTCATTTATTTTGGAGAAAGATAACCCACTGTTTTGTTATACCTCCTGCTTGCAATCTGTAAAGGACAGTAAGACACTCATGATGAAAAATAGGAAGGATAAAAAAGACCCTAGAAGGCATGTCAAAGGACTGCTGTGTACCCGTTTATATGGTTGTTACACAGGACAATTACATTCATCTGTGTGCTAGAGGCCAAAGCAAGAGTACAAAATTCTTTCAGCCCATCTCTGGTCTTCTTCTAGGGGTTTTAGTTAGTTCAGATCCACTTTGTTACTTCTCTACAGCATGACTTTCACCCTAAGTGAGGTAAATAATGTACAGCAGAAAACTATTGCCTGTGCACTTGAGCAATGATTTGTGTTAGATCTCAGCATTACTTTTTAGGGCTGATTTAATTCAAGATGCAAACGAGAGCAAAGGTTTTATTGTTGACTATCAGACATTTCAGTTACATCTGCAGTGGCATTTAAAGGGGTATCTCACAGGCGATGAAAGAAAGGGGTAAAAAGCTCACTGTCAATTTTGATACTGATTATTCATGTCACAAGTACCAGCAAACCAAAGAAAGATGAATATTTGAACTGCTTGCAAACACAAATCATGTTGAACAGGGTAAGTGCATCTCCATTTATTACGCAGGGAGCTCAGGAAGGCAGAATATATTTATTGTTAATAGAACATTCACCTCAAGTTATACCAATACAGCTTTTGTTTTGATAAAACTTGTCCTTGGGGAACCAAACACAAACTTCTGAGCTTTTGCAAGGAATGAGGTATATTTTCTGGTTAACTTAGTATGGGTCTAAGTTTCAGGCTGACTTCTGTCCTGAAGGTGATTCTTTGTCTTTACAAAGGGAATGAAACCACAGAAGCTGTGAACAGAAGTCTTCTACCTTCTTTTTTTGCACCTGCATAAAAGATGCATGGAGGTGTAAGACATCATGGAGTTACACACAGTGCCTCTTCTTGCCCTTCCTGTAGAAGATTGTGACTTAAAATGAAAACTAAATCTCATCATAAGAAGTACAAACAAATGCAAGTACTGGCAAGCAATGAGTTGCATCGGACAGTAAAATTAATAATAAATTTAATCACAGGAAATCCAAACAAATACAAGTACTGGCAAGCAATTGTTCAGCTTCAATAAATGAGAAATAATATAACAGCATTATGCCTTTTACTCCATCTTTGAAGCCTGGGATTTATTTCAGTTCTTCATCTGCAAATTAAAACAAAAAGGCTAAAGCCCAAGATAAACAACTGATAGGTCCAAACCATGCAACTGAGAGCTGAATTTTGAAATTACCCTGATTCCAGAGTAACATAGATCTGTGTTTTTGGATCTAGATGGCAAAAAGGTCACTTCTGACCTGAATTCAAGACATGTAGAAACAGAATCAGTCTTAGTTCATTCGTATATATATTTACACACACACACACATATATATATATATCTTTGTTTCTCTTCTCCCATGATTAAACACATAACACAGCATCACATACAGCACCATAGTGACTTGATGAAAGATGATAAAGGGCAAAAATTTATCATTATTTTTAATGAATAACACAAGATCATTATCAGGGCTAAAAAGAAAAATACAAATTGTTTGCCACATCCCAGTGGTAACAGGGAATTCTAAAGGATAAGTCAAGGACATAAAAATTAAAACATCAGTGCTACTGCTGGAACATACTTGAAGCCATTTTATTACTTCTTGCAAAATGGGTTGAGGAGGAAAAAGTGTCATTCTGAAGCAGTGTGAATGGATGAACAAACACAATGACCACCTAGAAAAGTCTTACATAGCCTTTATTACTGCCATAGCAGCAATAGTACTATTAAATAAATACACGCTCTTCTATAGATATCCATACTTAAAAGAGTCAATATTCAGTATTTTTCAGCCTGCTCCATATCCCTTTATTGCTGTTCTAATATTAGGGGAAAAAAGCGTTACAAACTGATGTATCCAGGTGACCAGTTTCAGATAGTTACGAGCAACACAAATGAAAAGGCCATGACTAGGGATCTACTTTGCAGGAGAGGAGAGAATAAAATGTGATTCCCTATCATCTCTTCATTGGTCCTCTTAAACAGGTGATAAATTTAAGTTCTTTCCAGGAATACAAAATGAAGCCCTTAAGTAAGGTTTCATAAAACAAAATGGGACATTGAAGACTTGTATGCAGAGGAAAAATGTGAAATAAACTAATAAACACATTCTGGAAAATGGTAAGTAGTGCAAGAAAGTCTGGACAGTGCAACAAGTTTTTACCTTCTCAGAGATGACGAGGGTAACAACAATAATAGGTCATTTCAAAACAGATGTTATAGTCCAATCCAGTTCCATCTGAACTCCACATGCTTCAGTGGACAGAAATAAAAATGCTTCAGGATGAGATTGTGCAAACCACCATGTTATTTTCAGTTATGTCATTAAGTTTTTGTTAAGCTCACTAATCATTTTGGATTCTGGACTGAGTGCAGAATCACTACAAGGCCTTCTGAGATCCTGAAGGCAGCAGCTCCAAATGAAAGAAACACAATTTATTCCAAGTGAAATAAACTACAAAATGTAAAATTAATTTGCAGCTGTTCACCTTTCATTAGTATGCCTCTACAGATAAAACTTTCCAACCACTGCTGTCTTTACCTGAAAAATTGTTCAAACAGCTTCTTAGTATACCAGAAAACTAGCAAATGAGCTACTGAAGTTCTTCTAAATACTCTTCTTGGAAGATTCCCTCACTCATAAATTAGAAGAAATACTGTCCAAAACCTGCTTTTTCTAAAAGAAAATAATCACCAGACCACATTAAAAAAAAAAAAAAAGCAATTTTGCAATGTGAGATTATTTTTTAAGTTATATGCATACACATTTTACTTCAACAAAATACAGGGATAACAGTGTTGGTATGTAAGAAGATAAGTCCAAGTACAGAAGTCACATCTGTGCCTGAATCTAATTTGCTTGGAATCCCAAATCTTAGGCAGGGCAGTAAGAAGAGGAAGGTTGCTCTTGTGGGCTCAATTCTTAGCCACAATGCTCTTAGATTTATTTATTTATTTTATTTTAAAGCAGAAATTTTAACCTAGAGTGAAATGATCTTCTAAGACAATGGTGCTGAAAAGTAAGGTTTTTCCGTAATTAGTTGAAACTGTTAACAGCACTAACAGTCTAAGAGGGATTCAAATTTAAACTTGCATAAAGTGATTTAGGAGTGACTTTAAGGTCCCTTTGAGTAAGCTGGAATCTGTAAGACAGTCATCCCCTGTTATATTTGGCTTTAAAACACTTGATAAAGCCATGAAAACTGCCTCTTTGTGATGGAGAGTCCTTGAAGGAAATAGTTTGCAAAATAGTACTTTCTAGGCTTCTCTGTTGCTGTAATCAGTCTAGAGAAGGAGCAGCAGGCTGGAGGACCAAGAACATGGAGTGGTCTTTGCTAATATAGTATTAATAATACCTTTTCATTTAGACAAAGGATAATACAGTGTTAGATCTGCAAAAATGCTAGAAAGATTTTTTTTCTCTCCTTCCTTTTTGATTGCTCCATTATTTATAGCTGTTCTCTGCAGTACAAACCCAGCATTAAAGACTAAGTTAAATCTCCAGTCTGTACTATCCAGATGGATTTAAATTAGGAAAAAACAAACAAACAAAAAAATGGAAAAGAAAAAGAAAACTCACTTTCTATGAAATAAGATTTTATTTTCCTCATCTCAAACAACAGATCTTCAGTATGGGATGCAACTCTTCAGAGCTAGTAAGTAATAATAAAGAAATGGAATAAAATGATATGGAGAGAGAGAGACAGAGGAGAACTAAATGTTTACTGAAAGAGTATGAGCTAAAAACTTCAGGTTGAAGGAGCACATAAAGAAACAAGAAAAGACAATAAATGAGAAAACTCAAGAACCCTACTCTGTGCTTCACAATAAAACTTTCTAAAAATGTGTGCCTACACTAAAATATCTACTCTGAGGTAAATCCTTAAAGGAGGTAAGATGCTTCTTAACCCTGATGAATTTAAAGCCAGGAGGTCAGGAAAGGTGACACAGTTGATATCAGCTAACTAGCTGAGGTAATATACAACAATGCCTGGGCTCCAGGAAAGTGAAGCATCTTGACGTAAAGAGAAAATCTTAACCTATTTTGCAGAGATGAGGCTTAAAATGGAGTCGTCTTGAGAACACATGCTGTCAACTAGAAAGGAGTGTGGAAGCAGCTTTCAAAAGGCAGGTTCTTTTCATAGTTAAAAGGACAAATAAGATGCTTCTCTGCAGGAAAAAAAAGGTTAATTAGAAGTACCTTATTATCTACATTACATGCAAAGGGAAGAATAGCTTGCTCATTAGTTTAGAAAGAATAAGCCACAATATATGCAATACCTAATGCATCTAGCAGTCAGTCTAGAAAAGACATTTTTAGTATCTCATCACAGATTCTCAGCAATGATGAAGTAGACTGGAGACATTTACTTGTACAGGCAATATCCTGGGCAACAGAGAAAACAAACAGCAGACAGGATAAATCAGAACTAAATTCAAATCCGAAAAAGCTACTTACAATAACAAATGCTGTGCTTGAAATATATTAAGCTGAAGGACTCCTACAGAGTACTAAAGAGAAAACATTGGAGAACTATTTCAAATCAGCAACATTCAATAAAAGGATTTATTGTTTGTTTTGTGATATACTCTAAATGTATATGTATTTAAAAGACATCATGAAGTAGACATTAGGTAAGGATATACATATGAGATATCCAACTACTTGATGTAGGTTGTGAAGTCTCACCCCTTAGAGATGATCATAACAGGCAGGTAGATTCCACTGTAATAGCCTTGGAATCTTATATAGTTTTCAAAGTCTCATATCTGTCCAAGTAATGTTACAAGAAGCAAAGAGCAACTGTGCTGTAAAGTGTAATTTTTACTTCTCAATCACTTGCAGCAGGGTAACAGCTGTCAATTGAGTAAGCATGCTTAAAAGAGGTACTTGTCAGCATTGCCAGTTCGAAATCACGGTTGTCTTCTCGGAAGCCCATGATCTGTGGTTTTGTTTTTTTTTTTATAAAGCTGAGGACTCAACGTGTCTTAGGTCTGCCATGACAAATCAGCCTTTTCAGAAAAAACTGAGTTACGAAGGAATGTCACTCAGAAGGTTTAAAAAAAAAAAGAAAGCTACGAAGGCAAGAAGACAAGCTAGATAATAATAATTAAAAACAAAACAAACCAACCAACCAACCAAACACAAACAAACAAAAAAACCCCAGACAAACTAAAAACTAAAAAAGAGATACAGCTTAAAAAAAGAAAATAGATAAAACACAGTTTAAAGCTGAAGAAAGGCAGTAAAACCCTGCCCTCAGAACAAAGTTAAAAAGAACCTATTTTGGAACCGTAAAGATACAGACAAACCAAAAGAGCCTGATTCCATACTTTAAGATAAAAAAGGCAAACCTTCCAGGAATTCGTAACAGAGCATTTGATTCTGCCATGAATCTGATCTTTGCCTCAAGTATGAGACAGATTCTCAAAGTCAGGGAAAAAAAGGCATATAAAGATGGAAGAATTAGTGCTCTAAGTTTCACTACATTTCAAAGCAGTGCTGATCATTTCCTTGCCATGAAGAGGTTCTGTCAGTCAGTACCTGCTACTTCTGCCACATGAGCCCTACCATAGTTCAAACGACAGTGTAATACACACTTTTTCATATATTCATACATATTTTATACCTTCATATAATTAATACAGGGTTAATTAGGGATTAGTCTCCTCTAATAAATAACAAACTTTAGTTGCTATGGAGCATAATCCGGAGTGCTTGCATCTTCCTGCTGAGACTGTAATAATTTATTTAGCAAACTTTTCTATTCTATTCATTATGTATTCACTGCTTAACAACTCCTTATAAAATCTTATCAAGCATTAGGTAAAATAAGCACTTCCTTAGGACAGCAACGTAAACAGAGCACTTCTTGTATAGGCATTTTAAAACCTAAAAAAATTTTAAAATAACATTAAGAAAAAGTGGCAATGTGTGAATTGGGAGTCACTCCTGGGACAGGGGAAGATGAGGTGAAGCAATGCCAAATCTGAAGGATTCCTTGCAATGCTAGGATCTACAGGCTCTGTCTTCTAAGGGTCTCCCCATTCCTTTCTAAATCCTCCATCTGCCTCTCATTCCCCTTCTCCCATCCCACAGAAATAAGAAAATGTTGCTGGAGGTTTAGAAGATACTTGCACTCATTTTGGTAATTTCACTGAGTGACTCAAGAATCATGTTCCTCCTTGTCTAGCCTTACAAGACTGTTTCCCTCAAGACAAAACAAAGCATACAGCTTCACACACAAACGTGTTCACACACACAGAAGAAAACCCACCACTTTTTGAAATGTTTGCTCATTCTGTGGAAAATTCTGCAACTTAACAAATGATAAGGCAGAAAAAACTTTTTGAAGCAAGATTTCCAGGCATACTTAAATTAACATAATTGTCTAGTCATCAAGATACTATGGAATTTGAATACAATTTGAAATTGCGATGAATACTAGCAAACCCTGTATTTAAAAACCACATTCACTAACTCATGTGTAGGTTATCTTTCTTCTCCTTTCTTTTTTGCATTACTATGTTAAAGTACTGCAATTTACATGGCTTTGAAAAAGCATGAAATCTATTAAGATATAAATAATAACTCTTACTTTGTCACTGTTTCTTGTAATACAGAATAGCACTGCTTCCAGGACAAAATGTAAAAACATAAAGTACTGGTTTTGACAATGATCTGAAGGGAGTTTCAGGTTAGTTTGCAGAAATGGGGTATACAATTTTGAATTACATATATGGCAATTTAGTGCCTCAATTTAGTTGAGCTATATAGTACAGTGATTCTATAGTCATTGTTTCACAAAAACAAACAACCAAAACCCAAAAAAAACCAAACAAAAAACCCCCCAAACCCCACAAACCCACTTTTATTTTATTTTATTTTATTTTATTTTATTTTATTTTATTTTATTTTATTTTATTTTATTTT
>JAVJGJ010000001.1:42599840-42621503 GCA_035590215.1 Microhierax caerulescens
TTTATTTTATTTTATTTTATTTTATTTTATTTTATTTTATTTTATTTTATTTTATTTTATTTTATTTTATTTTTTTACTATGGAAGAAAGTCACATCACTAATTCAATATCAACTCAAGGAAACACACTGCCAAATTATAAATCATAACCAGGTACAGAAGAAGAACTAAAGGTGCAGACACAAAATTCTCTCAAGGTTCCTTCATTTTTGTAGAGAAGTGATTTGACTTGCTTTGATAAACTCCTAATGTAGTGTGGAAATGGGTTTACTAGACATATAGTGAGTGTATCATCTGGTTACCTGCCAAGTAATGTAAAACTCACTGGGAATCATATTCAATGTCGATTTTGAAGTCCCAGTGAAACTAAAGGCCTGTTAGCTTAAAGGGTCAAATAACTGAACAGTGTCAAGAGGATTTCAATTATTTTCACCCCTCTACACACTCACTAAATTCTTGTTGTTCCTTGTGTGTGCTCAGGCTTGAACAGGTATTAGTTGATCCCTGCTGATTGTATTACAAACAATCATGCTAATGGAGGGGGAATGCTTGTAGGATAAGAAGCCTTTAACCTCCACTTGTCAGTTCAAAGGATGGCTGGGTTGATAGTATTCAGAGGTCCTTTATCACCTGATGGCTGCTAGATGATGTGAATGAAATAACAATGAGGGAATCCTCTTTCTAAAACACAAATCAAGCTTAGCAGAGGAAGGGTAAGGAGGTTTTTCTTTAAAGAGCTATCTGGAGCTAATTCCCCACAGCACAAGGGTACTTGGAAAACTGAGATGTACCAAAACATGTTTGCATCTACTGTACTTCTGTGAAACATAGCCATGCCCTCTGAATCTACTTGCATCCTACATGGCTCTGCTGTGCTGCTGATATTAAGCATTTAAGGCACTTCCTGATCAGTTGGAGTGTGTTCAGAGGGCTCCCTGGTATGGAGAAGAGAAGAAAAAGGACACTCAGGGAGAAATTACCAGAACCCACCTTTGTCCTTTGCCACAGATTTCTTGTGTACATCACAGGGAGTCTCACAGAGTTAGATTAATTCTACATTTCGTATGTATATTGACATCGACATTTCAGAAATTTGCTTCCAGATGAAAGAGAAAACTGAGCAAGCAGACTTCAGGGCCATGACTCTCTAAAAGTTGTGAGAAGAATCAGTCCCCTCAGAAATAATAATAAAAAAATATTCTACCAGTTGCAAGAAGTCTGCTAGAAATAACCAGCAGGAAATACTGAGCACAGTGGGACCCTTTTGTACTTTTATATGTCTCAGTGACGGCTGTTGGGACAGGTCTCCCTTTTACAGAAGTGTTTGCCATGACGGTGTGTAAAGCTGTGCCGATACCTCACAGGACTTAGGTGTCCTCTCACTTAGCAATCTAGGGAGTTCTTGTCAACTAACTGCTTCGGACAGGATGTTTTGGAAACAGACAGACAACATTTATTTGTTATTTGAATTTTCAGACTTAGGAAATGGCAAATGTGTTTGAAGCTAAACAGTCAACATTCTCAGTTTGAAGGTCTGGACTTCAGAGTTCACCCCTGGATGTTCCATACCTCAGTCTGTTTTCTGCAGAAAAAGAATAAGAATATTTCTCTGCATCCCTGGGAAGTTGAATTACCTCTTATGCAAAGGTCTAAATAAGAAGTATAATATGGCATATAAGAACCTAATTTGCATGTGCTTACAGTCATATTATACAGACTTTTCAAATAGAGCACTGATTTATTTAATGTGAAGAATGGGGGCGTGATGAAGTGGTATGATTTTATGCACATGTATTTCACCATTACACAGTGTCATAGTTTAAAAACTTAGCTTGTATGATGTATTTATGCAAACATAGCATTTTTGTAAGAAGTAGCCTTTTTTAAGTTTTATGGCTGTTCATACATTTTCTTTTGACCTCCACATAGCAGTCTAAACTGAATTTAGAACTTTGGAAAAATCAGCTGCTTAATTATTAAAACAACTCACTTTTAAAAAACTGTTCTGGCCTCTGTAACACTAAAGGCAAACCTTCCCTGTGCTTCCATGGGAGCAGAGTTAAAATTCAGAAGAGCACACTGGAAAAATTCCACTCCAGCTGGGTGTTGTTCTACAATATCTTTGTCAAATACCAAATGAATTTATCTTGTGTACAGGTGTACAGCGTGCATTATATAACCTCCACATACAACAGTGTTGCCAGTAACAGAACTTGGGGGGAAAAAAGGTCTTGGAAAGTCAGCAGACAAAAAGATGGGAAAAAGATTCAAATTGCACAGGTAGGCTAGTGCTGCAAAACCATTTTGAGAAGCCCTTTATATAAGGTAATTCATCTTCATACCAATGTGTTTGGAAGCAAATAATTTTATTTCATCTCCTTTTGACAGTGGCATTGATACAGCACATAACTGTTTGTTTGGCTCCATGTCTGAGAATGTTGCTCATAAGTAAGAGAATAAGCTCCAGCATCTCTCTGTATATCTCTACCTGTATAATTAGCATCAAGGAACAGGGCAAGCACAGAACACTGTAACCGACAACAGAGGGGGACAAAATATTGCCTAGTCTTGTCCCATTGAGTAGTTCTCCACAAACCATTAGCTGTGGCCTACATCTACGCCCAGAGAATTAATTCCTATTAATAAGAACAGCACAGCAACAAGTATAAAGTACTGAAATTTAAGTTAGAAAGTTCAAAAGAGGTTGAGGACTGACTGGGACATATAGAATGAGCTATTTTTCCCTCACTCCATTAATATATGTTGTCTGAGCTGTAACTGTATGGGGAAGTCTATAATACAGCTGCAGGTCCTTTAACTGAGCCATGTATCTCAGTATCCAAGAATAATAACATTTAACTCCTTTCCTGACAGCAAAGCTAGAGCAGGTTCTAATACTATGGGACCTGTACGTTAGCCTATGTTAGTACCCCTTCAGGTAAAAAGTTGTCTTTATCACAACTAATACGAAAAAGAAAAGTTTCTGTTAAGATCAATTTCCAATGATATGCATCTGATCCTTTATACATTTTACATGGCTATAAGAAGTAGATCTACTATTCACATATTTGGTGTTCAAATATGTAATGTGACCTGAAGTTCTTTAATGCTGTTGTACATGTGACACTATCTGAAGGAAATATACATATGTACTGGGAGAAACAACAGAGATCAAAACACATTTGAGTTTCTGCTTTGATTTACAAACCTATGTCTACTAGAGCAGTCCCAGCGGCACTTACTTATCCATGTAAGAAATCAAATAATTTGTATTAGTGAAATGGGAATTTGCAGTGATTTTCAGCCATATAGAAATACTCACTTCATTAGACACTCCTTGCATTTATTTCATGGGGGGAAGGAAAACCCAATTTATGCAAAGCATCTCCCTTCTGCAGCTTTCACTTTTATTTTCTGAAAGAGCATAGCTGATAGGAAAATCACAGATTTACATTCAAGAAAAAGAAAATTGTAATATAATTCTGAAAAAAAAATAATTAGCAGATGTTCTCTTTCACATTTTCTCTGCACCGGGAAAGCAATGAGAAGCTGATAACAGATCTATGTTAGATTTTAAGTTTTGCAGTCAACTTTCTGACCAAATAGACTCTACTGCTGTTACTCATCACTAGATGGACCCAAGTTTCCCCTGCAATACAGTGTGATGCATATGTGAATGCACGTTCTCTGCAGGTGTTCATCCTTCTGGAAGAAAATCAGTAAGGTTCTGGTATACCACCATAGCCTTTCCCTGATATGTTTGATTGGGAAAACAACCATTACCTGAAGAACATGAGGTTTGTTTTTATCCTTCCCTTGGACAGATACTCATGACGTCATCTGCAATGGTTTGAAAATTATGCCAGCTAGAATGGCAGTAATAAGCATAATGACTAAGATGATTTAGCTGTTTCCTTCACATGTAGGGAGGGGGTTGCTTCCCTAAGATAAAATATTGGAAATATGGTAAAAATACTGCCAGCTTCAAAAGCAGGTTTAATTTACCTCTCAGTTATCCTGAAGTAGGAGTCTCTAGAACATGAGTCAAACTTGGAACTATAATAGCCTCAAGGTTAGACTGGACTCTAGCCTTTACCACTTGTGTCTGAGGGCAGCTTTTAAGTACCTCCTGTAAGAGTGTCAACAGAGTGTTTCTAAGCATAAAGTTAATACAATACTTTAAACATTTTGAAAGATTCTGATTCCTCTTTCCCTAGTGGTTATATGCCTCTCCACTGTGACTGCAGTCTGCAGTCATGCTTGCTAGGCTGCCTTACCGACATTAAAGCAAGGGTCTCAAACTATTTTTCCCTTTGATGAACTAAGTTTTTTTACAGCCTCTGTTTCTAATCATCATAACCAGAGAATTAAATACTTCTCTTTTAGACCACTGCAACATATTCCAGGTGATTAATGATGAAGATGACCAGAAAACCCCATGTGATTCCTGTCTGACAGGAAGAGAAGATGAATGAATGACAATTAAACTTACATGCCACCCTCTTGTCCTCTGTCAGTCTGCTTCTGGGAAAGCATGATACAGAATATAGGACACTATAAAAATATCTGTAGTCAGATACTCCAGCCATAACTATGCAAGATTTAGACTCATATATGCTTTGTAGCAAAAAACTTTCCATCTATTCTGATTGTACTTTGTGAAAGGAATGAGACATATTGAAATCAATTTGTGGCTGGACTGTTTTGTATGTGCATAGAAACATAAGTTTGAAATGGAAAGGAATGATCTTCAACATTGATTCATTTAGTCAATACTTTTTCAACAGCTGGTCTTTCTTTTGCTGCAGAACTTATTTCTTTAGCAAAATTCTGAATTGGCTCAACCATGTCCTTCCTATGATCACAGTTGTTCACCAAATCCAGAAGGTTGAGCAAACTGAAAAACTATTAAAACAGAAAGATTCAACATACATTTTAGGACAGCTATCCAAATATAAGGTCCCAACACTTCTGAAGTCTGTGCTAACTGTTACATTCCTGCATAAACCAGAACTGGGAAAAGTTCCACTACTTTGGGAATCTTAAAATTACAGAAAAACTAAAGCCACACTATCCATTCCTGGGACTGTTTCTAATAGTCTTACAACCCATGAAGTAAGTAAACTTCATGGCTCAATAATTGATTTGCTTATTCAAAAATGTTTTTATCTTCCTTTCCTTTTTTTTTTTTTTGTCATTACATTCTTTAGTTTATGACATTTTATGCAATATCCAGATTTGTTTGCACATGGCAGTTGGAACTTTATCTGGAAGATTAGATTTACAGATATCTGAGCAAGCTACTTCATCAAAATCCCTGTGAGACAGTGGGGTCTACACAAGACCAAGGAAAGCTTCTTTTTAAAAAGGAGTCATATATCCTTTTCAAACAAAGCCTACAAGTATCCCAGCCCCCAAAAGTCATATTGTTAATGAAAAGTTCTTTGGGAGTCAACAACAACCACCACCCTCTTTTTTTTTTTTTTTTAGTTCATTATTTAACATGAGAAATCGTAAAATTTGAAGAGAGCTTTGGGAAATACAAATTTAAGTACCTTGCAGCCAATGAGCTGAAAATACATTATGCAGTGCCTGCAAAAGTATCATCTCAGGCATATAAATTGTCTAAAATACACATTAAACAAGTGGTCTAAGTAGCCATGTCTAGAGCAAGAATTAAATGTTGGCTGAATTCAGGCAGAATGTGTAAGATTATGGATGAAGCACTTTGTAGGGTGTAAGAATCAATGGCTTAAGTAGTTAATGTACTGTTGGCCTCATGAATATGAAGTCTGGTCTGAAGAGAAGACTAGGAGGAGGGTGGATTAAATAAACTTGATGGAGAAAGAAATTTGCTAGGAATTATATACTCTAATATATTGAACCGTGGAAATCAATAATGTACTACTCAGGCAGTGAAGTCAACTGATAGAGTACTAGCAAAAACCTCATCTGACTGAGAAAGCATTAAAACAAACCTTGTTGGAGAGAAATGAATGGCAAAAGGTAATAAGCAGCACAAAAAAACCCAACCCCAAACTAAGGAATAGTAAGGAAGTATGAAGCATTATCTGGGTTGAATGTGAACCATGACTGAGTGATAAAAGGGTCATCTGGCATGCTGAGAAGGCAAAAAGTGATCTGAGAATAGGAAGCTAATGAGCACCGTAGATCACACTGGATAAGAAGATACATGGAGGTGTGATAATACAGGCAGCTAGGGATGGCATTAGCATAAAGAGGTGATAAAAGTATGCAATTGGGAAAGGAGACTGTAAAAATCTAAAGATAAATCTGATAATAAACAAGTACCAATATACTTGACTGAAAGAAAAGGAAGGAAAAAACTTTGCATGTGCACAGACTTAAAGAATTTAAGTATCTTGTGAAGATTACGGTGGTTCAAATTCAATACTGTAAACAAGTTAAGCCAGGTCTTGACTTAAGCAGAAACAGGTCCTGCCATGAGCAGCATCTCTGTAAGAAGCCATAATGTCAGAAAGAAGCCACAGCTGGTTGATGTCTGGGAATATTAAAGATTCCTTTGCAGAGTGAGCCAGGTGTGATCTCAGCTGCTCTGCAGCCACCCCAGAAATAACCTTGTCCGTTCTCTGTTTTAGCCATAGTAGATGAATGCAAAACTGCATACTAAAAGACCATCTGGTTAAAACTGTTATGTCTTGCTTATTTTGAATGTTTGAAAGTCACTACAGGAAATTTCCTGTGTACATTTTTTTTATAGAACATTAAAAGTAACATGCCTTGCAGAAGAAATTCAAATAAAAAAATCACCATACCCTAACCATCTCCACATTCCAACAAACAATGCTGAACTCCACTCATAAGAGGGATCAATAAATCTCTTCCAAAAAAATTCCAAACCCCAAAGCCAACACCGAACACATGCCATTGGAAACAGTCACTTCAGTCTGAATCAAACATTGAAGTTTAGGAAGTTGTCTTATAAAGGCAAGTTTCATTTTATCACATACACATGCCACCTGAGATTGAAATTCAAGGATAAATAAATAAAACCCATCACAACTACTCTACTGTCTCATGAAATCTGCACTGAATAAACCTGCTAAAAATCTCATTATTGCAAGCCAAACAATATCTCTATGGGATGCGTAGGCATTATTTTTTTTGGTTAGATTAGGGGAACCAGCACGTGCAGCCAGAGGTGAAATTATCCTTCCTGCTGTCATAATATTAATAGACATAAGAGTAATTTAAATTCAAGCATTCCTCCTAACACTGAGTCCATTTTAGATGATTAAATTCACAAAGACTGGTAGTGAAAGAAACTGTTGGTTGGAAAAGAAATTACAAATGTTTTTCACTAAGGCAAGCCATTTCTTTAGTGTAACCCTGACATGCAAAGCAGAAAGGACTGGATTTCAGGGAAAGTTCATTTGCTCCACAGACCATGACCTGATCATGCCCACGGGTGCCCAGAAAGATGGAGAAGACATTGGGTATAGGCTGCAACAATTGCCCTGGACCGTGACTTCCATAAACTGGGCAATATGGGCCATGAATTCCCTATACCAATTTAGAAATTTGGTTGCATTTAAGAGCACATGGATTCAGGAGTGAAGTATTTCTGAGTTATCAGCACTGCTCTGATTCACTTCTGTTTTGACTGTTATAATACTTTTTCCATTGAAATCACAGCAAAATTCCAAATAATTTTGATAGAGAAAAGATAGGTCAAACGCTATGCATGTTTGAAAGCACCCCAACTAAAAATGCTTTACTAAGCTTTTATAATTTTGTAGATCATTGTTTAAGCATATAATCCTGCAGGTAAGAACATTTTGTCATTTACAGGAAGAGTCTGATCACCTGTACCCTGTGACTCGAAGAGTAAAAGGAGTCACACTGAAGCAGGAGAGTTGCACCAGCAATAACTCTGGGCTTTATTTTCTGAAATGATCAGACATCTCAAGTACGTCACATGTACTCTGGCACTGTTTGCTATTCACCAATTACTTATCTTTTATAACAGTTGTAATTCATCCCAGGGTTATACTTTCTCACATGTAGGTTGAGATACTAAAGGTCAGACTTTTGCTTAGAAAATATAGTGCCTTAGCAAGTATGAAGAATGTTATTTCATTAAACAAATATGCCCATGTGTGAATGTCTGCATATATACAAGCTAAATCTTGAGATAATTTCAGTTAGGCTTTTGTTGCGTTTTGTTTTACAGTAGCCTCGAAGAATCCAAAAAGAGATTGTAATCCCATTGCAACAGGCTTTTTTAAAGAAAGTGAACCTCCTCTGTCCTGGGTGAGCTTCAAATCTTCATAAAGATAAGTAAAAGCTAGAGAGGAAATATGGAGAATTGCAAAACGGTGGTGGAAGAAGGTCAGGAGCTTTTACTTCACTACTTAAAAACTTCCCTGCTTTTACTTCATTACTTAAAAATACTGTTTCAATTCAAAGCCACTATATCCTTTATAATCAACAGGTAGAGAGAAGTAAATCACACCTGAAAGTAGATGTCTTCGGTCAAGTGAACTGTCCTGTTGAAGTACTTCGGGCAATCACTTCAGATACATCTAATGTTTAAATCCCCCTTGCGAAAGATGAATTTAGCCCCAACTTCTCAGGGTCCTAATCCAGTGCCCTACCAGTTGGATAATTCAGCTTCTCCTTCTAACATTTATTTTATTTTATAGAGTTAGGATAAGATAATAAGGGTTTTGTGAGAGTGAGTTCCCTCAGGTTGTTGTTCCTTTAGGTACGACCAAACTGGCTATATATATTTTATCCAATTATATTCAGTTAGTGCTGTGGTATGGAGAATCTGCACAGGCTGCTACAGTTCTTGTTTGATTACTTTGGTAGACTGACAAAAGATATTTCTCACTCTCAGACCAATTCCACTGAACATGCTCCAGTAATTTTTCTGCAAAAACAGAGTTTGTGTATAAGGACACTGATATACTTTATTTTTCTTTACTTTATTAAACCCATATTTAATTCTAGAAAATCCCAGCTGCTGCTGCATGCTAGCTAGTACAGAGGATCATTTCCATTTGAGTGTTGAATCAGACATTACACACCAAAACTATTAAAATCTCATTGCTATCACTATGATCAGCATTCTGGATTAGTAATGAGTCTAAGGAACAGGTGAACAATTAGAATTTAAGGTACATATGCCACCCTGCATTTAAAATTGTTTTTGGGGTTATTCTTCTCAAGGATACTGAATCAGACTGATCTTCACCATCACAGCTCTAAGACTCTGATGATGAACAAGCAATAATGTAGAGAAAAAAAGGGAGAATGGACAGCTTTGAAAAGAGCTTTATGGTTCATTGACATGAAAACTAAAGGCTGAGAGCAATATACTGATGGATATTTTCCCATTTTGTGACTTGACACAGCTTGTATTACTTTGGGGTTTTAATTGGAAATTGAGTATATTTTTCTACTCTAAAAGTATACACCAGTATGTATCAGACAAGGCAGAAGAGGTAAAATGATAATGACCTTGAAGGCAGAATTTCAATTTAGAGGTAGCTCTTTTCCACTTTAATGACTTTTATAGAAAGTGCAGACAGTAGGATTTAATCATTCAGCACTGTTACCCATATAAAAGTGATGGTGACTTCTAAAGCAGTTCATTTGATAATGAAGCATCAGGAAAAGTATTTGTATGCAAGAGAGGACAGAAGCTGATGTAGCACAGAAAAAGTCAGAAGCCTTTTACTCTCCAGAGGTAAATTCATAAAGATTGCCCTTCAGTAAACAGAATAGTAAAGTGCTCTGACTGCCAACTTTTCACATTTGTGCTGTGAGTGACAGAAACTGATGAGATGTATTTGGTAATTAGGGATGTAATTTAAATTTTACTGAGTTTATGAGAATTTGATGTTAAATTCCCTAAACATTGGCAATAACACGTCCTTCAGTGTGATTATGTCATGAGTCTGAAGGCATCTAAATCACCCACTATTCACAAACCACCTGGCCATATTTTATAGGTTTTCTCCACCAGTGAAAGCAAAATACTCCATGGAAACCTAGGGAACACAGGAAATAGTCCAGTCTCCCAGCAACTGTAATTACTAATCTTACTTTCCTAAACCAGATAGCCAGGTCTAGTCTGTTCATGCAGTGCATTTAGACTTCTGATTCTGACAGGAGAAAAAAAAGAAAGGACTGGGGGTGACAGTGGGAACCCACCCAGAAGGGAAGGATTTGCAAACACTTTAAGGAAGGTGGGAACATTGTCAGCATTGAGGTTTTTATATTCAGTGCCTCTAGATGGATTTTGTAAAAGTATTTTTTAAGCAGAAAGCTGTTTCAGGAAAAGAGAGGTGAGTACCATCAAACATACTCAAATCTGTATATTCCATCCATAAGTAATAGGAAAAGGACCTGGCACCTCTGCCCTTCTAACCACTACTGCTTCTCAGCTCATAGCTATGGAAGTTCACTTGTTTAAGTTGACATATACAATTAATTGCATTAAAGTACAAAACTGATAATTATATATTAGAGCAGTAGGCAATCACTTATAAAATCATTAAATGGCAGTCACTTTCTTGCCAGGGATAGTCAATCCTTATTTTTTACTGATGAGTGGTGGGCAGAGGAAGAAGGGGGAAAAAAGTGGTTCTGTATGCAAGATTGTTACTAAGATTTCTTGCTGGTAGCAACTGAAAGAAAGAACAATCACTTCACAAGCAAAACCCCAGCCAAAGCCATTATGATCCTCAGATTTGCAGGCACTTCAGGCACTGTCAATGAATACTGAATCCAAACTCTCTGGCAGATGCCAAGCCAATCAATCTAAAGGAGCAAGTCCTGTAAATAGTAAAATAAATACATTGAAGAAATAGCCACCTATAGACAAGAAGGAATCCAGTCTCCAACTTAGAAACCCTACCTTGCTCACCACTGAAAGGCATGTCATGGTCGTGTTTTTTTCTTATGTTCCCTCCTTGAGCAGAAATGTTGACCATAGTGAGAAACATAAGATTACACTGTTAAGGCTGCTAGAAACTCTGATCTGATCCAGGAGGGCAAGACTTCAAACACTGTATTCTCATTTTTCTCTTCAAACTGTGGCTTTTTATAGGGGATTCAACTCATATTTATTAAAATGTTCACAAGAGGTGAACAGAAAATACACATTGACAAAATATTCTGCTGGAGCTGTTGGCTCAATGTCAGGTCAGCTATTAAGCTCCGAGGAGCTAATCAATACAGCTCTGGCATTACAATGAAAAAGGCAGTATCTGCTATAAATTTTCACTTATGTGATCCCAGTGAGATGGAACAAAATTTAGTAAGGGTTAATCTTGACCCTTTGATCCCTCCTTACCTTTTAATACCTTTGAAATACAAAACTATTAGTCTTTTTCAAGTTTAAGGACAGAGACTACTCCCTGGAGTTGATCTCTATTTGTCTGTCCTTTCATGTCACTTTGGAACACTCCAACTATTATGTCATAATTTTTCTACTTCCTTTTTCACATGCACTTGATACTCCATCACACCATGGTAGAGAGACACTTGTAACGTGATTATTCTAATGAAGTCTACAGATTCTCCCTCTGAGAAGGATCACTTCTATAGCTGAACCATCCTAGTGTTAGTTGCGGGGTAATGCTAAGCTCCCAGAACACACTCTAAGCTGCTAGCTTCTGCCTATCCCCAGCACATATTTTTTATTTCAAATAATCTATGCAAGATGGCACACTTCAGATACCAAATAGTAACTTCTGGTTACCAAACCTGTTTGTTTCGGTTTGTTCCTGATGTCTTTTCTTGGATGGGTCTGGACAGGAAGACATCAGTCTGAAGTTATTTTAAGTTTGGAAGCCAGAATGTGAGACAGAAAGTGATGTTAGTAAATATAATTGAAAATAAGTTTAGGAGTTTCATTGATTTTTATTTATTTATTTATCTGCAAAAATAGCAAGGAATAAGACAAAGTCTATGTGTTCAGACATTTGGCATCTCTTTAAAGATGGGAAGAGGATATGATATTGGCAACCTCAGCAAAGCCAGCCTTCCAGTTAGAGTAGGATTGCTGAACATCACATAACAAACAAATAAGTGTATGAAAAGAATCCAGGTTTCTTCAGAACAAAACTAAAAACTGAACTTATTCTGAGTTCATCCAGGTGACCTGCAACCTTATTGGGAATAACAACTATGTCTGACTTTGCTGTTTATACTGTTTAGCATGACATGTGGGCTAAACAGGACAACTCACAAAGTAATTAACGATTCAGCTACATATCATTTCAACAAACAGAAGATGACGCAGTCCAGCAGAACCTTCATCACAATTTGACCTAACAGGATTTGACACTGCCTTATGTTTGCTTCGGCACTTTTCAAGCTACTATTGTACAACACAAAAGATTGTCACTGCACTGAATGGAGACTTGGGTTGCGTTGTCACGATCACATGGCTAATTCCCTGTTACCACACTGCTACTGGGCACAAAAGATAATTTTAAGATTAAGCTGTACTTCATGCTGGTGATCAGGGCCAGTTTAGCTATCCCAAACACTTATGCAACCAGGAAAGTGGAAGAAAAAGTTTCCATGGGGCTTAGGGTCTGGACTCTGTGCTGCTTGTTGCCTACACATTGTTATTCTGAAACAAGATTCTCACAAGTAGCATAGCTTAGGTTTTTGGCGAGTAGGACTAAGTTCAATCCTTTGAAATAAAGCAGTACTTGTAACCTGAGACAACTGGATCCTAACAGCAAAGCTGGCCTGATTTAAGCCAGCATTAGGGTGAAGAGACCAGTTTCCCCCACGGTGCCATCCAGAAGTTTTTTCCTTCTTTCACCTTAATATATGACATTTATAGATTGTATACCCTTCAGGCCTGAATCTTGCTAGCTCTTTCTACAGCAAAGGCAGGAAAACTCTGTAATCCACAGTTTAAAGGACTTTTCACAGCCTTCACCAGGGGAGGATACCATTCACAGGAAAATTATAACTCCACAAGTAAAGAGGAAGCTCAACCTATGTTCAGTTGTCTATCAAAAACAAAAGAAAGGGGGTAATTTTGGCTACCGATCCTCTCTGGAAGCTGTGTTGACAATGGGCTTGTGCTTCTGCATGGTGAGAAGAAACAGTAACATTGCCAGCAAACCACTGACAGCTCCTCTGCAGGGAATGCTCCTGCAAGCGTGGGAAGGAGCACGCAAATGTATCTGTAGATATTTGTATTCTCTGCTACCAATGTTTATGACTCTCCCCTTCCCCCCTCTAGTGCATTGCTTCAGTCATTGATAAGTGGTTTCACAAGAGAAAATCATACACATATATGTGAATCTATGCACTTAAAATTGTATTTTCTAATAAAAGTAAAAGCATTGCAGAAGAAATACCCTTTTGTGCAGAGAAGAAAATGACAGATCCCAAGTACACTTCAGTTCTTCTTCCCTCTACCCCAATTCATATTTTAATCTTCATTTACAGCAATAAGGAGGTGTATAATAAACTACTCCATGATGTACACCAGCTTCCATGCATTAACTTCTGCTTTTTTATTCAGAGACTTATTAGCAGAAGGCATAACATTCCTTACTTTTCGCTGTTGTGAGAAGAGCTGCTTATTTGCTTAGAGACAAAATCTGAACCTTCTTCTCTGAGGAAATAAATTGGCCATCTACCTGATTGTTTTACTAGATTGAGTTTTCTGCCTCATGTCTCCTTGAATAATTAATTGCATAAAGTAACCTGCTTGCATGTTCACTTCTCTAATGTGCATTTTTCAGTTCCTACTACAAAGGATCATTTCACTGGATGATGTGAGAGAATTATAGTGAGGGAATGTCACATCACAAAAGAATAAGGACAGACAAAACAAACAAAGCTTTTTTAAGAAAAGCTGTCATTTATACTACTGCAAATTCTACCTGACCTCCCAGGCCTTTAGTATAATTCCTTTAAATTCTGCACTGGAGGCTGTCCTGTAGGCCTTAAGTTTTGCTCAAAATGAAGGAAAATGCCATCAGGGGACCAGATAGCTTTTACCTTTTAAAAGGTTTTGCTTATTCACTTTGCCACATGGTCCTTCAGTCTGGCTCTTCCCTTTGGTATGAGTTTTCCCCTTAACTCCTCTCACTTCCCCTCTCTGCCAAAACCCTACAAAAAAGGTGGCATAACTGGAGGCACCACCAGTCAGGTCAATGCATAGTACAGCCTTATTCCCCTTGTTATACACCATAGATAAAAATTACTGAAATTCAGTGTTGAAGTTGCCATTATCATCCAGTCTTGTGAGAGAGCAGGTCTATCATAGTTTAGTGAGCTACTCAATCAACTATGGGTCAAGTCTATCACTTTAGGGTTCATACTCTCTGAACTATATTTACTGAAATCATTAACTTGATCTCTGTGCCTATAATGTCAACCTGCAAAGCAAATGGTGATCTGTGTCCCAGTTCCAATTCATATGCTGCACATATATCATAGTCACTTAGTGCCTTTACCCTATTGGAATGCAGCAAATAGCACCAACACTAGTTAAGATAACAGTGATGGTATTTTCTTCTAAAAATATACTAAACATCAGAAAGCTATGTAACATTGCATTTTCAGTTGGTTTTTTTTCTCCTCCATAAAACAGTATATATTTTGCAAAAAGGTGTTTATGAAATAAAAGTCCAAGAAGAAAACTGAAAAAAATTTAAACCTGCAGTAAATATATCTCATGCCCCTTCCACTGCTAAAAGCAATCATATTTTTTTTTAAAGAAAAAAAAAAGGTCAAAGCACATAAAATCATGTAAGTGTACCCAATTATTAGAATGACACTGGTATTTACAATGGGACACTACAAAGTAGTACACTGTAAATGCACAGCTTGATGTTGCAGATAAGTATCTGTCCATTATAATACATGTATAGGTCTTAATCTAGGAACAGAAGCTAAGTTATCAGTTGATGGCATGCATACTGCCATCATACAAATCAAAATGTGAAACTGGGAAACAAGACAGGAGGTACAAAAATCTTCATGAACCAACATGAAATTCACTGTTATCTGTTATCCATCTTGGTGCAGAAGGAACTGTTATAACATGTAAAGGGAAGATTGTCTTAAACTAGAGAAATTATTTTTTCCAGACACACACAGAGAAAATATGATGCGGTCTAAAATCCACAGTTTAATGGTATAGTGACAGTGGAAAGAATTTTGCTTCCTGTAGGATTTCAGATGAAATAAGGATTCCAGGCAGATATTGGCCTACTATTCATGAATAACTCATTTTATCAGTACTTGCTGATGTATGGGTTCAAATGCACCATGCTAACCCATCACTATGCACAATCAATGAGTTAGCAGGACAAACATCCCTCCTTTAATAAATTACAGCACTGCATGTTTTGATTCTGGATTCCCTAGCTGCTAATGTGTTTCTCGCAGTGGGGTAGAATAGATGTTCTCAGTTCGCTGAACTGTAAAATCAAATAGATTATGATATGTGTGCATAAAAAGTTAGAGATATCAAAATTTGGATTTTTATGTTGCACTGCAGAATCTTATTACATTTTATTAGACTTAATGCATTATACTATTATATCTAAATACTAAGGTTATTAAAGTTTTTTTTCCTAAATGCTGCAAAAGTTTGAATTCTTTACTATACCCCTTAAAAACCGAAAAAACAAAACCAAAAAACAACCACACATTCTCTTCAAAGTACTTGTTTTGGAAAAGACATTTTGCAGCAGTTTAGGATATAGTGAATTGAAAGTATTATGTTAGGAGAAATGAAGGTGGGGCAGGAAAGATTGCTAAATGCCCTTTTTTTCCCCTCAATAAAAGTCTCAATTCCTTTCAAATCTTTCAACAGTATACACACCCTCCATAACTTCATTTCCAGAGATATCATTTATGTCGAACAGTAGAAAAAATTGCTATTTCCATAAGACTTCATCATCTAAGCAGAGCTACAATTTTATTGTCAAAGTAGCCATAGAGTACATAGCATATCAAGAATAAAATATAAGGTTAGGGACCATATTTCCTCAGGCTGCTAAAAATTAGAAAATGGATTAGGTGCCTCAGCTATTCCTACAAAATAAGGGAGGACACATGACCAATTTGTCTTATCCTTATTTTACACTTTTGGCAGATCAACATCTTCCTCAAACATTGTTTTTTTTTGTTGTGGTCAGGGTTTCTTCAATGTCACAGATTAGTTTATCAAAATAATCATTGGAAAGCTTAATGTCCCCATAAAACTAGTGTTGAATTGCAGTACTAATAGAAAACTGTCTTTTACTTACAATACAGCTGAACATTCACAGATGATTCACATCACCAGTTTCCCTTCCTCTGTGTTTTACAACCATGTTTTCATGTGACTTTGAATAGTTCTGCTGTGATGTTTTCATGTATTATTTACAGACTTCATATACCACTGGGGAAACAAACAAATGATATTCCCATTTAAATATAAATCAACACTATTCTTTTGTACAGTTAGTTTAGTAATAAGGAAATGTGTTTCTTTGACTTCTCTGGATATCAGAGAGTTTGGTTTACTCCTAGAAGAAAATAGCCCAAACCGCGAAAGAGATCTGAAATCAGTTTTTACCATGGAATAATCCTGAAGACACCTGGAAGTGATGGACAACCTTTATATATGTCTTGACTCATATCTACCTTAAAATGGTGGAATTACCTATGTGCTTTTATATTTTAATCAAAGCATAAAAGATAAAGACAACTTAGTTTGACATGAGAAACTGGCACCAACTCACATGTCCAACTCTTCCTAGAACAAGCTACCCTACTGACAAAAACAATTAAATATATTATCCAATGTTAGTGCAGTGCAAAAGAATCCATCCGGTAAGAAGCAAGTGGAGACAAACGAAAGATTTAAATAGCCCACGGATAATTGACTAACAATCAGGGCTGATGTTTGATAGTTTTGGTAATTTCATTACCTGCATGCTCTGACCCCTCCATTTGACTAAATAGCACTAAATACTCTGTCCTATAATACAGCTGAAAAAGCTCCCCTGAATATAGTGAAATAGAATAAAGTCCAACTTCCTCGGAAAATGCAAAAAAAAGCCCAAAACCAAACCCAACCAACTAACCAACCAACCAAACAAACAAAAAAAAAAACCCAATCACCACCAAACCAATACCAAACTGAATAGGCTTATGCAAAAAGTTTTTGTGTTGAATAATGCTCCCCAGCGAATACAAAAAGCTGTTCATAAAAGGATTATAAAAAGTTATAAACTAGAACAGTGAAAATCTGCGCAAAAGTTCACTGGTCATCACCATCATACCCCTTCATGCTTCTGATACAAAGCAGCTGTAAAATAGTTATTTGGGAATGGCAAGCAAAACACTTTGAGAAGAAAACCTTAAAAACGTGATAGAGATTGATACATCAGTAGTGGCTCCAACAGAGCAATAGAAGGGATGTTTCTATCATTGGTGGAATCACACAGAGATACTGGTCTTCGCATGGAGGTCAATACATCATCCATACTGGTGCTGTGCAAGAAGGTATATAAAAAGTCCAAGGTTAACATACCTTGAAAGCAGCTAACTTGTATAAACAATTTTGTATGCTTATCAAGTTAGCTGCTTACAAGGCTCCTTTTATTGTCTATTACTGATGCATGGTATCTGCATTAGGGATATGTGTATTTAACTGGGAGTCAGATACCAATACACAGCCAAAGGAATTGTCCAAGAAGCAAGGAATTGTCTCCCTCTAAAGTTTTTGATCTTAACTTCCCTCAAGAAAGATAAAAGTGATGGGAAGTGACAGTAACAGAAGTTTCTACTGAGCAATGTTCAAAAGTAGTGACTTTTTTCTATTCCCTGGTGTACCAGCCTGAGTGATTTTCAGTGATCTTATTGCTTTCTGGTTTCTCCAGTTTCTTCTCTTGATAGTCAACACAATTCCCTTTGCCATTTTTGCTGCGTCTGACCAAACATAGATTGATATGTCATCCAGATTTTGATTAAAGTTTGCATAGTTTAAAGATGCTGTCCTTCAGGAAAAGACCAATTGCTAAGAGACACTAGATACAAAGACCTGGTTGAACTTCAGCTTAAATGAAAGCTTCAGTCTGCAAAGTTTGCTGCCTTTAAAAGAAACTTTCTAAGAATAATTTGAGAAAACACCCAATAACAGCCTGTAGATTTGTATAGAATAAGAAATTTAAAATTTGTACCAAGAAGTTGTGGGAAGTCCCACTGTTGCGTGCAGACAACCCACTGAATTGCTGCAGTGTTGAGATTACAGTGTGCACTTGTGAAATGTTAATTCCTGTCACATTAATTTAAAAAAAAAACCCAACAACTCAAAACCAGTGTGCTGCATTTTGATAATCACATATGAAATGTCACAGTGTGGGCAACTGCCCTGTGTAATACATCACTTTTCTGTTTAGTCAGAAAGTGATAAAAAGGGCACAAGAAAATAATAGATGATACGCTTAATTTTTAACACTTCTTTATGGAGAAAAAAGAACCTGGAAGACCTTCCAAGCCATCTGTTATCCGAACATGTCAGATTGTTGCAGATGAGAGACAGTTTACTTTTTAATACCAGAAGAAATTTATAGGAATTCTGAGCAAAGTTTAGTTCAAAACATATGGTAGTATCCATAATGCACCTGTTTTAGTGTTCAGCATTCATTACTTTGTAGATTTAATAGTTTGTCCATTATTAGTCTTTTCAGCTGCAAGATAATCATCAGATGTGTTTTAATGAAAGCTGTACAAGTCAAAATGATTCAATTATGAATTAAAACAAATTACGCATTAAACTTATCAAATGAATAGAATTTAAATATTTTAGGCTTGTATATAATATTTTGTAATAGTACAATTTGCTTCAAGTGGCATATAATTCATACTGAAAAAGGAACTCTTCTTTTTTTTTTACATTTAAATAATACAGCTATATTATAAATTCAGCAAGGCTAACACATGCAGCTTTTCTAATCCATTAACAAAAGCAAATTATTGCACACTTGCATCCAGGGTAGAATACAAGCACTTCTAGGAACTATAAAACTTGAATTTAAGAAATAGTGTCAAGCTGAAAGTCACATAACTAACTTCCTGACTAATTGTCTTGTTTGTAATTAATAGATTGTTTGTTGAGTTTGTTTTCATTCAGTTTCTATTCACTGCACCGTTACTTTTACGTCTGGCTTCCCAGAGAGAAGATGCAAGTACCACTGAAGAGTTTTTATGTATAACCAAAACACCCACAAACCTATCAGCCTGTGTTGCAGGTAGACAAACATGACAGGCTTTGGGACTCAGGAGAGATCTCCTTCCCAGGCTGCTAGAGCCAGACTGGTAGAGCCTGAGAGGCAGGGGATTCCCCCTATCCCTCTCTGATGGATGGGAGTCCCGTGGTTTGCATTTTCAGGTCTAGCCAACAAAGCTGAGCACATGCTCCAAAGATGCAAACACACATGCATAAAATACACACAGCCAACAACACAGATAGATTGACAGAGACCAAGAACAGTGCTTTCACTGGCAGCCACATTACCACAGGGCACTGTCACACACACACCAGCACAGCCTGACCCCATTTCTCCTCTCCAGCTGGCCAAGACTGCAGCTTGCTAAGCAAAGCAAGCACACTCACATTCATGGATGCCTAGAATACCAGCACCGACTTTTAAGGCCCCTTTCCCAGCTACTCTCTCAGACCTCAGTTCTTCCCAGGGAAGTCTCCTTTTCTCACTGGCTAGACCAGCTTGAAGTTGGAAAGCAGAACATCAACGCAGGCTTACACACACACCAGGTCTCTACGGCATCCAGTCTCAGGTGCGATCCGTACAGCAGCACTCAGACCATGGTGCATCCAGTTGCTGGGCATCCAGATCTCATATCCTACTCCCTGAGTCAGTCCAACCTGAGAATGACTTAGCACATCAGGCACATAAAAAGCATACTCACACCAAAAATACTTAGGATTAATTATTACTTTAATAAGAAGCTAGGACAGACTGTGGTGATCAGGCACTGGTCTCAGCCAGGAAAACATAGTGACCAGCAGCTTGCTTACATGCAACCAACCCCTTTTATTCAGCTCACTCTCCATTTTCCCATGCCTGTACTTCTTCCAGACTGCTGTGCATCTCTGTTCTCCCAAATTAACAACCCTGCCATAATCACTTCTCTCCCATTGGTCCTAGTTTTGCTACATCTGTATCCAAATTTATGATGTGTTTACCTAGGTGATCTAGGCATTAAACAATATTATGGATATAGTTAATTTGGTACTCGTCCCTTACAATTGCTGTTTAATCATCTGAAGTTTGCCTGTTCAAAACTCTTCCCTAATTGACTAACAGATCTGTCCATTCCTCAGGGCACTACCTGTAAATTTGATCAGCTTCTCACACTTCAGTAGGTCTTATATTCTTGTAAGGCAAACAAAGGCCATTTTGAGAACCAAAAGGAGTCAGTGCTTGATGGTTGGTGTTTAGCTTCAGTTTCTTTCTTAGCACTGTGCTAAGTTAAAGCTTCCATTGAGATCTAATTCATATAATAAGAGCTATAACCCCCCAACTTTTGGATCAGAGAATATTTCTACCTACATCAAAATTTCTGCTCCAAGACAGAATTGAGCAGGAATAGGATAGTCACTAGCCCTGTGTTATCAGATTCAGGTGGTATGTTAAGGAGCCAGGTAAAAGCCTCTTGTCTGAACCAGCCATCACAAAGAACTGAAGCCGGTTCTCACACAAGCTGGACTTCTCCCTTAGTCACCATCCAACCATGAAAAGTAACACTTTCACTGAAATGCAGAAGTTTTGAAACCTTAACACGTTTTTCATAGAACTACAATATTACTTTCACCCTGAATATTGGTAGTGCATTTTTCTTATTTTACAGAACAGAGGAGCTATACACAAAAAGTGACCAGATAAAGCCAGTTGTTCCCCCCAGGTTGATTACTTCTGTGTAAACAAAAATGCATTTGCACACTTTGTGCTGCTGCTGAATGCCTAAACAACATATTGCCCATGGAAAATAATCTTTGACAAAGGTTAGGATGCTTCTAGCAATACTGAAAGCTTCCATCACATTTGTCAGCAGGGTGAAAAAGGTCATCCCTCCCCATCCACTCAGCACTGGTGAGGCCACAGCTAGAGTACTGTCTCCAGTTCTGGGCTCCCCAGTACAAGACAGATATGGAGGTAGTGGAGAGAAGCCACTGAAAAGCCACAAATTTGATGAAGGGACTGAGCAACTCTCCTCAGAGAAAGGGCTGAGAGAGCTGGAACTGTTCAGTCTAGAGAAGAGAAGGTTTGAGGGGGATCTTATTAACGTGTCTGAATACCTGACAGGAAGGTGCAAAGAGAAAGGAGCTAGGCTCTTTGCATTGATGCTCAGTGACAGGACCAGAGGCAAAGGACACAAACTGAAACATAGCAGGGTTCATCTGGAAGTCAGGAAACACTTTTTCGACTGTTAGAGCAACTAAGCACTGGCACAGGCTGCCCGGAGAGGTTGTGGAGTCTCCACCCTTGGAGATATTCAAAAGCTGCCTGAACACAGCCCTGAGCTAGTAGCTCTAGGTGGTCCTGCTAGAGTAGGGCGGTTGGACCAGGTGACTTCCTAAGGTCCCTTCAAACCTCAACCGCTCTGTGATTTA
>JAVJGJ010000001.1:42621603-42649573 GCA_035590215.1 Microhierax caerulescens
CCGCTCTGTGATTTATTTTACGTAATGTACTACTTGAATTTCCCATCCCTTCCCACTAGCTGAACAAGAGAAAAAATAAGAAATGTTATACTTGCTTATCATGTTGAATTCTTATAAAGGTTTTCAGCTTTAAATCTGTCATTAAATACTAAGTCATTTCTATAACTTAGATTAATGGGATTTTTAAATGCATTTAAAGTAAAATCAGGTTAACATTAGAAAATGTTTTAAATTAAATGCAACGCTTGGCATGGCTATCACTACTGGAGAAAAAAAACCTGTAATTGAAAATATTACTGTGATATTAACAAATCTTATTATCAGTGACTATCCCACCTTATCCCTGTTTTAACACAGGACAAGTTGTCCTCTAAAATGTTATTTGTTCACTGAATGAAGAGGGAGTCCACAAACCTAACAAACTTTTATCCTTTAGATAGCTACTATAACATGTGGTGGGATTCCTTCTGCCCTTAGAACAAACAGTTGCTTTGTACCTGTGCATTATCTACTCATTACCTCATCTTCAAGCATTTTTCCTGCTCCTCATCTGTAATTATTTTGTCAAATGCCTTTCTCTGACAAAAAACACTACTGAACTTGTTCCTCAGCAGTAAAGCTCCTCCACATTTTTTCCCACAAGGTACTGTAGGTGTTACTTCCTATAGACTCTTTCAGCCCAGAAATTCACTTATTCTTGTAAAATCTCCAAGCCTTTTATGCATACACAAGCACTTAGATATTATGAAAGCTTAAAAAATTGTCAGTTGAAAGGGACCACTGGAGGATATCTGGTCCAACTCATTCAAATTACAGCTGATTTTGAAGGGTCATAATTACAGAGAGTTTAAGTGGTGATCATTCATAGGAAAGAACTCCCACAGACAAAACAGAACCCATTTCTAACACCATGGATTTAGGGTTCTGAATCTCTCCAGCTGGTAGTCATTCTTCTGGCAAAGTGGTGTTAGCATCTACAATAATTACTGCTAGTGGATGTAAACCACTGATTCAGCAGTTGCACAAATGAATCCTTTCCAGACTCTATGGTATTCCAGAAAACACATCAAATGTTCCTTTTAACAGCCCTAGAATGAGTTATTCTCTGAACTTCCTTTGTCCATTCATATAACATCCCCACTTATGGGAATGTGGACTGGAATTAGACAAGCAGGTACCATATTACTGAATATCTGAGGTTGAAATTCCCATTTGACACCACCAGGCAAACTTTCTGTCTTTATTTTATATTATGGAAGGAAATTCTATATCCAATTCATGTTTTGCACTACATTGAAACTTAGAAATAAGAAAATTTTGCACACAAACCAGGAAGAAATTGTTAGAGTTGTATAAAACAGGTGGAGAGGTACACAGTAGGTGGTTATATAACAAAATAATGTCTCTAAACCATTATGCTTCTGAACAAGAATGTTCACTAACTATGCTTAGAAAAGAATAATTATAAGCCAAATAATTTTATCCTTCTGTTAGCAAGGAAAAAGACATCCATTCCACCTCCTTGAGCAATTCCAAAGGAGCAGTAAGGAATAGTTAGCAGTCCATTTTCAGCATCATACCTGGTGGTTTCCATTACTTATATTGTTATTACTCTCAGGAGACGCATAACTGGTTGTCTAATTGGTTAGGCAATGTCTTGAAGAATTACTTATTAAGCAGAAAATATGCCAATAGTAATTCTGTGCTCACAACAACCCAATGTGAAAATATTTCAAAAAAAGCAATTACATAACTGTCTCCAAATTGCCATCGTTAATTATTCCCATCAAAAAGCTGGTTCTTTCATGAAAACAGTCTGAAAAGAATAAGTGTTTCCACCTCAAATTACTGTGTGTTAAATGACAGCAGAATGCCTGGTAGAAGAGGAAGGAGAGCTTAGGGCTGGAGGGACCTGCATTCAGGTTTCTCCTGCACTGCAGGTATACACTGGTATCTCTGGCAAGTCATAAGATGAATGCCATTGCAGCCCTTTGCAGCATTTTTCAAAGATATTGAACTAGCTGAAATACGATAGAATGTTTTGCTGTACACTGACAATCCAAACCCTGTACCATAGCAGAGCAGTGACAGATTGGAGTAACTCATTAATGAGGCTACACTGTTTGCAACACCTGAACAGACTCAAGGATATCCCACACGTGGATGTAGCTACTGTGGACCTGACATGGTAGTCTGCAAAAAAATTATTAATGTTTTTGTGGTTTGTTTTTTTTTTTTTCTCATTATATGAATGATATTGCAAGGACAAACAAAAAAGAACTGGAAAGTATTCAGTGAGTAATAGCAGTGACATAAGCATAATAGACTATATGACCTTTACTTTTAAGAAGACCTATTTGCAAAGACCATTGGTGACTGACTTTTTAAAAAATGTCCTTTTTTATTTAATCTATAACCTCCAACACAAGCCACAGGAACTCAACTATACAATCCTTATATACAGCTGTATCATGTATGGTTAAATGAGAGCATGCATTTTGTGGAAACAAACTAGACTCTCCTGATAACCTTGCTAACAGTGAGTAACAAAAGCCCAATACTCTGATCAGGTTCTTTTAGCTATTCCACTCATGGAAGATGTAGTATTTAATATAAAATTTACTTATTTTAAGACAGTTAATGTTACATGAGATTTCTGGTTTAGCTCATTGATAAAAATATACCAAAACCACAATACAAATGTAAGCTGCAATTGCTATACATTGCAATCTAATGTTCACTGTTACAGCGCTTAAGCATCCCTAACCAGGAAGGAACAGGTGGGTTGGAGTCACTTCAAGCCCAGTGCTCTCTTTGAAATTTTTTCATTGTTGTTCAGTTTTTATACTTTATGTTGGGCTAAGCTACATATTTCCTCTCTCTATGCTGGTCTGGTTAACTCAGGGAGCCATTCATAACGAGATCTGGAACTCGGCTGTTGATAGCTGTCATCTAAACCAAAGGCCACCCTCCACACCCTTTTGTGTTGAACTACAGTCAGCTTCTTTGCAATAGCTGTGATCAGTTCCATCCTGCATTAATCCCTTAGCTTCACAGGCACATCACCCTCCCCACCTCCTCTGAGCCTTCTTCCATTGTAGAGGTTTATCGGCCAGTTGCAGTAAGCTGGACAAACATTTGGTATAATACTGCAATATTTGTTAGTTTTCTTTTTTAAAGAAAAAAAAAACTATCTTAAAATGTCTCTTCTCTCCACTTGGCTTTTCTAGCCTCAGTTTCAAGTCAATAAATTGGTTACTTTTCCTATTAAGAACTCTCTAGTAATATATGCCTTCTTTCAGTGCAAATTTTTACCCAGTTTCGAAAGCTGTATATGCAGCAACCAAGGTTAACCTACATTTGACATACAGCTTGAGATTGTCACCCAAATACTTTGGATAATATAAACTGCAGGAGAAACAAAAGATTCATTGGGTACTTGGCCCAAACTGCCATGGCTATAGTGTAGAAACATTTGTTAACTTAAGTGCTGTCAGAAATCCCAGGCTAATAATTATTATATATTATTAGATATTATATATATTAGATAATATTAGATATTATAGGTAGTGTGGGTGCAGACAAGTGGCACCGGCATCTGATGCTGAAAAGGAAAAATTCTTCTGTATGGCTTCAGCACCATTCATTGTACAGCTACATCCACTGGGGGTCATGTCAGAAGTAGATGTAAAAATGTAATTTTAGCAGACAAATTTAGTAGGATTAATTTGACCCAAACAGTGGGTTTACTTTGAGGTACCCTCTCTTGGCTCTCCTTTTCTTCAAGAGAAACAGAGGTACTTAAGAGTATAAGTCACTACCTTATAAAAGTGTAAGAAAAAACATTTCTGCCACTTAATGTAAATTAAATTAAAAATGAGGGACTGCTCAAACGTATCTACAAAGATAATACACAAGTATCTGACACCATCTGAGAACTGTACCCATCCCCAGCTTAGTGGATAAAATGACAACAGTGAAAAGGGAGACCCAGAATTAAGACATCACTTCCATCTTCAGTTTAAAGATGACTTACCTCTGTACATCAGAAAGAATAGAACTGTAAAAGTCTGATTCCCATACATCCCAGGCTAACATGACCATTTCTCCAAAAGTTCCTGCAGGAGTTAAACCTCTGTATACTGGTAAACTTAAAACTTTGGGAAAAGTTTTGTAAAAAAGGAATAGCTGGTGCACTTCTCTTGCAGTGAAGCATTCACTAACTTGAAAGCTAGTTCTTGCTTCTTGCAGGGTCAGTTTCTCTCTTACATGTTAACAGATTCCAGATGAACTCATGCCTTTTCAGATTAGAAAACTCATATTTTGATGTGCAAAGATTTATTTCAACATTCCTCACAGGCTTCTAAAATTTTATTTGTAGCTTTGATAAAGCATGAAAAAAAAGCTTAAGCCTATATTCTTGTCAGGATGGTTTCTGAATTCCACTCTGAGCATGTCTGTCATGTGTTTTTTATCTGGTAGACAATACTTTCCAAAAGCCATCTGAAGAATTTTAAGAACTGAAACAAAGGGGGTTTATTATTTTCTTACATATTTATCAAGGCTGGTAAAATAAATGAGATTTATAGACTGCCATAAGGGTAGAAGCCCACCGTTGCCCCAGAAGAGCAGTTATGCACTGGAATGTTTATTCGTGGCAGTTTTGGATTTGAGTGGGCAAGGTGGTTTTTTGTTTTGCATTTTTTTGGGGGAGGGGTGAGGTGGGTAGGTGGGGAATGCAGAGTGTGCAAATTGTTATGGTGTCAAATTCAGCCAGAAGCACAGTGCTTATCCCGAGGGTGTGGAAAAACAAGATGCTAACTGCAGCACTACTTAGATAAACAAGTGGTACCTAAGACTATGAGCTTTTGCCTGGGGGTTGACATGACCTGAAGACTCAAACTAAGGCAGCACTTACCAGTTGAGAACACCCCATGCCAACAACAAAACGATAAAAGATTTACCCTTTAATGAAACTAGGCATATAACCATGGCCAGAACTGCAAACAACCAGAATCCAGGATATACCCTCCTACCTGGCACAGGACATTGGCACAGAACAAAGATTTACACACCACTGGCCATACATCTATACCACCTGGACAGAACAAGCATGTACTGATGATGCATGGGACAAGTACATACGATATGTAAGCAATAGTAACTGCTTGGCCCACCCCTTAACATGAACTTACACAACTGTATCTTAGCATATATA
Organism: Microhierax caerulescens; assembly: GCA_035590215.1. Lineage (NCBI taxonomy): Eukaryota > Metazoa > Chordata > Aves > Falconiformes > Falconidae > Microhierax > Microhierax caerulescens. The sequence goes on from JAVJGJ010000001.1 coordinate 42,626,822, forward strand.
AATTCTGCTATCCTCTGTATTTAGGCCCCCCATGCATTAGGCTAGGGCACCTTTATGCATATAGCTAGAATACGAAAGAATAAATTCCCTTGGTAATTCTGTGCTGAGCTTCCTTGTCTCTCTCCTCAGCTGATGAAGAACTGACTTTTACAAGGGTCAGGTAAGGGAACAGAGAGCACCTGTGTGCAATTTAGCATGCATTTTATTACTTCAGGTTAACTTGGTGACAGAAAACCACCTAGCACCTTCATAGGCAGGGTGGCTTATATTAGTGAGCTAAATGCATTTGTGCCTCTCAATTCAAACGAGGGCATATGAAGATCTGAAGCCCTGCAGAGTTCAATTCTTGGAGGAAATTAAGAACCAACTGCAGGTATTTCTTGAAACTCGCTCTGATTTTGCAAAACTTTTCCCAAGTATTTTTAATATTGTACAGACACATAATTTAAGCAGAGGAACATTTTTGTTTAGCTCATTGAAGACATGAGAAATTCAGGAACTTATGAAATATTCTACTAAGAGGTAAGCCAGCCATCTACTTTCTGAAGTCTTAAAATATTTTGTACTCAAATATTTTCCCTGTCATATAATTTTACATATTACATCTATATTTCAGATTCAGCATCAAGGTACCTTTTGCTGAGTTTGCTGCACACTGACATACTTCCTTAAGACATCACTTTTTACAGTGTTCACAATAAAGTGGTCAGTCCTAACTATTCCGGTCAGCAATAAGGGACTGTACTTGGTAACCTTTTCCGTGCAGTATAGAGATGTTATTGTCAACTTCAATCCTAAATGAAAGAGCAACTTCTGTTACACTGCACTATGAAGCAGAATGAAGTCTGTCAGAAAATATGACAGTGATCAGGTAGTGACCGTGTAGTGTGACTATTATCTAAGCTATGACTATGATCTGCTGTTCAGTAACCCGTGGGATAAATATACCACTTAAGATAATACATTAAAATAATGAAATGAGCATGGTCTCCAAATGTCAAACTAATTATCTAGTACATACAGGACTGACCCACTAAAAAGTTTAGCAAAGTCAACATTACTTTTTGCTTCAGAATTCCCTAACATGTAGTGGTAGAAAGGATGACATGCTGGATTTGTTGTGTGAGTACATGTATTCCAAAACTTTACATGCATAGGTGGATCACGCATGAGACCTCTAAATATTTGCAAATACTACAGAGTGATGCACACAACACTGGAGTTTGATTTGTTCATTTGGTGGGGAGTTGGTACTTGGTGTTGTGAGGTTTTGTTTGTTTGGGGTTTTTTTGTTTTCTTTTGGGTTATGTTTTTTTTTAAGATTATAGATCCAGCAGTAAAAGTCTTGCAACAAACTGAGGAAACCCTGATATCCTTTTAGTCTATGCTGGCATTATCAATAGTAGGCAAGATTCACACTCACATATTTTGAAATAAATGCATGCAAATGCTTTATCATTATTTAGGCTAGTTGTAGAACATGACATGAGAAAAATGAAGGTAGCTATATCAGTAGCTGTTCCACATAGCCAAACTCAGTGGAAGAAGTGAAAATCCAACAGAAAAGCATTCTCCTGGACTGCATCTTTATAATGAACACTCCCAGGGGTCATAGTTGTCCCACTTTAATTGACTAAGAAAATTACTAAACTCTATGTAATAAGCCAACTTTCAGCAGAGACAACAAAAGCTTTTGTCTCAGCTTTCATGTGAATTAGAGCAGGCCCTAGGTGGAAATTTCTACGTTTATTTCCTCTGCAGGTTTTATAATAAAATCTCTGCCTTCCAAAAGGTAAAAATATTATTTAATCTTTTGGGGGTATTAGAATTCAAAGCAAACACCAAATTCACGTTTGCACAGTTAAGAACCTACAGAACTAATCTGAAGTATTCCTCTGTTGACACTCCTATCCTGTGAGATTCTATAATTTACTAAAGTATCTATTTTCATACTATAATTGTTAACAGAGTTGTGCCCCACTGGCATCCATCTTCAACTTTTTGTTTGCCTTTGGCTCACTTGAAATATAAGTATAGGCAGAAAAGAAATCCTCAGGAAAGGGGAAAAAGTTTTGAGTGGGATTCTTTTTAAATGTTTAGTCTATAAGTGATACACATTTTGGAAGAATACAGGACTTTGTAAGCAGAGTTTTACTACCTATACTACTCCAATGTAAGAGAGAGATAATGTAGAATTTAACAATCCTAATTCTTTTTACATGTCAAGAACAAAAAGATATTATACTATACATCAGCTAGTTACAACACTTCACATCTGACTGTAAAATTGCTTAGCCCCAAACACTTCTCATCCTAAGACTAAGATTATACAACAGAGTTTGGTATCAAACAACTCCATGCTTTGGAAAAATCCATTTTGGTATCAAAAGGGGAGCTGAACTCTTTGCCAACTGGCATGCTGACCAGAGACAGATTTGACAAGCCACACTCAGTTATCATTACACTGAAAATCCCCTAAATTTTGAGGTTTTGATTACATAATCTGTGAACTGCTCTCTTAGACTGAGAGATTCATTGCAGATCGATAGGACTGAAGGAAGTCAAGAAATCTTGCTGTTTAACCTCCTGTAAAGCAGAATCAGCTATACCTGCAATTCTTCATGACAGATATTTTTCTAACCAGTTTTAAAAAGCTTCCAAAGCTGGCAGCAAAGCTGCATATTTTCTAGCAGTTCACTATACTAGCCCTTCATTTTTAGTGGTTCTTCCCCCCTAAAATTGCCTAATATGAATTTTCCTAGCCACCAAGTCACTGCTTTGCCATCAACACCTGATGAGTAGGGAAAACATCCTTCTTCTATATGGCCACATACATATACTATACTTAGTGCATTCCACCCCATTTTTTTTTTTTTTTTATACCATAGAAACATCTACAAGACCAGACTGCATCACAGCAAACAGCCAACTACCATAACATTTACTTTCTAATAACAGTCAGTGACACATGCATTAGAAAAATCCTGTAAAAAGTGGATATAGAGAGACCTCCCTCATACTATTCCCCAAACTTCCAGCAACTACAGTCCAGAGCTTCCTAATATTACTTTCATGTTTTTAAACCTGTTCATGCTTTTGGCTTCCCTAACATCCTTCAAAAGTTCTTCAGGTATTCATTATGTGAAAGAGGAATAATCATCCCACAATCACCTTCTCTGTAATACTGAAGATTTTATATTCTGTATCATGTTTTAATTACAACAGCCTCAGGTCACTCTGTCCCTCCTCATAGCTAATAGTTTCCAGACCCTTATTCTTCCTCATACTCAAGTGCTCTATATTCTTCTTGAAATACAACACCTGGAACTTGAATGCTGTAACATAAAATTAAGTCTTACAGGTTTGCTGGCTATTCCCCTCCCAGATTTTTTGACTCATTGTTTGTGTGCCAAAGTAAAACCTGCATTTTTCTGTAATGAATAGCATCCTTTAAACATTTTCAGACTGTATCTTAAAATTGGTAAAATCCATTTGAACTTGCATTCTTTCTTTCAATGTACCTGTAGCCATGAAAATCTAACAAACATAGGCTATGATCTAGCTTCTAAAAAAATAACTACAGTATCGACTGATATCAAATCCAGGAACTCCAGGAAACTTCTTTTAATAAATTATTTTGTTTTAATAGTAAATCTCTGATAACTGCTCTCCATATGTTTTTCAAGAAAGTTTTGTATTCATCTTGGCATATTTCAAAATATATTTAGGGTATGGATCCATGGGCTGCTTATGAGAATGTCAGGTGAAAAGATTACTAAAACTGTTATCATTACTTACTAAAAGGTGAAAACTGCTGCTAACAAGTGCTGCTATTTCAGACACTCTCCTTTGTTTCCAGCATTTGTTAATGTGTCATGGAAGGAAACTGGATCAATTGACCTAAATCCATAACTATTATTCATGTCCTTATTTTCTTGTTAGTGATATGAATAGCTCCTTTTTCTACTATATTTTTTTATAGGAGTAACCTGAAGTTGATTAATCCACAACTCCCACGACCTCCTCCCCTCCCCCTCTCTTTATAAAGATCAAAAGCAAATTCTCCCTTTACCAGTCCTTTGGTACCCCCATCTATTACCCAAACCTTAACTGCTTTAGAGATCATCCCTACCTCTTAAGTTCCTAAAATGAAGTTTACCAGGTGCAGTGCTTAAAAACCTCTAAGTGACAATTAGAAAGTGTTAATGTATTCTATGCTGAGGACTTCAGTGTTTTTCAGTGGCTGACTGTGTATAATAGCCCAATGATGTGTTGGGTTTTTTTGCCCGGACTTAAGATGGATGAGGACAAAAGGGGAAAATGGTTCAGCCATACCAGCATATTGATCTGCTATTTTGCCTCTCTTCTGAATATTAACTAGGTAGTTTACTAACCTTTCTATTAGCACTTCTCAGTGATGTCCCTTGGAGACTGTGTCTCTTTTTCTGGTTTGGATTTTCTCATTAGGTACCAAGCAAACTTTTATGCTTTCTACTGTCTCCAAAATAACTATGTGTGTATATATGCAATATACCTGCATATCTGTTACAGATTTCTTTGTGCCCAGTTCCACAGTGTGTGATCATGTAGCTATGCAGAAATTGCTTTGCAGGTTTGTTTGTTTTTTTGTTGGGTTTTTTTTTTGTTTGTTTTTATTTTGATGGAAAAAAAAAACAAGTTTTGAAAGTTTCAGTTTCAAAGAAAAAGCTAAAATATGTTTGGTTTTTTTCTTTTCTGATACTTCGGCTGGGAGAAATAATTTTCAGACCTTACTGCTTAAACACATTTTGACTATTTCCAGCTTTCTGCCACAGAATCATAGAATAGTTTGGGTTGAAAGGAACCTTAAATACCATGTAGTTCCATGCCCCTGTCATTGGGGCATGAGTGACATGGAGAAGATGAATAGTGAAAGACTGTTGTTGGCTCCTTCCACAGAAGAACTAATGACCACAGATTAACCAAAGTTAACAGGAAGAAGAAAAAAAAAAACACCCAACCCAGAAGAAAGTGGCTTTTCTGTATTTACCTGAGCTGAGGAATCCCTGTACAGATTTTAGAAGCTTACAAAGACTCCAATAGTCTTTAAGGTTTAGAGCAAAATATTTGGTGAGGATTGTTATAAACACAAAACCCACTATGTACTCTGTAAGAACTTGACTTAAAAATGGCTGCAAGCAGGGAGAACATTTGGCAGCACTATATATAATAGCTTAATTCCTCTGCTTTTCCTGAAACACCCACTTTTGTCTGAAACATGATGCCAAGGTGGGTATCCAAATACCACACATCATTTAAGCTTCTCTTTTCCTCTGAAAACACAGCTTTGTTAGCACCTACACTATTAATATTTAATTTCTTGCATATCACTTCTTGGATCCATGCTATAACCTTTCTTTTAAGCCACTGTTGTTGCCACTATTTTCAATACTTTTCCTATTCCTTCAAATATATTAATATCGAGTATTTGTGAAGCTTCTTTTCCTAGTTTTTGTATTCCACCATTGGATTTCCATGTTATTAATAATCTGTAAAATCTAATGTAAGCTTTTCTCATGATTGGGACAGTAATGACATTTTTCATCTACATATTTCCAGATTTTTAATAAAATGTTTAGATAAATTGTATGGTATTTCTTGTAGTAAAGTGAAGGCCATGAATATGGTCTCTGCCTGATACATGGTTGCCTAGTTACATAAAGCCTGTAGGAGCCTTTAACACCTCTACTAAATTTGGTTGAAACAGGTAGAATCCAGTAGTTATTATTATTGCAAAGGAAGTATATAGGTATGTCTTGTTCCTTGAGGAAATCAAACACAGACACGCACACACACACACCAGTAATTAGCTGCAGTACATAAAATCTATTTTCAGCTGGGTTAAACTGGTTTAACATAAAATGGAAATATTTTATGCTTATTTCATAAAAATAACCAGCAGTATATTCTGTGTGCTAAGTGAATTTTTATTATAGAAATATTTATTATTAAATAACTTTTAAAATTATGTAAATATATATACTTTTGCATTAATAAGCAAGAGTTCCTGCATAACTTCTTTTCTGCAAATTCCCATTCTTGTCCTGGTAAAATAGGAACACCAAAACTAACAAAAATAGCTTTATTCCCATGCCTCTAGAATTTCATCTTTACATCTCAAGTTGGACTGATGCAATGAGAAAATTTACTGCACTGCTGAAATACATTGCAAATACAATTTTTTTTTTTAATCCAACAGCTTTCTAACTTTTACAGGAAGATGTTTATGACAAGAATAATTAAAACATACCATTTACTTTGTGCCTTATATGCCCCCAGAACCCAAAAAAAACACCACACACACAAAAAAATATCATTGTTCTTTTAAACACTCCCCCAGAACAATCCACATGGCAAACTCTTCTATTAATTTGCTCCAGTGCAAACTAATAGATAGATAAAGAAGTGCTGAAGGTCTGTTTTTGTGTGGGGTTTTTTTTTTTGGTAGTTTTTTTTTTTTTGGTAGTTTTTTTTTTTTTGGGGGTGTGTGTTTCTTTTTTAGTAACTGCAGTGAAGCAGATTATTGTAGAGAGGGATTCCAAATAAATGTGCTGTCTGAAGCAGCACAGCTTTATTCTACGCATATTATTATAACCTTAAATTCTTGTCTTTGCAATCTTAACATTCCTATTTACAAAGGCAATGTATAAAAATAGTAAGGATAAACTGAACATTTTCTCTAAAAAGAGAAAATCCTTCTCTTACTATCTCTCTTTCTAGGTCATCTCCTCATTTATTGCTCATTAATAACTGGAATTTATGCCATATGTACAGCTACATTGCAATGACACACATGAAAATCATTGGGAAAATACATGATTAATTACTGCCCAGTATGCATCAAAGTGGCAGGTAAGTCCCAAATGAACAATGGGAAAATCTTTTAGGAGACAGACATCGTAGCACCCCTTGAACTGAACCCCAGGAGAAATGCTTTGTAGAAGCTCAAATTCTCAAATGATTAGGATTAATCTAGGTGAAGAGCACAGAAATGAGGGAAGGTGCCTTCTGAAGATATAACACATCAACCTCGTGTCACCAGACAAGTTTCACAAGCTGTGAAATGATTAGGCTTTTCTTTCTTTGCCTGTGAATGAGTCACTAGTGAATTATCCCCATGTGAGACCGGACGGAAATTCTGCATGCTGTTAGTACACTCACCATATCTATCCAAATCCTTTCTTCACTGCCCTTCCCTCCGCATTGTAGGTTCTTTACAAATGTAAAGGGGAAAGTGTTAGGTACTGAAACACAGATCTTGAGCGATTCCCACTATTTATTCTCTTCAGAAAAATGTAACAAAGTGTTGACTGTAGATTTTTTAAAAGTTCTCACTCTCCCACCATTTGCAGAAACAAGCCAACAAGCTCAGAAATTACAGGCAAGGAAAGGAATCTGTTCATGGAGGCAGACAGTACATTCAGACACACAACATACAAAAGCAGTATTAATAATCTAATGTAAAATACAATCCAAGATCTCTGGAATATATCAGAATATGAAGTTATTGTCTAAAAAACTTCTTTGGGTTTAAAAATACTGAACTAGAAAGTAACATCTGCATTTGCTTAGCAATACATCAGTAGGGATTTCTTTTTCCCCTCCCTTTTCCCTAAACTAATCCAGTCAAACCAAATTGGATTTGGATTGATTTAAAAAGCAGCTTTGACTTACTTGTCTGCTGATCTCCTATCTTAAAATGTTTTGATCTGGAAAACATACATTAATATTTACTTCTTATCATGTCATTAAGGTCCCGATTTTGCTGGATTTCAGCTAAATAACATGGCAAGTTTGAAAGCACTTCTAATTTACATCCCTGATAGTTTTAGATTATGTTTGTTCTATCCTATGAAGAATAGTACTTTCACATTTTAATTGATTCAATGAACAAGACTGTTTTCTAGCCTGTATCTCTTCTGTCAGTATGTAATTCAGCTAACTCAATTACTTCAGCTGGAATATGGTTAACTCTTACTCCCCTCACAAAACTGCAGAACAACATTTTGATGGAGATGCTTACAAAGTGCATCAATAAATGAAGCCTTTCAGTTCCTATTCTATGTTTAATGTATTAAATTCTGGCAACTTGAAGTTCTGGAATCTAAACTATTTTTTTCTTTAGGTTTCCATCTGTATGAGTTTCACTGGAAAGCTGTAACAGTGCCTGGAGAAAATCTAAGAATTTCAGATCTTATTAAATATGTATTACACAGGTGTTTCTGATTTTTAGTGCTTAAAACTTTCAGTCTTAAATTTCTGAAGCTCAACGCTTACCAACAGATTAACAGGATTGCACTGAACATCTTTCATCCTTACTCCTGAAATAAAGGATGTATAAAAGGAAAGCTTTGATCTTCCTGGTTGATTATAAAAGTGAGAAGGTTAAAATACATCAGTTAACTATACAGGATGAGGAAAAATTAAGTTTCTCTTAGACTAAAGTTTATTATTACAATTTGTTTGAATAGGACGTGTGCCAACAGCTTAATAAATACTATTTCTTTCCTTACCCACTCCACCAATTCTCAGCAGAACTGAAATTACTGTATGTCAGTATTGATTAATTCTTTTAAGAAATGGACTAAAAGAAAAGTTTTAAACTTGCTGAATATTTCCCATTTCAGCTATTTTCAAAGAAGGATAAAAAGAAGGTATTTTCTAGTTTGTAGGAAGTTTTTGTTTTGAAATAACCAAGAAATTGAGATCAATACTGAATGCTTTTTGAAACTTCTTATAGGAAAAGTTAACATTAAATACTTTTTTTTCCCCCCAATTTGCTGATTTGCAAAGGTGTGAAACAGGGATTGCCCCCACCCCAATACATTAAACAAACAAGCATGGGATGGGAATACTAGTTCTTATTGCTTGCTGGTTTAAGGAGCTATTGAGCCAAAGGCAATCCTGCTTCAGAGTCTGTACTTTCACATTTCAGTTTGATTAGCATTAGCGCTACTGTTGCGTAATTTTTTGGAAGTAATTTAATCCCTGAACCATTTCCCCGTGTGTAAAATGAAAACAAATTTGATTCCAAGACTCTCTTCAACTTTGTTAATATTATTGTTGGCAAGAAAGATTCTCATTATGCCTTGAATAATCCAACTTCAGCTACTACACAGTACTCTAGTGCATGTACTAACAAATAAATTTCTTCGAATATTTATTTCAAAATACATCATCTTGATAGTCTTCAGATTTAATGATGTTCTTAAAAATATTTCTGTATCTTAAAATATTTCTATATATGATTGTATCTACACAAATATTTTTGACTCCAATTCCCTCAGCTTCATTTAATTTGGACAAGTTCATAATCTTTGGAATTTATCCTTGCACTTCACTCTTGGCAAATCTGCATCTGGTGAACCACTGCTAAGTGCCATAACTGTGAAACAGGTTGTTCTAGTATGAATTCAGAATGAGGGGTCACCTAGGGAGGCTTCCATCAAAACTGGTACATCTTTTTGGGAAGTTCCAGCTATCCAGTACCACAAACTGTTTCACAACATAAATTATTGTTAGAAAATGCCACACAGCTATAGTGAATGTTCTGTAGAAGCCAAGAATTTTCTTTTACCTCTAGTTAACTGGGCCTTTGCCTACTTGCTCTAATTAAAAGAAGGTCAGAATCCTTGACAGTGTTCAACAAATTTGATTCTTCCTTAAAAAATTGGGGTTAACATCCTTCTGATATTTTATAACAGGAATAATCTCGGCCATTAGACACAGACATGGAGAAAGAATTCACCTAGAACAGTCAGGATGCTTCCTTCTGTCCTGACTTACTACTTTGCACAGTAATCTGGGGACACTATATATATATATTTTTTATTTTTTATTTTTTTTCTCATCTGTAACATGCTTTTACCTGGAGTTTTGAGTTAAGATAGCTTTCACTTGTGGTTTTGTGTGGTGTTTTTTTTGTTTTTTTTTTTTTTCCTTGACTTCCCTTTCTGATAATGACACCATTTAAAACCAGTTCAACAGAAGCTGGAGAAGGCCTGCTCTTGACGTACTGAGCACTGAAGAAGAAAAATAAATTCTGCAGTAGTGGCTAAAATAATTGACTTGCTCTTTGATTGTCTGCTTCTTGCCAGCCTAAAAATCCTTTCCTGTTTTGATCCTACTTCTGGAAAATCTCTGTTATGAAAGGGTGTAAATTCAACAGTAAATAATTGTTCTTTCTAGCACAAGAGCTCACTCGCTGGATTTTTTGTGTTTCAGGTTCACTTAGGAGAAGCAAGATGGCACCTGTGGAACTAACCATACTCAGCTGAATCAATACTATTAACACAGTAAATTCAAAAGGCACAGGGTTAATTGGACTCCTGCCAGACAAAGAGTAGTAAGTTCCTAAATTGAAAGGTTAAAGCATTTGAATTAGCCTTGCTCACCATGCTTGGAAACTTCAACCCACAGCAACTATTCAGATCATATTTTTCTAGTCAGAACAGATTCAGATGTCTAGTCAGGCAATGAATGATTTTCCTAGGCTGCAAACATTTTCTTAGTCTGCAGAGAGATAAATTTAAGGTCTTCCAAGGTTGAAATAAATGTCTATTTCAGAAGAGCCACTTAAAGCATTTACCAAAGGTGGGGGACATATTAATGTCCATTGACCTCATTTACTGCAGAGGCTTGAACCAGTCTTCCCTATCACAGGTGAGTACTGTAACCACCAGGGCACCCGCAAATCTTTCATGACATGTACAAAATACCCTTAATAGCATAAACAGGGAGTATTTGAGAGTAAAATTTTTTGTCAAAACAACAAGACAGACATTCAATTCAGCTATTTATCTGAAGCTGTCTGGAGGAACATTTACACTTGTTCCATTTATGGTCTATATTTCAGAGCACTCAACAGTTTAGTGATGAGGACACTCATTGGATTTCCAAAACTGAATATACAGTCTAGTTCAAATCAGCCACAGAAGAGTCTTCCGACTAAGCAAATATCTGCATTTCAAATCAGGTTTTTATCCCAACACTTGATATCCCTCTTTTCCTTAATCTGAATAATTCTATAGTTTTCTTCACTCCTCCACCCCATCCCCACATTTTTGGAAAAAATGCAATTCACTGCAAGGCTTTCAACTGTATGTAGGTACCTAAAGACACATACATATACAATGCCCATAGGCAAGTGTATGGAAGCCCCTACTGAAAACCTGATGAGCAGAAGTATGCCTCTCCACTCTGAACAGACAGTGCTGGTACATTTCTTTGATTTGCAAAGATGAAATATGTTTCTCCACCTCTTGCTGTGCACCAAATCATTTGACAGTGTGTCTAAAAAAACTTTATAGCTATAATACTTGAATTACACAACAACATGTTTTCTTGCTCACAATTGTGCTCACATCAGTAGTATACACCCAGCTAGTAGCATTTGAACTGCTGGGAACTATGTAGTAGTAAGGGGGCCAAGAATCTACATTATAATTATCTTTAGGCTCACATATGGAAAATCCCCATAAGGTAATCTCTGGCAAGAGACATTGAAAGGTCAGCGGTTCATCAATCACCTGTTGCAGCACAACAACACAAGAAAGATCTGTCTTTCCTTCATTCACCAAAAATAAATAAATAATTAAAAAAAAAGATAAAAATAGTCAATTAACAAATTTTCTCTTAATAATTTCACATGAAGTGTTTACAACATAGTAAGAAAAGAAGAAATAAACATATGGACTTTTTTATATATAATAACTAAAAAAATATTGACAAAACTGTTGTGGCTCACTAAGGAACTGCCTTAAGTCTTCAGGAATCAGAAAGTTCTACTGAAGAGCTGACTTTTATTCCATGAGCATCTAAAATTTAGAACTTATTTTTCTCTTTCTTGCCACCACCTCTTTTTAGCCCATCACTACTTTTCAAATAGCTTTGTTTTATTTCTTCCTTTCATTTTTTAGTCCCTTCTATTTTGCCCATTCTCACAGGCAGCCTCTTTCTATTGTTTATCATTATTCCCTTCTTTACAATTTACCCAGAGGAAAATTCTCCTCTTTATGCAGAGGAATCCAAAAGCCTGTTTGATATTCTTAGACAGAAGTTTCATTACCACATACCTATATGTTACAGAAACATCTCCAATAGAACTCTCAAACTTGGACAACGTATAACTCCTTGTAGTCTCATCACTTATATGGAAATTTCTTAGTATACGCAAACCCTGTATTATTTCTGAGACAAGCTGATGCTGAAAAAATGCCCAGCCCTCTTGAACAGTGCTAATGCTCGTTGCTGGATGCTGTTCTATATTCTGCATTTGTTTCATAGGTGGAACACTGACTGAAACTGATAGGACACTTCATTCACAACACACAAATTAATTGTGTGATAATTCTATCATTCTGTTCAGAGCAAAGCATTTGGCAAACCAGTTATAGCAACATTGGAATGCACCCATGTCTGTAATAGAGGTGAGAAAGTAAAGGGTAAGAGTCTTAAGAAACCAAGTACTTTGAGAAAACACTCATTTTAGTATAGAAAAGCATCACAGAGATAATATTAGATAGAGAAGAAACATTTTTTTCTCTTACTTGACTTTCTCCAAGGACTCCAGAGCAGTTAATATTTTGGCAGTTGAGTCACTCCCAGCAGGAGGAAGAAAGAACTTCTACTCAAATCTGGACATTTTAGAATCTGTGTTTTAAGTTTAATTCTGAGATTAGGACAATACTCAATTCCAAAACAGTAATCCACATTAGTAGGATATCTGCTTATCAGAGAAAAGTATGTATCAGACTTAAGAGGGATCATAAATTATTAGAAAATTGAAAGGTTTTTTAGTGTTTAATATATTAACTGTTAGATTTCCTTTTTATCTTCTCAGTTTTAGGTACCAAATGGACTGAGTCAATGATAATAAGTGGATTATTTTATGATTAAGATAGTGGAGGCAAAGAAAATGTACATAACTTCATACAGCCCTGAACAGTAACAATAGTTGTTTGACCCACATTAAATATTGTCAGAGTAAAAGCTCCATTCTTTCATAGTCACTAGGAGCTTTCTGAATCCTTTCACATGTAAGTATCATGACTATATCATGTCATGAGACTAAGCTACACAACAGTAAACTGAGCTCTCCTAGACTCTTTTCCCGGTAGCATCCAGCACCAGAAGGAAGGTGAGATTTTTATTTTTTTTTAAAAAAAAAGCATGCAAGAGAAAAAATAATAACTGTTAAAGCAAACGTGCCCTTTGTAAATCAAGTCAGATTACCAATGACCTTACTACTGTCTCAGAAACAGTAAATACCGCAATATTCCGCTACAGATCCACACAGGTAAACGAACAGCATGACTGGCAAAGTAAAAATTAAGATTGCATTTTAACAAACATGCATCCTAGAAGACAGTGCTTGTAAGTAGACATATCTTGGAGTCAAGAGCCAAAAACATTTCTTACAGCTGGTGATGACAGAAAACGAACATATGGAGCAAGTGAGGAGAAAAATGCTGGTGGAATGAAGAACATTTGGAAAGTTAAATCATATTACAAGAAGTAATTTATCAAATTTTCAATCAGCATACTCCTCTTGCAATGACTTATGGATCAGAATCTTGTAAACTTGCTAGAAAAGATGAAGCAAAAGAAGAAAAACAGGTTAAATTTACTAGGGACTGAGAAGTAAAAGAAAATATAAATAGTACTTGCTGTCCAACCAAGGAGTGAGTGGCTATCATCCAGACCATCATTACATTTTAGGACTTGAAAGGCAAAAGCCACAATCCATTTCTTCCACTATCTCTACAACGTCTGCTTACATTGATTCTCTTTACTGGACAAAGACACAACCTTGTATTAGTGGACCAATAAACACACAGATCTTTAAGCAATTCAGGACACCATTCAAAAGAGAGAAGTGGTATATATTAAAAAAAGAACTAAATGTTTCTATAATTGATTTTACAGTTAAGTGAAAAGAACATTATGTCCTCATTTTATGCTAGACACAAGTAGACCATCTTCAGGAACAAGTAAATATAAAGGACAATAAAAAAAGATAAAATTATCAGGACTGAATTTAAAAAGTATCAAGCATGAAACATATATCATATACAGCAAAGAACAGTCCAGAGTTTAATCACTTTAGCAGAAAAAAAAATAAAAATCACTTTTAGTTCAGGAATAACTGGTATCTGGCAGAGTGGCTCCCTATGCTTCTTGTACCAATCAAATGTAAAGCAACGTCAGTACTTTGTCTTAAAGCACTCCAAAGAAGAGTAAGTGGAAGGTTCTAAATTATAAACAACAGATAAAAAACACGCAGGCATCAGTTACCACAAATCAGCTAATGCAAGATAATTTGTTGGAAAAGAGAACTGCTCTCAACAGGAATCCCAGGAACAAGAGGACCTGAGCACTCCTTTGGCTTCCCTGGCTACATTTATTATTAACTCTGGCTGATCTTGGAACTTCCAGGACTTGGCTGCATAATTAACATGATTTTGAAATGAGCTAAACACTCACTGTTCACACATACCCCAATTAGAGCTACTGACTACAGAAGTAGGCTAAATAACCAAAAGGAAACTGGTAATTATCTTCTAGATGGGCTACTCCATGAGATGTGTTCTACCATTCATGCTCAGCTGACTTTCTATAAAGCAAAGGTACATGTAGGTGCAAAGCTGCAGAGTCATTTGCTGCAGGTCTAGAAAGACAGGCAAAACTGAGAAGCAGAAAAGACTGAGTCTGTAACAGACCTTGTATTTTGAATAACCATTCCAAAAAACAGAAGCCAAGAAGTCAGTCTTCTTGCTAGTACACTGAAGATCTTCCTAGTTAAACAAGTATTTTACATGCATGACAGTCTTTTCCAATATCTTTTCTAGATAGAGTTAATATTTCTAGCTGCCTGCCAAAAATAGCAATAAAGAACCTGTAATTTATCTGTTCAATCAGTCACTACAATTCATGAATCACCATGGTCTGCAGCAAAACACTGACTGCAAAGAAGGGAATGTCTCAAGTCTCCAGCACCACCTCTTCTGAGCCAGCTGGAGTTTGTTCTGGCTGAATTTTTATAGGCTGACATTCCAGGTAAAACATAAAATAAAAACAACAAACCCCAACCAAACCCAAACTATTAATCATTTTAATGAAATTAGCACTTCTGCTATGTCACTGGAATAATTCATGTGTAAAAAATCTTAAAGAACAGAACAATTCTAGTTAAACTGAAAGCAGCAGTATTAACCCATTCAAGCAATGGGAAAGTTTGCAAGCCATTTTACTGATATGTAATTTAATATCTTGGAGTATCTAAAACTCTCAGGTCAAAAGGTCCAAAGAAAAAAAGGTGGTGATATTTATATTTGAATTTTCATAACAAAGGGAATATATATATCCGGTATGGCATAGGAATGCCTGGAGTCCAATAATTCTTAGAAGGAAATGATAACTGCTCTAAAGGGCATCATTAACAATGATACTCCCTTAACCTTAGAGCTACATATTTCAGTTTGCAAAATGTATTTACAGATCTATTGGGAAACTGCAGGACATAGATTTAAAGGCATTGCCGCATAGATGGCAGCAGGGTTTGAAGGCAGCAAAGTTTGGCTTTTTATAGCTTTCTAACTCCTTTTTAGTTCTGCAGATTTGGAATATGCATTAGAACTTAGCATTTCACAAGTCATGCTTTGATACTTTGAAATTGATCATTAAATATTATCTCCCTCTTCCACCAAAAAAAAAAACCAAACCCAAAACAAACCCCAAATATACTTAGAAGTCAATAAAAGGAAAAAAGAGGACTCAAGGTATTATTGCAAATACAAGTATATTAAGCACAGCAAATTGTTAGCTACTAGCATAAAAATCAATTTCTGCTTGTTACGAGAGAAATCCATAAAATTATCATGAAAATCTTTCATGTAACTTTAAAATATTTGTTGGCTGGGGTAATGTCAAGACAAAAACATTTTTTATTAGGGGGAAAAATATGACTCTATCACTGTTATTTTATACAGCAGCATAATCTGCTTGTTCATCATATACAGATTTTTATAGTGAAGAGTAGTCAGTTGTCACTATGGTAACACAGGTGCAACGTATCAAACTTGCGTAAGTTTCTCATCTCAGTCCTCCTCTTTGATCGAGTTAAGTTTGGCAAAGTACAGTCAAAGGAAATCAACAAAAGAGGACATGCCAAAGGGAACGTGGCCTGAAAACGCAGTTAAAGAAGAAAAGTAGAAGTAGTTATCCTGGATTAATGAAAAGGTAAATCAGAGGCAGTTTTCAGAAGTGTTTCTTGGCAACTGCTCATTTTAATTCAAGCATTAATGTCAAGTAATAGCCAGGGAGTGTACCCTCTATGACCAAAGTGACAAATTTGAACATATAAATAGAGGATGGCCATTTCCTTAACATTAAGGCCATTAGCCTTAACAGGCTAATGCAATTCAGACAATGAAGTATACAAAAGAGAAGAAAACAAGCTGTAGAAATAGATGTTACAGACCAGGTTTTGCTTGCTTCCTTCCTGGACAGTCCCATTAAACCTCTTGAGTCTATTTGCATGACCAAAGCACTGGCTCGAAATCAGTGCTAGACACACACAATTACTTAATTGCACCCTGAAGGATCTTGTATGGCAATGATACAGCGGCCCTTGTAAAATACTGGAGAATCTCTTTACTACCTAAAAAAAATAATAAAAAAAAAAAAAGCGCAGCTACATCATAATCTGCATTTGTAGAAGATTTATTAGAAATGTGAACCGAAGTTAAGCCTTTTAGTGGTCCCCATTTTCTGGCTGGTAAATCTAATGGCAGGATAGTCTTTCCAAATGCAATAGTATTGATCTGGGCAATGCAGAATCAGTAAATTAAAGTCAGCTTTAAAAAAATTCTTCATGCCAACTATAAAGGAGGGATATGCAACAAAAGACTGCAGACCAGATATGTAAAGTGACACTTCGAATCAGGGCCACACAGAAGAAAATACAATGGAATATGGCATAGATTAAAAGGCTTAGAAACTTTGTTTCAAACAAATAATTTCTCAGAGTCCAAGACCAAACATTCCAGTCTTATATTTTTCACTAGTCAACTGAAAGTTATTAGATGGTGTCGTGGGCTCAAGGTCAACACACCACCACTAACAAGACATAGGTTATGGGGTTTTACTGCAGAAGCACCTAGCAAAGGCACAAGGTTTTGATTTAGCTTGCAGTGTTTCATGATAAAAACTGCAGTTCTGCATCAGTTCTGTGTTCTCGCTTTTGGTATTCAAGGCAAGCAAACAAACCAATCAATAGTTTCAGGGGAAGAGAGCCATCCCATATCACAGTAAAATTCTTTCAGACTCCTGTGCAACAGAAGTCTCCCTTTAGAAGTCTGCACATCCTCCCTTCCTAAACTGAGGGGAAAAAGAGCTTCTTGTATTCTGTCTCAGAAGGGTTATTATTATCTGGCTGACAGCAAGGCAATGTTAACTTAAAATGCTATTTTCTAGGCCTGGAAAACTGTGAAAGGAGGAGTGGAGAGATGGTAAAGAGGGATCAGTCTGCCCCAAACTATAACTTTTTGGAAACAGGATTCAAAAACTGGATCAACTGAACATTTTCCTGTTGAAACAATAAGAAACAGGAAAATACACAGATCTATATAAACTAGAGTCTCCAAACTAAATCCCTGAACACAGTGAAGAAAAATAAATGTCTGGAAGATATCAATACTTTAGGATTCAAGCCTATCCTGCAATTACATGAACAGCCTGGAGTTAATAGTTAAATCTAAAGGAAGGTGCATACACTCTTTATACATTCGTCACAAGCAAGAGTCAACTAGGGAGTTTTACTTAATTTAATTTATTGCCAATCAACACGGACTTTTGATTACTGAGTCTGTTGTTAAGGAAAACAAAAAAATCCAATACGGTTAAACAGACTGTAAGAAAAGACCTTATCCCCAGACCCCAGCACAACACCACTGCTCTCCCCTTCTCAGCCTCTATCTATCTCATTGTTTTCATGAGGTTGAGGTCAGTGCATAACTGTTGCTTTCTGCCACTACTTACTTCTGACTTGTTTTCCTCCACTACTTTCCACTGACTGTGGCTCTTGACAGGCCACAGTCTCTCAGGGTTGTCCCTGCTATAGCACAGGTCCTCCATAGCCTAACAGGTACCATCCAAGGTATGCCTGCTCCAGCATGGAGCGTCTCCTTCCAAGACAGCATCTCCAGCTGTGTACCCCACAAAGTCTCCTTCCACGTCTTCTCCAAGTTAACGTCACATTAATTTTATCTCCTTAGTAAATTCTTCTCATGTTGATAACTTTCACCTGTATTTATCAGAAGGGTTATATCTCAAAAAAGTCATACAAGTTTCTTGGAAATGGTGTAAGAGGGAGACCTTATTAATGTGATCATAGGAAAGGAGGTATAACTGCATGCCTTTACAGACCACAAAAGCAAAATCTTAATGAACTGAGTATAAAACGGGTTCTCTTCGTTCTATTCTTGATGGATACAGTGGCTGTTTCTTAGGGTAGTCCTTTAAAGACTTTAAACTGGGAATAAGCCAGATACAAAATCTCCCACAAACATTAAAATAGGTTCTATAAATGAACATTAAAATGCAAAGACATATTGAAAATAGCCCAGTGCGTATCTAGATTTGACCCTGGAAATCAATGAGCAAACTTCAGTATTAACCTTGAGATTTGAAAACAACTGAATAATGGTAGAACCCTTTGTATTTTATAGTATTTAATAAACAGATTGTACCATAACCAGCAATAGAATATAATCAGTAAGTAATCTCCAGAACTTAGGGGTACTAATTTATAATTGCTTCCAGCTTTTCCTCTTGTAACACAATCTAGCTATTCTATTTTCCAGTTTGGCTACCACAATCACATATTCTACTTATGTTACAAAGTTTAGTAAACATACCTTAGAAGGTCTTAAGGGCAACAATTTCTGTGCTACTCTGCTCTTTCCTAACATGGATTCCTTCATGGGTAAAAGAATACTATTATTTCCCTGTTTATTTACACTGATAACAGTACAGTGGGAAAAACCACAGCATTAAAACCCCTTACATTATTTTTATTTTGGTTTTATATTCTATCAATATGCATAACTGTCCATGTTTCAGCTGTGAGAGAGGTAGTTTTATTCTTGGTGGCTGGTACAGTGCTGTGGTTTGGATTTAGTATGAAAATAATGTGGATAACACACTGATGCTTTAGTTGTTTCTAAGAAATGCTTACTCTAAATCAAGGACTTTTCAAGTTTCCTATGCTCTGCCAGTGAGCAGGTGCACAAGAAGCTGCAAGGGAGCAGAGAGGGGACAGCTGACCTGAACTATCCAGAGGGATATTCCATACTATAGAAAATCATGCTCAGTATGTAGAACTGGGGGAAGAAGCATCAAAGGGGGATGTTTGGAGTTATGGTGTTTATCTTCCCAAGTAACCATTAAGTATAATGGAGCCCTGCTTTCCTGGAGATGGCTGAACACCTGCCTGCCCAAGGGAAGTGGTAAATGAATTCCTGATTTTGCTTTGCTTGCACACACAAACTTTGCCTTACCTATCAAACTGTCTTTACCTCAGCCCATGAGTTTTCTCACTTTTACTCTTTCAATTCTCTCCCTTATTCCACCAAGCAGGGAGTAGGCAAGCAGCTGTGGGGTGTTCAGTTGCCATCCAGGTTAAACTACAGCAGTAACACAAAATGCAAAACTATCTCACCATAAACAGATGCATAAAATGGAGTAGTTTGGATATGTAAAAAAAAAAAAAAATAAGATTCATATCTGCTTTTTCCTGGGGCATGTAAGTGCTACACCATGCTGAAATATGCTTGCATGTTCTTTGAGAAAAACGGTTAATTGGTGACAGGATGAAAATGGTAAGATTTAGTATCTGCTTTGCCAAAGGAAGACAGAACCATAACAAAAGTGTAGCTCTTAGAAGGATGAAACTAATCAAATCAGTATAGTGAGATCAATGAAAGATTTGTAAAAACACTTGAACACTGAACAAATGTGAGGTTGCAGGGAATTAGACACATGACTCCAGTCTGGGACATGGTGATATGTTTGTAGAAAGTGCATCAGGCATGAAGGACTGGAAGTCTTTCTGCTTGGTTGTTAGCCACTTGTTCGAAACACACACAGGGATATTCTCTGATAATTTGTAAATTCTGTGTAAGTGGTTGTAGTCTGTATAGCTTTTTTTTCACTCTCTCCATCTATTTTCCATTAATTAAGAGAAATAATGCAAACTGGTTTAAGCATTTTTGTTTACTGGATTTTTTTATTTGTCAGCTGTGGTCACTGTTCTACCTCTTTTGCAAGGCCAAAGCACCTTATGAATACTAGCTAGTGCTCCTAGGACGATTTCCCAGACCAACATAAATCAACAGAACACCCCATATCATCCCAAACCAGCCTCTAGGCATCCAACAGTCACTCAGTCCTCACCACCTTCTGCTCTAGGTACAGGTGTATATCATTAAAAAATCAATACTTAAAACTATAACAAAACACGATACTGCATTTCAAGCACTTTTCTCCAGAAAAGAGGATACGATACACAATACCAGTTATGTTGCTTAAACTATGAAGAGGTATCACCATAGGACCCAAGGTACACAATAGAAGATCCAAGCTGAAAATCCACGATTTCTCCCCGTAACTGTTTACTTATGCAGCAGAAAATACCTTCAAAGTTTTATTATTCTCTCATACATGAAGAGGTAAACTTTATGCAATCATCCAGTAACTATGTTATGACTTCATTTCAGATAGGGATGGCATTATAGCATAGCTAAAGAATTCACATTATTCATACAAACACATACATATTTTACACGCCTACCTATACACATACACACCCACCTCTGTGGCCTCCTTCAGGCCAGACCTCTATACATTGGAGCATTTTGGTCAGGAACTCAAACAAGTTCAATTAACTCCACATTTCAGGACTGAATTTTACATTCATTAAACTTTTCTGAAGAGACAATCAAAATGTGGACTCTATGAAGTATGGATACACAGAACTATAGGTAGAGACTTAGCTTAACATTTGAAAACAAAGTATTTATGTTCAAACATGTTTGTAAGGATGTAGTATCAGCAAGAAAGGTGCCACACCCAGTAGATCCTCCCAAAATACTATCTGAAAACAGAATGTATTTTCACAATAATGCAATCTCTTTAGCTCCAAATTGTATTCTTCACAGAAATCTTATTTAATGTAACTAACATTGAAGCAGGCATAACACTGCCTGAGGGGAAAATGGCATGCACTCCCATCTCTGCCTCAGTAGTCTTTGCTTGGACAGTGCTCTTCCTTTGGAGAATTATGCTCAAAACCAAGAGAACAGGATGTGCTGCCTCTATTGCTCTCACTCCCTTCTGCATCCCTATACATGTCTTAACAGAATAAAGTAGTTTTTACCC
Source organism: Microhierax caerulescens (assembly GCA_035590215.1). Taxonomy (NCBI): domain Eukaryota; kingdom Metazoa; phylum Chordata; class Aves; order Falconiformes; family Falconidae; genus Microhierax; species Microhierax caerulescens. Next base: position 42,648,299 of record JAVJGJ010000001.1, read on the forward strand.
AGATTCCTGACACTATTGAAACGAGCACTTCTTTCATATGCTGTTGCTAGAGTTTAGCACATTAACTATGGGTACCTATTGTTTTTGTAGCTCAGAGGTGAGAGTATTTCAACACCCTATGGAACCAGACAAGTATAAACAGACAAAATAAGATTATTTTCTTTCGTCTGACCTTTTCATAGCAGGAAATGGGTGGATACCTTTTAACCTCTCTCCCCTCTTGCCCATTTATTAGTTCTCTTCTAGTATACACACTCCCCCTTCTTTTTTGTCCTTCTTGGGAGATTTTTCTTGGTGATGAATGAGCTAAGAGAAACTGAAAACGTCAGCTGAAATAAGCACCCAGAAAGACCAAATGTTTATGCAAAAAGGGTAGCCACAGAGTTCCAGATCTTGATTCAGAACTCAACTTGCTCATTTTTTTCCTTCTATCAGGCTTTGCTCCAGGTTCATCTTTAACCCAAAATCTCTGCAAACAAACAAAGAGTCTTTCATATGGGCAAATTCAGAATTGATTAAAAGTGAAGTTTGTAATAGAATGCTCAGTTGTGGAGCTCTTTGCCATGATAGTTAGGTTTAACTGGATTAAAAAATGATGGAGTATTCCTGATACCCATTTAAATGCTCAGAGGTATGAATATTAAAAAAAAGATGACAGGAGTTCTGAGGAGATTATAAACTGACATGCTTCTAGGCTTAAGCTAATTTTAATGGGGATTTAGCAGAAACCCCCACCGTGAACAGGTCATTCCATAGTACCTCTCCAACGGTTTTCTTATGTCTCCTTGTGAAAGCAGCTTATGCTCAGCCATCCCACGGACAGCTGTTTCATAGGAGACTTGCTGATTTTATTACCAAATAGTAAGTTTTGTGTATCAAAAAGCAGAATAGCTATATCAGATGTCAGGGATCACTTAACAGCAAACAACAAGCAGAAGATGCCTGTGCAGAACAGAAAATGAAGATCCTGGGTAATATCCAGTTTTCTACATGAGTACAGGTTGTTAGAAAATACCCGGAGAAACCAACATGGGAGAAATAGTTCAGGTGGTAAAGATTGCAGTTAGAATTAGGAATTGTATTATTTCTTTTAAACCTGCAGCGAGATGCCATTTTGTCAACAAGCCAGGAGCCAAAGAAAGGATGAGGCCTGAGTCACAAAAATTTATCAGGAAATTAAGGTAGTCAGACAGGGTAAGCAAATTAATTCCTTTTGTTCGATGTGTGGTAATTGCAGCTTCTGGCTAATCCACAAATAACCAAACCGGGATTGAA
>JAVJGJ010000001.1:42652803-42697929 GCA_035590215.1 Microhierax caerulescens
GTTTGGGTGACCTTGCATTGAGCAGGAGGGTGGAATTACACAATCTCAAGTACTTTCTGCCAACCTCAGCAGTTGTGCATTTCTCTTTGGTTCATGCATTTCCCTTAAGAAAAAAAAAAAATAAAAAAAATCAGCTTTCAAATCTCAGGTTTTCCTCCCCAAGGGCATTTAACTGTTTGTTAGGCAGCCTTTAGATTACACTGGAACAGATGCTAGTCACGCAAGTGAGCAGTTTAACCTCTCTACCACAGAATCATTGTCCTACTTTTGGCACTTCTTTGGCACAATGATGCTTGCACTGTTAGGTGCACAGTGATCCAGTTTTATTAAAAACATGGAGGGTGTTTCCAACCGATGTGTTCTGTAACATGCTACTCTTCCACCTCCCTGTTAACTATTTAACTGGCCAACTAGTACTCAAAAGATGAGCAGGACAACTGATATTTTCTGCTCACATGGGCATCTTAAAGAGGTGTACCAATTAGCTACAACCAACAGGACTATTTAGATTTCTAGCTTTGGGAAGCACCAAAATCTCCTTGTTGTTATAAAGCACATATGTACCTCACATTTTCATGCTTGTGTTTTTAATATTTAACACACTGTCTTCTGTCTCTCACTGAACAAATGATATTGCTCTATTTCCATTTCTACTCATTTTGCCATGGTGTTGTAAAGCTCATTTTAGACATAGAAGTATTTCCCACTCAACTCAATAGGGATTTATTTCAATTGTAAATCTCACTTTAGAGACAGGTGAACAAGAGTTAGGCAGAGCAGTGTTCAGCATTGCTGCACTGGATCTTGCTTACAAAGACCCGGGACACCTATTGCTGAAAATTAATAGTCAACTTTTCATTTTCAATGGGCCAAAAGTAACATGTGGGGTTTTTTTAAAACACAAGGATATATTTAATATTTAATAGAATTATTTTCTCAGCTGTTTCAATTCTTAATAACATTATAAAATTGACTTACATGTAAATAAAGCTCAAGCTGCCATTTAAGTAATTCTACAAATTGCACAGCTTCTTTTCCTTAACAAAGGGTAAGTCAGAAGTCACCTAAAGTGATTGGATTTTGTTTGGGTTTTTTTGTTTGCTTGTTTGTTGTAAAGGGCAATTGGAAGTTGTAGAGGCATGCAGTCTGAATGGTTTTCCTTTCTATTCTGATTTCCCACTACTGAAAAAAAAAACCCCAAACAACCAAATAACCCACCTAAAACCAAAAACAGACCACAAAACAAACAAACAAAAACCCCCACCAAAAAACTTCTGCAAAAAATATATTACAAGCAAGGTTTGCAAGTCAGTAATAGTCTGTGACTATTCTGGTAACAGAATTATTTCACCATGCTCATGAGTCTTACATTCTCTTGAATGCAAGCTCTTGGGATAGCCCTGCCATTGTTCTGTTTCACTTATACATCTTCTACCACATTACAGCTGAAATACAGCTGAAATCAGGTATTATCACAGTTTACATATATTCTGTAAACTCTCTAAAAGGATATTTAGATCTAATCCAATATCAGTAAATTTCCGTTTAAAGCTGGTCAAGGAAAAATGAAAACCCACCATTTTTTATCGCAAACAAAACTCTGAAAAACATGTGTTTCACACATCAGTGTCAATTTCAGCAAAAGTTTGTTTTAAAATAAAACCAGGTAACATTTAAATGCGTCAGCACAGACTGTTTCAAATTCCCAGAAGTGAAAACTTAATTTTATTTTATTTTTTTAATTATTATTGTTAGGATTATAGCATGAAGAGGGATACGTATATTCCCCCTCCCTACCCTACCAGAATGTTTCAATAAATCCCAAATAATTTCTTTTTCCTCTCTGAAAAAAAAAAAAACACTCTCATAAGGACTTCATGCTGGCAGATTACTTCTGATAGGAATGCAGACAACTTTTCAAATGCCAAAGTCCATCACAACAGGATTTTTTTTTCTGCTGCACAGCTAACCAAGCTAGTGGGAAACTCTGTAGCCCTTACATGAAGGGCTGCCTTTCAGTCAGCCGTGCTTGCTACTTTTACCTCCTTTTTAACTCAGCTCACAGCCTTTTCATGTGCACAGGCCATTGCAAATTCATTACTAACCTACTCCACAACTATGCACCAGCACCAGTGACACAACACTGATGCTGAATACCCACACTAGAAAGCTGTGTTCCAAAGATCTAAGCACCTGAAAGAACACCACCAACCCAGAAGGTACTTTGTTTAAAGACTTTTTAAGGGGAAGGGAAGAAACAAAACAGTGGGAGACACCAGGTTTACATGGATATTTTCCATTTCTAATATCTAAACCACAAATTTCCTCCCTGAGCAAATGCATACTTGTCACTTGCAAAGAATCAGTGGTAGCACCTCACATCTGAAAGAAGCTATTTGGCCCTGGAGACAGATATAGATGAATCGAAGTTAAGAGGTGTTGTATTACACAGTGTATTCCCACCTTTCTTATTGTAACATTCCTTGGATATTTTTATGCAGCTGCTAGAGTGTATGTGCTCAAATGAAATATTTTGCAGGCCCTTGCAGAATAAAAAACAACCAACAAACCCCAAAACACAACCCTTTAATGTATCCTGAAGACATGTACACACAGCTCTGGAAAACTTTCTGCATTTAAAGAATGCAAGAGAGAAGTAAACCCCTTGATGATATGTACCTTAGCAAAAGCAAAAAAAGCCCAAAACTGTTCCTTGAGTGCCTTTATCATTTAATGACTAAAACATGGTATAAGAATTATTGGTGCTAAAAACCCACTAAGGAAACTACATTCTTTAGAACCACTCACTGACACCCTGTCCATTCACATACATGCAAGTATCCCTCACTTACAGCACTTTTTTGTTTGTTTGTTTTAAAACACAGCTCCCAGAGGCAGGTTTCATCTACTTGCTTCTTTTACAGAAAGGTCAGTTATTGTACTATTTCTGTTCTATTCTCAGTCCAGTCACTTTTGCTCTGAACATCCATGTCTCATCTTGTCTGTTTAGATTTCATGTTCCTAAGTGTATAATCTATACCTCACTTGATATTAAGTTTTAAGAGATTAAGATGCTGGTGTTTTCTAGGTAACTTGGTAACTCAGTCTAGTCTGTGCTTGCTCTGAACCACAAATTCCAGATTAAAGACGTTTCCACCAGAAAAGGAAAACACAAATAAGACAAGTGTAACTAATGCTATGTGCTTGAGACAATTATAAAAACTGCACATAACAAAAGGAGCATTTTATTAATAGCATCATCCATTCAGAAAGATACAGTAACCTGGAAAAAGACTGCACTTTAAACATCCAAATAGAGTGTGACACAGCAGCAAAATATCAGCCAAACAAGCAATGAGAAACTAATTTGTTAGCCATGCTTAGCCCGTCAAAAGGATGACTGATGACAGTCAGCAATGCCAAATGCTTGCTCTGAATATTGGGAAGAATAAATCCTTGAGCTAAAGTTTGGTTTTGGTTTGGGTTTTTTTCATTTTTATATATATAGTTATGAAAATGATACTTCAGGCATATAGCTGAATGCAATATTAAATTTTTCTGCTCACTCTGCAGTGCATCAGACAAATTCTTCAGAAATTAGTTGCTATATTGGTATCATTTTTGCTCTTCTTTTAGTTAAGAGCTGTAGCTGAACCTCAGGCAACCAAAGAAGTCCCAGACAGGCAGGAAAAACATTGCTTCACTACTGTGGTTTGTCTTTGGTTGCACCACCCATTTTTTGTTAACTGTCACTCACTGGTGATAGAAAGCATTTTATGAGAAGGAGGAATAATAAGAACTGTCTAACTACAATAAAGTTTACTTTAAGAATGGAAACGTACACTCTAAGACTTCATATAACTTCAGTTTATTCTAGGGAATTCATGCATTGCTTTTCATTCTCAATTTTGAGTATGTGGATGTAAACCTGGTTAGTGAAACCTTTCTTAGGCCTGTAATTTACATTCCATCCATATGTGCTCTGAATCCTCCACAACCTATTATGTGAGGTCAAGGTACCTTTCTTCCCACTACACAGTTCTGCTTACTTTTGTAACCTCCATCTGTCCTTTACTTTCTCCTTCTCTAATGTGGTTAGAAATGCCTTACTCGTAACACTAAGCTTAATGCTCTTCTGTCTCTTTACCAGCCAATTCCTGTATCTGGATGCCACTCCTCTTCAGGTAGAGCAAACTACTGTAACCACTTCCAAATTCTTTCAGTAGCTCTACTTTATCTATCTAGTCAAAAATATGGATGTCTCAAGATACCATTTTTTTTCAGCAAGTAGCATCTTTTCAGTGGAGGTGTACATGATGCTGTTCTGTGCAGCTACTTCCTATTGAACCTTGGCCAGAATCCTTGTCTGATTTTCAGAACTTCTTGAAGAAACAATTCTGCCTACCGTGCTGGGAAGCTGGGCTTTCCTGAAATTGTGATATTGCTGCCTGGTGTAGAGAAGGTCATGCTGGTAGGAGTGAAAACTTCTGTAGTAAATGGATCAAACAAAAATTTCTGAGCCAGAAGGAATAAAAGCAACCTCTGAGCTCATACCATTAAAAGCCAAATAAAAAGCCTGACCAAGATTTCCTGCAAGTTCAGCAGTTCCCTCAAATCCTTTCATTTAAAAAGAGAAGAGAAATCTCCCAGCCTGCTGCTTTGGATACAGTAGGAAGTGAGGGAGAGAGAACATGGACATTGTTTACTTAATAGACTAGGCTCAGACAGTCCACTGATAAGGGCATAAAGGTGGATAGATTGTTGGAGAGCCTGTCAGTCTTAATCCATGAGCCATGGTAGTACTATTGTTAAGAAAAATAATTACAACACACACTGGTAAGGTGAAGTCATGACTTCAGCTTTTGCATCCCTCATTTCCAGAGCTCAGCACTGGTCTTAGAATCATATAATTGTTTAGGTTGGAAAAGGCCTTTTAAGATCACAGAGTCCAACCATTGACCTAGCACTGCCAACTCCACCACTAAATCATGTACCTTATTGCCACATCCACAAGTCTTTTCAATATGTCCAGAGGTCGTGACTCATGTACTTCCCTGGACAGCCTGTTCCAACACTGGATCTGCTTGTTTGCACTGCATTAGATTGTGGGTATCTTGGGGCTGGCACTTCAGGATAGCCAGAATTACTGCCAGCATTCCAGTAGCACTGTTCTATAAAAATGGTTCTTGCATCTCTGTATCAGTGTAAATGTTTGCTGGTCATCCTCACAACAAGGTAAATTAATTAGATGCTACATACAGGAGAACTGGACATCTGAGTAGTTTTATATTAATTCACAAACTGATTAAACTCTCTAGTTACAGATCTGCTGATGCTCTTGTTGCATCAGTCACTAGTCTTGGCCACACAGCACTCATTTCAACAAGAATCTGCAGTTTTTGACTCCCTGGAGAGGAAACTAGTAGACCTAACAAAACTCCTAGGCACCAGAAATTAGGTGAGAAGACAAGAAATACCAAGTCAATAACTGAGATCATGTCATGAAGCATTTAATAGAGCTCACCATGTTTGAAGGCTTCTAAGAGTGCCCATGCTGATCCACACATCTTTTTGAACAGCAAAATAACTCAAAAGCTTGCACTATTGCCAAGTTTCAAAGTAGTTTTCACTGAAACGTGCCCATCATCAGAGCAAGATGCTTCAGTGATGAGTGTTCCATATTTTGACGTGCAAACCAGCATCATTACTGAGATGAGCATTCATATTTTAGTAGAATTCATATTTTACAAAAAAACAGCAATAATAGCGTAAAATCTGATGGCAAGTTGATGGTACATTAATGTTTTCTATAAACAAACATCCAAGAAGTAAAACATATGCTAATGCAGAAGAAGATTTTATACCCATACCTGCCAAAAATAGGTGGAAAGAATCCAAAGAATTCTGAAAAAATCCAAGGCCTTTATGAAAAGCACATTCCTTCTAAAACAACCCAGGGGATTAGCTGGGATCCAAGACTTCACCTGAGATTTTAGCCCAGTTCTGTTAGCTATATCAATTGCACACATGAAATAGTAGAGAGAGATTTTTCTGCTCTGATAACCTGTCTAAAAGGTGGAAGACAGGTTTTCCCCAAGGGAGGGAAAAAAAATAGAAGAAAAAAAAGAAAAAAGTAGTGAAATGGTCTAATACTTAGACAATGAGACAGTCCCCTACCACAGCCAGGAATAGACACAAAGCCTGAGGATTAGAGTGCCACAATTTAGTCTTAAAAAAACCCAAAACAACAATACCATAATTTAAGATTTCCTTCCCATATTTGTATTTCAAAAGGTAGATCATATATATGCATTCTTTGCTTTGTCAGTTCTAGAAAGATGACCAAAATATTGTTAGGGAAAAGTACATTCTGTGTTGCTGAAAAGCTTCAGTTACTGACTCAAGCTGCTTCTCCATCTTCTGCCCCCAACCTACACTGTACAAACAAGATGGGGTCTTGTATTGAAAAATCAATTTAAAAAGTTAACCATCAGAAAAAAAAAACAAAACCACCAAACATTTAATATTCAGAAAAAAAACTAGCACTGAGCAGCTACTTACTAGAAAGGCAAGCAGTTCTAGACTTCATGACCCTAGCATTATAGCAACATTAGTAAAATATAAATATCTGAAATCTGTAAAGAAATGCAGACTTCTGCAGGATTAAAAAATAAAATAAAGATCAACAAGCAGGTGAAATGCAATGACCGATACTTGTGTCAGAAACACTCTGGTATTTATGAACCACTCTTTTCCACCAGACAGTTCTGCAACTTATCTCTCCTACACCTGGCACATAACTCACTGATGTGTAACATCAATATTAAATTTGCTGTGCTTTCACAGGTGAGTATACATCATCAATTCCACACCCACTAATGAACACAATATTTCTCCATTAACTTCGAAGGATATTAGATTAAAGTCCAAAGTCTTATTATATTTAGGTTTCCTCAATGAAAACTTTATTTTTAATCCCTCAAGAGATTTTTATTAATCAGAAGTATAGAGGACAAACTGATCCCCTCCACATACATGCTTTGAACATAAGCAATTCAACAATACTTCATTATCTTGTATAAAAGCCTAAAGCAGAAACTTCAGCTCATGGAGCATGTGGCTGAATATGAACCTCAACATCCAACTCATAACTGTTGCTCTTCAACTTTATGTTAATGCTGTTTTCAGTTAGCACTTTATTAAGTTTCATGCCTGTAGAAACATTATATTCATATCGTTGCGCTGTAGCTTTCAGTCACTCTAGTAACTATGCTGACAATATATCATGTCTGAGAGCAAAGGATGCCTCAAACCACAACACACTAGCTTTGGAAATAGGATTTGAATATCCAAATATATGGCAGATTCTGACGGCTTATGGAATGCAGTAGTTTTGAAGAGTATCTTAAAAAGACCCAACAAAAATCACCCTGACAAAGTGAAAGATGAGTCAGAACTACCCAGGCTCCTCAACTCCAATGGAAGCAAGAGATTTAACACAGCAAACTGTAAAACAACAAAGAAATAATCATCCTGATAAGTAATTTTTCTACTTGAATTTAAAGCAGTGTTGATGAATCCAAGTTTGACCTTTGTTTTTCTATGTTTTGCAGAAATAGCACAGGACTAATCAGAATGAGAATGGCTCAGGCTTCCTCTTGCCCCTTCATATAGGGAATTTTAGGGGCTGCACATTGCAAGTCATATGGTAGGGAATGCATTGTACTAGACAACAGAGCAAGACCTCTGAACTATCTGAGCAGATCTTTTAGTTTCTTATCACCTCCTACCCCCACGCTTCTGCCACAACACCAACCACCTCCCCTGTTCATAGCACAGGACATCAGCCAGTAACCTAAATCGGGCACAGGGAGTTGTAGTAACTGGAACTTGCTGTGGGGTTAAGATTAAGACTATGCTGGTGATAGCACTACAGCAAGGCAGTGGGAGCTACTGCAGGTCAGAGGAAAAAAAAACCCAAAGAAACAAAAACCCAACAAAACAAAACCTTTCATTTCCCTCCAGGAATACCTACCCTGGACCTTTGCATGCATGCACACACGTGCACAAAAAAAAAACAACCCTCAACTAATTCTGAAACTAAGTATAACTTTAGAACGAGCAGAAGACCAGCATCTCCTACACCATTTACAGAGAATATTTGCTTGAATTTTCAAAGCTAGCCTCTGCAATGTATTGACCACAGTCTGGATTTAGAAAATTCAAAACTTCACCAGTAAATCCACAACAATTTTTATATGGACATAGAACAAAGGTGAAGGATAGTTTTGGGATTTATATTTTTTTTTGGTCAGAATTCATAGAGGAGATTTGTAGCAGGATTTAATCTCCTGTAATAGGAACATTTTTTTAATAAACATGCCTGCCACACATCACTTTTGGTGATGAGGATGACATTTATGCAGATTGTATGCAAAGATGTCAGTCTATTAAACTACATTAAAACACCAGGTTCCACATATCCAAAAAAAAAAAAAATAATTAAGGCAGCAGTTGTAGGAATCAGAGATATATTTGCAACTTTTGTCCCATAAAGATAGTAACGATAAGTACTGGAACTTCTGTGTTAAATATAGTTATAGAGGATATTTATGATTACAGATGGATAGCAAATACTTCATATATCTATTTAAATTAAAAATATCTCAGTTTAATACATTTACAATATCTTACTTCAGGGAAAACTAGGCATACCCTTTCTTTTCCATAGACTTCCACAAGCAAAAGGCTCTTTACCTTAAGTAGCACTGTAATAAACATTTGCCACAATAAAGTTTATGCACTTGATTCATCCTTAGTTTTAACTACCATAGCAGAAGATTTAACATAAGTGCATTATTTTCCTCATCCTCCACAGGGTTTAGAAGTCAGCCCTCTCTGTTGCATTATGTCTCAATTCAGATTACTCGCTACTCAGTTGGCTAACAAACCCTTCTTTACTTATGAAAGCATAAAATAATAGATAGTAACTGTTATGAAGCTCTAACAAGGCACTCAAAAGGTTTTGTTTGGTTTTCTACTGGTTGAATGCCGTGCCAGGACGTGAACTTGGTAAATTTTAAAAGTATTCGCATTTCACACACCCAAAAAAAAAAAAAAAAAAAAAAAAAAATCTAGGTAACTTCTCCCTGTCCCCAAGCCAAAGATGAAAAAGTTACAGAACTAGATTTATAATACTTAACTACTTGCAGTCTGGATCCATTCTGGAACCCTAAACTGAAAAATAATATTTTTTCTAATAAATCAATAGTTTTGAGGCCAAAGACTACTGTCATGCAGTTTTTTTGTGAAACCGAGTGGCAACAAAACCCTTAGTTTTTCACATAAAATGTCATGATTTCCTTACTTTAATTTAAGCCAGATATAAAAGAAACACCACTAGTCCAACAACTTTTACATTTCTTCATTCTTCTCATCTCCTAACAGTTCTTTAGCTTTCAAAAAAATAATCACTTCCACTATACGCATATATATGAAATTGAAAGAGATAAAGCAAAAAAGTTAAAGATCGTCCTCATGCCTTCCAGGAAACACAGACTTTACAAAATACCACGTGAAGTTTAACTTCCATATTTTATATTCAGAATTATGAGATAAAAAACCTGAATAATGTTTTTCCCTTGCTAAAATCTAACTCTATTTACGAAAAAAAAACCCGAAACAGATTTCATTACCTTGTTCGTAGAAAATGGTTTTCTTACAATGATAAAAAGATAACACTGAACAAAATTTGAAAATGCACAAATTGCTACATGATCTAGCACAGATACTGTCCCCAAGTACAGAACCTCAAGGGCCAAACTTTGAGGTATTACATAAGAGGGGAAAAGGTTTAAGCATGACACATAGCCAGTTCCAATGTGTTAATACTAACCTCTTTGAACCTCTTCTATCTAATGTAAATAAATGACTTTTGCATTGATCAGAATGACAATCTGGAAGCTTTATTATATCCCACACAGTTTAACTTCCCACCTGGAAAATAATTTGCTAAATAAGGAATGAAAGGACTTGAAGGAAAAAATAACTTAATGCAGGCTACCAAATACAAAAGCTTTAAGCATAAGGCTGTCAATATGTTAAATTTAACAGTCTAGCAATGATTCTCCCCAGTTTTAAAAACCCAACACTAATTCAGTTTTTAATCGCAAATGACCATGTCAGACTGTATAATCCAATCATGCTAATACAGCACCATATCACAAATGACCATGTCAGACTTCATAACCAAAATTACAGATTTTTTTTGCCCTTTTGTGTAACAGCAAAGATCCTAAATAAGAATGGAACATGCAGGTCAGCTCTTGTGACATTCACCTATTTGCAGGGTTACAGAAATCAATCAAAAAATTATCTAAGCCACTACTGATGAAGCATAGGGACAGTAAATCAGCTGTCCATTTTTACAACACAGGCCACTCAAATTGGTCAGTGGTAGCAACTGTACCAACCGATTTAAAAAAAAAAAATAATCACAAAACCACAAAAAAAACAAACAAACAAACCCAAACCAACCGAAACTAACCAAAACCCAAACAAACAAAGTAAAACCCCAAAACAGAACACATACTAAAATCCTCATAAAAACAAATAAACCACACCATATTCTGTGGGATCATCTCAGGAATTAGAATTTACAGTAAGCCCCCACTACGGTATCTCATGTAAAGAGAATTCCACTAGCTCTTTACATTTCATGGAAAGGGTTCATGGTGCTGTGCGTTTTGGCAGCCAGTGAGGATTGCTGGAAGCGGCTGTGACTGACACAGGGCAGTTCATGGCCTTCTCCCACACAGGTCAACTCACCTGCCCCTGCTACTGAAACCCTGCAATTTACGCCCAATACATCCACCCCTTGCCTCTCTGAGGCATATATTTAAGAACTGTTTGAATATACAGCCATTACAAGCTCTACTTTCAGTATCATCACACCCTTAATATCAATACAAAAAAACTGTTTGTCACTTGTTTACACACTATTTGCACCTAGCAAACTAGCAAACTCCAACCCCAGGCCATACCTGGTCCCAGTGTGGCCCACACACTCCATCAGCAGGCAACACAGTCTCTACTCAGGATATTTCACATCACTCATGACCAATTAATAAAAACTTTTGATAATTTATTTGGGTATTGAGAGGAAAAAGACCCCCAAAAAACAACAACCCAAGCACTTAAGGAAACACCCTTACATACCTTCCCCAGTCTGAACCCCAATCCAAAACCTCTCTTGCCCTTTTCTAGCTTTAACTTGCCTTTTTTTTGTGGGGAGTTGTGCTCAATCCATCCCTTCGGTGAGGCAACAGGCAGTGCAGGACATCGGGGCAGCAAATAAGCTTTCCAACCTGCTGCTCCTTGCTTCTTAAACTTTTCCACCATGTTCCTTTCCTCTTTCTGCTCCAGCAAAGGTCACAGTGCCTCAGTGTCCTTCACCCAGACTGGGTCAGTCTCCCTCAGGCCACAGTCCCTCAGGGGCAACCTGGCAGAGGTTTCCCAGGGCCACAATCCCTCACAGTATCCCTGCCCTGAGGTGAGTCACTTGCAGGCCATAGCCCACACTCAGGGTGGGTGGTGGGTGGGGATCCTCTGACACGGAGCACCGCCAATGCCCTCCTAAAAAAAACAAAACACCCCATGACCCAAAGACAACTTTTCACACATCCCCCTGCAGCATTTTTCTGCATACACCCAAGCAGCAGCACCACACACTCCTATAAATCTTTGGAGTGAGAAGGGGTGTCCCCGCCTCTTTCAGAGGTGACCAGAGCCAGCTGTGGCCAGCCCGTGTCCCCCTCCCACACTAGGCACTCTTACAGCTCCCTACTACCAAAACACTGCTGTTAATGCCCAAGACACCATCATACAACTCAGCATGACATTTTCATGTGTAACATAACACTCTTTGGGACAATCAATAAAATGAATAAATGTTATCCATTACCAGGATAGGGAACAAGAAATGCTGGAAAAAGTAGCTGGTTCCAGAATGTCTTCTGTAGCACTGCTAGGATCCCAATGCTCTCCTAAACTACTAAATAATAAATAAAACATGAGGGCTGAAGGCAGTAACAAGCAACACATTTGTGAGCAGCCTCTTTAATGACACTGCAGGACTTCTGCAGGTGGAGCTCCTTTCAGTGATTATGCTGTGGAGCAACCTCCCACCCACAAAGTATGTGGTCTGCAAAGGCATGTAATGGCGAGGTATGAGAAATGCAACAGCTTGTCCTGCCATGTTGAAAGTCTGTGTGGATGTGACTGAAGCACACTAAAGAAGCTGAGGTAGGTGTATGGACTTGCACAGTTCTTAATGTTTAAATGACAGCTACCTGTGTTGGGTGGCTGTGGCAAGGTTTTGGGGAGGAGCTGCAGGGAAGCATCTTTGAGGTGGTCTTAGGGGCTACCTCATGTTAGATGTGGTTCCACAGTGGACCCCACAGGAGACAGTTGAGTTAGCAAAGATGGTGTTACCTCTGGGAAAATAGGTCTCAGAAAGGGCAGAAAATGCTGGCCAGACATAGGAGGAGGGAAAAGAGTGAGGAATAGCAGAAGGAATGAAAGTCAGGGAAGGTAGAAGAGGTGGTCTGTGGTGGAACAGGTGTTTCCTTGTTGCCTGTAGAAGAGACCACACTGGAGCAGGAACAGATGGAATGTCCTGAAGGAGCTGCTGCACATGGAGAAGGTCTGCGATGGAGCAGATCTTTTCCCACAAGATTTTAACCTAGGGATAGTCTATGCTGGAACAGAAGAAAAGTGTGAGAGGCCAAGAGGAGCTATTATGGACTGACCATCCTCCTCCCTTTCCCCCCTTTTTCTGCCTGGAGTGGGGCTGGAATGAAGGTCAACTTGAAGACGGGAGTAAAGGTGGTGGTTTAACGGTTGGTTTTGTTTCTCACTACCCAAGTCTAGTTTAACTGGCAACAAATTAGAGTAATAGAATCATTTAGGTTGGAAAAGACCTTTAAAATTGAGTCCAACAGTAAACCTAATACTGCTAACTCTACCACTAAACATGTCCCTAAGTACCACATCAGCACATCTTTTAAATACCTCCAGAGATGGTGATTTCACTATGTCCCTAGGCAGCCTGCTCTGGTGTTTAATAACTTTCCCCAGGTTGAGCTTGTTTTGCCCATGACTGTAAGTATTATCCCTCTATTTATCTCAACCTATGAGCTTTCTCATTCTATTTTGTCCTACTCTGCTGAGGAGGGGGGCATAAATGAACAGCTGGGTGGGAATTTGGCCTTAAACCACAGTTAACTCACCACAAGAGGACTTGTGACATCAGCAACAAGAGGACTAGTTAAAAAAAAAAAAATTAAATTAAGATTTTAAGAACACAGAGCGCAGTGCTAGGCTGATGATTTGTTGCCCAGTAAACAGAAAATGTTCTTTGCATGAAAGATGTAGCTATTTGTATTTAAATCTATAAAGCACATCTATTTTATGCAATGCTAAATATAACAAAACATTACAGCAAATCTGTTCAATTTATAGTACCTAGATAGTTTTTTGTGCTTCTGTTGTCTGGACTATTAAAACACATAATTATAAAAAAAATAATATCTATAGGGTTGTTGTGGTTTCACCCCAGCCAGCAACCGAGCCCCATACAGCCAGTTGCTCACTTCCCCCTGTTAGGATGGGAAAGAGAATTGGAAGAATAAAAGTGAGAAAACTCATGAGCTGAGATAAAGATGATTTAATAGGTAAAGCAAAAGTTGTGCCTGCAAGCAAAGCAAAGAAAATCAGGAATTAAATTACCACTTCCCATGGGCAGGTAGGTGTTCAGCCATCTCCAGGAAAGCAGGGCTCCATCATGTATAATTGTTACTTGGGAAGACAAAAGCCATAACTTTGGACATCCCCACTTTCCTTCTTTTTACCTCAGCTTTATAATGCTGAGCATGATGCCATATGGTATGGCATATCCCTGGGGTCAGCTGTCCCAGCTGTGCCCCCTCCCAGCTCCTTTGTCCCCCAGCCTCCTTGCTGGCTGGGTGGTGTGAGGAGCAGAAAAGGCCTTGACTGCATAGTCATTGCTCAGCAGTAAATAAAACTTCTCTGTACTATTAAAACATTTCAGCACAAATCTAAAACAGCTCCATGCTAGCTACTGTAAAAAATATTAACTCTATCCCAGCTAAAAAGCAGCAGAGAGGGTTAATATTCACAACAGTGATACCATTGCATTACAACTTGGGAGCAGAAAACATATTGAAATGACACAATATTTAAATGCCATGTTCTCAGAAATTAAATTTGATCTTATTAATAAATAAGAGGGGCAAAATCAAACAGAGCAATGTTTACTTAGACTTCTCTACAGTGAACAGATGTATAATGTGAGAGAAGATATGAGACTAATGCTGGACTTGGAAAATGTGAGTTTAAGTCTGTTATGAGCCCTTTTTGCAATTTTTTGGAAGTTTTGTAGGTCTGATTAATTCCTGTAACTGAGGCTCATGCGAGAGGGATATATTCAGTTAAGGCATCTCCGCTTTCTCCAAGTGACATATCAATGCCATGGGCACAAGTGACAAGGTTAATGTCATGGGGGCTGCAGTGGTGCTTGTGTGGGAGGAAGCCATGAACTGCCTTGTGCTTGTCACAACAACTGCTGGGACAGGAATGTCCATGATGGACAGCAGCCATGGGTGATCCAGGCAAGGGAGGTGCTAAGGGACACAGGTGTCATGTACACAGTGGGGCATGGACACTAAGGAACAGTGCAACAGGAAAACCAGTAAGCAGTACACAGCAGAAAACCAGTAAGTGTCAGAAAGCAGCTCAAATAGAGGGTCATACATGTCATCTGCCTCACGTGTCACTCACCTTACTGGAGGAATTTTGGCAGACTGAGTCCAAGATGCAGCAAAACTAAGGAAATCTGAAATTCAGGAGTTGCGAGGGTAGGTGTCCATCTTATTTTTTTTTTTTTTTTTTTGTTTTACAAGTGTGGATCTTTCTTGTTCTTAATACCAGAATCATTGATCAGATGTTTGTGTTGATTAGCAGTAAATTAAGTAAAATTCCATTACTTGAGACCATTCTGCCTGCAGCAGTAACCCCCAGAGAGGCCTGCATTAGTTCATTATCTGCCAGTGCTGCACAGTAAAAGAAGTGGGGAAAGCATGTGAAAACTGAGGCAGATTTGAAGTTCTGCTAGAACAGACTTCTACATCAAATCACCAGTGTCCATACATCATAGCCTGTGTAAGGAAGGGCAGTGAGAACCCGATTCACTGGCTTCACTTCTCCTCTGTAGGGCAGAACAGAGCAATTCAATGTCTTTTATCACTTCCCTGAAAAATGGCTGGATCCAGGTGTTTTTGTCCTGTAATGAACATGTAAGTGTGCCCAAAAACTATTGGGTTTTTCCCCAGCATCCAGAACTGTGAGTTGTCTCAGCATTTTATTTGAGGTGTGGGAAGAAGGAGTATGGAAGTCAGGACAGAGAGCAATGAGTCAGGAAACAAGACTCAAATTATCAGGTGGCAGGGACTCATCTACTGGAAGGAGTCCTGATGTTTTATTGATGTAAAGAAAAATACTGGTTTACCGGCCTTTCCCACAAACTTTACAGACAAAGAAAAAGCCTATCTCCATCCACTGATAAAGAAAAGCATGCTGTGCTCAGTGGTCTGTGGTCATCTAAAAGTTTTTACAGAAAGGACTCTTGTCCCCTGCTGTTTTGCAGAATACTCAGTGACTAGCCACAAATAGGCTGTGCTGAGAAAAAATACTGTCTGAAAGACAGGTGGTGTTGAAAAAAATCTTTTTCTTGTCTTCCAAACTTATCAACACTTATCCTTAGTCAGAAAGAATCCTACCCAATTTTTTGTCCAATTTTGGAATTGTCTAGGAATGAGGGCTTTCAAGGACTAAGGCAGCTGGCCTGATGAAAGCAAAAAAGGGCACTGATCATGAGTGCACTCCATAGCTGTTTGTCCCTGGACCTCATGCTTTTCTAATAATTGCCTCTAAGTCACAAGCTCTGGGCTCTGTCAGACCTTGATCTCTGCTGGAGCTGGCTTTGGAGAATGTCCAAAGCTGGTTTGGAACAGTATTTCTCAGACATATATCTGTGCTGAATACAGAAACCATGCCAAAATACTACATCTCCTTGAACTCCTCTGATTCCAGACAGGAGGGATGGGACCCTGATTCTTCTGAGACTGGAAGACAGCTCTCATTTTGTAAAAGCTTGAAATAATTTTATTTGGAGGTTTAAGAAAAGTCACTCAGCCTCTCTCCCTTATAGTTGTTCAAATGAATCTACAGGGTTTGTGAGAGGGTAGGTCAGAATTGGCCAGACTTGGGCTATTTGCTTATCCAACTTGATCGTATGAGGAAGGCAAGAAAAGAGCAGAGCAAACCTCAGCTTCCTTTAGTCCACTGCTTTTTCATGTAACATAGTTTTATATATTACATATTCCTGAAGCCTCTACACATGTTTTCATGTGTTATTTCTGAGACTGCCTAAGAGTAAATAAAACTTCAAGCAAGCAAATTTGTACTTCGCTCTTTAGTGCTTAGTTAGCAGTGTTAGAAGTGGGGTGCCCAGGTGAGGCCGGGGCCAGAAAGGTGAGGGAAGCACTCTCACTAGAAGCCAAAGAGTTTTAGAGGTCCTACGACTCAGCTATTTGTTGGATATACTTTCCCATTCTCACAAAATAAGTTGTGTTAGGAAGTCTAGTACCTTCCATCTGGATGTGCCCTTGTCATTAGAAAAAGCACCCCAGATTCCTCCAGTCATGGATGAAAATCACACACAAGTATGTTTGAAGCCAAACAATTTTTTTTTCTGCTCCAAAGTCATGATCATCCCGTGGGCATGGAAGCTGCTGATGGATATTCCAGGGAGTGCCAGCTGAAGATGCTTTCTTGAAACAGTCTATGCACCGCCCTCCCCATGTTCAGCAACAGGAGGGAAGTTCTATGTCACTTTTGTCACAGGAACTTTCTTTAACCATTGTCATTACTCTTTATCTTTCCATTTATGTAATTGCTATTTTGGGCATTGATTATTGAACTTAGTGGTTTTTTTTTTTTTTTTTTTTTTTTTTTTTTTTGTTTTTTTTTTTTTTTTTTTTTTTTTTTTTTTTTGTACCAAGAAACTAAGCAAATACCCAGACAATAAGATTACTGATTACAGTGGTCTGATCAAAAACTATTTCAGTGAAGTGGTACCTGAATGCCTCTTCTCTTTCCCATCTGATGACACGTCATTCCTTTCAACTTCTGCTTTTTTGGAATAGATTTTGGGCAGTGTGGAAATCATTGTGGTTTGGGTTTGATGTTTGGTTTTTTCTTTGAATCTCTGTTTTTTGAACCTTTTTCTTTCTTTGCAATTGCTTGCTTTTATAAGGTAGAATCAAAACAAATAAAAGGAAAGTGGCACACAGGACAGAAGTTGTAAGAAAAAAGCATCCAAATAATCTCATTTTTTTTCCCACTAAACTAAGATCAGAGGATGGCAGAAGGCCCTGAAACACAAAGATACATAGGAAGTGAGTGTGTGTGTGCAAGTATGCGTCACAGAGCTTGGAGAGTCATTTAGAAATAAATTTGAAAAAGTTCTCCAAATCTGTACTATATTCACAAGCATTACAATATTTCAATACTCATATTTCTAGGTGGACGTAGGTGGCAAGATGTTATAGAAATCTGCGGATTTTTTTTCCTATTTTCAAAAAAATACAAAATGCAAATTTTCATTTTCAAGAATTTGTGTCAGTACAAAAAGGTATTAATTTGTTTCTGCTTATATGAAATAATGAAAAATCTCAGTCTTTCTGCCCTTTATCTGAGTCTAAAACACAGAGGAAATGTTATTGCATTGTAAAGATGCTGTAAACTATGAAACAAAGCAGGTGACTAGGCTCTAGCTTTAGGAAAACATACATAGGACAATTTTTGATGATTCAGTATGGATGTTGATGATCTCCAATCTTATTCAAGGCACTGAACTCAGAGTTTTATTAGCTGCTTGGTACAGGAATGTTTTCCTCTTGTGGTCTCATACAGAACCTAATCTAGACACTTGGTTGCTACCTGCTGAAAACCTGTGCCTTCTGTTTTTAATTTTATTCCCTTTCCTATCAGCTCCTTATTGACTTAGACAGGAACTTAGCTGAGGCAGAAATTTCCAGGCCTGGGATAAGATAGTGAACCATGGCTGGAAACTTTCTGTGTAATTAAAATACAAATGGAAATGAGTCATGCTAACAAAAATAGATTAACCACATTAACCAAATTTGTTACCTTCACTGTGGTCTTCTCAGTCTCTTTCCAGAACATAAAATTCCAGTATGAGTAGTCTTTACAATTCCATTTTGTGCTTTTCCTCATCATGTATTATGTGACAGGTTTTTTTCTTTTCTTTGGAGAATGGAAAAATTGCAGAGGCTGTGGGCTGTTTAGTTGAATTTCTCTAGCTAGTATGGCAGATAGTCAGAACTCTGTTAAACACTGACAATTTTTGAAACAACAAAAAAAATAAACTTTGTGACTAATACAGATCCAATAAATAGAACTGAAGTTCCATTAAAATTTCATTAGTCTATTCAGCCATACTCTTCACACTCCATTCCTTCCCTTTGTGGGCTAAATCAGATGTTAATGCACATATATTTTTGACAGATTTTGATAACTTGGGTGCTTTTTAGAGATTAAATATGACAAGCCAGCAGACCCGTTCTATGGCTGGGAATATGGAGGTGGCAATAATAGGAATTATTTTAGGCAGGGGAAGCTGCGTTAATAATGAAGAACAGTTTTCAAATAAAGCAGAAATTAGTGAAGTGCATTAAGAAATTTTTTAAAGTCTCAAAGCATTGCTTCTTTTCCATTTCAATAAAACCATAGTAAATTTCTATGAAGAGCTTAATGACAGAACCATTTGCTGTTGCAGTAGCTGTAAAGAAAAATGACTTAATGAACATGAAGACATAACAAAAGTTGCAACACTAGCTGTTAACATAAAAACCTGTTTTTCCCAGGCCAGGGAATATAAGTTTTGTTTACTAACATTAGAATTTATAAACTCTTACACAACCTTATTACAAATAAATAATTACATTGAAGAACAATTCCATTTATTTCCTGAAATAAGGTTGCAAAGCTGAGTGGTTGAAAGCTAGGGAATATTAGTATTAACATAGCCTCTAGTTTTGTTCCTATATTTTTCCTAGAGCTGTTTTCCACTAAATAAATTGAAAATAAAAATTACGTTGGGTGGACTCTCGCAAATGCCCCCAGGAGTTGTCAGCAGGGCTAGAAGCTTTACTTGCACTGTGTAACCCACGTGCCTAGGGCCATCATGTAACCTTGAAGGAACATTCTCTAGAACATGCTGTATCAGCCTCAAGCCTGAGCCTTCAGACTAGCCCCTGATGCAGGGTTGCCTCTTTCTCATGAGCAACTGCTCATTTTATGCTCACTTTTTACACTGAATAACCAAGTATTTGCCGTTCCTTTGGACACTTAATTAGTTTTTTAGCTCAAAAAGTCCTAGTTTCTCCTTTCCTTCAAATTCCCCACATAGGCCCCCAGATGGGCTCTCTAAATGTATCGTCCTCCTTTCTCCTTCACACATCCCATGATCTAGTTTCTAGTTACTTTGCTCAATTGGCTTCGTTGCTTCTTCTCTTGACCTTTACGTGCTTATCCTTCATACAGCCCTAATTCATAATCAGCCTCTACTGTTTCTGTCCATCAACTCCTTGACTTATCTAAGTATTGCTTTTGCCCAGTGCCTGTCTCAAACTCCTTGATCACCTGCATCTGTTTCCACTGACAGCTTCTGGAATCTTTGGCCAGGGAAAAATAAATATTTTCTTCGCTTAACCTCAAACCATTCAACTCACTGACTTACCTTCTTCCTGAATGACAAGAACATGAAAATCCAAGACTATCTTTTTCACCTAATCAGTTTGATTTTCTTATTTTCTCCAAGCCCCTTTCTTCTGAAGCAGTCTTTCTGAGTGTCCTCCATTTCTCAGTGTAGGAATTATCTTATCTAGCTGTAGATGCATTAAATTGAAAAGTCTATTCTAAAGTCACTTATTGATCTCCCTCTATCCACTGTCAGTTTCCAGAAAGTTAGTTATACTTCTCCTAATATCCTCAGGATGAAACATGCATTGGTAGTGTTTCTCTTTCATAAAAAAAATGTAGACCAGATATTTAGCTTTCCAATGATTAGTGATGAGATAATTTCTGAATATTTCTGTGCCCCAGTTATCTCTTACAATTCTACTACCTGAGTAGGTTGTGATTTAAAACTCCCCACATATAGTTCCTTTCTTAAGAACAAAAACATATTTTCCCCTTATATTGTCTTTAAAAACACAGGACCATTATGGGTGAAATCTTCAAAGTGTTTTCAGCCCAATGTAGACATTCATCATCCAAACACTTCAGTTTGAGTGGTTTAGGGTTGTCAACCAAAGTACCATGTGGCCAAAATGAATATCTTAGTTTTAGCAGATAACTTTGATAATACCCTGGCTGTGATAGTGGGAAACAGGTCAGGTTGCAGAAGTTAGTAATGGACCTGGTGAAATCTCATTTCCCTACCCACTGCTCATCAGTCGTTAAAATTGCAGACTTTCGTAACTTTCATTTGTTAATAGTAAAAAAATTAATTAATTACTGGCTAAGAGCTGTGTTACACACTTTTAAAAGGTCTAATTGAAAGCACATAAAATTCAACAGAAAAGCTTGAAATTACTTCCTTGTAAATTTTTGGAGAAAGAAAAGAGGCATATCCCTGTACAGCCTGGAGAGAACACTGAGCTCCTTAGCATAGATTAGCAATTAGGGGAGAAATGACTTTGTGTTTCTGGTAAATTATCTTCTCCTGACCAATCCCATTTCATCACTTACCCATTTAGCAAGCAAAGCTGGATGTCTCCTGAAGGGTATCAGTGATGTGAGTTGCAGTTTCCTAAAATTCCAGTTCTGAATCTGCACTAGGGAAGGTTCTAAACCTATAGCTATAGTCCATTGCCTGAGAAGATTATTTCCCATTTCTCCTTCAGTTCTTCTTGCCCATAGCACACTGGTGTATGCCATAGAGGATATATGCAAAATTATTTTTTCTGTGTCTACCTATGCATATTATTTAAGGAAAGGGAATGGTTCTTGAGGAGCAGATTCTATACTTTCATTTGTGTCAACTTTGCTGTGCTTGCTCCATTGAGGGGGGCTTAGTTCTCAATTTGGCTTTTCCCAGCTGGCCTGTATTTCAACCTAGATAAACTGATCCCCTACAAAGACACTATCTAGAGGTAGCAAAATTTTCTGCTGACTCTTGCCCCAGATGTGCAGCTTCCAGCTGCTTACGACTGCTGAATAGATTTTGATTCAACACCAGGCAGTATTGACAGTAATCCCTCACAAAACCATTACTTCATATCAGACATTTGCAGCACATAAATCCTATTCTCCAAGGAAAATACATTATGTTTTCCTCTTTATATACTCAGAAACGCTGCATACAATACATAATATCATTCCCCCATAAAGAAATTTAATAAAACAAGAATGTGTAGCCATAACCTGCTTCCATCAATGTGTACAAATATATCTCACTTGCACATGACTGGGGATACAGACCGACAGAATGAGCACTTGCAATCACAGCAAAAATTGCACTGACTTGTCCCCTTTCTGAATGAATGGATTTCAATTCCCACCCTCCACCCCCCAATTTCATATGATTAACATTGTCTCTCCAGGCAGTCTGCTGATTCTCAGTAGTTTAACATACAATTTATTAAGCCACTTCTGTAAATTCTGCTGGCTACTCAGTGGAAACCTTAAGCCTTCTTTGTAAATCAAGAAGACATTAGGTTTCTAAATCATTGAGACTCCTTTGAAGTCTGAACCTGCAGGTAGAATAATTACACAGTGAGTCAAAGATTAGAATAGGAAAAAGGTATCACTGATCAAATTAGCTGGTCAAATTTAAAGATGGACAATAAAACAAAGACAAATGGAGGTCTTTTTTATTGCACTGGTATGTTAATTTCAGTCTTTTGTTAGATCTTTTAAAATAAAACATAGGTTGCAAATATTATTAAAGGAAAGTATCTTTACAGATGAGTAAAGGGTGCATAAAACAGATGATGAACACTTGCATTAATGTATATTCATAAAAGTACTTGGCCTGAGAGGCCATAATTTGTGTGCTAGAAGAAGATACAGGTTTGCCAGTTGGTGACCATAGGTGATTAGCATGTGTTTGGCTGCGTGGGGAATGAACAAAGGAAACACGAAACCATTAAACTGGAAATTTTAAATAAATATGCTTTCCCATCAGGCACAGAGTCAAGAGGCTCATCCATTTTCATGGTCTAAATAATTTTTACCCTCCCTTGTAAGATGTTTGTTCCTGTATAATGATTGATCCTAGGCCTAGGGCAGTCAAAAGAGAAGACTTTTACTTGCTTCAGCTAACTTCAAAAAAGATCTACAGCTAAAACATTTTTATATTTTTTACCATATAGAGAGGAAAAATAAATCTAAAATGCATAGAACAAATGCACTTTAAGCTTGGTCTAGTACTTTACTAGTCACTGTTCATTTTATAACAGAACTACCTCGTCCTTTTGAGCAGGAATGCATATTCAAACACTTAGTAACTCACAGTATGGGACTGTAAAATGACTAGAAAGAGGTAAGTGCAGTGCAGGGATTTGCAGATAGTCCCTATACAACAATAAACAGCTTACTGAAATAAGTACATGTGCTGCTATCAAGACCAATATTCCCAACTAATAAACCTGTTGTGAACTTCTTTCTTATTCATCACTTGAAGACTTCCAGAAATCTTATGAGGGACTACATATATACAAACCCACTTATCACAATCCTTTTAGTTTTAAAGAAAAAGAGAAATACATTATTTATGAGATTTGGCTATATGGACAGTTAAGCAACATCCTTTAGATTGATTCAGCGGGTAATCTGATGCTGTCATATGCTATTGGAGTGACTGCCTGGTAACGTTTGCACTGATGATCAGAAGGATTTATAAAACAGAAGATCAGCAACACACACCTGAAAACATCACCTGTATTAATGAAGGACATTGTATTTCATAGTTGGGGCTCCAAATAAAGCACAGTTCCAAAAGAATTTTTGTGAGCTCATGTGGCAAAGAAATCTGTGTTCACATTTTGTGTTGCCTGAAACTTTTTGGATCATAATGAAACCATTCCCTGTTAGTTGATTTTAATTTTTTTCTGTGGTAGATATTTTGTCTTTTGTTTCCATACTTCTTGTTTTATGCTACTTGCACCTCCCAATCTGCGCAGCCAGAGAAGGGGGATCTCATCTGCTCCTGATAACACTTACCTTGGTTTTGATTTTGCCAGTTGTCCTTCCTGTGTATTAGGCAGGATGTCCTGCCATTTGCAGTAACTTGTGCTCATCTTGTTCTTTGTTTGGCAACTTTATTATTATTTGCATGTCTTCAATTTTTCCACCTTCAGTCACCACATTTCTCTGATGCTATAACAGTGTTACAAAAAAGTTTTATATTGTTGGTTACACTATTTTAGTATGCATATATTTAGGTTCAAGGCAATCTAGCTTTTGTTGTATTCCGATTAGTGCATTTTTAATTTGTGTCACAGTCCTCTGCTTTGGCTACACTAGTCTTCCCTGTTTACAGTAAATAAAATATATATTAGATAACATGGGAGATCTGAAGGAAAACCTCCTCAAGGGAGGCATATTTTCCAAATTCTTTCAGTTTGGAATTTGGACATCCTCTCTTTTTCATGACTAATGAAGTTAAAGACTTAGTTGAACCCAGTTAAAAATAACTATTATAACTGCATATATAGCCTGGATCTTTATTTGTGGTACATTTTCCTGCCCTCTGCCTAATACCTGCCCTCACATTTTCTTCCTCTCTTGAGAGTGTTTAGATTAACAAATGTCAGGCTTGTTTCTGTATTGACTCCAGAGGTCAGTTGCAGAACAACATCTCTACTAAAGAGAGATAAAATAGCATAATCCAATCAGTAGTACATTAGAATAACAGCCAGGAGATCTGGATTTTATTCCTGGCTCTATCACTAACAGTTTGTATGACTTTGAGCAAATAATTATGTTTTCTGCCCTTTCTGCTTTCTTATCTATTAAAACAAAAACAAAAACAAAAAACCACTTTGTTTTAATAACATCTGTGAAATTAATGCATTGAAAATAATGTATGCAAGCTAGTATGGCAAACCATTTTGTGGTTTATTTGAATTGATTGTCTTTCCTTTTCAGTCCAGTGGGAAAAAGGATATGCAGAATGAAACAGGAAAAGGACTAGGACTCAGTATTATAGGACAGTTTTATTGCCAGTGTTAGCTTTCCTGTTCTCCTGTAGTTTGGAACAGAGTTCTTTCTGTGATTTTTCACTTAAACCTAATTGGTATATTCTACACTGGCTTGAAATTTTGGACAAAACCTAGCTTTTAGTTGTCATTTTTACAAAAGATATAATAAAAAAATAAACATATAAATATATTTGGTAGACTAATTAAAAATTGAAAGGTAGTAAGTTCTTTATTTATTTATAGTTTTAAAAATTAAAGAGTTTATTTGATAAGAAAACCAAGGCTCATGTTGTAATTTTACCTAATTGTGTTTAGCTTTCAACAGTTTCATAAATGATATCCTATATTTCAAGTGCTTGTGGTTGGTTCGGGAATCTATGAGTAGAATTCTCTTGCTGATACCATGCAAAAGGTTAGGCTAGGTATTTTCTCTTGACATGGACAGTTTTTTCTTTGAGTAGTAACTATGTTTAGTTTATGAATTGCAGGAATAGAGGTATTCCAAAGTCTGGAGTTGTCACACCTCCCAGAGAGGCTTAAGGGTGAGGATTTCTGGATCTGTTAAGCCTGAAAAGTAAGAATATAAAGGGAACTCCTAAGAAAAAGGAAGATTAAGTTTGGGGCAGGGAGCCAGAAACAAGTGCAAGCTGAGCAAAGCAGGCCTCTGGAACAGCAATGATAAGAAGCAAAAAAACAGGTAGATTCCGAGAAGCAATGCAAGAACTGAACATGATCATGGCACCAATGTAAGCAAACCAGACTGCTTTCTCTTGTGCAGTCCTAATGCTGTGAGATCCTTTTGCACTCATAATAAATCAGAATTAAAAACATGGTTCTGGTGAATGTCCATGTAGCAGAGAGATCTTCAGAGGGAAACAGGAATGTTTCCATAGATAAATCATTATTTATAGCATCTCTTAGCAGATTTTTTACACTTTAGGAGAGATTTTACATCCGTGTTATAGATAGCAAAAATTTGAAGTGGTCACAAAATGGAAGTAAAAGTGGAAAAGAAGCAAACTGGAGAGCTAAATAACCAGGATCATACATTAAGGAACTAAAAAAGATGTACTGAGTGGCATGGCTAAGTTACTTGTACAAATATGCAGTGATTCTTATTAAAGGCACAGGATCCAGCGATAATTAGAAAACGCACCAAAGAATTAAGTCTGCATACTCCATTCCTCTCTTGTCTAGCTCATGGAAAGGGGTTATGACTGAGTGAGGCACAGACTTTTATTGTGACTCCACGTTAACTTTTTGGTTTGACTAAGTGTCCCACACTAGCCTTTACTGTCTGTACTGTGTTTTGAAAATGGCAAATATTGTGTACTATATAAATTGACTAACTGTATAGTAGTTTGCTATATTTAGAACCCAGAGCATCATTAATTAGGATTCACTGAATTCAACTGAGTACATCAGGTTGTCAATGAAAGCAGACCTCTCAGGTAGGTATTATAAATAAGGGCTCTTGGCTGCATGTGAAGGGCAGTCACATTTTGAGTTTCTACACGGGCTTGCTGAATGATATTGCACAAATCTGCCACTGTGTTCCAGTCTTTCATATCCCGAGATTGTTCACCACTTTAGTTTCAATATTTTCTTATTCATACAGAAATACATTCATTTTGACCATATGGAATACTTTCCTCATATTGTTATCAGCTTTTCTGAAAACATGTCAGTCTTGGTGATTAGATCATATAAAGTAAATACATATGTTGTTCACTCTAGCTCCAGAGCCATCACAATAAAATGAGTATTGTCATTATGTACAGAAGACCAAAGTTCATTTGACATCTCACCTATGAAAACCTCATGTTACAGCAGATGAGAGCTTCAGAAAAGACCTGTCTAATCCTTTTCAAAACAGATCAGTATTCTGAAAATGGAGCTTACGTTTTTCCTCACTTCATGCTGTTGTTTTTCTTGGATCACATTGTGGTGGTGAATGTCTAGTCAGTCTTCAGTGGAGCTACATTCTTGTATTTACTGAAGATCTGCCTCTTTTTTCCTCAAAGCCATTCAAGGATGGCATTTAAACACTTACAGGTCTTCTAAACTGATGGTTTTCTAAGGGTAAAGCAATAAAACACTCTCATTTTAATTATGCTATGGAGTCTTTATTTTCATGGATTCTGTTCAAAGTAGAGGACTTTCCAATATGTAGCTGCAGGATACTGGTACCCATCTGCAAACACTGTCAAGGACAACAGAAAAAAGGTGAGACATCTTCCTGGGAGGCTAACAGTACTACAGGGGACTGTACACCTGCAATAAGAAGCTGTTTGAGGTCCAACCTGTCAGTCTTCCTGCCTATTCCCAGTGTTGTCACAGCAAATTTCTAGATGACTGAATTCTTCCAGGCAAGATACTATGAAGTTGTGCTTGCTAGTGTTCCTGTGATTCTAATAAAATTTGACATGTGTGGTGACTTTTGGATGCAATCAAACAGTTCATGGAGAAATTAGACTTTATCATTGTTAAGTACAAAATAATCTCCTCAGTAAACTACTTGAAATGTAACTACTGAAAACTTTCTGTAGGAAGGGGACAGGAAAGAGAGCTCTTTCTATTTCAAGTCTTCAAAGTTCTTGGGGTGAGGTGGGGGAGGAATGCCTGCACACCTCTTTGGGTATTAAGACTGCAGTACAGATATTCCCGTCAGGAACATTTACAGCACATCTGTCCTTCTACCCATTTTCTAAAGACACATGGTAGAAGAGGGAAAGTAGAACTTCACTTGATTTTGGAAAATGCAAATTAACTCTACTGCTAATTAATGCATTAATATCAACAGAGTAGGAACTTTAAAGTGAGGGGAAAGGAAGGCTCTTTCCAGAGATGGTTTCAGATGGTTGTGGATTGACATCAATGTTTGCTACGCATTGTTGTAAAGGGAACATTCTGAACAAATTTGGTATTCAATATAAAGGTAACCCAGCATATGCATCTTGATTTGCCCCCAGTATGTATGCATACCTAGCAAGTATGGAAAGAGCGAGTACTTAAGGCTCATAAAATATATTCTTCATACATCTATCTTGCATTTTACAGGAGCTGATTACACAAATGCTTCAGAATTCACTGTCCAAAAAATAATATGAAGCAATGCTACAAACTATATCACTAAGAAATCCTACTCTCTAAATCTTACCCATCCTCTTTTCACTCAGTTTATTAAACTGATGGTCCTATGAACAATGATACCACTTTCATAAATGGCATCCTTTCCTCTTGCACATGTATCTGCAGGCCATAGTCATGTCTGCTTACTCTGCTCTCTTTCTTCAGTCTGTTCTCAGTTCCTGACTTCATGAAGGCCTTTTAGTATGTTACATTCAACTGTGCCTTCATTAAAGCACTCCTAGAAGATCATCTACCTGTTTTGATATGCTATTAATAGGTCTGCTGCACTTTAGCCGTGCAAAGTCAAAATTGCACATTCTCTTTTATTTCAATTATTTGATATTTTTTCTTGGAGAAGGGACATTTAACCCCATTGTAAAGGAGAAATCAGAACTTCTGTACACTACACATCATGCCAGAAAAAGTTAGTCTTAGGACAATTTTGTTGCATATTTGATGTCAGGTGTCACTGCTGCATTTCTTTGCTATTATATATATATATCATATAAACATTTTTTTTTCTTGAATTTATAGGACTTTGGCTCTTCTCAAAGGGAAAATGGTTGTCCCTAGTTCAGTAAATGGTCCCTGATATAAAAAAGCAATAGTATCAAAATGAGGTTCTATGGCAAAAAAAATAACACAGTATTCTACATTTTTTTCTAGGAAAAAAATCTGTTAGCAGATGAGTAGGAAATCTCAGTATTCAGTGAAGATGCTGAAATAAGAGTGATTTCTGTAGAAGCAGGGCACTTGATAAGAAATTTTCATCTGGAATTTGGCTCATGCACAACAGCCCAGAAGTTGTTCCACATAATCTAGACCGTATTTGTGAACTATATCCAACCTTTTCCCACATCAGTATGAGAGGATTCATCTGAGCTATAGGCCAAACTTCAAGAAAAAATGTCATGGAAGAAGTCCAATTGCTGAGCATTTCAGTATTTATTTGTGTGTTTGTCCACACAGTTCTGCCCTTTGTTCTGGGTCTCTGCCATCAGATTAGAATTCCCTTGGTGCTTTACTTCACAAACAGCTTAAAAACATCCTGGAGCAATGTTCTGCACCTTGCAAAAATTAGTACTTAATCCTTCTCTTCTGTAAAAGATTACTGTGTCCCTGAAGTAACTCAATGCAACAAGCTATTGTTTGGAAGATATCAAGAAAACTCACATTTCTCTATGAGGATCATAATATGTGGAGGGAGTACTTTCTCTTGTCTCCTTTTGGATTGTGATGCCTGTAGCCTGTGTATCTCTGTATGTTATCAAAGACAAGAACAAAAAATAGAGATGACATAAGTGCGTCAAATGTGTGTTTTGCCCAGTCTGTTTTGACAAATAATTTGTGCATAGCAGACATTTGACATGAATCTGTGGTGCATCTAAACATATGTGGTGTGGTCAGGCTTAGCAAAACCAGTGCACTGAAGTCCACAGCAGAGACTCTTTATCTCCATTATTAATAAATGTGGAGATCATCTGGAAAGGTCATTATACAACCTGAATTTTCACTGGTGGAATACCTCAACCTGTCTGCTCCATATTTTTTGCCTCAGATAAGCATGAGATGAACTTTCATTGCTAACCAATTTAATCTTAATTTTCAGTTGTGTTGCTCTTCTATGAGAGATCATGAGAATACCTTCAGAGGAAAAACAAGATTCTGAAAAAAGTAATCCACTCATAGTCTGCTTTTTTTTTTTTTAAGAAAAATAATTTATCTTTCCAGTCCATGTAAGTTGAAGGGAAAAGTAAATGAGCAAAAGCCATGCAAGATGTGTGCTGCCGTCTACAGGTTACTTGAAAGAACAGTCTGTGAAATGTGACTGTCATTTCCCGGTCTTTAAAGACCTTTTAAATCAAGTAATGACTTAATTATATAAAGTTGTGCTCAGGTTTCACACAGTAGGGCTATATTTTTAGATGGACTCGAGATATCTTTGAGATGACACCACAGAAGTGGTGGTATATGCTTCCCCAGATGTTCTTCATTCATAATAGCAATGCTGGAGAAATTTTGGAGATTTTAGTTTCTTATTTCTAAGTCAAATGTAATATGTGAAAATACCTGTTTTAAGCTCTTAGACAGTGTAACAAATTGGTAAGAAGTAATTGAAACCTATTTCACCTCTGAAAAAAACAGAATATATTCACAAAGTGCTTTTTTCAAAATGGACCCTGAAATGACAAATGAGAATTTCTCATGCTGTAATCTATTTATTTGCTGATGAATAGTAAAGTTCTCACAAACTTTCTTGCACAGTTTCTTACAAATGACGCTATCAGCTTTACAGACCTTGATACAGAAACTTATTCAAAGGATTCTACTACCCAAGTTTTCTTATGAGAAATACTTTTCCTGACTGTATTTTAAACTTTGGGAAGAGGAAACTACATCCAAGAAAGAAAATATATGTCAAATTTCTGAATTTACAGAAGTGGGTTTTGGCTGTGTAAGAAAATCGTTGCTGGAGGTGGTAGACTAGCTGCTAAAGAGTTTAAGTGAAGACCGGGGAAATCATACTTGTTACTAACACAAATTGTTGCTTGTGCTGTGAATAACTCAGTGGTAATTTCATAGTAATGTGTGATGGAAGTCTCACCAAGTTCAATATGCTGCAGGCATCCCTCCAATAAAAAGGGGATAAAAGGGATAAAAACGTAAAGAAAGGTTTCCCACACAATGTCATTGAGCTTTAATTAATTTTCTGTTTAAAATCTTTTTATGTACATGCCAAACATACAAGCCACCTCATCAAGCCTGAGCTGTGGATGTGTATGACATATCCACAGATGTCTTCAAGTACCCAGCTCCACTAAAACCTCACATATAGAAAGTTGTTGATCCTCCTCCCCACTGTGGCTGACTTGGCAAAAGGTGAAATCATGAATAATTGCCTCCTTTGAGTTTTTCAGCATTTTCACTTCCAGCTGATACCTATAAAAAGTTGAAATTCTATGAAGTACAGGAGGAAAAAGTAAGTTATCTTGAATTAACTGATCTCCTAAAGTACTAAAAATGGACAACTGTGCAGGAATCTCATGAAAAATATCTCATTCTTCTTTGGTAATCCTATTTCTTAAAAAGCTGGAGAATAAAAATGCAATAAGGTACACAAAATAGAAGATAAGTTGTGAAATCTACTTCTTTCTTTCACTTCTTCAGGTGTTTAGTACTATATAGCAGATTGTAGCTCATGATGGTCAGCCATAATGGATTTACATTGCCAGACACTTGTTCAACACATTAAATTATATCTTGGATTATAAATGATCAAAAATCAAATGCATGAAAGTAATCCATATGGGAAGTGTAATGTATCTTTCTCAATCCCCTTGAAGCAGTGACAGACAAGACAATTTGGGAAGAGAAAAGATTTATCTTCACTTTCAGTGCTTGTGTCCTTGTCCTATAGTAATATTGGGCACAGCTACCTGCAGCTTCTCTTTGTAGGGCCAGTGCTGTTCCTGTAGAGATTACATATGTTCTGGTGTAGGTTCCAGTCAGCCATTAGACAACTCCTCCTGGCTTGAGTAAATATCTACAATAAAGAGGAAACAGATTAGACCTACATCACACAACACAGTTTATTTTATGAGGAAGTAATTTCAAAATCACAGATCTTAACCAATCATTTTTTGCTGTTGAACTGATTACAACTTGATTAAAAACTGCACAGTGCTTACTGAGTAGAAAAGCATTATAGTACCCATGGAACATGGATTCTAGAAATGACACATTAATCTGCATAAACCCTGCACGTATGTGTGCTTGGCAGTACAAGCCCAAGCTGTTCTGTTTAGGGCTTGACTAACTTTGATTTTTACAAATACTTAGAACCATTTCAGGGGCCATGAAATCCCTTTTCTGCTAGCTTGGCTCATCGAACTCTGTCCCACTCTTCAGCTGAACAGTGATTAATACTATTAACCACAGGTAATCACTTGCAAAGTGTGCCTACTTCCATTTTGAAGTAGAAGCCAATGGCATTAAAGAATTCTTGTTGTAGTGTGAAATATTCCTGTTCTGAACTGTCATGACAGCCACAGAAACTGAGGCAGATTTTTTTTTTTATTTTTTTATTTTTTTAAAGACTTGAGAATTCAAGAGGATTCTTGAGAATGGAAGGATAACCAGCTGATAAATACTCAAAAAATCATGTATTGGTGAGTGTATAAACCTACTCTTGGATCACTGGAAGAAGATGTGGAAATTTTTCATTTGTTAAGGTCTAATACAGACATTAGTATTAACTTTGAATTAATCTACTTTGAATAGGACCTGTCTATTACATACAGATTATATTCTGGAAGTCAGTGACTAGTTGAATTGCCTCTAATGTTAATAGTCTTATAATTAAAGCTAGTGCTATTCATCTGTACATCTTTTCCCATTTTCTTTAAATACTTTCTATATCATGAATGCCATGCCCTGCAGTTCAACAAGCTTAGCTGAGAGAGAGGAGACAAAAATCCCATTGTCCAAATGCTTGCTCAGAGGGTACTGCAGAAGGCTTGGGCTAGAGACCATTGGTGCCAGTTTGCTTAGTAAGTGAAGAAAGTGGAGAAGAGTTTAAATAAGCCTAGTAATCACTCAATCCAAAACAAAAATTCTTGGAACTGTAATAATATTTTTAAATAATATTTAATAATATTACATTAAATAATAATACACTATTATAATTATTAAAATAATATGCTAAAATAAAAGTTATTTTAATAAAACAATGTTTATTAATATTTATTAATAATAAATCAATAAAATAATATTTATTCTGATCTTTTCCTACAAGGGTATGATGCAGTTATAGAGGATAAGCTGATGACAGAAGACAATGACAAATCTGAACAGAGATCATTAGGTGAAAAACATTTGTAAAAAAAATAAAATGAGTTAATTTTCCAAGTAAAAGCTGTACCACTGGTGATTTCTCACTGACATTGACAGAAGTAGAGTGGTCAAGTGTTGCCCCTACTATTTTTTGATATTGTGAAGAGAAATCTTATTCATAAAGGAATGATTACTTTGTGTGCCATTTTCAAGAACAATAGATTTCTTCAAGAAACCAGTGGGAAGATTGTTACGGATGTTATGAATTGCACCTCCAAGCTCATCTAAGCCTGAATGGAAAGGCCATTGATATTACTGTCAACTTTACCCCTTTTTTGATAGAATAAGTCTCATAATTCTAGGACAAATTCATTAATTTTCTCTATTATCTCTGCTTGTCTTGTCATCACATCTTCCTGAGACCAAAAGGGAAGGTTTTTACTGGCAGGTGAGAACATGTTATTTAAACTCATCTCTGGTTGTCATAGCTGCTGGTCAAGGATCTTCCTACAGCAATGGTGGATCCTTATGACTTGTCCTGAGCACCCATGATTACACTCAGAGACACTGTTGAGTTATTCTGTAACCTGTATCACCTATGTGCATTTCACTATTTTCTCACATAAGTTTTTTATTACTGTAGTGACTTCTGAGTCTTTCCCTGACATTACAGACAAGTAGATCGCTTTGTTCCACTTGTTCTGAGCTTCCTGGTGGCACTGCCAGTAGCTTGGTGTCACTTCTGAGTCTTCTGCCTCCATGAGCTGGCTAGGCCATTAAAGACAGTTCTGCACTGCTTTATATCAGATTTTCTGAGTATCTCAAAAAAATTGTTTTTTTGAACAATTGAAAATTGAAGTTTTGAATAAGAAGAGTCTACCAAGTCACATGGTCTTGCGCCCTGTGTAAGTTGCCTAGCAATTGGGAATTTTAGAAATTTCTGAATTCTAGAACTGAGTCTTAGAAGGAAGAACAGGAAAATGTGTCTGACGAGTTTAGTCCATTTCTGCTTTTTAGGTATTAAGATTTCTAAGTACTCCAGACAGCAAATGAATCAATATGACCTGTAAAATAGATGGACAAGTAATTTTCGCTTTTACATTCTTTTAACAGGTGGAAGATAGTACTACCAATTTTTCATCAACTCTTGATTTGATATGTTTACTATTTTGTTTGTCATTTTTACTAAATGACATAGTACTGGAAAAAAAAATTCAAGTTGTATGTGCTACTAAAAGCACATGAAATCTGCTAAACAATGAGAAGATTACCCCCAAAACCCTAAAAAGCCTAGAAACTGGATTTGTGTGAAACTCATGATCACCAAAACCTTCCCAATTAAATGAACCCTCTTACCAAAGGTGCTGTCAATGTTGGAAGGTATAATCAGATATCAGACTCCTTTTCTTAAATATATTGTGTTGACAGATGGGCTGTAAGAAATGAGGTACAACACAGAAGTGATCAAAAGCTCAATTTCTATTTTACTACACTGAAATTATCCGTCATTTTGTATTTTTCCCTTTTTTGGGTGAACAAAGACCTGATAGCCACATAAGATATTAAATGGAGAGAGGCACTACCAGTGATTTTCTTGACCATCAGGTTGTTTGACAGGTTCCAGCTGAACACTTGTTACTCTTGTTAGGTTTGTTGGTAGCCAATCACTCCATAATTACGGTGTCATAATTTCTTATAACTGAAAAAAAATAGTTATTTTCAAAATCAGTAACTTCTTTCTACATCTTTGATCTTACTAGCATGTTGAGTGAGGTGGTGTTAGAAACATGCTAGGCTTTTTTTCCTTTTACTTTTATTGGTTAAAACTGGCTAGATGGCCAAGCCCACCACCACTTTTTAGTGGTAGTAAATGCAGTTACATCCCACTGGTGGCCAGTCCCAGGAGATGTTCCCCAGAGCCCAGTGCTGGGGCCAGTTCTGGTTTAATATCTTCATCAATGATTTAGACGAGGGGATTGAGTGCACCCTCAGTCAGTTTGCAAACACCAAGCTGGGGGTAACTGTTGATGTGCCTGAGGAAAGAAAGGCTCTGCAGGGAAGTCTGGGCAGGCCGGGCCAAGGGGCTGGGGCCGGTGGTGTTGGGGGTCCCCAGGGCTGAGTGCCGGGCCCTGCCCATGGGTCACACCAGCCCCAGGCAGCTGCGGGCTGGGGGCAGGGGGCTGGGAACTGCCCATAGGGAAAGGGCCTGGGGGGGCTGGGCGGCAGCGGCTGGGCATGAGCCCCCAGCGTGCCCAGGTGGCCCAGGAGGCCAGCAGCGTCCCGGCTGGTGTCCCAAACGGTGTGGCCAGCAGGGCCGGGGCAGCACCTGTCCCCCTGCCATGGGCACTGGTGGGGCAGTACCTCAAATACTGTGTTCGGGTTTCTCACTGCAAGAGGGATGCAGAGGTGCTGGAGCATGTTCAGAGATGGGCACTGAAGCTGGTGAAGGGTCCAGAGAACAAGTCTTTTGAGGACAAGCTGAGGAAACTGGGGGTGTTTAGCCTGGAGAAGAGGAGACTCGAGTGGACCTTATTGCTCTCTATAGCTGCCTGAAAGGAGTTCATAGACAGGTGGGGGTAGGCATCTTCTCTGAGATAACCAGTGACAGAACAAGAGGAAACAGCCTCAAGTTACACTAGAGGAGGTTTAGATTGGACATTAGGATAAATTTCTTCACTGAAAATGTAGTTAAGCATTGGGACAGGCTGCCCAGGGAGTGGTGGAATCACGATCCCTGTAAGTGTTTTAAAAACACATAGGTGTGGTGCTTGGGACATGGTTTAGTGGTGGACTTGATGATCTCAAAGGTCTTTTCCAACCTAAATGATTTATGGATCATTAAAAGAATCAAAACTTTTGCACACAAAGCAAAACTAATTTCTTAGGAAAATAGCTTTCTTGAAAGCGCTGATTTTTCATAAATATTTATTTTCCACTCCTTCTCAGTGAGCACAGCATTCAAATGTGAGGAATTCAGAAAAGTAAATAGATTTATTTGAATATTCCTATCCATCCTGAGATTCTACCACTCCCCAATTTAGCAGGCATTTTATAAACACCTTCATAACAGGCTGCTGACAACACTGAACAACTAATTGAATCACAGAAACAAGCACAAAGGATGCTCAATGTGATACTTATTCAAAGCAGGAATTTATGCAATTTGTCTTGGGTATTCAGTGTCTTTATATAACAAATATGCATTTTCTTGTTTTGCACTCTTGGTCATCCAAGTTTGCCATGCTCTGCTCCAAAGGAAGAGTAACTGTAAACCAAAACATTCCTTTTGAGATGATACTATTATGATGGGCATTGCTCATTTCTTTGAGATCACAAACACATCATTTGTTCTAAGGTTATATTCCTGCCCTGATTCCCAATGTCTCAAACCTGTAAGGAAACCAGTATAAAATTTATCATGTTCACCCTTTTAAAGCACATTTATATATTTTATCAAGCTGCGGCATAACAGCTGTATAAGTTATAAACAGGTATACTGGAATAAAGCCCTCCAGTTTAGACTTCTGTCATTCAAAGAGGAACAGGAACTGTTCCTTTCACTGCATGTTTGATTGGTACTGTTGCATCTTTTAACCTGTTTGGCTATCTTCACTCAATCCAGGGTGAATAACTGCCACATTGATAATTAGTTTTTCTTTCCCAGTGTTATAAGAGGATCACTCATGACTCTGAAGACTGTTTTCACTAGGAGTGCAAGATAACAGATGAAGAAATAATAACACAGAAAGAAGCATCAGAAAGATTTAAAAAAAACCTATTATTGCTCATTGTACTGAAATTGTCATGTTTTTACATCCTTTGCAGTCCATTTGATGTGGGTTCCATTCAGCTGAGACTCAGAACCATAATAACAAGGCTGGCTTATTGCAAGAGGGATAAATAACAGGTATCATTAATAGCTTGTGCATGGATCACGAGTTCAAACCCAACATGATTTGAGCCAACAGAGTAATTAAGTATGGAACTAGAAGAACCTCTAGGTTGTTCACCATGTCTTAAAAGCACAGATTTGATATCCAAAGGCCTTAATTCTTCCTCAATTGGTTTTCACCAAAAGAACGACTATTTTTCCTATGTTCTTACTCTTACAGTTAAGTTAAAGTTTATCCAGAATATTTTCTTAACGTTCAGCTCAGCTTCCATCAATATTTTCAGTTTGTAAACCTAGGAGAAAAGTTTCCAAGTGTAACCAAAGCTTATTTGGCCAGAAGTGTGTCAGTCTCCAAGTTGGAGCACATTTTGTCAATAAAAGTGCTGTCAAATTAGGATGCTAGTATCTACCCACTGGTAACATAGCAAAGAACGGAACCAACAAATCTCAGATTCACATTAAAGTCTAATAAGTAAATGGCTTGAGGTCCCAAAAGAAGCTGTGAAAGATTTGTTCCCCCTTCTCCCTGACTTGCCCCTATCCCAAGCAAGCTACCAAACAAAGAGTAAACCTGGAAGGAAAAAACACAACACAGAGTTTTGTTTCCTGAGCCTTTTATTAGTTGTTTTTATGTAGCAGATGCTTTTGTAGTTAAAAGCATCCTTTACTTCTAATTTTAATGAACTAGAATGTCAATTATTAGTGCTTTTTTGATATGTTTGAATTAGACATGTTCAAGTATATTTACCTTTAAACTCTGTCAGGTTAATGTAACTGTAGATTATGGAACTCTAAATAGTTCCAGCACTACAACTGCTTCACTGCTCACACACAAGCCTCACTCTTAAAATATGCATTTAAGTAGACTTATTTTAACTTTTATTTAAGCATCTGTACTTTACTGTAGTAGATTAGCTTAGAACTTGTAGTCTTAGTGGCACTTATAGCTCTATAGAATTAGGGTCAGAGAATCTTAAGCATCTGTTACCTCAATTAGGAATAAGTATAGAAAAAAACAATTATAACATTGAAAGTTAGAAGAGATCCTGTGCTTATTCCCCCCAGATCACTAATATCAGTTGTAAAAAATGAACAAAATATGGTCAGAAGTAGAGGTGTGTCTCCCTTACCCACTCCCTTTTTTTTCCCCCTAGCCCTTGTAGGAATTTAGCAATGTAAAAAAACTTACAGTACAGGCACTAAAGTTCTGCAAGAACTCGGTGGAACAGATGCACGGCACAGAGCATTTGTAACATCTAAAACACCACCAGATAAGAGAAACCTATGATGCTATTTTTGTTTTCTATGTATATCTATCCTATTGGAAGCTGAATTTATATATCCCTTAAGTACCTGAAAAAGAGGAGCAGATATACTGAGAGCAATCAGGGCTTGCTAACAAGCTACTAATCAAAAGGTAAGTCTGCAGTTATAATGCAGACCTGAAATGAAATCAGGAAGGCAGGCAGGTTAAGATCATCACAGCATCAAACATAACACACACACAATAAAGCTCAAAAAAACAGCAGAGTCAAGTGCCTGAGCTTAAATGCAGTGCCTGGCCAAAGGGAACTTGAGGATAGGTGGAGGTCCCAGCTGAGGCTGCTCAGGACAATTAGAGCCTGTTGGTGTACTCAGGGCTCTGGCATTACTGTTTAAAGATGTCAGCATTACAGATTTCTTCCTTTAGAAAGGACCGATGAAATAGGATAGACTATGCAGGTTTTGTTATACTTGGTTAATGAAGTATTTTTAGACTTGTGATACAGGAAATAAAGCTGGTAGATTTTTCAAAAAATGGTGTATTTTTTGATGGAAGGGGAATTCAGGTAGCAGTATAATGCCTTATCTTTTATCTAGTTTTCTAATAGCCACTGTTTTTTTTCCTAAGAGACTATAGCCTTAAGTGTGTTTGGCTCTTAAAATGATCTTAATTATGTAAAGATGGTTCTGAACTGTGAGTAATTTTGAGTGAAGCCATAAGGCTTATTAGGAAAGTTTTGCAACAGCTGCTATATGAATGACTATGGCAAGAGATGTGTAGAAACAGATCCCTGGCAGTGTGCAACAGTTGAATTCTAAGTGTTTGTTGCTCTTTCTAAAAGATTTGAAATTATGCATCAGTGTGTGCAGCTCTTGCTTTTTTTCCTTGCATCTGCTGGCCTAAAATGGTGTTCCTTTCACTAAGAGACCTTGAATATTACTAAATTATAGGGTTCTATTGCATTGCAATTGTTTATTCTGCTTTGGTACTTTCTTAACCCAGATGTTGCTTTAGTGACTCTGTGATCTGTATATATTGGTCTAATATTTCTGAAACTACTCAGACTTACATTAAAAATAGCAAGAAAACTTATCAGAATGGGGTCTGTCTCATAAAACTTAGTGTAGTTATGACTGACAGGCAGAATGGAGTGCTAGAATGGATCTACTTTAAATGCCTCGGTACTTCCTGGGGCAGTTGTGACTTAAATACAAGCATCATTTAAAAACGTAGAAAAATATGTTGTATTGATTTAGCTGATGTTTTTATAAGTTTTTCTTATTTCTCTTTCAATTTCACAGAGGAAAGGCTAAGGTACCTCATTAAAATGCCTCATCTGTCCTGGAAAACTGTTTCTGGACATCATGAGGAAAAAGTGAGAAGCAGAAGAGATGCAGGAAAAGATGGTTGCAGTGGAAAGGTTAGTGACATCTGTCTTGTTTTCATCCTTGAGGAGACATGTATTACTTTTAGAACATTTTACTTGCAGTAGAAACAGCTCGGTGAAGATCTGTGTCTTAAGATACTGGGCTAAGGAACAGGATGAGCATCTTATGTGTCAGATCTGAAAACACCAGAAAGTGGAATGGGAGAGTAATCCCCCTGAAAAGTGTATTAATCTCCATGTGGTTATGGCTATGCTGAATGCACACAGATGTTTCAATCAGCATTATTTTCTTGGGATTGTATATATAAATCAGATTTAGTTGTATGTAGTTTCCATGTGAAGTTGCACCTTTCTCTAGAAAGAGGGAGTACCTGTATGTTCTGATAATTTTAGTTGATATTTACTTGCCTGCTAAGGGCTTATCTGCACTGTTTGGGGTACAATCCTCAAAGCTTTTCAGGCCAGGACTTTAAGGGTTTGAAGAGAAACAGGATGTTCTGTTGCTTAGCCAGGAACTAAGCTATGGACCTAGCTATGTATTTTTACCATTTTTTCTAAAAAAGGGCTAATTGATCTGGGACATCCTTGCTGCAGCTTTTTCCCATTCCTTCGCTATTGCTCCATTTCTGTCAAACCAATCTATTCTTTTTATTTAATACAGGATTAAATACATTTATTCTTTTAAATAGATTCTCAGGGCAAATTCTTATCCATTGTAATAGTGTAAATCCAGGATAGTGGCAGGGTAAGCCTCCAGCTTACACAATTGGAATCCCATTAGAAGCAAGAAGCTTTGCAGTGGTACTCTAAGGGATAAGGGCTTTTCAGGAGTCCTCCACACAGACAAACATGCTCACTAAGTGTGTCAGGAAAGGTTCTTTTCAGAGTATCCATGAGAGATTTCAGCTAACTGGTTAGAAGTTACTGTTCACACATCATGCCCTCTTAAATGGGTATGGCTGAGTGCAAGGGTGATGCTATGACCATTTCCCTTCTGCTTGTTAGTGGGCTTCCCAGTGGGGGAACCTCTGGCAGAAGGTTGGGGCTGCCTCTTCCCACACAGCAACTGACTACACCTGAAGGAGGAGGTTTGCAGAACACAAGTGGTGGGCACACAAACAGCAGGAGATACATAGTATGTGTACAGCAGAGATCAGAAAAAGTTGAGAAAGGTGGAACTGATACATAACCAGGCCTTGTGTAATAGAAAATATGTCCTAGTGACCAGCTCAGCACCTCTGTCTCCACTTCCCTTGCTCAGGAAGCTATAGAGAGCAATGAGATTGCTCCTCAGCCTCCTGTTCTCCAAACTAGACAAACCCAAAGCCCTTAGCTGTTCCTCACAGGGCATGCCTTCCCACCTTTTCAACAGCTTTGTTGCCTGCCCTTCTCTGGATACATTCAAGTCCTCAGCATCCTTCTTATATTTTGGGGCCCAGAACCACACAGAGTATTCAAGGGGAGCCCATACCAGTGCTGAATACAGTGGGATAATCACCCCTTTTGACTGGCTGGTTAAGCTGTGTTTGATGGAGCCCAGGATGAGGTTTGTCTCTTGGTTGTCAGGGCATGTTGCTGGCTCCTATTGAGCCTGTTGTCAACCAGCCCCCCCAGATCCCTTTCTGCAGGGCTGCTCTCGAGGCACTTCTCTCCCAATTTATATTGTTTCAAGTGTTACTCTGTGGCAGCATATATTCTATTTTTGATGTTTAGATTCACTGTAACTGATATATAGATCTTTATTTTGCTAGAAAATTTTGGAAACGCTGTGGTTGCATGGGATAAATCTGACTCAGAACTCTGTCAGGTAAAATAGCAATCCATTTCATAACAGCTATTCAATTACTGTTCTTCACAGGGACAAAAATGCCCCACTTCCTAGGTATCACTTTTTTTTTTTTTTTTTTTTTCCTCCTTTTACTAGTATAGCATTATCTCGGGCAATTGATTACCCCTCAAATTGCTAATGTCTTCTGCCCTAAGGTTATAAATGTTCTGGAATCATGTTGAATACTGGAGAAAAAAGAATCTACAAACTTTCTTTTCCCAGGAAACACAAGCTTATAGAGGAAGTACCTTACAAACAGGACAGTTAATTATTTTACTTTTGGTTTTTCCCCCTTATCTATTTTCTTAGTAGATTGTATGCAGTTTGTTACTCAGCACCTCAGCTTTTTGACCATGCTGCAGTACAGTCTTTGCTTCCCACAGCTGAGAATATGTTTCATTAGCTATGCAAACTGAAAATGAGATCCCATCACCAGGGAATTTCTGATACACATATATGTATTTTATACATATTCATGTAAATGTGTATTCCTCTCCCCCCTACTCTCCTTCTGCTGGCATTATGGTGTGCTACTTGTACAAT
The DNA here is from genome assembly GCA_035590215.1 of Microhierax caerulescens. Classification (NCBI taxonomy): domain Eukaryota; kingdom Metazoa; phylum Chordata; class Aves; order Falconiformes; family Falconidae; genus Microhierax; species Microhierax caerulescens. Next base: position 42,694,054 of record JAVJGJ010000001.1, read on the forward strand.
ACTTCATGCTGTCACAGGAGGCTTGTTGCTTTCCAGGGGCAATCTTGGGACTGGGAGACTGCTGAGGCTTGTCCAGTCTTTGCACCAGTATTGCACTCTGTTCATTTGCACTGGTACCATCTGTATTAGCACCAGTACCAAGGGAGGCCTGGAACAAATCAAGACACACTACAGAGCTCTAAGAGCAAAAGTGAAGGACATGGGAGCCCTGATGGGCTCTCTGTAGTCCTAAGCTGGACTTTTAATAAGGGATGGTCTCCAATAGACATGTGCGTATCGTGTGAGTTAGAAACTTGCTGTGTGGCTGGTGTTGCAGGCAGCCTCTTGGCTTTTATAACTGTGGATTCTTTGAAAAACAGAGAAAGAGACAGAATCCACCCACAAACTAAGTAAGAGTACTTTCACCAACAGGGTTGTCAAGCAGATAAAGTATATATGTTCAGGGCTGGCATTAACATCTTATGTCAAGATGAAACAAACAATGGTAGGAGTGGTAAGTTCATGAAGCAGAGTAATAAAAGTCTTGGGAAAGGTAAAAGTGGTCTAAGGAGGGTACAGCAGTGTCTGTACAGAAATGCATACAACCTGGGAAAGAAGGAGGAGTTAAATCTGTCTGTGGATGCAGTACTGTGATGCCATTAGAATTGGCAGGATGTAGCAGGATGACTTTAATAAATGGAGCTCTGTGATGATGCATAGATACAGGCTTTTCAGGAAAGCCAGCCAAGCAAGACCGAGAGCATGGTGTTATCCTCTACAAGAAAGAGCTGCTTAAATGTGTAGAGCTTTTCTATAGATTAGACGACAGGCTGATTGAGTGCTTTTAGGTCAGGACCACAGGAAAGGCCAGTGAAGGTGACATTGTGCAGGGGATGCTACAACCTACGCGGTCGGGGTAAAGTACTGGATGAAGTTTCCAAACCATTTTGTTCCTATGGGATTGGAGATTCTGTCCTGCCACTTACTGAAGGTATAGAGGGATGCAAGCGATTCAGGAGGCTTCTGAAGGGTGTCAGGGTTAGCCTTCTAACATGGATTAGCTCAAATGCAGATGTCTGTGTAGTAAAGATAAAGTCAGGTGAGTCCTGGTGTCTATACATTCTTGGACTGGATGGCAGTATGAGTATTGTGATACCTTGAGCTGGTCATAAAGGAAATTCTGAAGTATGTCTTTGTCTTTAGAATGCTTATTTCCCAAACCTTTGCATTAGATATGTACTACATATGCTGTATTTTGTAGATTCCTGAAGCAAAAAATTATTTTAAGGCATTATAGACTCTGTTAAGGACAATTAATCTGTCCTTTGGAGTAAAATCACTGTATCAAGCTGAAGAACTAATACATCTTGTTTTCTTTTCCCGACTACTGTGTCAAAGATACATAATTTAAGAAAAAAACTGAAACACAAGCATTCACTATACCTTCTCTGTGACTATCCAATTCATGTTGCTTGCTTTCTTAAACTTTAAAAAGTAACTCAGTATAAACATATAGACCATGCACAAGGCCAGTTGAGACAGTTCAGAAGGCAGTAGTGCACTTTATCAATCTGTATCTTTAAAAATCAATGAATTAAATCCAGGCTTAAAAGAATTATGCAGATATTCTTGACATGATGATGCAGTCCAGCTCATTTACAGTGTGACCAAGGACAATAAAAGGTTTCTAAGGGCTCAGCTTTGTTCTACCTGGGGATAAAATGTGATAACAACTCTTATATGCTTCTAATCTTTAATGTTAGAAAGAAATAATGCTCTCAGAAAACACTCATGTGACCTTTTTCTCATACTGCAGTCATTCAAATACTGATACTTAAGTTATTAGCCTGAAATACCTTCAGGAGATGAATGAGTAGCACCTCTCCCCCCCAAGAATCTCATATTTACACCTGCTATACTAAATTCGTGTTTTTTAAGATTATTACTCAAAGAAGCAGAATGGCGATTGTTCTTTTAACAAAAAAAAAAAAAAAAAAAAAAAAAAGGTGACTGTAGACTACAGCAGAAGTCTTAGCCAAAAGTTTTGTGCCCTGATCACGTGCTTTTCTTCTGTCCTTTAGTCTTGGAAAATTTAAGATAAGATGCATGTTCTCTCTCCCACTGATTAGCATCTATAAACATCATTGGGATGTTTTACTAAAGTAATTTAACACTTGCAGAAGACAATGGGTCATTATTGCTATATTTTCCTAAAATGAATGAAAATCATATCCATCTCAACTTCTGGCCTTAGTGTTTTGATTGTGCCCACATGAAACCTCATTTAGCCATCAGCATAGCAGTCCTTCCTGAAAATCAGTAAAATCTGCGATAATTCTTCTGAATATTCATTGTTTGAATGTTCATCTCGGTACTCATTGAACATACCTAATAGTTAGTGTTGGAAATAAAATGAACCTTTACTCTTTTTACTAAAACGGTGAAAAGAAAGGAATGAGCTGCTCACTGTTGCTATTGTACATCAGATCACCTCTCTAAAACATTTTGATCTAAATATATGAGAGAAGACAATGGCTCCTTCTTCAAAAGTGAGATCTTACCACACATGCTTTAGTGTCTTTGGGAAGGCTGGAGATGCAGTAATCTGCTAGAAAGTAGGTTTCCCTATTCTCACTAATATAAAAAAGCTGGATAAGCATTTAGTTAGAGAGATACAAGGTTGAGAATTAGGATATCTGGACAACTTTGAGCAAGGAGGCAAGATCACTGAGGAGTGTGAAACACCCCACCTGAATGTGTAAGGGAAGTCACAGCACAAATGAAAAGTGATACGGTGACTTGCAACGTTTCTATTCAACTATTTATTGCTAAGTCTAAGAAATTTGAGTGCCTAAGAGTCTAAGAAAATTGCAGTGTCTGCTGTTTACACAGTCTTCTTTATGACTTCTTTGGGAAGTGAATGGCTCATAATTTAACGTGTCTGCAGTTGACCTTGCCCCATCAGCATCCCAAGAATTAACAATTTACAATATTCAGTGTGAACTGCACAGAATTCTCGTCCACTTCTTTTGTTCAAGATATTTTCAGTTACAGTTGTTGTGCTTGCAGAACTTGCAATATCATTCATTCACAATGTAGTTTGTCTTCCTAAGTACAAAGATAGCTGTATTTACTCTGCATTTTAATTTGTTTCAAATGTGGAAGGGATGAAAACCAACTGTAATCATACTATAAGACATACGATAAAGTAAGATCCATAGATATGCATTAATATATGTGATGGTTTCACTTTCAGAAAGTGGAATTTGAATATTACAAAACTTAAATACTGCCTAAATTAGGACAGCTATGCCACATCCTTAGAGGTTTTATCAGAATACCTTTGCTTAATCCAAATAAAAGTGCCAGAAATTATGTTATTCTTATGAAATGTGGTGCAGGGGGACTTACAGTAAAACCTAACAATTCCTCGACTCTTCTAGATGAAGTAAGAAAAAATATGTTTATGGATGATGATTAAATGAAAGACATGCTTTTGGATTCAAAACAACATAATGTTATGCTGGTCATTAAAGTGAACTGCTGTTTTCCTCTCATTTTTATGACAGAATTGAAGAGAAAAGCACTTGAAAAATACTGATCTTACAGGATGAAAGAGTATAGTATGATTCTCTGCAAGTGGCAATTTGCAGAAATAAGTGCTGAGTTCATGGATGTACAGAGAGCGGGATTTATTTCATCTGATTTTAGACATCCAGAATGAGATGTCTGCAAGTAAGCTAGTAACTTCTGCAGTCAATGGAAAGAGAGAGACACTTTATAGAAGTAGTTTCAGGGTGTTATTCTCTTCAGGAAAATATGCCCTATATCAAAAAATCAGTCTATTTTCAAAGAATTTGCCTTCTGTGCAGGCAAACACATAAAGGAGTCTGTGTT
>JAVJGJ010000001.1:42705638-42727427 GCA_035590215.1 Microhierax caerulescens
AGTAGACCTTTTTTTTTTTTTCTTTTTTTTTTTTCTTCCATCTAAGGCTGTATATATTAAGCTAGGGACACAGAGAAAAAAAAAACCCAAACCAACAACAAAAAAAAAAAGGATGGAGGAGCTTCATGATTCCTAGCAAGGGTCATTTGAAATGGCATTGCCATGGGATCAGATGTGCAACACTGCAGTCACTACACTGTCTTCTGCCTGTAGTGCAACGATACTGTCACCCTTCAGTGTTTGTGTTGGGGGTTAACCCCAACAGGCAGCTCAGCCTCATGCAGCTGCTCACTTTCCCACAGTGGGATGAGGGAAAGAACCAAAAGGGTAAAAGTGTAAAACAATTGTGGGTTGAGATGAAGCCAATTTAATAGGTAAAGCAAAAGCTGCATGCCCAAGCAAAACAAAACAAGGAATTCACTGACCAATTCCTATCAGCAGGCAGGTCTTTAGTTTTCTGTTCCAGGAAAGCAGGGCTTCATCATGTGTAACAGTTACTTGAGAAGATGCCATTGCTCTGAAAATTGGTGTCCCCTTTCTTCTTCTTCCCCCAACTTTTCTTGCTGAGCATGATGTAATATGGTATGGAATATCCCTTTGGTCAGTTGGGGTCAGCTGTCCTGGCTGTGTCCACTCCCAGCCTCTTGTGCATCCTCAGCGTCCTCGCTGGCAGGGCAGTGTGAGAAGCAGAAAATGCCTTGGTGCCGTGTAAGCACTGCTCGGCAACAGCTAACTGCTCACCTAAGTGAAACACCAACACCATCTTGGTCACAAATCAACAACGTAGCACTGTAGGAGCTACTGTGAAGAAAACTAACTCTGTCCCAGCCAAACCCAGTATGTTTTGAGTCATCAGGTAATAATATGGCTGATTCTATTCCCCTTCCCACCTCATGGCAATATTTGGGATCTGGTATTTAAAAATTATGGTATCATTACTGAACAACAATTTCCAAGGACTTTCAATGTGCAGCCAAAAAAAAAAAAAAAAAACCCACAAAAAAAGCCACTTTACCCAAACTGTCACATTGATGTGAAAGACAATGGGACAGATAGAAATTTCTTTCAAATCTTTCTTCTTTATTGCCGCCCCACATATTTGTGAGTTTGCGATCTAAGGAAAACAAAATATAACTTTGCTATGAACAACTGTCCTGCAGACCATCTAAACTGACTTCTTTAAAAAAGAACAGGTAAAGTATTTGAAAGCTGTAAAATCTGTTCAGCTGAAGGAAAAAATCCCAACCAGAATTTTTTTTTTTTTAAAGCCTCAGTATTTAAAGGCAGTGAAAGCATTTGAAATATATTTTCATTATTTTTCATGCTTTTAACATAGTTAATATATTTTGAATTGTGGTTGTTAACAAGTAAGTCTCTCCAGTTATAAAGTGAGAAACAAGACCAAATGAAGACGTGGTAGCAGTATTAAAATATACCAAAGGGTTGCTGCAGACAAGGAAATTAACTCATCTCCAAGGCCATAGATAAGTTAAAAAATAATAGGCTTAATTTCCATCTATGAACATTTGTGTTGAACTGGAGGAAAACTGTTCCTGGTGACTTATGGTAAGGATCATGAAATGATTAATAGATCAGTTGGAACAATTACATAATTTCCATCACTGTAAAAATGTTTAATGCCATGGTAGATAAATATTATTTAGGACTGGTGAATGTTTAGTTGACTTGAATTTGAGTCAAAGACATAGTAGGTAACCACTTGATGCCGCTTTCATCCTTTTTTTATATATATATTTACTGTTTAATACTCTACAAGTGACCACAGATTTCATCAATGGATTAGGTTTTATTTGGCATGGTAAACCATCATAAACAGGTGGTACCTTTCAGAAAGGAACAGAAGTAGGTTCATTTTTTTTCAGTGATGTAAGTGCCTGAAATTTAAGCATATCAGATGAAATGAGCACTCAAGGTTCTTACTGTTTCCCCTTGACAATGGAAAGATCCCAGGTGACTAGCTTAGAGTTAGACATTGATGGTGTCATTGTCTAAATTTAGCTGAAATGCTTCTCCCACCCTGCCTAAATCCCTGAGGCCTGACCTCAATAAACATGGTCAGTCTAACACAAATCAGAAATGTGAAACTCTTCCCAGTAAGAAATGGTAGACATTTTCTTTTCAAATAACATAACTTGAATAGCTTGGCAATCTGTAAAAATGAGTAGAAGGTTTGGTTGGTTTCTCATCTTTTTCCAGGAAAGGTCCAAATATAGATCAATATTTTCTCAAAAGAGGACCGATCGGGAAGCAGACCAAATTACCTCCCTACCAAAATATTCAGTACTTACAGAGTCTGCACATTGCAGCAATGAAGTCTTACTCCATTTTTTTTTGAAAATGGATGGAGGAGAAAGTTTGAAGATATCAGCCTTGAAGGGACAGAGGTGATTGCTGGCAGCCTTGATTTTCACACACAATTCTGAAAGGGAATGTGTCATTCTTGCTGAAAACTCTAAGTTGCTCCCTAGTTAAAAGGAAGGATTTTTCAAGCTATTCTTTAGCATATGTTGCAGAAAGCCCAGCTGCCTAGGGTCAGTGTTCTTTATTCCATCCATGGATGAGTTTCAGGCATATAAATATTTTGTGAGGATTTAAGATGTCTGAAAATCCTCCCTCATTACTTTTACAGAAAAAAAAATTGCAACAAAATAGAAGTTTAACAAATCACAAAAAATATTTAAAATATCTTTAAACTTCCTGAAACAGCACAAAGACAAATAACTTGTTTTGCTCTACTGTTTGCCTTTAATAATGCTACATTTGTTTATTTTTAGTCTGATTTTGGGGTTTAGAGGTTTTCTCTAATTAGCTAATAACATGCATTCATAACAATTTGTGTGATTATAATTTGACTTTAATTGTCTGTATAGTGCCCTGAGTCACTTGGCAAAAAGTAGGCTTATAAATATAACTCATTATATTATTGACATGCTTTTGTAATTTTCCATTTTCCTTTTAGAAATGCAATATTAAAATATTTGAAGCAATGACTTGTAAGGAGAATGGGGGGTGCATCTATTTAATTAACTTCCCAGAAAGAGAGAAATCTGCATGAGATTTGATTTTGGGTTTTTGGGGTTTTTTTGGTTTTTTACTATATAGAGAGAATTGATTAGAATCTTATTGGGGTTTGTACCAATATTTATCTACACATACTTGTCTTTTAAATCCAGCTGGACAGTTTTCTCTTCAACAGTCCTCAAGATATGCAGCAGTATTTAAATAGTGTCTGTCCTGATTTCATTGTTTGTCGCCACTAAAGCTTGTTTGATTGTTTTCTTATGTTGCTTGTTTGTTGTATCCAATTCTGCCTTAAGTTACATCTGCTCTGCAACCACTTAAACTAGCTAGTTTGAATGAGAGTAACAGTGTAGGTAAGATATAAGTATAGAACACGATAAAACAACCCTTTACATGTTTATGAAGTTTCTTGGGTGGGTTTTGAAATCTCAACTGATTTTCATACATCTCAAGCTAGGCTGATATCTGTACCAAAGCTAGGGAATTTGCGAGGAGTCTGCTTTGAAGGCATTGCTGTGACTCTGTTCCAAGCAATGACATTTGGTTTGTGCCTTTAGGTATAAAGAAGTATAATTTCTTGATGGTATTAATAACTTAGAACTTAAATTAATTCCTTCAGCCAATCTCAGAATGCAAACACTAATGCATCTGTAAACCTTAAGGCTGCATCAGTGGAAACATGTAAGTGGATGTAGTTGTTACCTTCTTCTCTGGACTCTACCTAAACCAAGTGTTTCTGACCTAATTTTGGACCTTCCATAACACCAGTGAGAAACTGGGATGCTGCAGGAGACAGTGAGTTCAGTTGAGTTTTGGTTTGCCCTTCTACATTTAGCCAAAGTCAGTCTTTAGTACTAAAATGAAAAGAAATATTGAATAAAGGTACCCTCAAACAAGGAATATATTGAGAAAGTCCTTATTTGCAAAGTTGTAGGACACACTGCAGTTGAGAACAAGATGTACATATTAATGTTTTGAATATGTGGAATATTAAACTCTAGGTTTGACTTTTAAAATGCATCACATTAATGGAATACCCTTTTCTCTACATGAGCATAGACCACTGTGTGAAAACTGATGTTTCCTGAGTCTGGATGTCACAAAAACACAAGAATTGCTCTTGGCCCAAAAACCCATGTAAACCAGAAACCTGTTTACAGTAGTGGCTAAAACCAGATGCCTAGAGAAGAGTGACAGAACAGGACCAGTTTATCCTAAGTTTTCTATTAATATCCTTCCACCCCCAGGCATCTGCATAGAAACCACCACTGGCTTTACATTTAACAGTTGTCAATGGATTTTTCTTCTATGAACTGATCCAGACTTGCCCTGAGCTCATCTAAACCTTTATGATCTACAGCAACCTTTGTTCACTCAAAAATTAAAGACATTGTTTAGGTTTTTTTAACTAATTTCTCCTGAAAAATGGGATTTATTGCAAGTGTGGGTAAATTTGAGCTGAAAAGCTGAAAAATAGATTAGGTTTGTGTTTTGCATGTTTCATGCCTTCTACAGACGGGACTATTTTGGCTTTTTCTGCTACATTTTTACTTGCAAGGATGAAAAGCTGTAATTGTTCTTTTGGTACCATAAGAATTGAAGATATATATATATATATATTTATATTTTACTACAATCATGTGAACATGACACTGGGAACAGATAAGATAATAAAGCTATGAAATACAACGGGACTAAAAAATAGACCTTTAATATGCCCATTATTTACATTAGATATCTCTTGAGGATTCAGTAGAGACAGTTCCATTTAATCAAAAATGTCCTTTCCTTAGTAAAAATAACCTCCACCATTTTCTTCACTGCTGCAAGAGCTACATGTGATTCAGCAGATTTGGAGCCTGGTTACATCATTTAGCATCTGTGTCTCTATCTAGATGGCAAGGTCAATTTGTTTCTGCAAATAGATTTCCCTCAACTACAAGGGGCAATCAGTTCATGAATTCCCAGAGGTTTGGTTCTTCTGCTCTCCCGTCTCTCTGACACAATTCCAATTGGGGATGCTATCAAGCATTATAAAGTTAACCTTCTGGTGTATACTGGCAGCAGCACTCAATTTTTATCCATCTTTCAGGTCCTTTGGTGCTGAAGTACTTGTTTTAGTCAGATTTGCTACATGATATTAAACCCTTCCATGAGATGCAATCTTGATTACTTTTGAGCATTGATGAATGGAAGGCTGAATGATGTTTAAAATGGCTTGAGAATATTCACATGTAGCTGTTACAGCTGAGTTTATCTTTACTTGCAGGTCAATCTTGCATTCTCTTTTCTCTTGGAGGAGTTGAACATTAATAGCCATCTCTTTGTACTCATGCTTGCTTCTGTCTACCCTAAATTCAGCCTACAGCAGACATCACTTCTGTACTCATTAGTGTGATGATATACCAGAATTGCCTGTGTTTTGTCTCCTCCAATTGTTATATCTCTAGGTTGACTGCTTGAACATGCATTTTGTGAAACAGCAATGTGTTCAGACAGTATCTCCCTCAGAACTGTGGTGCTTGAGATGGTTATTTCATAGATCCACCATTGCTGCTGCAAACAGGAGCCTGTCACTAGTCTCTATTAGTAGTAAACTGTCAGACATTGCTTCCTCTGTCTCAGTTCTATGTGTGCACAAAGCATACAACTTGGAGAAATGACAGCATTGAAAGATGAGCCTATCTCTGAGTTTATTTACACTGTACAACAGTATGGAAAGTGAACATCGCCAAGCTAATACCAAATGCCTCACCCATTTGCTTCTCTTTCCTTGCCCTGTTCCCAACTTCTTGCTTTGGGTATAACAGAGTAATTGCTTATGGCTTTATATCTTACAACCTAGTACTATGGGACAGTATTTAAATTGGTCTGTTACACTGCTAATGGGTTGAGCTTTTGTGGACCACAAAGAAATCCAATGTTTTCAACAGAAAATTCTTTCTTTTGTTTTATATTTACATTGACTTTTTAAAACAATTTTTTTTTTTTTCTTAACTGTTAGCATGGAAGGAAAACTGCCAGGTTGCATGCTTCATTATATTTCTTTTCTGTGGTTAGCACTGGTAGTTACAAGAGGAATGTCAAAAGTTTATTTTAGTCTATTGGTTCAATATTTGTTCATTTTTCCCTCAAATTCAGTGTATAGTGGATCAAAACCATTTTAGTAAAAAAGTATTAGTTTATTACTGCAGCTTTAAAAAAGCAGTATAGGACATATATATTACACAAAAATTATAAATGGATTATTTCCTTGGAAAACTATTAGTCTATATAAATCAATACCATACCAAATTAAAAATAGCATGTTTAGTATTTTTTTTAGCAGGCACATTTTATTAAAACAAACATCTGACTTTTAAAAGAAATAAGGGAGGAAAACTGTAACATTAATTGATTTCAGTGCCATTTGTTTTATGCTTTGTCAAAGTTTATTCAAAATGAGATTATATAAAATATGCTAGTTCATATATATTTATAGGAATCACTCTTTTTTCATTTTTTTGTTCCAAGGAAGTGGTTGGAGTATGTTTTCTTAGCAAAGCAAATGTAGGAATAGCATATAAGACGTTAATGAAAGATCAAGAGTAATATGAAATAAGTATTAGGCATTTAATCTTCTCCCTTGTAACCTGGTTTCCTGACATAACTCCACTGACTTCAATAGAACTACATCAAATTACAACAGATGGCTCCAGGCAAGTGAACATAAAGTCCTTTCAGGCTGGGGCAATGGAAGTCCTCCCTTTCCAAAACATCAAACACCCAATAAAACACAAGGAATAAATCTCCCACCGCTTGGGTCTCATAACTCACAGTGACAGCTCAGGTCAAGAAATCACTCAGTCACATTAATGCAACAGTAATAAATCTTTAGAGTCCCAAGAACTGGGGTATTCAGCATGAAGGAAAAAACCTTATGGAGCTGTGCAAAACCAGCTCAGGTCTGTCAGGGTCAGCATTAGATGGGGTTAATAAATCCCTTCCATTTCTGAGAGCATGGTATGGAGACATTCAAGTTAGGTCTGGAACCAGTAAGGCCATGTCTAAGTCTGAGCTAATAAGCTTTGCCACACTTCAGCTGGCTTCCATGTGCTTGCAGTGATCTGTCAGTGTCAGCTGGATAACCCACTCATGGCTAACAGAAAGTTGACTGCGCTTGTTTCTTCTCAGAGCAAACTTTAGCCTTCCTTTCTCTTGGCACCGTGCAAAACAAACATAATAAAATCTAAGAGCATATGGATAGAAGGTAATGTCTTTAATTGGGAGCTTGCATATGGCTGCAAAAAATTAATTAAAATCATGCTAATTTTGTAAAAAAAAATCTCTGCTGCAAGGTAAAACACTGAGAAGCACATAGGAAGGTGAAGGTAGGAAGGTTACAGAAGTGTTTCTGTGATTCTTCACTTTAGGAACTGGGCTTCAGTCTCCTGATACTCTCTTGGGTAATTTTGTGAAATCTCTTGAACACCTGCCTGATCCTGGTAATCACTATTTTTGTTTATTCACACACCTTGGCTGCAAACTGAATCTTTTTTTTCAGTGTGTATGTGGAAGGTGGATGGTGCTGTGACTATACTGTCCTAGAAAACAAGGAAGGCAGGGAACACAAATTAAGATACTATTCTAGTAATTTATTCATTCTGTTTACATGTTTGTTGAAATAAACACTGCAAAAGCCTTGGGATAAACTTTCACACAGTGAAAAACTACTTTAAGTCATGTTGCTGAGGGATATTCTTCTGAGAAGCCACCATTTCCCACACTTGATGAATTTCTAGAAAGTTCTGAGAAAGACAATAATGTTTAGTAGATAATATTGCCAATGGGGTCCATAGACTATAGCTTCATAACAACGTAAATCTTCTGTGTAAATCAACTATGTGAAGCTTCTTGCCCCTTTTTATATGTGAGGGTGCGCTTGCTACTTCAGGGCTTAAAAGTCTATCCCATACTAAGAGAAAATTTTCAAAAGGAGATATATATATATATATATATATATATATATATATATATATATATATTAATTTGGTTAACAGGTTTACAAACACAAACCCATTCCAGATTTGATGTGCTGGATCTATGGGTTATGTGCAATCTATGGAATTTGGATCATTTGGAAACAAATGCTATACTTGTTTTTTTCTTGTTTTGCCCTTGATCCTTTTTTCAGTTGTGCTCCCTGAAGTGGGTGCGAGTATGGTCAGGGAAGCACTGGGAGATCTGCTTGGAGCCTCTGAAGATGCTGGCTTCCCTGGCTGTCTGCTCCGCTCCCCTGCTGCAGGCTGTTGCCTCCCAGCAGAGATGACAGAACAGCCTGCATGTGTGATTCAGCACAAAGTCAAGCGGTTTAGCTTAAACTCACCTTCACTGGGAGTTTAAACTAAGTCATCAGTCTTCACTAAAGCAGATGACAAATACACAAATTTTGTTAAAACACGTTTTCTCCGAAGGCTGCAACATCAGGCAGAGTAACAAAAACCTGGAGGGGTGAGGGAGAGTGCAGTAATGTTCAAAAGTCTGACGACAATTTCTGTTTTGCATGTATACCTGCAACCTAAGATTCCTCTTTCCCCATCATATCTGATTCCATTTAATTAATTGCATTTCATAGCATCTCCAGTCTCCTATCTCTCAGAGGAGAAGAGAGATCTTTTATTTCCTGCATCTTCTCCTAGTGTGTCATGGCACAAGCATTACAATGGGCAATATCCTTCCAGTCCCCATTGCTCCTGAGCATCCCAGTCTGAACCTGAAGGTTTTGTTTAAGGAAAACTACACACTGCTGTGGAGCTTGTCTAATAAAAATCATGATGCTCTGAACCACACCACGAACCACACCATTTCTCACCACTCTCAAGCTTGATGTGCTTTCATAGCATTCCAAAAGTGGAAGTGTATCTGACTTTCTACCCACAGCCTGTGACTAATGGGAGATGCTGGGTGGTGGTATGGACTTATCACACACAATGTGTGATTAGCACGTATGTGATAAGGACATAATGTTTATAATGTGGGGAGAACTTAAAAAGCTCTTCAGAAATGTTACAAAACTAGAGGAGAAGACAGTGCTGGCACTCAAGGGGAAAGATTTAAGATATTATCCTAATGGCTTTACTTTTTGGAAAAAAAAAAAAAAAGTGATTTTCTATGCAAGGCATATGTAAACTTGAAAGTACAGCAGCTTGTTATTTCTTCTTGAAGATCTCCAACTTGTCAGGTTTTAGGGAATAGGAAGGTAGCCAAAATTTAGTGAGAACAGAATATCCCAAGCAGAGAAAAACTTACTTGTTGCCGTTCATAATTTTATTCTGAACTTCATTTTCTAAAGTTAAATTACATATTTGATAACAAAGTTCATTGGGTCTTTCTGCATAATGAACAGACTGTTAATGGCAGGACATATAAAAGATTTCATGGTGCCTTTTCCCTGAATGTGTTCTACACTTGGCTGAGATCCAAGAGCCACGCATTCTGGAAGTAAATCCTAACACAGAGCACTTGAACAGCACAGAATACAATATTTTGCCCTTTTGTGCCTCAGTTTCCTACATTTGCCAGGAAACTTCTGACAGAATGAGAGCACGTCATAGCCTGGGTTTTAATGGAGGAACAGGCAGCTGAAATGCAGACCTCAATCCTGATAGCACCAGGGTGTGTCAGAGCATTATCTGACACAATTACATACCCACTGACATGCTTTGTAGTGCCATGACAGGTGGTTTAGAAATTTTTCAAAACACATTGGAAAGAAGCAGCTGGGCTGACTAAAGGTATGCTTATGTAAGTATGGTCCTAACCCCCATGTCACGATGAAGACTTCCAGATCACATCTCCAGAACTTCCTGCTGTGTCACCTCAAGTCCAAATTGTTCTGACTGAACAGAACCAAAAATCTCTTTAGGATGTGACACAACAGTCCAGCATTTAAAAAAATGGAAAATAAGTCATATGGAGATGAAAGAAACATAGATGAAATATAGAGATGAAACAAATAATGAATATAATCCCTTGCCATAGCACTCCAGGTGTGTACATAAGTTTATGTACAGATGCACGAAAATTTGACTTAAAGTTAACTTCTGGTCACAGCAAAATGTTGGCCAAAACCATTGCATTTTCCTAGTGTTGATGCTGTATTTCTCGGTATTATATTTCCACATACCTGTAATACCCCTGAAATTACCTCTTATCCTTCCATTTATTCTGCTTTGGAGTTCATTTGCATTTCCTTCTATTACTGACCCTGTCACTTTACTTTCATTACAGACTCCTATTGTTCTACTCAAACTATTTATATTCCAGTCCTTAGTTACACTTCAGTCCATGACTTATTTCTGAATTAGTTACAATCCCAGACACATTATTCAATCTACTCCTTTCTTTTCTCAGCATCTTATCTCTCTATCAGAATTCATCCTCCCACTTAGTTCTTCATCAGCCATGTAGGTCAAGGATGGCTGATCTTTATTCACACTTCACAACCCAAAAATATGAAATAACACTTTTTTACCTACTTCCTAAGATATTAGGATTCTTTAATAGTTAACAACAGTTTCTTTCTTAATAAGACACCATTACAGTGTTCACAAGTTACTCTAGATAGTCATGAAACTAGGCAGAACATATTCCTACCACTCAGTTGTACCTTCAGCAGTTCTGCTTGCAGCTGATGCAAAAATGTGCAGAGATGTGTTTTGTGGATGCCTGTTGTTAGTAACTACATTGGGTTTGCACTCACCAACAGATACTATTTTGGTATGTGATTTTGAAACATTGGGAAAGATTTTCTTTCATCCATTCTCTTTTCTTTGTGCCAAATAATGTCAAGATGGAATAAACTGTCTTCTGGTAGCCCTGATGCATGTATGTAGTAGGTCAAAACAATGTATCTTTCAAATTTTCTGGGAAGTACACTCCCAGATACAACCTTGAAAGGTTAGTGCATACAATCAGCATCTGAGCTGTGGTAAACAGGAGAAATAAGCATGAGATACTCAGATCAATCTTTGGAACAGTCCTTAAAAAGACAAAACTAGGAATTATTTTAATACTGCATTTTGTAGCAAGCTGCTTGTAATCAGATTTTGTTCTGCAAGTTTTCCTTTAAGTGACCTCTGTGTCTGTTTTTCAGGACATTGTTTACTCTGTATTGTGCTGTCTGGCTTTATAAATGGATCTGTTGTGTGGTAAAGTATCAAATGTTGATTGTTGTTGTTGGGGTGTGTGTGTGTGTGTGTGTGTGCGCGTGTGTGAAATCTAGACAAATTATGCCCAATGCTTTCACCTTCAATGGGTTCAACAAAATCAATTCAGTTATATTGGTAATGTACTTTCCAACACTCAGCAGCCATCTAGGCCTGAATTTTAATGAAACCAACACACTGTGTACAGGCTGCTGAATGAGTAGTAATAATACCTTGCACTTATATAATAATAATTCTATTTACTAGGCAATATACAAATGAAACACCCAGAATGTAATGCCAAAAAAACATTAGAAGTCAAGATGGTTTTTCAAGCACCGTTACACCTGAAAATAAAGTGAGCTGTAGTGCTTTGGGTGTTTTTCTTCCTCCCCAGGCCCCCTTAAAGTAGGGAGCTACAATAAGTTTAGCTACTCGGTACTGGTGCAAGCTGTTGCACTGAATGCATGATGACATGTAACCAAGACAATCTCTAGGTACACTCTGTGCTGTTTTGTGAACTGTATAGCATATGGAAAAAAAGAAATCTGTAATTATCAGCCAGCTAGCGATGAAACAGCTAAGTCCAGGACATTTTTCTACCAGCTGTGCTAATAGAGGAGAGCTAATTCTAGTACAACAGTCTGATCCCTTGCCTGTATGACTGCATTACCTCCTATTGCCTGTATTGCTGTGCTCAGAATCCTGCAATTATACAGGGTACATCCAACATTACCAGGTCTATTATCAGATTCTTCAGGTACTAAATTTGAACACTTGCAGGAAGCATTTTCAAAAAACCCCAACAACAGAAGCTGTTGCATGTCTGGAAAAGATGGAGAACATCTCCTTTTGTGCTATGGCAGTATTTGACTACTTGAAATCAGTAATTTACCACCAGAAGTGGAAGTACGAGCAGGGCAATGAATGTGTGTGCTAAGTTGAACTAAATATCCCTGAGAGGATATTTATATACTTATCTCATTTGCTAGTCTTAAGGTAGTTATTGGAAAAGGTCTGTTTATGAGATTTTGTTTTATTTCACATGGTTTCACAAAATCTTTAAAGTGATTAATGGGAACTGCCACACAATATTGCAAAGACCCTGGGCCCAAGGCACTGTGAAATGGTACCATCTACATCCTTTTTGTTTCTCTTGCTATTACTCTTACTGTTGTGTTTATTATCCCAGATTAGTTACTCACACAAGACATTGGGCACCCTGTAGTTAGGACAAATACTCGTTTTCCTTGTCTTCCTCTCTTAGCCAAAGCTTTATGAACAACACCACGTTCTCCCTTAATTAACAGTGTACTGCGAAGAGGAAAAACTGTCATCATTTAGCTTGGAATCGATGTTACATGATTGACATACCCTACTGTGATGTCATAGGGTTGTGAAATACCTTGACATGATACATCATACAAAGGATCCATGTTTAGAACTGTATCACAAGAAACAGTGTAAAATAAACAGAAGAGATAAACTCATTTCAACCTGATTTAGAACAGAGATTTTCCACAGAACAGCTTTTCACATGGCATGAAATTCTAAGTTTTACAGGTCTTAATTAATGTATATTAAAAAAAATCATCACATTTGCAATGTACGTATTATTTCCCCTCTGCTGGTGTTCTTATTGTTCCAGTCCTGTTCTTCTTTTGCTGGCAGAAGGTAACTTCTATGAATTGTCATAGTTTCAGTTGAATGAAGCTGTAATAATGTGTTTCTTCTGAGAGTTTGGTTGAGGGGCCTCTGCTAACACTGGGAAAGCATCAAAAGTATGAATTGGAGATGGGTGCTCAATGACTCTGCAAAGCTCTCTTATCAAATATACTTTCTTCTTCATTAGTGCTGTAAATGCTCTAAGTGTGGAAAAATAATTTTGTGCATTGCTACAAAAAAGCTTGGTTGAAAATGTATTATGAAATATGCAATTTTCCAATCAAAATAGGACAAAATGCACGTTGTAATTATTTATGTACATTTTGTGGGCACCCAATTCAGGATCCTTCAGGCTTGAATTCAGGGAACCCGAGCACTCACAGGTTCATTGGCAGCTGTAACTGCATGAAGTGCAGGAAATACAAGTTTAAGAACTGCAACCATTACTTACCCAAAGACAAGGGATACTACAATCACACAACACTTAAATTATGCAAATTGTATCTGAAGCATGGGACTAATAAAGCCTGGTTTTGTATTGCTTTGTGCCTGTCTGCCCAGCAAGCTTCAAATCCCAGCTAAATTCCTTTTGCTGGTCACAATGTCACATGTGAAAGTACATACTCTATTGTCTAATAAGGGTTGAGCTCAACTTCGTCCCTATTAAGGTTCTACTCTATCTAAATTCTTAATTTGAAAGGGAGGAAAAACAGAAAGGATGTACAGTATGTAATTTTATTTGCATACTCTACACTGTCCATTAGATTTGGGTGGAATTGGTCAACAGGCTCAAAAGTTATTGAACAAATAAGCCAGACAGCAAGAAATGATTGTCTGCAATGCAGTGTTTCATTGCTTTACAA
The DNA here is from genome assembly GCA_035590215.1 of Microhierax caerulescens. Lineage (NCBI taxonomy): Eukaryota > Metazoa > Chordata > Aves > Falconiformes > Falconidae > Microhierax > Microhierax caerulescens. Next base: position 42,719,395 of record JAVJGJ010000001.1, read on the forward strand.
ACCACACTATAAACTTGGAAATGCATCTTCAGCCAGTGTAAATTTATTTATCCATACTGCAACTGTGAAATCATGCTGATTTTTGCCTGTTGAGATCTGACATCTTTGATAATTTCTGTTAGAAATACCTGTTTTGTCGCATTTGTTGTACCATAATCAACATTAAATTTTCCTTACATTCTCTAGGGTAATAATGAAAAGGAAAAGAGGAAGATAAATGCAGCATAATTTCTGTAGCTCGGTTAGAGAACTTTAAGAGAGGACTTGGGCTGTTTTATTGGATACTGAATAACATTACAGAAAATATTAATTATCCTTCAATCCAGGGTGGGAAGGTGTTCTCAAAGATCTAAAATCACAGAAACAACTAAAAACTTAATTTTACTGCAAATTAATTATTACATCTAAGGATCAAGGGATGAAAGGCGGAAACCCACTGTATGCAAGAGATACCAAAAAGTGGACAAAATGTCAAATGAACAGGCTATGATAGAGGAAGTGACTATTATTATTACTGAATACAGTTTCAATTTTCACTTGTTATATGGCATTTTGAATAGAAACTCAGGTTAATTAAACTTTTAAACAGTCACATTTAATACTATTCACTGTGTAATGAGTTATACAAACAGCCAGTGCTTATTAGAAAGAGATAATGTTGACAAAATTAAAGGTTTAGGAGGTGGTAGAGTGAGCTTAGAAGGAGAATATGCCATTATGTAAAACCAAGTATTAAACTTCAGTGCGGATGACTGGTATGCCTTTTAAGTTAAATGAAAGCAAAACAGAGGTTTAAAAATTATAGGAAAGGAAAGATCTGCAGTATTGTTATAATTTTATGTGAAGAAACAGAGGGACTATAAAGAGGGCATTGAAAGTACAAATGGGAATAACGAAGCAGTACTGCTGAAGCATATTAAGATAAACATAAGAGGTTCTTTAGATATGTTAGAAGACAAAAATAGGAAAGAAAATATTATGAAATTGAAGAAGAAAACAAAGCATGGCAGCGTGAGTAGCTGAAAATGAGTAGGCAAGTGAACCACATCCTTACTAGGAGATTATCATCTACATAGCTGTGCAGACATTGAATTCCCACCTGCTTTTGGAAACAAACTGAAATAATTACAGTGATAGAATAAGAAAAGGACACTTCTCATAAGGATGCTGTTTGTAAAAGGTTGCATTCAAGGGTGGAGAGTGAGCTCAGAGTACACTGGAGTTTTAGGGTTTTTTTCAGATTAAGTCAGTGATGGCTCTAAATGGTCATCATCTCTGGAAATCACCACTTCTTGATTTTAAAGGTGTAGAAAGAGATGCTAAAGGAAGGAGAAAGAAACGGGGTGGAAAACCCCTGAGGTTTACGGCTTTTTGGGCTGTCAGGGGTGGTTTAGTTGAAATCTGAGGATTTCTTATTAGTATCAAGAAAGATTCTTTGCTTGATTCAGTGTCTTAAAGTTTGTTTTGTATTTCTTTAATTGCCTTTTGAAGCAGCTGCTGTTGACAACTAGTGGATATTCATCCTTTACTAGATTAATTATGTTTCTTCTTTTCTTAAGTCCAGTGAGAACTAAAACCAGAATTTAACTCCTGAGATATAAAATCTTTTATACTGCAGACAGTAGTTGTGATTTTATTGTTCTTTGATTTTGTGTAGCTAATAAGCAAGACCCAGGGCATTGCTTCTTTCCTAATGTGCTGCTTTTTCTGGATGATGGAAGGAGGGGAAGGAGGCATGACATTTTCTGTTTATAATTATGCATACCTGGGTCCTTTCATTCTCATTATAGTGAGTGATAAAACCAAAGCACGTTCTTTCCTCTTGGTGCCTATTTTGTACATAATGCATCTGTATTATGTGATAATCAGCACATCTCCCGCTTCATTATAATATATATAGCCAGGAATCGCAAGAGTTCACATACTCTGTTATATTCAATTTATCATCTTGTGGAACCCTCAAAAGTGTTGCAAAGTTTGGCCATTAGCAGTCTTTGGAGTATATATTGCCATGAGATGGAGATGTGCTGACTATTCAGGAAAGAAAAAGTTCATTTAAAAGAATCAAATATCATCACAGAAGACTGCAATGAAATAACTTTTAAGCATTTGATTAGGTGACTCTAAAGCCAATGAATTTAGAAAAAAAAAAAAACCAACAGAAAGGGCAGCTAATAACCTTAATTCAGTAGTATCCTGGCAAAGGTTAACAATATACTTGATACTAAGGGAAATGTGGTAGAAGGTTGCTGAGTGAGCAAACAGACTAATGGAGATGCATAAACTACATTAACTGATGGGATTGTGGAGTGTAAGCCTGGCTGAATTTTTAATTTACAAACCCTATTAATTACATGATTCAACAAAAAAAATTATGAATTCAACAATCCTCTCTTCCCCTCTCCTTCTTCCCCCACCCTCTCCCTTAGTTTTAGTGGGAGGAGGGGACAGCTTAGGATCTGGTGGTACACCGGGACAGGAATAAAAAAACAGTTTTAAAATTGTTTTGAGCTGTTTTAAGAGAAACCAATGTCTTTAGTTTTACAAAACTTAGAATAATGTAAGAAAAGCTTAGGAAAAGCAAACGTTTCAGGGGTCAGAGACCTTCCAGAAAAGGTGATATGGTCCAATGCAGAACCAATTGAGAAAAGGAAATCTAGATTTTATTTTTGCCTCTGCCAATAAACTTTTATTTCACTATTGACATATCACTTTGTCTGACTTCTCCCCCAAACAGCTCTTCTCAAAATGGGCTGAGAGTACTTCAGGGATGGGCTTCTTATTATATATTTTCATTGTATATTGGCAGTTCTGGTATTGCCTGTGATTTTATGTTTTTTAAAACATTTGTAAACTGCATGAGACCAACCATTAATTGTAACACCATTATTATTATTATTATTATTATTATTATTATTATTATTATTATTGTTGTTGTTGTTGTTGTTGTTGTTGTTGTAGCTATTGATAGATTATTACTCATAATAATATCAGTCATACTAGAATACACAGTATGATAAATGATGCTGATAACTTATTTTGAGTAATACGATACACTGCAAGTGGTCTCCCTACATAGTGGCTCTATCAACATAATTGATTGCTGTTTATTATGAATAAAGTTATCAGCATCTGATCTACTATGTGTTTATAATAACAATAAGTCTGTATAACTACTAGATTATTTATATACCTTTTAAGTCAGTATTACCCTACCAGAGAAGTGTATAAGTTAAACGAGATAATTTAAGGAAAAACACCAAAAAAGCCCCCACAACCCTCCAAAACCCACATAAATAACAGTCACAGTGCCCAAGAATGTTTAGCTTTCAAACAAATAAATTAACACAAAGGTTATATAAACCTGAGGCAAAAGTGAAGCCCTGTGTACAAGACTTACTCTTTTAACAATAATAAGCCTGTGCAGCAAAGTTGCAGATAAAAGGGAGACAAAAGGTATCACAGGTAGGTCACAAACTCTGGTAAGCCACAGGATTTTAAGAAAGTACATATAATTCTGCACTGAGGATTTCATTGGAGAGGAAATGGGAAGGAGACTCACCAGGAAAATTCTTCATCTGAACACAAGAGACTGCACAGTGTGGGGATTTGAAGAACATGACTTCAAAGCGAAGGAAACATGGTGGCCCACCTGGAAGCCAGAGAACCTACATGCTGGTTAATAAAGCTGTAAATATTATGTTTTCTATATTTAATGTTAAACCTTCCCAAAAGCTGAAAGAAGGGGAATCCAGAGGTGTCCTTCAATCTGCTTTCTCTACACTATCCTAACCTGATAAACTTGCAGTTAGCAAGTGGCTGGTCTGAACAAGACAAGCTCCTTTTGTCCCCCTGCCCCCTTCTTTGGTACTTTTATATTTAAATCCAGCCACTTCAGTCTGAGAAAAGGGGCTTTTCTTTTCACTGAACACTAAGGGAAGACCCTGGCTTGGATAAAGGGAGCACAAGTACTTCTTATTACATGTATCCCATCTCTAATGTAAGGACACAGAGTGCAGGGCACAGGAGGAAACCTAAACGGTCATCCTGCTGATAGGTTTGTCATCAGGCCTATCAGTGAAAACTGGTGTCAAAGCACAGCAGCAACTGATCAAGTTGCAAAGACATCATCAGAATCATAAACAAAGTCTCTACCTGTTCCCACTGGCAAATAAAGCGTGCCGTTTCAGTTTAATGCAGGTCACAGTAGCTGTGCTATAAAGCCCGCTTTAATAAAGTCAGTTTGTAGTCATTGTGACGGCATCTGCAGCTGGGGTTACATATCACAGCCAAACCTTTTCAGATAATTTCCTTCTTAGTATGCAATAATGCTTCTTCAAATGCTTGAGATCCCATCTAAAATTAAATGATGGATATTCTGTACCAGCCTTGTGGGAGATGGGATATTTTTTTCTTAAACTCTGTGCTTATCAGTCACAGACATACTTTATCCTTTACATGTGGTGTCATTGGATACATCCCAAAATTACAGCATTGTGGCAAGAAACAGAAATTTTATTATATTTTTTTTCATGCAATGATGCAAGAAGGCTCTGACCAACTAAGGAATAAAGCTTAGAAAAATAACAGTTAAGGAAGAAAACTCCAGCTCCATGGGGACAGAGAAATATTAAGCTATATCTTGCTAAGCAGATAGTGAAAGCAAGACAAAAACAACAAGGTGATGTGTTGAGATGACTCATTCTGGACACAGATATTGCAAACGGTGGGGAATTTAATTGCCTTGCAATTAAAGGGTGAAGGCACAGAGAGGGTGATAGCTTCTATTAGGCAGGAAGACAGCACCACTACCAATGATTCATTCCTAAAAACCAAAGACTTCTGAAGTACTGTGCTCATTTGTAGATGTCTGCAGGAGAACTGAGATGTGAAAATAGGAAAATTCATATAGGCTATTACAATGACAGAGTTCCCTCAAACGTTGACCCAAATGTCTACCATACCATATGAAGCAGACAAGGTCTTAATATAAAAACTTACAGTGAATTCCAAAGCATAGTTCTTTTATCATCGTAGTTCTATAAGTGAGACTTAGAAATCTACTAAATTAGCTTTCTTTTTTTCCGTTCACTTTATTGTCAAAAGAGAGCATTCCCCACAGAGAACACTAACAGCAAATACCACAGACTGAAATGTGATACCTGAAGCCATTTCCCTGGCAAATAACTGAGGAAAATATCCAAATAGAATCCATCAGTCATTAGAGATATAACGCACTCACAAAAAAAATAACACTTTTAGTGACTTTTTTTTTATTATTATTGATAAGGTGGGGAAGGAAATCAGAAGCTGGGGGGTGAGAGAGTTACTAGTTAGTACAGGAAAAAAACAAAAGCCTCCTTGCAGATGATCAGGGGTATGGCTATGAGAAAAAAAAATAAAAACAACAGCAAAACCACCTTTTATAAAAACTTGCATTATCCCATCATCCTCTTATAACAGATTAATAAACTAGCTGCTTAATCTCATGTTTATTTCTATTGTCTTTGATTATCCAGACATATTTGGTGTCACCCAAGTGGCACTGTGTTAATTGGGATTTTGCTGTACCAGCAGCTGAACTTTATTATCATATATTAGTAAATTGGATCCCTTGCCAGCATTCTTTAATATATCTGCAAGTAAAAACATCATTTATAGCCCAAAAATAACAGGGCTCATCCTCCTCAAAATTTACTTTATTTTTTTTCTTGCTGAAAAAACCACCCTGCACTCTATAGCAAATTATTAGTGTCTAATATTCAAGGAGTGGGGGCGAACATGAGCATTTGGGTGAAAAACAGTGATTCTCTCACTCTGTCACCCTAAAAGTTCTCTCACTTCTACTTTTTAGTGTGGTGTTATTGTGTTTATGAAATAATATGGGCTCCCTCTGGTGACTAATTGAACACCTGCAAATTCCCAAAGCTTTTAATCAAAGACTGAAGCCTGATGGATCAAAGCATCTGCCTGTGTGCAGAGGGTGACACGTCCAACATTTCTGTGTGTGTCTAAATGCTGTAAAAAAACTGTAAGCACCAAATCCAAGAGACAGCCACCTCTTTTCTTCAAAACTCCAGGCATGCAGTTTCTGTTGTAATGTTTTCTAACCATTGAAGACCACCCACTTGAAGGTAAGCAAGGCTAGAATTACAGATTTCACATGAAGACAATGATTTTCGCAAGCTCCAGGGATGTCACTGCCATGAAAAACATGCTGTAATTTTCTAGATTGTTTTGATACGATTTGTTTCAGAGGAAAAACAATGTCGAGTTTTAAGCTGCACAGCGTGTTTGATAGGAAGCAAGGCTAGACTGAGGTTTCAGGGACTTCTGAGGCAGAATGGAGAAGTTCATAGAGATCACCACTGATGGTGGTTTCATCCCTCAGCATGGAATAAAGACCGTTTTCAGTAGGCAGTTTGGAAGCAGCGCTTAGGTTTCTATTAATATTGGCCAGACTGCTTCTTGTCAGATGGCCTTAGTGACCAAAAGCCTTCCTGTGTTTTTAATTGTGACTATAGATGTAGTACTTCGTAAGAGCTGTTACATATGGAATTCAGGCAGTCTTATGCAAAAGTAAACAAGAAATGTTGTTTAGATGAACAGAAAGTAATTGGTTTTGTTTAATATAATGTCTTTTCAGGGACATAATTTTCTGTTTTAAGCCATCCTGAAGGTGTCTCACTGTTTTTTATCATGATGCAGGAGCACAGAGATGTCTAAGATGAAGACAGAGCATGTTCTTTAGAATATGTTAAGCCTTCTAAGGAGGAGAGACCACTGGCAGTTGTCTCTGTCTTTTGGGTGGACAAGGCGGCAAGAACAGGGAGAAAAAAGGACAGTATCTTCAGAGTCATTCCAGAGCTGTACCATTTTTCTTACTGTATCTGCATTTTTACGACCTTTAACTCATTGTTATACACGTTAATAGTTATCCACTGTAATATGCTTCATTACACTTTTTCTTAGGAGTTTCATAAAACCCTTTAAAGACACAGTAAGAGTTAACTTTATTTTGGGTTTCAGTCTAAGGACTATCAGTATGTAGCATCATTCTACAATCTGGTTGTCAATAGCAAAAATGTATTTTTTCTACTTTTGTATTGGAAATGGCAATGGTACAGTAAATTGTACAAGTATTAAAACTCAGTCTCTCACACTACCAGTCTATATTCAACATTTCAATGCTCAGTAAATTAATCAATTCCTGTTAAGGCAATATACTTTTCTTGAAAGTGGTAATTCAGATTGCTATACTCTAATTTATAAATAGCCACACACTTTACAAAATCATTAGTCACCTACCTGAGAGTACTTAAGTCCCCTCCCAGTCCCTTCTATTTTCCTCCTGTGAGATGCTCTCTTTGTAGAGGCACACCTCAATTTTTGCATTATTCAAGCCTTATGAATTATGTTCCTGTTTTAGCAAATACAAAGAATGAAAATTTTCTTTATGTCACCTTCAAGCTTAAATGATAAATGTTTATGTTGCTTTTGCATCTCTGCTTTTATTTTACTTTTTTAAAAATTCTGTAGCCTCAATGGTATCTTAAAGTTAGGGTGTATTAGCATTTTTTATTAGCCACAAGGGTTTTTTAGGTTTTATTGGCTATGAATGTTGATATATTGTCAACAGTTGGGTTTTTTTTCCTATTTTGCAAAATTTTCATGTTCAAGTTCATTGCTGCCTTAATAGTGAAGCAGAAAATTGATTATTCCCACCTTAAGTGTGTAGAACTGAAAAACTACTGGAAATGTTTTGATAATTCTGTAATTTGAGATATGAGAAAAATATCTTTCAAGAAAAAACTTTCAGTGTTTTCAGAGTTGAAAGAGAAGTTAACATGTAAGGTTTATTCAAAGCTTTTTTTTCTACTTACAAAATGCACCCTTTTAACTGAGTTAATCTTGGAAAAAAACATTCATTACATTTTTTGTAATAATCAGGTGATGTACAAGCATGACTATAAATGGTACAATGGTATGTTCTTGTTGCTTCTGCAGCAGCCACCTTATTCTCCTCCAGCAAG
>JAVJGJ010000001.1:42727527-42757981 GCA_035590215.1 Microhierax caerulescens
TTCTTTAATCTGCTTAGCAACTGAAGCAAAGAGTTTTGTTCTTAGAAGTCCTAGATTCTTTTTTATGATCCTTTCCACTTACATACTTTCTTAATCTGACAGTCCATCTTAAGCAACTGAAAAAATGTGTGTGCATAAAATACAGGACGTTTTACAGAAATAATTGCTATCTTTGCTATTTCAAGAAAAAAAAAACCTGTCTCATTTTGAAAGATGGAACAGTTAATCTTTTTGGAGAGAACAAGTTGAACTGCTAAAGAACTCTTTCCACTGCAGTCACTATTATTGCATGAAAAGGTGTTCACTCAGTCATTTAAAAGCACATGAGACTTAGTTGTGGACTATGAAATCTCTTTCTCCTCTATGTTCTCCTTTGGGTGGTATAATAAATCACAGACATTTTGTTCCAGATACAGTCTTCAGTTAAATGTAAGCTAAAGTTAGAAATTATTTTATGAATTAAAATCCATCATTAGATACTCAAAAGAATGAGTATATAGGAAAGGATAATCTTTGGTAGGTTGATGGGTTTTTTTGTTTGTTTGTTTGTTGGGGTTTTTTTGTTGTTTTTTAGGTTGACTAAAGGTTTTGCTAGTTGATTTCAGAAACATTTCAAACAGCATTTTGCATTTCAAAGGAGATTGATGTCATTTCTATATGAACTTTGTAAGAAAATCATCAGTTGGGTTCCTCAACAATCAGAGATACTGAAGAACCGCAGCGAGCTGTAATTTAAGATTGTGTAGCTTGATATTAGTGAAATAATATGGCTGGGTGAATTGGGCAAAACTCCATGAAAAAGAGGGCAGGTTCAGTCAGAGGCTCTCCAGAGACTACATATTCTTAGTACTTCTTTGCTGTTCCACTTTGGCTAAGTTCTTCACTTTTGAAGGCTCATGTTGGTGTAAAGCCTCAGAGATTTTGCACCCTGTTCTTAGGGGCAGCGCTCAGGCTGAGCTTTTGTCTGACAGCCTCACTGTCTGTCCTAACCTCCATCCAAGCCCCCTTTGCTTTCCAGCCCCATGGCGTGAAGCAAAGCTGTGCCTCCTGCAATATTTTCACCACCTCTGACCTGGTCAGCAGCACAGTATAATGATGTCCTGTGTGCATTCCTTTTTTTAATCAAGCACTGAGCCTGGAAAAAAATAATCCAGTAGTAACTATTAAGGCAAATCTGTGATAACTGTTAGACCCCATCAGAGGAACTAGCTTGTTCCTTACAACAAAGTCTATTATGCATGATACACAGAGCAAGGACAATTCTGATAATCGGTAACAAATCTTTCCAGATATTTTTTATTTTAGTATTTGTTTATTTTATATTCCTCTTTCTCATGGAGGATTGCAAAAGCAGAAGCAAGAGCTTTTAAATAATACCCTATTTTACAGGCAAAATCCCAAGTAAGTTGCTCCTGTTATGCAGGTCAATGTGATTTTAAGAGAATAACAATTTTTTATTTTTTATTTTTTTAAATTTATGGTTAACTTGCATTGCTGGGTAGTTTGAGCTGTGAAAGCAAGGTCACTTCTGCAATGGCTAGGTTGAATGAGTCAGCCTTTATGTAATAAATGATGGAACTAAAGGAGAGAATGACACTTTAAAGGTCAAAACAAAGAAACCATGGAAGTTGCCTTGAAAATTTGATAAAGCAGGGCCTTTATATGAGGCAACTATATGACTGGCAAACATGCAAGAACCCATGTTTGATATCACCTAAGAGACTGTTCTTTCTACAGGGATTCTCCACCCTACACTGAACAGTGGTATAAGGAAGGGGAAGTAGAACAATCAGAACACTACTAAATCCTTGTCTTTTTAAGGGAAAAAATAAAATGAGAAACTGAAACAAAATATTAAAATTTCTGTCAATTGCCATATTTTCATGTCCTCTCTCAAACACACACTTTTCATATTTAGTTCCTACTAGTATGAATAACATTTTCTAATGAAAGCTAAAGGTGTCATATTAAAAAAAAAAAAATCAATTTTGGGCCGCGACAGATAATTCATACGGCATATATTTGTGGAAATGGCTAGATGGCGCATGGCTACATATGCCCTGTTTTTTAATCAGAAGTAACCTAAACAGTTAAAAATGAAAAAGAGTATGTATTTAAGTAAGTATCATGAAATCAAAGCGCTTGCATAATTTCATTTGCTACACAGAATTCTTGCAAAAAACTGTCTTGAGGGACAAAATATATTGAATAGTAAAATTGTAAACATTTCTCATTTAACCAAGTTTAATATATTATTCTCCTGTGGGAATATACATTTAAAACCATCTTGGTATTTAATGAGAGAAGCTATTCCTGTTTAAGGCTAGAGATATCATTTCAGGATCCCATTAAAATCAAACAAAATTGAATGGATTTGAGAACCTATTTTGAGGGGGAAAATCCTCATACCTTTGCCTGTCTTATCTCTGATACTGAATTTTTAGTGATGACAAAAACCTGGACAAAATGGCAGTCTGCTCTTTGGCCGTTTCTTTTTGGTGCCACTTTGAGGATCCTTCATTCTTCATATCCTAGTCACTGCTTCCTTCCTTAAAAGAGCTGAGGGGGTAAATAAGAAATGTTGAGAATAATACTGAAATTTGGACGTGGAACTTTCCTCTAGAGTCTGAAGAGAAGAAAAAAGTATTACCTGCTTTCATCTTTTTACTGGCATAACTCCTTTATGGATGGTTTTGGTAGCCTCATTAGCTTAAGAAATTTGTTAATGCAGGTGCCACTGTGTGATAGCTGTCTTTATTCGTGTGAAAAGAAACCCTGGAACATCTTAAAAATACAAAGATTTTGCTCTTTCTTATGTTATGAACACATTCTGAGATTTCTTCAAGTATAACAAAACTGTCAGGAGTTTCTTAGATGTCCAAATGTGCTTGCCTTTTTACATATATATTAGTTTTAGGGTATACTTTTAAGCTTAATTGTGAATAGCTTAGATATTGGAGTTTTTAAGCATTGACCTTCTTACTAATTCTTGAAGAGATCACGTGTTTCTTTGGACTTCCTTATGCAGTTTAATAATCAGCTCCCTATAAGAATTTCCTTTATAATATAAATATATTCAAATGGCTGAAATTTTCATTATGATTCCATACTTACTGTATTATGCCAAAACAAACTGCTGTTTAAATAACCGTGCTCTAAAGAGTCACTTTTAATCTTAAACATTTTCTTCAAAGTCACACTTAAACGTTAAGCTCTGTGTGAAAGGGGTTTGCTAGTAAAAATCACCCAAGTTTTTTTCAGTAGCTTCAAATTGAAGGAGGTTTTCCCCCTTATTTGGAAAGGAAAATAGGAAATTCCGGTTTCAGGAAAGGGGTAACTGGTTTGGATAGACTAGCTAATGAACCATTTATAGATCTTTTTCATAGAGATCATGGAAAGTAGTCTCTTCATACTCCTTATCAAGGGGGACATCATGTTGTTTGGCAAGAAGACATGAACAGTTAGCTGCTTGCCCCTAAACCAAAGCCCACTTCTCTGAAGAATGCCATCTGCAAGTGCTGTGTGCACAGCAGTACTGGTTTTGACTGGGACAGGGTCAGTTTTCTTCACAGTAGCCTGTATGGTGCTGTGGTTTGGCCTTGTGACTGAAACAGTGTGGATAATGTAGGGATGCTTTAGTTACTGCTGAGCAGTGCTTTCACCGCGTCAGGGCTGCCTCCGCTCTTCATGCAGCCCCACCAGCAAGGAGCCTGGGGGTGCACACAATGTTGGGAGGGGGCACAGCTGAGACAGCTGACCCCAACTGACCAAAGGGATATTCCCTACCATATGACACCATGATCAGCATGTTTTGTTTGTTTGTTTGTTTCTTTTACTTTATCTCAGCCCCATGTGTTTTCTCACTTTTACCCTTCTGATTCTCCTTCCCATTCTACTGGGGGGAGCAAGCAAGGGCTGTGAGTTACTTAGCTGCCTACTGGGTTAGACCACAACAGGCTACAAGAAATCAATTCTTCTAAACACTTCACATATCAAGATTATCAAAACACTGGTCTAAATGAGAGGGCTGGATGCCCATGTGACTGCAAACATGGGAGCTCACAGCTGGAGGTTAATACTCTTTTGCATCCTTTTTCTCTTTCCCCAGATCTGTACCTACATGGGAAACACAGATCCCTGTGCAACCAAGAGTTTTTATTTTACAAACTTGTGCCCACCCTTCATTAAAGGAAAAAAGAGATCTAGGGGCAAGTTTTATTAAACTGAACACTTCAGTTTCTAAAACAAGCAATAAAAAAAAAAAATGTTAATCCAAACATCAAATATATGAAAGTGCTGAAGATTTCCTTTTCCTTTGAAATTTTGAGGAATGAAATGATGATGAAATTATGAGGAATGTTTATATCAGTTGTGCAGAATAAGTACAGCTTTTTTCTATGTCAGTTCATTTTTGCATTAGTAATGAGCTTTAAACTCAACATTATTTTAACTGGAGTACATACTGAAGTGGATATGGGTATAGTAGGAAATGGATTTAAAATGCTGTTTGGGAAGCAGGATAGGAATTTCTATAGCCTTACAGCTTGTTTTTTAACTGTGGGAATTTATAGTGAATAAATGTTGTGTACTAGAAACCCGTAAGTCTTCAAATGGATGCTGCATTCTGTGTCAATTTTTAAACTACATCTTCGTTAAGATTCATGACTAGGGACCTGAACAGCTGCAAGAGAAGCAATATGATAAAACAGAGAAAAACCAACCAACCAAACCAACCAAAAAAACAGCCTCATTTGCCTACTTTACTGTTGGCTATGCGTGGCTGAAATCTTATTACATGAAGTTTTGGAAAATGTAGTCATGCAAAGCAACTAGATCTAGTATCTTAGTATCATACTGTGAACTTGGTCATTTATTTCAGATCTTTACAAACCTAGAGAGCTATGGGATATCTTACAAGAAAACATAATGAATGACAGCAACATAAATAAATACAGTAAGACTTGCTCATCACTAGCTGAGCAGCTATTTAAGGTCTGGTTGTTTTTTCATTTGTGTGTGTTTACCTGGTTTGTTGACTCTTTCCACTATCTCCATTTTCCTTCTTATTATAGAACTGCCTCTCAACAACATGTATTCATTCTTAATTTCTTTTGGTATGGCACAAATACGATACATTCACATAAAGACTGCAACATTTAGTAAGGGGGAGTGCTGAATAGAATAACTCCTTTGTCATTGCACCCATTCACTTGGCAAAAGAAAAGGAACATTGTGCCCTTGGAAATATTTAGTTTCTTAGAAGAAATAAAATTGATGATGCACTAACTTGGTAGTTCTTTGGTACTTTTCCTTTTCTTAATCAAAGTTTTTTTCCTTCCTTACATTCTGAAATTTTAGAATTAAACTTGCTCTGGTCTTCTTTCAGCAACACCAAACATCTAGTAAGGGGAGAGGAAACGGAGTTGCCTTATTCAGAATTCTGTTTCTTTTCTCCCATTAGAAATGAGGGGGGGTATTGACCCAGTGTACATTCAGTCAACTACCTGCTAAATCTAAATTAGACACTAGGAATCTTCAGCTCTTATGTGGCAAATAAGGAATTATGAATACTTATTTAGGTGTGTCCAGTTAATATCAATATGCCCCAATGATGATGTAGGAAGTTAGGTTTTCAGTGAAGACATCTTAGGTAAGTTAAATGATATGAGCTTCTGCTGCTGCAGCTTGAGAGTTCACCACATTGATGCTGGTGTCTGTGAGAATGCCTAGCACCTTTTAAATAGTTTTGAAAAAAGACTAGAATTATGTAACTTGAGATTTCTCTTCTGCTTTTCCAAGATGAATGCTGACTTTATTATTCTGGTCTTCTGACACAGTTACAATACAGGAAAACCTCTCTTTCCTGGCTCAGATGCTCCTGAAATGCAGCAGGAGCAGCAGTAACCTTTGGGAAGAGGGTACTTTGAGACAAAGACCACCAAGCTGGCTTCAGGATTAGGAATAATTTCTTAATTTCACCTAGTATTATCTTGCTCTGATGTGAATATCAGCATGTGTCACCTTGACTTCTGATAGGTACTTGGGAGAAATGGGCACTTCTGACCTATTTTGAATGTCTTTGTGTCCGTGTTAGGGTGACGTGATATATAATCTGTGGTTTCTTTCCATAGATGCAGAGGGGATTCCTCTGAGACCTCAGACGTATCACTTCATTTTGATGTCTCAGCTTAATATGGGGTTATTATTTTTCTTGCTCCTTGTTTTCTTCTCTTGTATCAGCAGTTTGTAGTATTTTCTGCTGTAGGGGATGCTTATCAATCTATCCTTGTGCTTTAAACGATATTTCTCTGTACTATAAACAATGAACTCTCTGCTGCAACCTTGAAATACTTCTGAACTTCATAAACACTCTACAACTACCTGAAAGGAGGCTGTAGGCAGGTGGGGGTTGGTCTCTTCTCCCAGGTAACTGTTGACAGGACAAGAGAAAACAGCCTCAAGTGGCACCAGGGGAAGTTTATATTGGATATTAGGAAAAATTTCTTCACTGAGAGGGTTGTCAAGCACTGGGACAGGCTGCCCAGGGAGCTGGTGGAATCACCATCCCTGAGGGCGTTTAAAAACTGTGTAGATGCATTGCTAAGGAACATGGTTTAGTGTTGGCCTTGGCAGTGCTGGGTTGACAGTTGGGCTGGATGATTTTAAAGGTCTTTTCCAACCTAAATGATTCCACAATTATATGACAAATCAATGCTCTGAAGTAATGCTTTTACATAGTACAATGCTCAGTTGGAATTTTGTTCTCCTAGACAAGACCTTAACTCAACATCCATCATTCAAAGAAGATGTACATAAAGCAGACGTGTCTCTCATCTGCTCTGTTTTTATGAGAAGGAATTAAGAGACACTTTAGTAAGTTGTTCCACAAAAAAAGGGTAGAGGTATCCACAGCATTTGGAATTATACAATTCAAATTACCTTTTTTTTTTTTTTTTTTTCTTCCTGAGGTGAAAAAATTGCTCTTGAGAAAACTCCTTTTCGATCTGTGGTCTTAAGGTCTAGGGGCTGGGCTGAAAATACAATCCAAGTTTTCTAGTGAAGATGCACCGTTTTCTGTAAACCAGTTTTCAGAAGGAATAGACACATAAGGAAAAAAAAAATTAACATAACTTTGTAGCCTCAAGCACAGAGGTTGTGGGTTTTTTTTTTGGTTGGTTGGATGGGGAGTGTCTTTGAATGACTTCTTTCCAGGGTTCTTCCTTTCTGCATGATATAAGCATTGGACTGTTGCATCTAAAAGAAAAAAAATTAAAAAATCATAAGATTTCATCACCCTCTTATCGTGGCTGCCAGCCTGATATTTACAGTACTTTCCTGGCAATTCCCTGAGGCTAAGGAAAGGAGTGTGTCTTCAGCATGCTGGTTGAACTCTCTGTTCCATCAAAGCTAGCTAGTGACACCACCTCCAATATCACAGCTCTGCTGAAGACTGTCAAACAAAACAGAACAAGTGGTTGTGCTTGCCTATTCTCAGAGGGGATTCCTGGCTTTGCGTGAACAAGTCATCCCTTCAGTCCTGATCGGTGCCTAAGAGATGGAGGAAAGCATGTTTTCACAAGGAGATATTTGTATTGGCAAGTTTTATATGCCTCCCTGTTCAGAGCGTGCATGCTTAGACAATCCTCCAGGGATCTGGATTCTGAGCCAGGTACCTAAAAGGTGCAACTGCACACTTCAGGCATCCAAATCTTTTTGTGTATGTAGACTCTGAGTCACTTTCTGCACTAACCACCCTTTGTAAAGCAGCATTAACTGAAGAGAAGTTAAGGTCCTTGTTCAGAGACTCACAACAAATTTTGATGGAGCCGGAGAGAGAACCTTGTTGTCCTACGTTCCAGCCACCAGCTATGACTTATTGTTTTTCCTGCCTGTGTATTCATCATGCATTTATTTGTTAGCTGCTTGCCAGAAAAAGGCCAGCTGATAAACTAAATATATGAAAAGAAATCCAACATACCCTAAAGAAAACAATGTACTCAGGAAATGTACAGTTCTCACTCAAAAGGAGAACAGATAAGAGAATCGTGGGAGTTGTGCCATCTCCTCAAACCTGCAAGTTCCTGAAGCCTCTTAATATGTGACCATACAGTTCCTGATGTTTGTCAGCTTTAAACCTCGTAATCTGTGCCTTTGTTCCCCAAGCTTTTCTTCTTTACATGAATGTTCCTTTTATTTGGAATCTGTGTGGCTACATGGGGGAGAATAAGCACAGGATCTGGTCCTTAAAGCTGCTGCCTCACGTTGCCAAGTAACTGGAGAGGGAAGATGGTCTGTTTTTCAGGGAGGGCAGGAAGGATCAAAGTGCTTGTGTGAAAGGATCATAGGTAAGAGTTTGGATGTGCATATCTAAAGGAAAATCTGTTGTCAAAAGTGAAAGTTAAGAATGTGCAAGAGACTGACCTTAAGAAATATAGTACAAAAGAGCTCCTTTTGCTTTGCTCTTCTAGCTTGTAACACTTTGGTCAAATCAGAGATGACTTGTGCTCTTAAATGTATGCGTATGCATAGTACCTCTGAAATCTATGCCTTTGGCATCCATGTGTGTCATTTGCGGTGTAGCAATCCACTTGAACTTCAGCGAGGAGAAACATCTTTCACATCAAAAGAAATAATAAGAAGAGATGTTTGAATTTACCAAGAACTGTATCTCTGCTTAAGTTCAACCACCTGATTTTGCTATTTTCTTATGTATTTCTTTGCATCCTAAATCCAGTCATGTGGTCATGTTTTTCAGTGTTTATTGCATGCTGCTGATATAAAAAAGAACATTAATGAGTTATAGTTTAATATTTCTGTGTTCATTTTTCTTGTAGTCCCTTCTCCACAGGATATCTGGAATTTCATTGTCTAAAAAAATAACAAAATAACTGATGGAGTCACATTATATATATATATATGCAGACACAGACATTTAACATATCATTTATTTGACTAGAAGTTGTATTAGGCATATGAGAGAAACAATGGCTACCAACCGTACAGCCATAGTTACTTTCTCTGGAATCACCCCTCTCTGGGGCCTGTCCCTTCAATGATTGCTGCTTTTTGTTGCCTTTTCTGTTGCAGGGTCTGGGGAAATGTGTGCCATGCAACAGAAAAACTGAACCCAACACAATATTGCCATTTAGAGCAATTGTAGGGCAAGTGTACCCTAGGGTACACTTTCTCATCTTTGCAAACTTCACAGCATCTCAAGCTGTAAACGGAAGCCCTGATCCAGTGTCACTGGCATTGGCAGACCATGTCACCTCCTGTACCTTCCCTTGACAATGAAGAGCACTTAGGCACCTGCTGTAGCTATGTATGGTCATCCTTTACACACACACAGAGATAACAGCCTAAAGGGATAGACCATACTCCCTTATCCAAAGGATGTCATGCTAAATTTTGGGTTCTGTCCCTTTAGGAGCGAAAACTAAGCGTCTCCTAAGTATACACAGACACATTAGATTTATAAAAAGCCCAAGGCATAGTAAGGAATATGAAATAACAAGCATTGGTGACAAAAGCTGCCTTTTGACTGGTATACAGGAAGATTCTTAGGAATGGGCTTGGACTGGATTTATTGCTGGTGCACAGCACTTGGCCGCTGGACCATTCACACTGGGTTGGCTCACATGCTCCTTTCCTTGGGATTTGAAGTACCTCAAGGTAGCCCATGCCTTGAGGGAACGCTTACTTGCAAAGCTGGTGGATGCAGTCCCATGTGGACACCTCTGTCTCTTTTTCTATGCACTGTCCTCATGAAAATGTCATGTGGCAATGTCACTGCATTTCTTGAGGAGCTGGAAATATGAGTAAAGGACTTGGAGTACCTCTCAGATGAGGAGGGACTGAGAGAACTGGGACTGTTCAGCCTGAAGAGGAGAGAGCTCAGGGGGATCTTAACAATACCTGATGAGGAGAGAATAAACAAGACAATCAGATGCCTCTTAGTGGTGCCCAGAGCTAGGAAAAGAAGCAATGGGCACAATTTGAAATGCAGGAAATTCCATTTAAACATACAAGGCACCTTTTTTAAATGTAAGAGTCATCAAATACTGTAGCAGGTTGGCTAGAGTGGTTGTGGAGTCTCCATCCTTGCAGATACTCAAAATGCAACTGGACACAGCCCTGAGCAATGAGGTCTAGCTGTGCCTGCTTTGAGCTGGGATGTTTAGACGAGGCAACCCCCAGAGGCCCCTTCCAACCTCAGCCGTTCCAGTAATGTTGTTCTGGCATCTGGGTGATGAACTTTTAGGCAGCCTCAGGATAGTATCAGGTGCCAATTGAAGAATTCAGCAAGAATATGTGAATATCAGATATGGAAAGTGCTTTGGATGTCAGATTAATTTTGGAAAGTATAGACAGAGTGTCATGGCTACACACAGCAAGCTGTCAAGTGCATGCAGCAAAGCAGCTGGAAGCAGACAGGACTCTCATTCTCTGCACGTTTATTCAATTCCATAGTTACATCAGCAGACAGATTTTTTTTCCCCAAGAGAAGTGATGGCCAGGTTGACACTGTATTCTTTTAAATCATTCTTCTATCATTCTTATAAAACTTTACAATTATAAGGTGTGTATAAGGCACATCTTCCCTTTGTACAAGTGAGGTTTTGAACTAAGCTTGAAAATCACATTGAAATTCATGCCAGTCAGTGGAGTTCTCTAAGCATAGGATGCCCATACTATTAAATAAAAGAAGCTAGCACCTGAGGACAATGGTCAATATGGTTAAATGGTCAGCCACCAAGAGAAGGTGGCCTTTCCCACTCCTGTTCAGAACGGTCCTTCCATGGTGCTATCATTTGAACCATGTGCAAGGGAAAGCACCATTGGTCCAGATGAAAATTCCCAGGAACATGGAAACAGTCAGAGAAGTCTGGATGCTTATGGGCCTGATTCCCTAGTCTGTGATTTGGTGCTGCTTATTTTATGAAGAGAGACCTGAGGTCTCATGAATGAATACCTCACCCAAATTCAATTTCAAGATCAAGGACAAAGAAGATACATTCTCTTTAATGACTAATTTTGAAAATTTGGGGGCTATTGAACGTTAAAAAGGAAAAAGAAGAAAATAATTAAAAAAACCAAACCACACCTCCCTGGTACTGGAAAATTCTGTTGCAAAACATTGTCATAAACTGTATGGGATTTCCTAGGCTCTGGGCTTGTTCTGGGGTGTTTCACAAAGGAACCTGATAGAGCTGCACCAAGGTCAATGGATTAGCATCAGTTTAAACCACATGAGGACCTACTCCTTTCTATTTGTATAAATGTAAAATTATCATTACAGAGAAACAGTAAATAGGCAAAGGGCTTTCATCATAAGCAAGGATTTGAAATGGTTTCTTGGGATGTTTTGAGAGGAATTTCTATTTTTGGTTTGTCCTCCACTGCACCCACGCATCCCCTGGAGTTTTACTTGTTAATTTCTAGAGCTTAGGCACTTTTATCAAACACTCACTTTCACTACATTTATTCATAATTCTTTTACATTTACTTGTAATTAAGTCTTTATTGATTTGACACAAACCAACAGCTGCATTTCACTGTGGAAGTCAACTGAAAAATATATGCCATCTACTAAACATGGACAATACACTTGAGAATGCAGATGACATGTATTAAACTCTGCTATCATTTTTGTACCTCTTCAAGCACAGTATCAATTATAGATACACACACTTGCATCCAGAGCTTCTACTTGATAGGCTGCATATAAAGTCTTTGCAGTAAAATGAACTATAAACAACTAGCTACACTGAGATGTATTTTAAATAGTGGTTTGTATTAAGAGAAGTCTTTGATGTGGAAATTATTTTTCATTTGAAATCCGCCCTCTTAACCACTTCTGAACAGCATTATATTTTATTGAAATAGGGGCCTTAATACACTCCAGAGAGTTCAGGAACCTTCCCAAAACTACTGTCCTTCAGGTACAGGGCTGACTGTGCTACCTGCTCATCCTGGGCTTTGGAGACAGGGTTGTTTGCAGGTCCCTTTAAGGAAGGGAATAGTAAGTAATAGGATAACTGTATTGGGGTGACCTGGAAAGGGAACTGTAAGGAAAAGCTGGGTTGTTGCCCAGTTGTGACCCAAGATACAGTGATTTTATGGCATTTTGTGAGCAAATGAGTTCTTCCTCCTAAGTGGGTGAGGAAATGCTTTATACATGGATAAAATAAAACCTTGTGCAAAGGAGCAGGGACAGAAACAGCCAGTTCCTGAGGCTGGAGTACCAGAGGGTTCATATCAAATGGCTAGACTATTTATCAAATAGGTTAAGTATTTATCAAATGACCAGAAGACGTATCTGGAAGTCTCAGATGAAGCTTTACAGATATGAAAGTTCTGCCTTCAGCTACGTATTTAAAGAAAAAAGTAATAAGAAAACTTGAAATACCTAACAATGGTAGTGAGTGCTGGTTTTTACCCACATCCTTCAGAAAATCTGACATGGTAAAACTGCCCATTTTTGCTCCCATAATTTGCTGGGAGCCCATCCATTGACTAATATGGCCATAGAGCAAGTCTGGTTAGGCTGTAGTTACCATAATTACATGTAACTACATAATGTATTGGTCTTATGCTACAAATTTTGCATATTACGTTGTCTTAAATACTTATCTGGGCATATAGATGGCACACAATCATTACAGGACTTAACATCTGCCTAAGCTTTGGCCTTCCGCAAAGGTATAAAATTTCATTCGTTTAGTTCATGCTGAGTTTTGGATGCCCTGTTTTAATTTTTAAACTTGCTAAAATGTAATAGAACATACTCATATTATTTTTTTTTCTTAGCAGATTGTTTGCAAATACTCTCCTTCTTTTCCAAGTACGTTCATTCTTTCTAACAGCAAACCTACCAACATTTCAAGGCAATCTAGAGAGGATGCCTGCACAGTGCAACAAAAGGAAAATAACAGTGGGGAAATTGCTTTACTTGTAGAAGGAAAGACTTCTGGATTTTAAGTTATTAAACCAGACATCACTTATGACTGTGGAAACAGTGAAAGAAGCATTTCTCCTTCCTCCATTCTCTTCTTGTCCCACCCTCATTCACAGAATGAATCTTCCCATTCAGGCCCTGTACCTGAATACTCATGCTAATAGAATAATTAGTTTCATAGGCATTGCTGATTAAGTTAAATACTTATAAATATTTATAACACTTTGCATAATATCCAGAGATAAAAAAAAAAAGAGAAAATGAATGGTGAACTTCTTTCTACAAGTTCATTTTTTCACATAATCCAACTACTAATAGGAAAGTTTAAATGTAGTTGTCATAGTAACAGGGCAACATTGCAACTATTATAATAATGGAGTAATTTTCACAGCCTTTCATTTTTCTCTTTCAAATTGTGCTTGCACCAAAATCCCATGCCGGCAAGATGCAAGGTTCATTGTGTTTGTGATGGGTTGTTTTTTTCCCCCCCAAGCTTTCTAAAAGGTTCACAGGCACTCAGATTTCATTCAGAAATGCCCTGAAACAGGCATTAGAACTCCACAAACTACTCCCCACTTGAATGGTGTGTGTGTCACCAAGGTACCAAGGCTTGCTACATAATCCACGCTCAGCACCTCTCAAGGGTGATGCTGTGCCTTTGCTGCTGAGTAGGGAGCCACCTACAGAGCGGAAAATGCTGAACAAAAGGATGTGCTTGAGCTCTCATCCCTCTTGAGGCCATAGGTCTATACACACAAAGCTGGATTCATCCCTATGAACAGCAAGTATTTAGCAGAAGGAAAAAAGATAAAAGCTAAGCCAGACCAGGCTCCTTGGAGAGTCAAGAAAGTACTTACAAAGAATAAATTCATCCTGTGTCTGTGCTGAGTCACCCACAGACCTTCTGTTTCTCACCAGTGCTTCTACAGAGTTCTTGGGGAACTTGACTGGAACGTTTTGGATGGTTGTCTGGGTTAGGGGTAAGAACTGCAGAGCACATCGCCTTCCCCTGAGAGCAGCTGCCCACATCAGAACCGCTAAGCTTCTCAGATTTTTGTTTATTTTTTTTCTTTGATCAGAAGACTTTTGGGGAAGGAATGTCTTATAAAAATAGTAACAGCAATAGAGACAGGGGAAGAAGTCAGGCTCCATGGATGAGTGTTTTGGGAATTCAACCAGGAGGAAAAAATCCAAAAATCCTAAATCCTTCCTGCTTGGAACATCTCTGGCTATCAGGTGTGAAACAAAAGAATAGTTGCAGCTGCAGTTTTGCCTCTCTTAGATGGGTGCCCAGCTAGCTGGTGACAGCCAGCTTTGCTGTTGTCTGCTGCCCATACAACTTCATAACCCTAACATGCCTATGGCAATCTGCAGTCTCACCCAGTGATTACCTGCCATCTGGAACCTTCTGCTTCAGTCCAACAGCTCTCCCAGCATGGAAAAAGGGATTGAGAGTTTTTCCCCATGAACATTTCATATTTGCCCATTAAAAGGATTAAAGCACCAGGACTCTGAGCCTAGAATGAGGTAGACCTTGCACCCAGTGTTTTAGCCTCTGTGTGCAGAATGGAGGGGAGAAGGGAAAGCCAAAGCTCTGAATCACACATGAAATGCTAAACCGTGGGATGGAGAAAGGACTACAGCCTGAGGTGGTGGCTGCTACTCTACAGTGTTATGGGACCATCTGTGGAAGGGCATCTTCCATGCTCTTCTCCAGCTTCAGCTGTCTGCTTAGGGGTCACAGGAAAACTTGATCAGACCATGTGCTACTGCAAAGCTTCCAAGCCCCAGGTCTGCACTGGTTACAGAAGCCAAAGGAGTTACTGTAGGTCTGGTGGAATCTGATAGTTAAACTAGTCAAGATTATCAAGAATCATACAGCTGAGGGGCCTGAATCAGATCACTGAAGCAGCCCTGGAGGACCACTGTCCTTTAGTAAGGATTTATTTCCCTTTGAGATCACACAGTGAGATGAGCACTACCAGGACGTTTTTCAGTTGTCTGCTAAATGTCAGACACGATGTTACCTTGATGAGAACAGAAGAAAAAAGAATGAAAATTGAAAATGAACTTTAAAATTTAACACATATCAATGGGACTACAGTGTTTTAGAAGTTTGATTTTTTTTTCCTGATTTTATTATATGTAAGGTATTTTGAAGAGTGTGTATATCTGTATATGTATATGCACTTATTTACATACATAAGCATATAAATACCATCATCAGTCATCAGGAAATAACATGTTTATTTTGACTGCAGTAAATTTTGGTATAAGCATGAACTCTTTTTTAAAATAGAAATACAAGTCCATGAGGAATTATGCCTAAGTGAACTTACACCTAAGAACTTCCTTAACTGACATATCTTTGCAGTCAACAGTTTATGGTCATAAAGCCATAAGAAATGCTAAACACAGCAAACAATCCATACTGAAAAAGTGACTGGTTTTTTAATTCTGTTGTCATTTTTTAAAGTTAAAGATTTTCTCCTTCTTAATGTCTTCAGCCTTTCCATGAGCTGGGTTCTGTTATTCTGGTATACTTGGGCTCTTACTTCTAGATCTCTATAATATTGATGAGTTCCCAAACTGTGCTGTGAATAGCACCTGTGACACACAGCCTACCTCACAGGGTTACGTACAAACTCTTAAAACAAGAAGTCTATATACAAACTGCTAAATAAAAGGAAATAAAAACCAGTCACGCTGGACTAATGAGATGTTAGAAAACTACTGTACCACAAATATAACTACAGACTGCATTTGCATTCACCATGTAACAGAGATGACAATAATTTCAGTTAGCCTCCTTCCTCATACAAACACTGAGTGAAATAACCAAGAAGTATAAAGGTACAGAAGTCAACACATCCAACACATATCACAAGGACTAAACAGAGGCTAGCTAAAAACATGGAAACTCCTGAGGTGCGCTTTGGAGTGCCTCAGCTATATGTGGCATGTGTTAGTACTTCCATGGGGAATACCATGCCTCTCCTGAATGATCTCAAGCATCCAAATGAGCTGTTGATGGCCAGAAGCCACATGGGAAGCTGGATCTAGTTGAAAAGAATCAATGTCTGCTGCATGCAGACAGGGATGTAATGAAATGTAGGCGGTATGGATGTATGGGGATGGAGATTACTGCAGCGCTTCTATTAGTCATAGAAACAAGGCATCTGATGAGACAGTGCTGATGGAGACAGAGAACATGCGTGCATGTGCGTGTGCGCGCACACAAACACACATATAGATATATACATGCATAGTCTGAGTGGCAGCATTCAGGCACCGCAGAGATGGAACTCCTGAGCTATTTAGTTCAGTTCATTGCACTGATCAGGACAGGTCTATGCACTCATTTAATTGTAAACACAGATCAGCTTTCTATTAAGGTCATGATAAGGCCATAATTATCTCATTAAGCAAATTGTTTTACTATCTGATCAGGCTTGAATTCACTTTTTGCATGACTCCTTTAATATCTAAATGGAAAGTGTAAAATTATCAGCTGGTATCAATTAGTGCTACCTACAGTCAACAAAACTACAGAGATTTACAAATAAATTAGGGTCTGGCTTATTAGCGGCATTCTTTTCTTATGTTGTTGCCCTTCTTGCATGTTTATTTCATTGAAAATCTTTAAGATTCAGTCAAGCAGGAAGGAAATGGAAGATATATATATATATATTCATGCTGCGATTAAATAAAGTACACTTTACTAGGATGGGAGAGAAACATAATCAGAAGAGGAGAAAACACCTAGGAACAAAGTAAAGATGAGAAGACCTGGATTTATATGTGTGGTTTGTGTTACATGCTGAGATAAAAGGCTTTGATTTCTACCTCTATATTTTGCTACTCAGAGGGCGGGATGCTACCTGATTCATCTGTGTGACTCAGAACCATTCTTTTTTTTACTCATCAGACAATAAATTACAGTTTGATTTAGAGATAAATTGATTACTTTCTCTGATTTTGATGAATGCTGGTGCCTTCAGAGGATTTATGCTGCAGTTGGTGTTTGCTAGTTTCCTCGCAGTTAGGTAGTGTGCCAGGAGACATGGATATGTGGATGGATATGGATAGGACAGATGATGCCAGCAAAATGTTCTTGTGGTATTCCCACACACTACATGATCCTCCTGTGGCAAGTTATTCCAGTTTTAGGGTGAGTTTCTGAAATGAATGTGACAGAAGCAACAAACAAAAAAAATAAAGAAAAAACCCTCATCATACATTTGGATCAAAACCAACAAATAACCAGGAGCAGTCTTTAAAACAATGTGTTTAACTTGTATTTGCTTTCATAATAAGCAGGAATATTATAGAAACTAGCATTCTACTGAGATCTTAAGAAACATCTCCAACAGAATTCCCTTGTGTTCCTGTATCTAGTTGTTTTCAAGGAGATGGAATACCAGCTTTTGATGCAGCGGGTCCTGGCAAAGAAAGGAAATTCAGTATCTAAACGGCTAAATAAGCATGTAATATGGGGTGTATTCCTGATACTCATGAGTGGGGTGAAATCGACTGGGAATTTAGGTGATTAACTTGCTGTTCGGAAGACTTAAATACTTGCATGGATCAGTGCTTTATTATTTATAATGCAGATGTGAGCACAAACAGCATAATACACAAAACCTAAGAAAATAACATTATTGTCCACTTTATAGCTATGAAGTGGAGACAGAGAAAAACATAGCAACGGTCATAGTGAAAACCCTAAAGGTTCACTCATCCCACTAAAATGTTTCTGACAATGACCTGTAAGACTAATTCAAAGCTGAGATAATTAAATATCTAAACCTAAGGAGATTCATCCATTGGTCCTAAACAATCTGCATGGTGTCAATGGACATGACACAGGGCCTATTGGACACCCACGCCCTCCTAAAGGACCAACTTGAAGGCAGCCAATACTCACTGGACAGCTAAGACAGCACTAACCTATGTTTAGGTGATTGAACTGCACCTTCCAGAGTTTTGGGAGTTGTTTAGCTCCTCCAGTGGAAGTGTCTGTGATGAAGGAGCTGAATCCCCCTCCACATTTCAGTGATCATATTGACTGCACTTGCACTGGATATAAGTGCAGACACATATGTCAGCATTTACACTTTAGCATCTTACTTTGCAAGCCCAGTCCTATTCTGAAAAATATTTAGGATGGAGTTAAAAAGAGAAAAAGCTTATTTCCAGGCATATTCTCCACACTGTGCCCCCTCGATAAGGACTTCCAGATTTTGGCAATCTGTAGACTAGGTTTTTATCTACGACAGATGTTGAATCCAAATATTCATGTTTAATAGGCCCCGAAGGAACTTCCTTTCTGGTATTTTACTATTCTCTTTTAAAAATCCATCTACCTTTTTGGCCTCTGTACCATTCGGTGGCAATTATTTCTACATTTTTAGTTTTAATTTATTTAAAACTTGCTGCCTGCTAATATCTTTGGGCACTCCTTGTCTGTGTAAATGAATAGATACTTCCCCATTCACTTTCTTTCATGTTGATCATAGTTTTTTAAACTTCCCCTTTAAGTGCCTTTTTCAGGCTGAGTCATCCTAGTCTACTTAATTTCTCATCTTGGAAAGCAGCTATGTACCTCCAGCTATTTTATTGCCTCTGTCTGTATCTTGTATGGGCCACCCAGGTAAACAAATAGTTTGGTCATGGTGAATAGGTGTGAAATATAAATCATGTATATATCATTATCTGAACTCCTGAAAAACACTTCTGACAGGCCTCTCTCCTAGCTGTCTTTCATGTAAGGGATCTTCGCCAGCTCAGTAAAGACTGGCTTCATTTAGGGGCTAGATGACCACAAGCGTGTTATTGCAGACAAGTCTTTTTCTGTGCCTGGCCCTAAACTACTAGTTTAAATAATGTGGAAAATGGAGCACAGCCCCCTAAGTTCTCATGGCCTCCCTGACAATGTGGTCAGAGCTACACTCTTCTCCTACTTATATTTGAAAACAAGAAGAAAAAACAAACAAGCAAGCAAGCAGACTATAAATGGTGTACAGACTTCTGGACAGGCCATTCAAAAGGATCAAAAATGGGTTAAGGAAAATGTCCCACTGGCTCCATTGGCCAGGAGAACTGCTCAGCAAGCCAGAGAATCTCAGAACATGTGTACCCATGGCACAAAACCAAGAAGCAAACAATCAATTGGGTGCTTTATCAACACAGTATTCAATTAAATTTCAATTAAAAAGGAAAATAATGCAGCAGTCATTATCTAAGCAGTGGCCAGGTCCTTGCACGAAATGTCAAGATACCCTTGTCAATTTGCACACTGTTTAGATAAGGATTAAATTCTCAAGACTGCACGCTGTACAGGAGGCCACTGCAGGCATTCCTAATGGACTCTCTGCCCTAGCCTTAGAAACCCTTCCAATTTCTTGTTTACCAAAGTTAATGCCACTCTTTTGAAAGATAATTCAATAAAACATTTCTGAATGGGGGAAAAAAAATCCAAAGTAAAAAAGAGACATTATCAGGAACATGTGATTGCAAAACAACAATAATTATGTCTTTATCATGCTAGAAGTCAAATTATTTCTCCATGGAAATTATTTTGAAGATGACAGCTTGATAGCAAGTGCTACCAGTCCAACATCCACAGTTTACTTACCGCTCCAACAACCAAGCTCTAAAGAAGCAATTTCTCTCTGTTTCTCAGTTTACCTTCTTTTAGTGCATAAGGCATAAGGCAAAACCAAGTAGCTGAATGAATTATGTTATTTAGTTTGATTTAGGGTTAGAATTAGCAGATTCCTTAATTCCAGGCTCTGATAACTGACCTGTACCTCTCATGGTACTGTTGTTCCATGCATGGACCGTTTTGCCTTCCATGGTGACAGCAGTAGTCCCACCAGAGCAGCAGAAGTTGAAAACTGATTTTGGTTTATGGCAGAAGGCACATAGAAACATGGAGGTACTATATGCTATATTATGTGTGGAAAACAAAACAGAGAAGAGATATTCCAGTCACTGGAGAGATAAGAAACATAGAAACAAAACAGATTTTTAGCTCAGTCTCATAGATGGAGTCAGGCTTTCAATCATGTAGCACAGCTTCTGGCCTTTGGCAGATGTTGACCTCTCACATCCCGACGTTTACAGTACTACGGCTGGTGGCAGTCCTAGGAGTGCTGCAGATGTAAGCTTGTATTAAATATGTGCTTCTTTCTCAATTGTAATGCAGTTTAAAATCTATTTAATTTTACTTTTTCAAACTCACTGTGTAAAAAAAAAAGTGTTAGGAAGCAATTCTGAGTCAAGTATGCTTTTTGCATGAATAGCTGCATGCTGTTATTCCTGTATGTAGAACCATGCCCGTATACACTTACAAAAAATTGCTGTTACATGTGTTTTTCTTGACTATGATGCTTTCTGAATTGTTCTGTTGAGAGCTGAAAGAATGTCACAGTTACTTGGGTTTTTATGTTAGCTTTTTTCTTACATATCCTTTTGTACCTAGACCAGATACACTTTTCTCTATGTATTTCTTAGTCTTGCTTTTCAAGGCTGTCACTATCTTTCTACTTGCAAAGGGCCGTCTCTCCCCAGCTGTGTTTTCTCTTCTTTCATCACTTTCCTTGTGTGATTACAATCCACTGATGTCTTTGCCATATTGTCCCGTGTCAGCAAACTAGGACATATTAGAGGCTGTTGAATATACAGAATGTATACCCAAGGTTACTGTGTGTATTGGTATGTAATATTCCTCCATTCCATGTGGGTGACAATTATTATGGGCTTATGGCTTTTATTCAATACACAAATGAGTCCCTTTTTTATAGCTGCAGGTAAAACCTGCAGGCTACCTACTGATTCTTCCATGCCTCACTGCCGAGTTTGATTTTTTGCCCCTATTTTATTCAGGAATTGGGGAGCACTGTGACTCATTGAAGCTACAGAAGTAAATCTAGACAGATTCACATGGCTTCAGGGATAGGTACTTCCATGGTTTTGGGGAGCAACCTTTTTTTAAAACAAGTACAGAGGCCAGAGCAGAGCTATTGCATCACATCAGAAAGACAAGAGACCAGCAAAATGACGGAGCAGGATTGCCACTTGAAGAAGTGAGATTTTTCGCTGCAGAACACAAACATCACTATTGGCAGTGCAGGCAAACTCCCCGGAGGGCTGCCTTTCCACTGTACTACAGCTGGACATATATCTGGTTTTAATTATTATTTTGCTTTAACATTTGTCACACTGAAAAATGCAAATTGGGGTTGTCTAATACCACCTGGGTGGTGAATCAAGCTAAAAGAATAAAATACAAAAGCAATCAAACCTACCAGTTCAAATCTATACATAGTAATAAAATTTGGGGCAGAATAGTAATTAAAAAAATCCCACATTTTTCTAACTCAGAATGATATTTTATTTCAGAATTCATCATGTAGAACAACTTGAAATATCTGAAGAATAGCTGGAAAATTATCTTTTTTGTTAAATAGGTTTTAACTGTGTTTGCAAGCACAGAGCAAAGCCAGAGATTTGCACAGCATATATGAAAGGTGCACCCTGGGCCTGAGGAATGCCAGTGGATAGCTGTCTAAGACAGATCACAACTACCTACAGCATGCCATCTTTCCTCCGTGGAAGACATCTGCCCTATTCAAAACAATGATATTTTCCCCCTAAAAATAGCTGTATTGGATCAGTTCACCTCTCCATCTTGCTCAGGATCCTGTCTTTGACCATGGCTGTTAGCGGATGCCTAAAAAAGACTAAAAGAACATAACAAGTGTAGTAATACTTTGCCAGAGCACGTTGCCAACTTTCAGGCATCTGCATATCAGGGATTTTGGAACTCAGAAGAGCTGTCAGAAGCAGAGATAGGGTTTTTTTCTTGCATTGATTGCTCATTAGATTCTTAAGTCTATGTGACTATTTCATATCACCAAAATTCTGTGACAAGAAATTTGACAGGATGACCAAAATGCCATATTGTCACCTTTTTTCATTTTCAGCCAGACAGTTTCTCATCTCACTACATGAGCCTGCCTTAGTGTATAGGGGAAAAAATGGATATTTTTTTCCTAGTTATTTTCTTTTCTCCTTCCATAGACGCAATAGGCTATGTGTCAGAAACAAAGTACACAAAAATAGAAACGCAGAACAGCAGCGCTTTTCTCATCATTGCAGCCACTTCATTTGATAAATTTAAAATTCTTGAATCTTATGAGCCACAGATGAAGTAGCATTAGGTACGAGTCTGAACATGGGGATGTTCATATAGCTTAAGTGAGGGAATACAAGGTGAGCTGGTGATACAGAAGGGAAGAAAGAGAAGACAGAGAGGGGCAATAAAAGGAATGAAACCTAGAAAATATATTTTGCAATTGTCTGGTTCTGCACAGAGGAGAGCTGGTCCAAAACTCCCACTCTGAACTCCCCTGAACTTTGCTGAATTGTCAAACGCACGTGGCTTCAAACACAACGGTTCAGGCTCCCTTCTGTTACTATTCCCACCAACACTTGGCATCAAAATTATAGCCTTCTTCCAAGGATCCTGATGGTCTTTTCTAATGCCAATTGTTCTGGACATTGCCCCTGCAGGGCAGGTATGACAGCACTAATTTATAATCAGGCAGTTAATTGTGACTTGCTTGACTTTGCTCAGCAAGATAACATGAGAGCTCAGAACATATCCTGTAAACTTTGTTCACTGTCTAGACATACAGCCTCCTGCGGCTGTTATGGTGAAGAAGCAGTAGCACTAAGGAAAGTTGGGAGTGGATCTGTAAACACCATCTTTTATCTTTCCCTTAGAAAACAGTCAAAGAAATTCAGGATATTTCAGTATCTGACAACCATACTGTGACTTTGCCAGAGCCCCACGGAGCTCATTGGGTTTTTATGTCTGGCCCCACACTTTTTCTTCTTGAAAAATATAAACAAGCTTTTTTTCTCATCCTTCTCAAGGTCTTCTGTGCTTCAACATGCACTAGTGGGAGAGGGCACAAGAACTGGGTGTTCCTTATGGCAATAATTAGCCATTGACCAGAATTGCTTGGGTGCTCTCTGCCTCGACAGTCACTAGTGAGGATATGTAATAAAATATGACTGGCACAGGCCTAGGGCAAACATCTGAAAGTAAAAAAAATGACTGCAGAGACGAGCTGGAATTATAGTCTGCAAGCTGCTATTTAATTTCTTTCCTTTTTTTTTTTTTTTTTTTTTTCCCCCCATATAGAAACATGGGACACTTTTTTGTTCTTCTTTTTTTTAGTGGGACAGAATATATTGTTTTCAATTGACTTGATAGCTACCACAGACACAGAATGACCCCAGCCTCTGACCCTGAAAGCAGTTTTCAAGACTAACTTTCAGGAACATATGTTGGAAATCAGGAGGTATTACGAAGGACGCAAGCAAGAGAACAGGAGTTCAGAACATAGGAGCAGATATGGTAACACATTTCATTTTTCATTTGTTCAGTCTTATGGGGTTTTTATTTTTTTATAAATGCTGAGAGATTTCACAGAAAGACCAGAAGAACTGAGTACTATTAACAGCTGCTGAGTTCTAAGTATATTTGAAGATCAAATGGTCATTTACTTATTTAAATATAAGCTTAGAGATATAGCTTAGTATTGTCCGAAGATGCTTCAGAATCTTATGTTTTGTTGTTCTTTGCAAGAGGGTTCCCTGTAGAAGAATGTAGCTGGGTTAATTAGCATTAATAATATGCAACTGTGGGTTGGCTTCAGGGGCAGCGGGTTGGTCGATGTAGATAAGTGCAGGTGTGGCTGGTTAAGGGGTTCAGAGCCAGTGAAGAGAAGAAGCAGAAGGAGATGAGCAGAGAGGAAAAAGCAAGAGAAGAGGGAGCATGCCACGAATGAGGAGGAGAGATGAGGAGGAGAGATGAGGAGAAGGCAGCAGAGGGACTGCATGAAGAGTGTCAGTATGAGATGGTAAAAGACCTTGTTGCATCTGGCTAGTTTGGAGAGTGCTGCGACAGTTCCCTACTTAAAATCGCCATGTGAAATGGATATCGATACATATACGCATAAATGCTTTAGTGTGTCCCATATCTTCTCCTTTCTGCCCTCTCCATGGCTGACCTAGAACAACAGCTCCCTATGGCTCTGATGTGTTTCCTGTTGTAGAGTACTAGAAAGCTGAAAATCCAGCTTCACGCTTTATGGAAAAGGGAGGAAAGGATGCTAGAAATAATTGCAATTGGGTATATAATTTGCCACATGCACACGTTTGCTTGAAACAATAGAAGAACTTAAACCCAAATTTATTCTGCATTTCCTGCCTTCTGGAGTGG
This sequence comes from Microhierax caerulescens, assembly GCA_035590215.1. Classification (NCBI taxonomy): domain Eukaryota; kingdom Metazoa; phylum Chordata; class Aves; order Falconiformes; family Falconidae; genus Microhierax; species Microhierax caerulescens. The sequence continues at coordinate 42,751,785 of JAVJGJ010000001.1, forward strand.
TTGCCTACGTGACTGTGATCATCTGAATCTTCCTTAACCACTTATAAAGTGATGTGTTGGATCTTCTTTATGTCTTTCTTCCAAAGGTTGGGGAGAGAGTTTCGGCTACAAATCCGAGCTAGTCCTGTACTCTTTTTTTCTTGCACACACAAGTAATTTGACGTGGCTCCCCTGCTCTGGCTATAGGGACTTAATGACTGGAGGGAAAGTTTTCTTAGACATAGAAATATAGGAAAGGATAGGCAGCCATGTCTAGCTTCTTACCACCGTAGGAACCTGTGTGATGGTAGTATGTGAAGTACCTGAAAGTGAAAGGCTCAGCTTGGGAAAAGAGGCCCAGGGAGTGTTTCTTAAAATCCAGAGATTCAGTAGGACCATTCCCCACAGCACTTCTATTTCCATCGTTCTGTCCTCTGCCACAGAGACTGACCATTTTCTGTACCCTCAGGCACGGTAACAAGCCAATGCCATGAGGACAAAGGTCTTTGAACCTCAAAGCTTACAATTTGCCCGAGAAAGACAGCATGAGCAGAAAAGGTCAAACATACAACTAATGTCTTGGTCCTGATGTCCCTTTGGCTTTAGTGAGCTTCCAGCCAATTGTAATATATGGCCAAGCACAAGGACCCAGTCTTTGGAGACTGTATGCTTTGGGCATAGCCTTTCCTTTTCTATTGCTTTGAAAGGTTAGCAACACAGCTCAGGCCAGGTATAAGAAATCATGCTGCAGAAGCACATCCCACCTGGATAAATCATTCTTTTCCCCTGTGTGACATTAAAAAAAAAAAAAAAAAAAAAAAAAAAAAAGTTTGCAATGAAGCAATCTCTCAGCATCTGTGCTATGGAAATTTCTTTTGACCTTGCTGAATGGCTCGGCTATCCATCATGTCAGAGCCAAGCTATCTGCAAGGTGAGCACTGGGGACTATCACCTCACCTACCTGCCCCAGTGACTGCAAAACACAGCAGAAAGCCAGCCTTAGCTATCCCCGTGACAGATACATTCCCTTCCCTGCTTGTCCTTAGGCTTTTCCCATCACTTTTTTTCTATTGTTTGTTCCTCGTAGTTCAGTGGTGAAATTCATACGCACAAGGTCTTACTTACCTTTAGGTGAATCTCTGTAGTATCAATCTTGGCAATAAATAAAATCTCAGTTCCATCACCTCTGTCTTTTCCGTGTTCTATTGCAACATACATTCTTGTTTCAGACCTGAAGAGAGGCTGAGTTACTCTTTCCTACAAGCTTTGCCTCACCAAGACATTTTGCATCAACTTCAACTGTCAGGCAACAAAAAGAAATGGGTACAAGACGCTGACTTAATCCAGCATCTGTTGAAGTCTATGGCCACCTTTCTTTTAGATCAAGACCTAAATCCTTATTTCTAAAAGCAGCTTCAACACCTAATCCTTGCAAGAAAGAAGGAGGTGAGCCGAATACAATAAAACTCTGGCATTTTTGTATTTGAAGGTCACATCAGCCTGACAGCAAAAGCTCTGCCTGACCTACGCAGTGGCTTTCCAAGGAAACTATGCTTCTAATGAAAAAGTGTGAACCCCATCATGCTGGAGAGTTAAACTGAGGCTGGACAAAGGTGGAAAATATATCAAGCTTAAGGGAAAATCTAGTAATGGTGGAGGGGTGACCTAACAGTCCCCTTTCTCCTGACATAGTTACAATAGCTGTGATGTTTTTTGGCTGCAGTGAGTAAAGGACCCTTCTTTTGGTCTTAAGGGAATGGGTCTTCAGCCTACCTGGTTCAGGTAACGCCACCATGCCTATTGCCTACACAAAACTGGAAATCCAGCTTGTAGCTGCAGATGGTTTCACAGAAGTGCTTGCTGCAGGATGTCCTCAATGCAAAAAGTATCTAAACAATTTTAAAGTGTTTCACATTACAACAAATATTATATGCCATAAAACACATCTTTTCATTTCTAAAATGGGAGATAGGCTAGCAGTGTTCCTTGCCCATCTAACCTTTGTTTCTGTTCAGTGTGCAAGGTCAACTCCCTTTGTGCCTGCTCAGAACCTCCGAGTTTGGCAGAAATTGTGCATGAATGCAGATATCTACAAAAGAGAGATTGTTGGCAGGATCAGGACCTTTCTGAATAATTCTGAAATAGACAACAGAGCCAGAATGAATAGCTTGACACATATTCTGTGTCTGCCAAGGCGGGGTGGGTGTCATTGATTGGTTTTGGTTTAACACAGAAATCAAAAACATGTGAGGTCATTCTCCACATCCCTCTCATTATATACTGCAATATTATCCTTGCTCAAAACCCAGTATATAGCCTAGCATTTTACCGTAAAACCCTGGATTCTAGAGTCATGGTAATATACAAACTTTTCTCCCTTTCTTTTATAACTACATCTATAAACAGATAGCTAGATAGCTAGATGGCTTCTAGATTTCAAAGTTTCTAGGAAAAAAATAAACCAGGAACACTAAAGCTTGAAAAACACAGAAAACATAAGAAGTTTCCTACTTTCCATAAACTACTTCAATAAATGTCATCCTTCCATGTTGTTACTGTCTCTTTTTAGTATTGCAATATTTAAGCTAAACTGATAATCTGTCAACAGCTGGAGTCAGAAGTATTAGAACTGGTCTCGCCTGATGCGAGAGTTCACCAGTCTCTCAAGGCTGGCACTTAGTAGAAGTAATCTCATTTAATAAATTTTATGTAGCTAAGATGTCCACTAAAACCAGTCATTTAAGTCATCATCCCAACTATTTTAGACTTTCAGCTCAGTTAAGATGAACTGCATTCTGCAAACGTGTTGTTGTCCTTTGAGTACAGCCAGTGTTTAAACAAGCTGCTTACACTAGGCACTCACATTTGTGTGTATGGATGATTTCCATCTACAGAGCATGACTGCACTGTAAAGTAATGTAAAAATAATTGCATAATGTAAAAACAGCTTCCAAAAAATGAATTTTATCATTAACATTTTGGCTAATTGCATTTACTGAAGAGGTGGCATAAATTAGCCCATGCTCTGCTATGCATGTTCCTAGCCTGGGTATTCCAGCCAGCCCAGCTCCCCTCCACAGAGCATTTATAAGAGCAAGGAGACAGGGAAACATATCCTGATCACATCATCCTTGTGACTGGAACTTCTTCAGACAATAAGCACATCACTTCTATCTCCCAGATCCATGGGGAAGAGTGGGCTAGAGGTACCTGCCCCAGTGCATCTGTATAGTGCCTGGGTCTGCGTGTAGGCTACACACCTACAAGTCAACCCTTCATCCTTGTTCCCCAGAGAACACGGATGCCTGCAATAGTGGTACAGATGCTGGAAGTGCAAGAAAGAACTTTTAAATCAAATATTTCAGGAGAAAGATTTTTTTTTTTTTTTCATGAAAGATAAAGTTCATGAATGCTTTATATTGGTCTATATATTGCCTTTTAATATGTGATATTTCCTTACAGGATAAGAAAAAAAGAAGAGATAGTTGACCTCTCCTGTGACAGCTAACCAAAGTAAGTGCAGCTGGTTAGATGAGCTTTTAATGGGGATGTGAAGGCTTAGATACAGGGATCAACCGCTTGCTTTGCATTTGTGCTGTGTGTCAAACATTGGATTCTTAATCGTTGACTGATTCCAGGTATTATTACAGTAACATAACATACATAGTCAGAGTGTGTCACCCCCTACATAAAATAATTTAACATGGGTCATGGAAATGAGGCACTGCCTGAAAAATATGTCAGGTTTCTTACTAATCTCTGGTGCTGGATCAGGGGAGTAATTTCTCTCTGCCTTGGTTTTGGTTTTTATAACATACACTTCTGCTGGAAAGTGACTTTAGCTCTCTGTTAGAAAAAACTATGATGTAAATCTGATCCAGATAATCTTAAAATTTGGAAGAAACTGCCTACTAATAAAAGCTTAGTAAATGCAGCTTCCTACAGTAGCACTGAGGACTCTTCTAACACAATTAAAACCAGACCTGTAGCCAATTGCCAGAAGCCTCTTTTCTCTTTGTCCTTTCTCAGAAGTGACTCATCCTCTCAGCCTAGCCCAGGAGTGTGTGCTAAAATGCAACAACTCCATTATTCAGATGACATTAATTGAGGGCTTTCTGCGTTGCTAACAAAGGAGGTGATAAATGTCTCTCCCTTTTCCTTTAAAATCTTAACCTCCTGCAGTTGCTTCAGTGTGTTTGAGTAGATATAATAAGCAGATTGAAGAAATTAATTAATTATGTGTGTTAACTTTTCACTTTTACACTTCGTTGAACCTTTTTGTTCCTTGGCCCTGCCTTTTGTAAAATTGAAGCTCTCTCCCAGGGTGTATGGCTTTTAACGTGACTGTATACTGTATTTAGTTGCTATAGCGTGTCAAGCATGTGGAACATTTTAACAAGGAGTTTTTAATGAATCCCTGGAAAGAAAATACACTCAAAAACAATACTTAAGTTCCTAAGTACTTAAATACACTGCAGTAATAAAAATACAACAAATGGCAAAGATTTTCTTTGCCTCTCTATGTTTTAAACTTCAACCACAAACGAGGTCACCGTCATTCTCTGAGAAACACATTTGATTAAAGGTTTCTTTCTGCAAGGCTACAAATTAAATATTTCAGGCTGTTTGATGATTTGCTAGGAAGATGTGTTAAACTGCTGGTAATCTGAACACCAGTAAGCAGTTTGCATACTCCTTGCATCTTTTCAGTGAATGCCATCATCTATTCTGTATTGCCCTTGGCTTCTCACACTTGTGTCAGAAGGAAATAAGAGATTTTTAACACAGGCAACACATTCGGTACAAAATGGAGAGGGGAAGAATTTCCCTCAGGACTTAATCCCAGTAAAGATTCAGGCACTGTGCAGTTGGCACCAGTCACTTGTCTTTCTGAATTACGCTATTCAAAACCATGGGCAGCTCTGTAACGTCTTCTTTTTCTACCATCAAACGAATATCATGTAGCAAGAAAACAAAACTAAAAAAGGGACAAAAAGGAAGATAAGGACATAAGGTTAAGACCCAGACTTTCTACTTGTAGGCCTTGTTGCTGCTTTTTATCAAATATTTTAAGTTACTACCACTACTTCTCTACAGCCTTGGCTAGAGTGTTTTAAGAATTACATGAGCTGATGTTTGCAAAGCACCTTCCTTGTGAAAAACATTGCCATTTTTATGGAGTTTTGAAGGCTGCAAATGAATTCCTACTATAAAACAGGTATTTCCTTCTCTTCCAACCCCCCCCCCCCGAGTTGCAGTAGCTCCAGGACTGACTGCAGAACCACCCCTGCCCTGGGTGATGCACCATCTCCCTCTCGTGGTTGCTTGCTCAGAGAGGTTAAAGAAAAATCTGCTATAGCTTTAGATAACAGGCTTCAAGCTTTTAAGACAAAAGAGTGAAGAGTGATGGTTCCAGACACTGTGACCAAAGTCACTTTTCTGCTGCTAATGATCTTGGGAGAAGAGTTGTGTCTGAATTTCAGCCAGAGTTTTTCTATGACTTTTAAGGTGAAATGGAAATCCCTAAACTAGGAATAGTTGCAATCACCAAAGCCTGAAAAAACCTTTAATATTTTTTGAAGGTTCTTTCAACACTTTATCAGAGCCACACAGAAATCAGGACAGGAAGAAAAGTGCTAAGATCTATTAATACTTGAATTTAGAGCAAGGTTTAAGTCACTGAATCCACAGAGAATAAAAAAATAATAATTGACACTTCAGCTTCTAAAGAAAGGACAAAAAGTTAAACTGTCCTATAGAGTCATAAGGATCCTTGGCTCTAGGCAGTGTTCCTCAAGTCAGTTTAATTTAAAAATTATGTGCCACCAAGTTGATCTGTGTGAGTTTTTGTCGTGGAACACACATGCTGCTGTGTATTTACTAAATCTGGAATTTGATACAATTTATGGGACAACACATATTCTCTGAAGGTGGTTAAAACCAATCATTATCAGGCTAAATCTCCACTCTGTCCTTGTGTTCTGTCTCTGTCAATAAATGATAGGGAATGGTTATATGAGAGCAAGGTCAGAAAAGCATAATATGCTGCCACCATTTCCATTTGGAGAAGTCTAGAATGAGAAATTGTCTGGTTTATGGTATTCTCCAGTATATATTTCACTTCTGACTAAGCCAAGCAGTAATCCTGAAACCAGCTGGAATTTCTGCATATTACCAGACCTTGTGGCAGCAGGGAAAAAAAAAAAAAAAGGGTGGGG
>JAVJGJ010000001.1:42765743-42778108 GCA_035590215.1 Microhierax caerulescens
TAAGAGGAAAAGGAGTCTTCCAGTCGTTGGGGCTGGATGAGGACCAGCCTGTGTCAGTAGCGACTGCAGATCACTAATGACAGATGGCTGCCCAGTGACCTATTCAAAATGGCTATTGGTCTCCGTCCAGAGGCTCAGGAACAGGTATCTGAATTACAGCTGGTGCTAACTGGCATCTTTATTAACAGTCTCATCAGAAAAACCAAGGACCAAGTGGCCTGCAGAGACTGAACTGTCCTCTCACCCTGCTGCAGCAAGGTTGAAACATGTTGGCAAGAAAATCTTCCCTTATGCTACCTAAATTTGAATGTACTTTGTATTTCCAGTGTCTTCTCTGAGTAACAGACCCTTCAGAAAATATGATAAATTTTATGTTGTTGCAAAAGCTCTACAGACATTTAAACAATGTATATATGCATATTTATTAAAGAAACAGCTTTAAGAGATCCATAGTTACAATTGGTTGGATTTTACAATGAGCTCTCAATTCCATTTTTTATATTTGTAAAAGAAAACCCAGCATATCCTTCTCATTGTATTGACATAGTAATAAAAAAATAAATTAAAAAAATATATAAAACGCCCAACCAACCAGAAACCCCCACACACACCAAAGCCAACATAGTTTTATTTGAGTACTTAGAAAGTATTTTCATATACTTTATCTTAATTCACCTGATTATGATGGAAACTGGATTAGTGGAGAAATTTTGCATTAAATGTCAGACTATTTTTGACAGAGACAAAATCAATACTAAAACAACACAGATTATTATCTCTGTTCCTGTAGCTGAGTGATGAGAAGGAGATGAGTAACAGCCAAGATATATTTGTCATGAACAAATCGTGTCAAACTGATCTAAAGTCCCTCTGTGACAAGGTAACAGACTTTGTGGATAAAGAGAAGCAGTGGATGTCACCTATCCTGCCTTTAGACAGGTTTTTGACATGATCTCAGATGGAACCCTCATAAGCAAACTAGGTTTAGATAATACTACCAGGCACAAAAAAATAATACTGAGTGACTGCATCTGAGGTATAGATACTAATGGAAAGAGACACGGAAGGAGGTTCTGCAATAGTCTCTTCTAGGTCAGTCTTTTTCAAGGTTTTTGTTAAATACACCAATGACACAGACACAGGAAATATATTTTGGAGGACAGGCTTAGAATTCAAAGTCATTTTTACAGATCTGAACAAAGAAAAATAAAAACCAATTAATTTAATGGGGACAAATATCAGATTTTGCCTGTAGGTTGGAGTAATTAGTTCCACAAATGAAAAACTAGGAACACTCAGCAGTTCTTCTAAAGATGATCTTGGGATTATGGTTGATTACAGGTGGAAAACAATGCAATGATGGCATGCTGTTGCAGGTGTACAGCTTAGAAGATGAGAGAAGTATCTTTTCTTTTTATTCAACAGCACTCACAAAGTTTTAGCTGAGCTCATCTTTGTACACCACACTCCTGGAGAACAGAGGAGCAATTAGAGTCCATAGGAGATCAGTGGAAAATGTGAGCTGGGAAGAAAGCTGATAGAAAAGGACTTAATGTAGTTTTTTTAGTGTGAAGAGATGATTGACAGAACAGGTATTAATTATGAAAGAGAGTGCTTTTTAATGAATTCTTCACGGGTATAAACTGTAGCAAAATGGATTCAAATTAGATAAAAGGACTATATTTCTAGCAGTACAGCCAGGCAGCATACTTTTTATTGATTTTGTTCTGGGTGGTATTATGATAGTCCTTTTGATTAGCCTTCAGCACAGGAATGCCTCATCAACAGCAGGTTGAAAAACTTAGCTAGAGAACCCAATAAGATATTTTACTGCTCTGTTTTTATATAAGTCTGTGGATGGACCAGGTGTAGCTGTAGACAGCATTTCTGCAGCAGAGTTCATGTACCTTGAAGACCTTCTGAAACACAGAACACCACTGAAGTCAGGGTGGTGATGCTCATGTATTTCAGGTTCCATCCAGGTGTTTCAGGACTGGGTTCCTCCTTTTTATTATAGAGCTAATATATATTAATACTATTCATCTGGGTGGCCTTAAAACAGGCACTACTCACATGTAAATTGTGCATCAAGAGGAGAACCAAGCTGAACAGGGAGCTACACATAGTGACACAAGCAAAAAGATTCTGGAATAAGTGTCAATGGAAAGAGTAATCATGAATTGTATTGAATTAGGTTCAGGTATTAACATAAAAGGATTTAAATAGCTGTAACTTTAAGAAACATACATAAAAATACACATAACTAATACAAATCTAGACAGCAAAGACCTGTCAGGCTAATCTTGTTCCCAGCTCTTACTAGCCTCACCCATGTATTACATCCTACCTTAAAACAGGTTAATGTTATGTGATGAACTCCCAAACACAGTCCCACAGAGGGTCAGCCAGTTTTGGGTATGTACTGGAGTCTGGTGGAGAATGTGCCATACAACGTGGTTGGACTGAAACCTCTTCAGAGAGACACTCCATCTTAAACTTTTGCTTAGTGCTTAGTATATTGTGCACAGAAGAGAAATGATCTACTTTTAATGAATTATAAATGTCCAAAATCAAACCCTAAATTACTATCTTAGATGTTATTGAAAGTGTGAGAAATACTGATAGCATAATCATATCAAATCGTATTGACTGTTTTTTACATTATTTTACTTCAACCCATAAGGAAAAAAAGCCATGAAAGGTATGAATCTACAGTTGATTTTTCTCTCTGCCAGGAACAACCCGCAAAACTTCACATTTCAACTAATAACTCAAGTCAAATGGGTGAACAGTGCCAGAGGGGTGGAGAAGGGGAGGTAAAAAGTTATGATTGCTTGACTAAAGGAGCTTTTAGACCACTTTTCAGACTTTAGGCACCTGATGTCTACATTACAAATGTAACCACTGTAATTTACAAATGTAGTTGCTCTATGGACAGTGGGTATATATTGGCATATCTTTGTCTGGAGCCTTCTGGAGGTAATAGTTATCCTTTGAGTGCACAGAGAGAAAGCAGTGATGCTTCTAACTCAGATTTCAGTTATCCAGTATAGGTACTTGGCTGAAGTCTTCTATCTATCTATCTATCTATCTATCTATCTATCTATCTATCTATCTATCTATCTATCTGTCTGTCTGTCTCTAAGCTTTGTGGTTCTTGGTTGCCTACTGGGGTTAAACCACAACACATAGTAGAGTACAACAAATTCCCTTCTCACAATTTCAATATAAGGTCAGGTCCAAAACTTTCCTTAGTCAATTAGAACTTAGGCAACTATTTCAATTTTTAAATGTATTTTTATATCTGCACGATCAATTTTTCCCTTTAAATGCCTATGAATTGTGAATTGTTACCAGCCACGATCAGAGCTACATTCTCTCAATGGCTAAGGTGGCAGCGATGGATATTCCTGTGCTTTGAAGGCACATTGGCTATATCTTAACCATTTCACATTGCAATCAGATTACAAATATAGAATCTGTCGTATAGCAGCCATCATGGGACCTATCCGTTCAGTAGACCAGCTGACACTGTGACTGTTGCTTTCAGCCTCTTTTCTATTTACCTCAGTTGCTTTAGATCACAAATGTCTGGAATACTTTTGCCATCAAAGGCTGAAAGCATTTGTTTGAATCTCTTCTTACCCTTTTCCTTCCATTGAAAGGAACAGGAAAAAAAGCATCATAGTGACCTTGAATATAATTATATTCCTCAAAATTATAGAGATAAATTAAAAATTATACCCCTTTAATATTTTTTTGTCTTAGCTATTTGTCTTTCCTGTAATTACATGTTTATATTTTAAAAGTTTTTTTATAGATGAACATATATTTATATATGTGTGTTTTTGTGTAAAATAGAAATACAAAAAGGTACCATTTACTGTTTGAGTCTTTATGGTTTATTCATATGCCTTTTAGCACAGTGGAGAAAGATATTTTTTTTCCCCCTATTAATTCTGCACACTGAATCCTGCAAATATTGGTAAATTTAAAAACAACTGGTGAGGGCCCTGCAGTCCTGTGCAATTTGTAATATGTTGCTAGAGCACTTAGCACTTTCTACTGCCTAAAATATCTCCAAAGGTACAAATATTTCTTATTTATGAGCTGCTGATATGAACTTAACACATGTCTAAACCATTTCTTTAGTCTCCTGATATTGGTATTTATTTTAAAACTGTGACTCCCTTTATACCTTGCCTGTTTGAAATACAGTGTTTATTCTTTAAATGATCACTGTAGCCACAATGATGGTCAATTGTATGGAGGTAGGAATGATGTGACATTCTGTTTTGGTGCTCCCCCCCCCCCCTCCTCCCCCCATTTTGGGGGGGGAAAGGGCAGAAAATCAATGCAAGACAGATATGATGTGAAACCCACTGTGCATTCTTACTGTAGCCTGTAACCTCTGAGACTTAGGAAGCAATGCTGAAAGAACAGCTAGAAAGGAAACTGGGGGAAAAGTTGCTATTTTTCATCTGGTTCTAGGCTCTTTGCCCACTTAGAAATAAACAGCTCTGCCTCAGAACAAAAGTGCCTTTCATTAAAAAAAAAATAATAAAAAAAAGAGATTGATTTTCTTTCTTAAAGTCTAATGGAGACAAAAAGCACATAAAAATGTTATTTTAATAAATGCTGTTCTGATTGGATACTCTTAAATAATCATGAAGGTCTATCACCGTTCTTATTTGGGTCTTGAGAAAAGAAGTTTACTTCTGTTTATTTTTCAGTATGCTTACATTAGCTAAAGAGCCCTCATAAACAAACCCCCCTCCAATTTATGTATACTGAATGGCACCCAAGGTGAGCATGAAACCATGTACCCAAAGCTCGGTTATAATTTCTAAGGGAAAATCATATACTTTGTTAGAGACAGATACAGATTCAACGTTCTAGTCAGATATTAGCTGTTAATGAATTGCTTTATGAATTAAACACTACGTTACTGATTACTTGACTATTTCCACAAGTTTTATAGATGTTAGATAGCATTGATTGCAGTAGGTTGCCACTCAGGTTTGCCCCTGAAAGAGCAAAGTACAATGTAATATGTATTCTTCCCTACTCTTTTTTTTTTTTTCTTTTTTTTCTTTTTCTTTTTCTTTTTTCTGTTAGTGGGAATTCCCATGGCAATTATATGCTGTCAGGGAGGTCAAAAGTCTGCAGCTGCATCAGGATCAGGGACTGGGAATGATTCCTTGCCCCTTTTACTTTACTTGTTCCAGAATAGCCATGACATGGTTTGAAAGAAGTGTAGGCATCCCAAGGAAGCTAGGACAGCTGCCTCCAGATGAAGCAAAGCTACAGGGATACAGTACTGGTAATTTACTCAGAGTTAGGAAATGTCCAGGCAGCCATTTATTGAGCATTAGGATGCCGTGGCATACACTGACATGTGTGGGTGTAGCAGATCTGTTTCTGATGACCACCAGAATTAAGATAATTTGCTGTTTACACTATAAATAGTTGTAATTTATAGATCTATCTTTATAGCAAGTAGCATACAGCTCTTCACTGTTGGCGTGGAAAGGCGAATAACTTCTTTCCAGATGGGGATATTCATATCACTTATCTTTAGGACCTAACTTAAACCCAAGATGCTCATTGCCTTAATCATCTTGGACACTAAGGTTCTGGGAAATGTCCTAACCTGCAGCTCTGTGCTCACATGGCTGTACTCTTGCTTCCTTTCTTTTACCTGATTTTATCTCTCCTCTTTCATTCATCCCCTTGTGCAGGGAGCCAGTCCTTCAGTGTATTGGCTAAGAGGGAACCTCTCTTGCTTTCCAATTCACTCCTTTTTTGACAGCCTGCCCTCACAGTCCTTTTCCTAGATTAGAAATGCTAACTCCATCCCCTTCTGCAACTGCCTGGTGGCAGCTGACTCACACACAGGTATGAAGAAACCCATATAGACAAACCTGCCCTAAGGATTCCAGTCTGAATAGAGGTAACACATGCTGGCTTGCTCTCTTTTAAAGGCTTGCTTTCATTTTTGGTGTTTTCAATACACAGTTATAGTCACAGATATTTCAAAGGGATATCTATAAAATTTGCAAGAGGTAGAGTCTTCCACTGTCCCATCCATAGCAAAATTTGCCAGGTATCTACAGATTTTAATCTGGGATTTCTCCTCCTGCTGCACTCTTCCTCCCTGAAAGAAAGAAACAAGTGAGCCTAGTTTCAAAAGAGGCTCTCAAAGATGTTTGGATGTGTCTTTGCACTGGCCTCTTCTGGAAGTCTGTATGTGCACGGGAAGCAGGAGCCAGCCTCCTACTGCATCCTGCAGGGAACAGAAGTCTCCGTGCAGATTGTTTCAGCTCCTTTCCAGGCTGGTGGCACAAAGGATGTTAGGGATCTGCTGCAAACAGCTGGAAATTCACTACTGAAATGAAAATGCAAATTACAGCCTGCTGAACAAGGAACACACCGGTTAAATACATATAAAATACATATACTACACATATACTTACGATATTTTAAATTCTGCACTAAATTGGGCTGGTCAGAGGCTCTCCAGAAGCAATTGCCACTCTAAGCCCCTGCTATCACTTGAACAACTTTCAGTCCTCCTGAAAGCAAGAAAGACATAGTACTTCAAGCAAAACTTGAAAGGGTTTCCTTGCTAAGAGCATCAGGGTCTGGTTGGCAGCTCAATGTAGCTATATTTTTTAATCATTTTGAAAAAAAAGATGGGTGGAAAGATTATAAAATGTTCTTGTTTCAAGAAACCTGTGCAATAGTCAGTGAACTGTTTTTTTTACATCGTATGCATTGCATTGCATGAAATATTTATTTGCATTCTGGCTCAGTTGAGGAGCCTCTCTATAAATCTCACTTTAGCTTTCCCTTTTAAACCCTTACACTGCCTGTAAACCTTATCTATGGTATTTTTGTAAGGTAAACAAGTCAACACAGCAGATCAAAATCCCTGGGCAGGATCCTAAATTGGCAGGAAGATTTTGCTTACATAACAGCTGGGTTATGAAATTACTAGGTTGCTCACATCATTCTCCATGTATTCAGAGATGAGGACAACATCTCTTTCTTTGACATGCAGAAATGAAAACATATTTTCATTACTTAAATATGAATCAAATAATATGTCATGGCTTTCAGGGAACAAGTTCTTAATTGAGATGGTAATGAAGATTCACTTGCTTTGTATATGTCTACCTGATCAGTACTACAGTTATATTTGTGTACCCCTGCTAGGAGAACATTAAGAAGTTTGCTTAACTGATTAAAGTATCTTGGTGGTCTTTAGGTTACTGCTGGTGAAAGTGAAAATTCCCCACAGACAGAAAGGGAGATAGCAACGTCAAAGCAAAGGATTTAGGTAGGAAATTAAGATCAGGTGAAAAGGCTCATCAAAAGGTTTTATGTTGATACTGTCAAATATTTAGCATCCATAGGACTGAATTTTAAGAAAGAACTTCTATTCCATGGAAAATGATTCTCCATTTATCATAGAAAATCAGTGGGGAAATAATTGGATAAATAGACATTCTGCATCTTGAGCTGCATATAACTCCTCAGACCTAGATATTTTGTTTGCTATGCCTTATCTTAGTCAACACTAAGTGAGACCTTTTATCTGTTATTAGATCAAAGCAGATGCATCCAGTTGGAGAAGGTAAGTCCTGACATTCAGCATTTTCCTTGTCCCCTCCATAGTGCTGCTTCCAGTAGTGCCGAGGTTGCCTGCTCACTCTCCTGACCATAAGACACCAAGTTTGAGAAGACAAACTCTTCAATTTTTTTGTAGATCTACAGTTATGCATTAGCACAGCTATACATATAGAAAGGCAGAAATAGAGCCACATCCCTGTGGGACAGCATAAATTCATTATAGACAAAGTCAAAAGAAATCTTGCATTTTGGGGAAATAACTGAGCTTTTGTTCTGTGGTGAAATAAAATAAGGTTTTTGTTTGGTTTTTTCTTTTTTTTTTTTTTATGGTCTGAGTTTCACATAGCATAAATCTAATCTGCAGCAGTACAGCCCGATTGTACATACTATTACATTATTTACAAATGGACTTTATAAGTTATTTTGACTATATAGTCAAAAATCTTCTCCACCATATATTACCTGTCAGTTCTGAGAGAGAAAAAATAACACTCAACTGAAAATACTTAATAACTAATAGCTGCCTGTGGGCTGAAATTTATAAATAAATAAATAAAACTAAACCAATTTGCATCACCTAAACAGCATATGACATCTCTGAGTTCTAATTAAAGTTTCCACTTAGAGCCCATGGAACGTAAATATGGTTTGGACATTCCTTAGGCAGTTAAAAAGTCTCGCTTTCAATTTATTAAATTCAGCTAATAAGTTTTTTAAAAAAGCTCTCATACTGTCCTGTCACTTTAGATTATTAGCAACACACATTGTGTCCAAGTGCAGTGTAGCTTCATGATGCACTTTAAGTGGCTGGATGGCTGCTGGAAAGACTTGAATGAAGCTTGTGGACAGAAAGATCATGAGAAATTGCTCTGACAGTAGAGCAAAGCTGGGAGGGGTGTTTACTTACTTGCCACTCTGTTCCTCATCACCATGCTTACCAGGTTATGCCCCAAAGATCTTCCTTTTGCAACCAGATTGCAATTTAAGCAAAGCAGGGAAAAAAATATAAATGTCTTCGGAATAGCCTTAGAAGTAACCCACGAAGCTGCTGTGGCTCTGAGACACAAGTCTTCACCCTCTTTCATCCTCTCTTTGGCTAGGTCTACACTGTGCCGTTGGTCTGTCTGTCTGAATGATAGCCACACTGAAACATAACCCAGTGTCTCTGGAGTCCTGTCCCTTGACCGTTGGTGCCACATTGCTGTGACTCTTTCCCAGACAATGGTCTGAAGAGGGGAAGAAAACAGTAAGGGGGGACAGTAAGCTGGAAAACCAGCTGTTAGAGTAAGTTAGCCTGCACTGTAACCCTGAAGAGATAAGGATCACACGAAACTATGAAGCAAGTACTGAAATCTTATCAAAATCTCTGGATCTTCATGTTAGGAAGATAGGAACAGGGAATAGGAAAGGTGGCTGATGTGAACCTTAGATGATAACCTGAATTACCTGGTGGATTTATACCCTCAGCAAATGGAGCCCTGCCTCACTCAGTGATAAGTATGATGGGTGGAGAGCATCACCTTCACCTATCCATGCAGGCTGAAAGGTAGTTTAGCAAAACCTGCACTCCAAGCCATGCATGGCACACAGCTGAGGGACTTCACATCCCTTGCAAGGGCACGTGAACCTTAACAAGCCATTAACCATTTCAATCATTGAGCAGCCTGGTCCCACTTATAATCAAGATAAGCCCATATGGTACAGCAGCGGTGACATACCGTTATCCTTATTTGCCACACTTCTGCAATGTAAGATGACAATGTAAATGGACTTTAAGAGGTCTAAGACATCAGCATTTGTGGAGGAAAAAAAAAAAAAAAAGATACTATGCTTGATTTATCCTTTTTTATAATTGCAGAAGCCAGGAACAATAAATACTTCTTGATCAGACAAGACAAAATTAAACCATAAGCAACTGTTAATTGTTGAGGAAGGATGATAGAAGGAGAAGCAAATATTTTTTGCCCTGTGAGCTACCTTGCCATAAAAGGTAACAGCTGAAAAGTAATTCTGTTCACCAGACATAGACCTCAGATGTCTGGAATGTTTTAAATGACCCTTGGAGGTATTAAACAGGACCATGTCCCTTTCCCTGCTATAAGAAGTTGGTATTCTACTGAGTGCTGGTGTTTCTTGAACATACACAGTACTCGGGAAAAGGAAACTGGTCTTTCCGAGTTCTTCAGCTGCATTTTTCTTCTGGCAATTGAGCAGCTGCTCCGTGGGTGAAATGTTCTGGTAAACGCTTGTGAGTATGAGATTTAGTGAAGCACAGGAGAAATCTGAAGTAGAACACACGTTCATGAGTGAATTAATTACGGCTCCATTTGCAGTCCTCAACTCCAACGTGACTCCCAGGGAAAAGTGAGACCTTGCATCTTATTTTTTTGTCTCCCAGTCTCTCCTTTAAAATAAAACTTTTAAAAAAATACTTAAAAAAATAATAAGGGAGATACAGGACTGAAAGGAAATAGTTATACCATTAAATCATATAATTCTTTTCATCAAGCTAATCAGGCTTTTTATTCCTCCAGTCCCAAAATCAAACTCCTTTTTCCACTTATTAGAAAATATTTATAACTTTTAATATTAATATGTGGGATATCCATTCATTTAATATCCACTAGTCCACCTTCTAACATTGCCCTTTCTTTTAAGCAGTTTTCACACTCCTTGTTTTTACGTTCCTCTCCCATGCGCGTAGAAGGATCTTAACTTCTTTTCTATTCAACTAAACAAGTCAGATCTTGTAATAACTTTTGGAAGTAAATTCTACATCTCCATTATTTGAGCCTCTCCTCCTTTTCTGGTTTGATCTTTCTTGGAGAAGTGCAGCCATAACTGTGCGGTGCACTTGGACTTTGTAGGTTCACATTGATACTCTGCTTCCAGTGAAATTATTTTATCTTCTTTATCCACTGTTTCTGCTTCTATATCACTTCTGTAGCTACTAACAATCTGATCAGCTAATATAGTCAGATGTTTCTTTTCCTGTTGCTTTCAAATGCTGATCTCCCAGTTTATCACTGATATGATTTGCCTAGTTCGTAAATGCCTAGCATTTTGTGGAATTAAACTTTTCCCCATAACTAAATTGAATTGTTTGTTTAATTAATTTAACAATTGCTAAAATTGTTTTCAAAGTTATTTTAATGTTCTCACATGCTGTTCTGACCCTTTTCTGTATTATTGAATCTTTAAACTTTGTATGGAAATCATTTCACTTAATGTTACATATCTAAAAAGCAGCTAATAGGTAGTTTCCCTTGTTACTGGAATACCACAGGTACCCTAAAAGTGTAAATTCATCACATTTTCACACAGGGGTCTGAGACAAATGAATGCATTAATCCTCTATATTTATTGTAGACAGAGCATAGACAATGAGTTTATACATAATACCTAATTTTTTGATGTTGGAAGGTGCAGAAATGAACACAGCTCTCCTTTCACTAAGTGAAAATGGGGGCAAATATATGAATGGACTTATTTTGGTTTAAAAGCATTCATTGTTAGAATCATAAAATAATTTATGTTAGAAAGGACCTCTAGAGTAAACCACCCACCCTGGGCTCTGAGTCTATCAGAGCATGTTATTCTTGCATATTTTTTCCTGCAGAGAGCTATGAGCTCAGTTATTACTGATGAGAATTCTACCCAACAAAACATTCTAACTTCAATATTCACTAAATTCATCAAAGTGGATTTCAGATAGCATCATGAAAAATATGCAACTCCTGCTGTGTTGGTTTGCTATATAAATCAAAATGCTAAGGAACAGAAACAATGCTCCATGCTTACAAACCTCTTAAAAAAAAAAAAAAGACAAATATCTGCTATGAAGTATTTGCAAAGCATCTGCAAACCAAGAATTATCCACTAAAGACATATGTGAATAATTTCACATAATGAATAAATATTCACAGAGCATCAACAGGAAAGACAGCAAAATTCATCAAATAAAATTATTTGCTGTAAATCACTCATACAATTCCTGTCTTTAAAACTTCAAAAGAAGTTGCTGTACTGTGTATCATTCAAGCAGCTTTGACTGTTGATTCCATTCTAGTCCAGATTTTCTTAAATTTAAATTGCTTCTTGGAAAATGCTATGTAAAAGGAAGCTATATTAAATTAAATTTCTGTTCTGAACACCTCCTTTAGTTTCCATTATTAACCAGATTAGTCATGATGTCCAGACAATTTAGTTTTGTGGGGTTATTTTGATATGCTCAAAAGGCATTAAAAGCTGAACATAGAGGTTGAAGAAAATAGCAGGAAACTTCATAGGGAAAACAAAGGGAACAGATTAATTGGACCTGAATTTAACTAAAGGTTATTTTCCTCTTGTCCTTCTCTCATCAGTGAAGAGAGGGAGAGATGTTGCTGGAGGCTGAATCAGATACTTAAAATACAAGTTGGCTTCTGCGCACTGGTCTTTATCTTGATTCACAAAATATAGAGCAGAGCATCAGAAAACTGGTTTGTTAAATAAAAGTGGGTACCTGCCTGTGGTGAGATAAAGCCATGGAGGGTTGTTACTGATGGAGTAATACACTTCACTTAGAAAATATATATTATATTATTATAAAACAGGGATTTAACAAAGTTTGATAGTAAATGTGATGTTGGTTTAACAAGATTTGATGGCCAGGTACACTTCATTATTTACTGCACAGTGGACAGGGTCAGACAAAACTGTCAGGGAGACCCTCCCATTGAGGAATGAGG
>JAVJGJ010000001.1:42781145-42799287 GCA_035590215.1 Microhierax caerulescens
AAATGTATGTGTGTTAGCTCAGTAAAGTAGACATCTTGCTTGCATCAAGCTGCGTCTCCGTCTCTCAATCGCTGCACTGGAGCATCATGCAAATGCAAGTTCAGATTTGCACTGACATGTAGTTATTTCACTCCCTCCAAAATTGCTCGTATTCATCCAAGCATTTCATGGAAAAGAAAAACTATTAAGATCTATTAAAAATGGTATTAAAAAAAAAGAAGGGGGGGGGGGAGGCGGAGAAAAGGAGGGAGCAAGAGCCTTGTCCTTATTCTATAAAAGAGAGGGGATGAAATGAGCCCATGAAGTGGATTGTCTGTTCCCTGCCTTGCCCACAAGCTGGAAAATTGTAGCAAATGCAGGGTGAATTAAACTAAAGAACAGTGATTAAGTGGGTATTTCTGAATCACTGCATCCTTACAGCTCAGCTTGCATCCAGCCCAGCCCAGTCCTCACTGCTGCAATGCACAGTGCGGGACTGTGACCTATTTTTGCTTTTAGCCTTGCTGGAACTCAAATTGGTATATTCTTCACAAACAAGAATGGCTGTGACTTGTTTTATTTTTTCCAATAAACTGCTCTTGGCTGATGACTATCTTGCAGCTAGATGGGATATTTAATATAAAAATCATGTTTCATAATGAAATGCTATATCAGCCTTAGTTTCCCTGTAGTCTCAACTGTAATAGTGTTTCCAAATCACTAGGTGATTGGTTTCCTCCCCCCACCGTAAACAACGTGCAATTCCTGTAATATTATTTTTGCTATTACTTTGATTCCCCTAAGGTTCCAAAACTATTTCCCCATTCACTGTGTTAATATCTGCAGCTTGTTCTTGCTTTGTAGCCTTGGAAGCATATTTCAAAATCTCATTCCTGTGTTGCCTTGGTTTGTCAGGAGTGAAGGTCCACACAGACAGGGTAAATAAGCCAGGCTATTATTACTATTACTATTATTACTGTTACTGCTCTCGTGGCTTCTTAAACTTGCATGCTCTTTTCACAGTAGCTAATGCAATAAACATCCAGGGAAAGGTCCAGAAACAGTGCTGAAATGGTTTTTCATCTTTGCTTACACTTCTCTTAATTTCCTCACATCATCTCATAATGTCATTGCTTTGACCCTTACCCTGAAGCAGGGGCAATTCCTCCTCCCCTTCCCCAACTTCCTCATGCCTACACACCTCTGTAGCATAAAGTTCAAACTAAAAAATGTCAGCAGAGCTGACTCCATTGTGAGCCATTCCAGGTTTTCCCCGTAATACTAGCATGAATCACCATGGGGACATTTGTAGGACATAGCTGAGCATCTCTCCCTAGACATCTCCCAACAGAAAAATGCCTGTCTACAATGCTGCAGTAAACCAAAGGAGTTCAGAGGTACTTTTACTAATATTTTCCACTTACTAACACCATTAGAACACATCACAGCCATCCCACTAGGAGTTTACATCTTGAAGCTTAAGTGGTGCAAGTGAAGTGATAACATCTGCCAGTGATTGCAGCTTTTTACAATTGAACTGTCTTTTGTCTCCCTCCTCAGTGGGTGCTATGGAAAGCCTTTGGGATCCCAGCTACAACATTCCTTAGCTGTGGTTTCAGCATCCAACACGTATTTTCATAATCAGATTTGACACCACTTATTGAGTCAGTTCTCAGTTGCCTGCCATTCACTATAATCCCTCTCTCATCTCTCCCTTTATTGCATCAGACCTGTGTTATTCCTCCTTTTTACTTAAAATTTCAGGATACCATGGACTGCTTGACACACGCTGTTATAATGGAGTAGTATGTGAAAGGTCTAATTATTTTGGCATTCTTATTATAATAATGTTTTGCCTTCTTTTTCCAACTACTTGTTTTCTTCGGAGACCAGTGCTTTTAACAGCTTTATTGTTTTCACTTTACAGAGTGCAGCTTAATGCCTTCTTTTTCTAAAGCAGTAACCACATAACTCACTTTCACTTTACTGATGCTGTCAATGAGTGTTGTGCTGTAAGCAAATATTTCCCCATATTCTTTCTTTGGACTGTAGTCTGCTTATGCTTCAGTGTCAGTTTTGAATTATCTAGGTAATTCTCCTGCATACAGACTGTTACAAAGCCTTAAGCACTACTGGTTTTATTATTCCACATTACTGCTGAAAGAGGTGATTGCATTACTCCTGCTAAACTCCTAGCCTGATAGAATTAGATTAGATCTTAGGAAGAAATTCTTCCCTGTGAGGGTGCCAAGGCACCGGCACAGGCTGCCCTGGCAGTGTCCCAGGCCAGGCTGGACGGAGCAACCTGGGCTGGTGGCAGGTGCCCCTGCCCATGTCAGGGAGTTGGAACCAGATGATCTTTAAGGTCCCTTCCAACCCAAACCATTCTGTGATTCTATGACTGATGAGCTACCTGCAGAGTTTCTCTTTTACTTGCTTTGTATTTGATTTGCTTTTGAGTTCAGCAAGAGTGTGTCTTGTGCCATGGCATTGACCAAGCTTCCTGGCTTCATGATCTGCAACCCAAAATCTTACCACAAGGTACAGAATACACCCCTTGGAGAGCTAAATGGAAGGGTGTCACACAAGCCAGTTCAGAGGTGGAAGGCAACAAAATCTTTGCAGAATTCCCACCAGGCTGATCTGAATATGCTGCTAAATCTAAGGGTGATTAACCTCTGTAAGTCTCAATAGTTCCTGTGGTTTTACTTCATCTGCATATCTGCATTATTTGGTAGTGTCTCCTCTCGTACCAGATGTGTCTTGCAGAGATCACCGTGTAGCTGGAACATGGAAGATGTACTTGAACTTCCCTCAAGCTGCATGTGGTTCAAAGGCAGCAAGTTGCCAGCCATTCCTTTAGCAGGTTATCCTGCTTGTGTAAACACAGGGTTGTGCAATAGCAGTTATCTTCTCATCTGTAGACCTCTTATTTAACTGGCTGAATGTTCTCTGTGTCTTTGGTTCTTCTACTCATGGCAGCTAGCTAGGCTGTCTTGGCTCCCACGCAGCTCAGGCCCATTAACTCTCTCCACTTAGCCTTTTTCTTTGCAACGCTTACACTTGTAAAGCCCACCAGTGGTGTATTTCTTAATTATCTTTCACAAAGGACATATTTTGCTTTTATGTCAGCTACCATATGTATTCTTAACTGAGACTGTTCACAGTATAAGAGATCCACATAGATTAGACCTGTCATATTTCCATCAGGGTTTTACCAAACATGCGCTGTAAAATTGATCTATGCATGTTCCGAGTCTCTGATACCTGCAGCTCAGTTGAGCCTGTTTGCCCAGATGGCACGTACAGATCTTTCTGGGCATATGGTAGCCCTGCATGGGGTTGGATAGACAGGTTTTCTATTAATAAGGCATTATTAATGAGACTGATTTCTTCTCATAAGCTCTGGTCAACCAAAATACACACAGCCAGAACTGACTCCTAAATTCACTCTCTGTTCTTTTTAGAGATTATGTATTTGTTGCAGGAATATGGTGGATTTCTTATGTCTCTCATGTTGTAACCATTACACAATTGACCTCATCCTACTACTAAGCTATGTTGTGATCTGCCACAGGATTTCTTGATACCAAACTCCCTGATTTTTCATACTGCCTTTCCTTTTGCTCATACCCAATTCTAAAAAAAACAACCTGGTTCAGTAAACAGGGAAACTTGAATACAGAGCTTTACTGAAAGCATAGACTGCATTGATGCCCATAGATGATGATTAAAACTCATGACTGTCACAGAATTACATCTGCTTGTATCAGATTTAACCAATGCTCTCAAGCAAAACTGAAAGTGAGAAGTGTCATTCCTCTAGTGGCCTTCCAGAGGATGAGGACAGATCTCTCTCCAGGTTCAGGTCTCCTTGCTTGAAGCTGCTCAAGCCAACAGGGAGCATTATCTCTTTCCTGGCAGATTCCCATATTGTAGCATGTATGATCTGCAGTGCATCTATGTTTCTGTTACCATGGTTACTTTGAGTACAGTTTATTTTCTGATGCTCACACATACTTCTGTATGAAGTACATATAGGGAAATGCAATACGTTTTGAGGTACACAAGTGCTGCTGACAAATCTCACCTCCAATGTACCCATGGCCAAATCAAGGTCCTACTCCTTAGTAAGTATTAGATTTAGAACTGCTGGCTAAGGTCAAAACCTTTTCTTCTTCTATGAGTATCATCCACATTACAATCCTGAAAGGTTCTCATGCACTTTAGTATGGGGATGCACACTGTGCCTCCTTCTTACAGAGGGGAGAGAAAGAAAACACTGGTAGCACAGGGCAGGTTTGGGGAGAAGAAAGAAGAGATAGCTATCCTTAAATCAGCATCACAGTCTCATTCAGAGTTCTGTAAAATTAGTTGTCAGTGTTCTGCACAGTTTTGGGACATATTTTTTTACTTCCAAAATGATGTAAAAAATAATAATGGAGGTTGTAAAGTGAAGACTTTAGTAGCTTGAAAATGGCAATGCTAGTTTCTTGTACATTCCTAATTGCAGCTCTCTTGTATGGTTTTAGGACCCTTTTTATTTTTTATATTATCACCTTCTGTTTCTCAAATTATATAGTATATAATATCAGAGTTAGGCTACTTTTATATCACCTCAAGGACAAGTGTGAACTTTATACATATCACAAAGAATTAATTGGGATTCCAAAGGCTAAAGAAAAGTTACTTCATATGCTTAACAATCAGGTGTTATTTTTATGTTTTACTGCTCTAAAGAATATGTGCCATTTTTTCTGATTGCAAAAGTAGGGAACAGCTCAGCACAGCCCTATGCACATTTAATTGTGCATGTTATTCATAGATCTACCAATGCTGATGCCACCAAAGGAGCAAAGCCAAAAAAGGCGAAGGACTCACAGGCATTTTATGACTGGCTAGAAGGCAATGAACTGGTCCTGAGGCAACAGAGAGTCAAAAAGGGCAATAAAAGAGGAAAATATAAAGGAAATTAAAGGCCTTATATCTGTTTACATATGGCTTTCCTTTGTTTTTAACTAGAAAAATACATCCAGTTGTAGTCCAAGCATTTAATGGCTTTCTTGCTCACTCTTTTCCCAATAAATATATATTTTTGGCACTGTTTTGCTACTGTTTTCTTCCTTGATGGACTATTACACCTAAAGCACTTTGACCCATGGAATACTGAAGAAGTTTTAGTAAACTCAAGGCAGGTTTCATTTCATGAAATGTCCTGACAAATACTTTTGAGGGTGCCGCTAATTTTATCTGAAATACTAAGTCAATACTAGGCGAGATGAATTAATGTCCTAAATGACCTATTGCTGTTAATTAACTAAATAGGTGGCCTAGGTTGGCTCCCACAGCAGGCTATGCCTATGATGTAAATGTCAGCCAGTTAGGTTGGGTTTGTCCTCACCTAGTTAAATTTAAAGGTAAGTCAGCTGGGTCCTAAACTGCCTGACTGAAAACAATACAGGGATTTGAAAATATCTTTCTGAACACACATTAAAAAAAAAAAAAAAAAAAAAGCAGCACTCAAAATTCTTGACTACATCTGTGCTTGACCCACGAACCATTTGTCTACCATGTGTTAAAAATTCAATCTTCCCTTCTAAATGTGGGCCCATACTACAGCATACAATATGTACAGTATATTTCTGAATTAATCATTTATCAGGAAGACATAAAAAATTAGAAAAAAAATGCAATACATTCCATTTATAATGAACAGAACCATTTGATTCTTGAATGTGGCAGATGTTAACATCTTTAAATTTGTTAGCCAAAAAAAAAAAGTAGATTCTTGTTATTACAAAATAAAGCTTATTTGCCCATCATGAAATATTAACAACCTGCTTACAAATCTTGCATTGATTTCTTCTAAGTATTTGCATAAATTGCTAAAAAAATTACTTTTAGTTAGCAAAATACAAATGTTTTATTTTGAAGATATTGAAAAAAAAAATCACACCTTCTCTCTCTTTTTTATGTTAATGAACAAGCTGTCAGGATGGGTGATAATTTACAAAATTTCCCCCCCACATCACTAAAAGAACCAAAACTAAACAGGACTGAAGTAGAAGGCACATCTTAAAGAGTACTTAGAAGTACCCAGAAGTCACTCCACTACTTGCTCCATGCCAGGCTGAAAGAGCAGACAGATGATCAAGGGGGACTTCTGCTCCAGGAGAACCTGGCATCCAGAGGTGCAGGAGATATGCTTAAAATGGACAACAAGATGTTTGCCCCAGGAAAAAAAAGTAACACAGGAAATATGATTATAAATCTGTAAGAAGAGGAAGAACAGCAGCACAACTTCAGAGATTAGCTGTCACTAAATTGACCATCTGGAAGACTCTTCTTTGCATGCTCTCTGTGCCAGGTACCTCCTTCCTCCATTGCTCTCTCCAGAGATACCCTGGGCTCTTAAGGCTTCTAAAAGTTCTTCCTTGGAAACGTACCTTGAAAGCACCCCTGCAGAAACCCTCATTTCCTGTTCTGCTTTGGGCAACCTTTTTGTTCTGCAGCTTTGTTCCATCCTAAAGCCTATGAGAATCTAAATGAGCTGCTTAAGGGCCTAAGACCTAACTCCCCTTTGATTCAGTAAAAGACTGTGTGTGTCACTGATGGTGACTTTTCACTTGCATCAATGTTTTGAGCTCAGAAAGTCCACTGAGCTTTAACTACAAGCTCACAGTCCACCAGGTTGCCAATCACATGGGATTTAGGAGAAAGCATCTAGAAGACCCCCCTTTGGACACATTAATAAAACAGAGGTGGGCATTGTAATGTTGAATGGATAAACACATCCCTTTAGCATTAGGGAAAAAAATAATGATAGTTTTAAAATAGGTAAGCTTCAGGTTTAGTGATTAAATGCACCCTTCTGATGCCAGTTTCTCCCTTTCTCCTGATTAAAAAGAATACTAATTTCAGTATATTTTAAATATATCTTGTATGATTCTGTCACAATTTGCTTTATGCAGCTGTTTATGTGTTGTATTATTGATACTAATTGTAAGTAGATTTCTGACCCTCTAAAAATAACAAGCTGTCTCCCAAAGTAATTCCAGAAGTGCTAGTAAAAATTAAGATACTCTAAAGACTATGGTGAACCCAAAATTTCCAGCACATCTTTCTTGCAAACTAACTTTTCTTTGTTTCATACATTTAATAATGGGGTTTAATACTGACTTTTCAATTTCTGGTCAATCACATTAATTTTGTTAAATTCTCCTGCAGAATAAGAGAAACACTGGGAGTCTTTAAGTGGAAAACAAATAATAAGCTCTTTGAAATATATGTCAAGAATTTTGATGAAACTACTACTGTAAATTTGAAACAAAGAGAAAATTTTTGGTTTACTCTTTTCCATTTTCTAATCATCTTTACAAAATATTGATATTCTGCAAGGCAGCGAGTCTTATATTGAAGATGTTTAGTGATAACTGAGACATCACATAAAACAAAAGCTATCTGTAAGGGTTATCAAAACGGCATGCAAAAAATTCATTAGAAAAAAAGTGTTATAAAAAATCCACCTGCAGTTCTTAGAATGCATTTGATTAAAAACAGAGTAAAGATTGAATGAAAAAGTCTACAAAATCATAACAAAATAAACATGTAGGAAATGGAAAATGGACATGATTAATAATTTTAGTGGTTGAGTTTTGGGTCAAAGAGAAAGAGCGTCCTGTAAGTCAGTGAAAATTAAATAGGAGCATAATAACCCTTTGGAAATCAATTAGAGGAGAAGACCACTTTTAGTTATCAAAGCCAAGAACAAGGCTTAGATCTATATGCTGTTTGGCAGAGAAAAAAAGAAACAACCACAAACATTTCAGTTACTAATGCAGTGTGAGAGCTGGGTGAGTAAAGGTTCTAGGTTACCAGTTATGAGCAACAGAACTGATTAAAGAATTATCAGAGGAAATAGAAAGAGGCTGGTTGGGATTAAAATATGATGAGCTTGAGTGCTTGGTTTTATTAAAACAAACAGGAATTGCAAGTGGGGTGTACAAAAAGAGATGGCAATGAGTATGTGACCAAGGCCATGGTGCTGTAACACGGTATATGTGTGTATGTATCATATGCTGTAATTTTTAACAGGAACACATGCAGCCTATTAATTCATGCAGTAAAATTAGCTTTTTCTTTCACTTGCTTCGTTCCACACAAATGTTAAATAGCCACAAGATACTGTCATAGTTTAGATTTACTACTCACCTGGTGAAAGTCTTGTTGCTAATAGAACAACTCTGCTAGTAACTAATCAGTAAATGAAATCTTTGGACCTCAAGAGAGAATCTGAAATTTGTGTTTATCTATACAGATGTACTCAGGAGATGTTTGGTTTTGGTTTTTTTTTTTTACAATTTCTAGAATATGGAGTTAATAAACAGTTGAAATCTTTGCCACATTTCTAAGCCTGTTTCCTGCATAAAGCAATACAGGAATCTTGCCTAAGTTGGTACTTTTACAGCGAAGCAATGAAGGAAATCCCACCCATCCTGATTCAGTGAAATACAAAATCCTGTTGCTATGGTGGGAACTTTCAAAAGCTTACGAAGAGAAGAGTAAGGTACTATTAAATTATCTGCTTTATAAACATTGAACATAAACTTAACCCACTTCATTGGCTTTACACCATTATTCTCAAGGAGCCTAATAGTCTCACCTGGTTATCCTTGGAGTTTCTTTCTGATGCCAATAGAGAATTATGTGGTGAAACACATAGTAGAAGCATTGATCCTGTCTGTAGAAGAATCTAATTTTGAGGTGCTAGTAGACATCTGGGCAATTAGGTTCAGTTTCAGGAGAAAGGATGCAAATTTGTGGCATATTCTGCATATTTTATGTGCTACAGAACAATTTTTAGGGCTTCTAGGCATCTTAGTTCAGGGTAATGTCCCTCCATTAACTGGAAGATCGGCTCTTGTAGAGGACTGAAGGCAGCGGGCTGATCAGCACTGATAACATGCAGCTGTGGCCTTGCTGCCACGGCAGTGGGTTGGTTGACATGGACGATGTGCAGCTGTAGCTCGTTCCAGCTAAGTAGTTAAACAGCACTAAAGATTGTGGGTTGGGTAGTTAGATGGAGGAGGAGCAGTGTGGTTTGATTTCTGGGGGAAGGCAAAACAGCACAAACAGCAGAATCTGACTGATGGTAAAAGCTTTGTTGCAGCCTACTAGTTTGTTTGGGCTGCAAAGGTCTGATCTGAATACTAAAGCTAAAAGTCAGAGGATGATCACTCCTATTGGTGGGCTTCTTTCTCTTATATGTGGAAAATGAAAAACCTTCTATAAATATAATCAGTAACCAAGATTTCTTCTAAGGTTGTTATATGCACTGCTTGTGCACATGTAACAATTAAGGTAGATCCAGTTTACTCGGTGTGTCATATGTCTGGTGAGTAACATAAAGGTGATGTTAGTATTGTAATTCAATAGGTATACAACACCAAATTAAATAAAAAGTTTTTGGTATAGGATCTTGAGATCTGTAATAAAACTTAGTTGACACAGTGAAGTGACAAAGCAAATCATGTTCAAAATTTCTTTATTTGTTGGTTTATGTACTTCAGAGAAGAAAAAAAATATTTTCTATAAAGCATCAGGCACTATCAAAATGTAGCTATAATTTATGTATGAATACTTCTGAATTTGTAAGTTTAGGTTTAGCTTACCTGTAAATGTCTAAAGCCTCTGTCAGCTTCTAATCAGCCTCAGTCATAACACTGGCATAAAAAAGATTAACAGGTAGCCCTTCTTACCTTCTAATCTCACAGGATTCTATCCCTCAAAGCCATACTTCTTGGGGACTTTGATTTCATCAGTTCTCAAGCAAAAGCCCAGCTGGGCTAGCTTTATGTTTTCATAGAAGAAGGAGGAAAACTCTGAGCCTGTTTGCAGTGCATTATTCAGCAGCCTACCCTCTGCATCACTGTTGACCCTGGTAGTATGGAGTAATGCTTCTTGCACGACAGGAAAAATTATATTTCTAATCACTTATGGGTATCAAAGGACACATGGTAAGTTTTGCAGAAGGAAGAGGATTAGCTTTGTTGTCCTGGCTAGCTTTCAGTTTGAAAGGCTTTGTTCACTGAATACAAATCTACTGGGTAATTTCAAGTATAGCTTCTTCTCCCCTTAAATGTCATACCACGTGGTGCTCTGAGCCACTGAACAGCTGCCATACTCCTCTGTGGGGATGGCTGCTGAAGAATATATATAGCATCATTTTAAAGCTTTGGGGAATTAAAAATAAAAAGTATTAAGCTGTTCATATATTCGGATGGATAAGGAGGACAGAGAGGGACAGAAAGATTTCTGATTATAGTAGGAAAGACAGTGGAAAACACATCAAGTAGTGAATAAGACCAACTAATGATATATTCTACAGCACTAAGTTTACTGCAGTGATTGGGGACAGCTGATTCCTCAAAATGTGTTTTTTGCTTTCTTTTTGAAATTAGATTATTTTCTCAGTATTGAGGAGTCATCCATAAACACTAACGTCATCTGAATCATAGTTTTTATTAATATTTTTAGCTCAAATCTTGAGAGATAAAATGTCCTATTTCTTATGGTGTGGTAACTTTGTATTTATGGTAGTCAAAATCTGCATCACACCAGGCATGTCTTCAAAAGGATGAATAAAACTTGGGAAAGACCCAAAATCCCAGAAACAGAATGAAGGTCTGTGTATGATGGACAGTATACACATGGAAAGAACTGCTGGAGAACAGGATCTGTCCAGGATGTATAGATAGAAGGGGCTGCCTTGATTCTGGAAACCAAGTGACCTTATAAGTGTGATTGTTTGTTTGTAGCTATCTCCAAACATGCCATTTCATATATCTGGACCACAGATGGCACTGAAGAAGTCTTTCCAACTTCAGGTTTCTCTGGGCTGATGCAAGACACCAGCCCAGTCCTTAGAGCTGTTGTAAAAATGGTTTCAACTAAATTTTGGACAAATAAAGTCATGCTACCAGGAGATCTGAGGGCTATGAAGCAATGAAATATATTATGTTAAGTAACTAATTTGTTGCAAAGGCTGGTAACCTCCTTACATGGATCATCTATAACCACATGATCGCAGCCTCACAGGAGCTTAAAAAGCAAGATACTTGTATACGAGTGGCTAAGAAATGAGTCTGTGAACTCCTAAGTTCCTTTAATTTTACAGATATTTAAAATTTAGTAAAATATTATCTGGCTGATATATATTTATATAAATATTTTAAATGCTTTGATTTTTAAAATTTTATGTCTTTCTGATGGAAGTTATTTCCCCTAAGTAAACAACAGTTATTTTTAGCTTTCTACAAAGGAGAAGGGAATGAAGAATTTAACTTGCTCTATGTGTTTAATCCAACCAAAAGTATCCTATAGCAGCAAAACACTATAACAGGCATATGACTTATAACAGACTTTGAATATTCAGGTTTTATACTTAACATACTTCACTATTTGAGACAGCCATTTTTTAAAAATAGAATTTAAAATACAGGATATCTAGAAGTTTGATCACATTTTTTTTCTGTTCCAACAAAACAAAACCCTCAGTTAACGTCTAATAATGAATAGAAGGAAAAAAAAAAAGCCATCAGAAATGTCGCTGTTTGCAAGGGACAGATTTCCTACTGAAGAACAGAATTCCTGTTTGTGTCTTGGCCACCTGCTCTGATAATAAATGCAGAACACATTTCTACTGCAAATACATGGGTAAAAGGTTATTCTTATACCATGACTTTCCCCCCCCCTGCCTGTCCAATGTAAGGAAACTTTAAGTCTAGACATTTCAAATGTCCAAGTCCAATGGTAAAGATGTTTCTCTCTTTCTGGACCAGTTTTTGCTTAGTTTGTTATATAATGGCTGTTCACGGTCTTAAACTTTTTGTATAAATCGGGCCATGATTAACCTCACATGGAAACTGGAAGGTACTAGTCGTGTGTATTACAAACCCTTACCAAACTGCAAAATACCTCTGAAATCACTGGGACAAAATAAAGTACCTTGAATTAAGTAAGAGGTTTCCAAAATTCTCAACAAAGTGACATGGTGCGATTAATGAAAAACAGATACCAGGCTGCTGGCAGCAATGTGAGTTTATTCAAGCAATGAACATTCATTTGATAAAAAGGGTGCAACATGGGAGGATTTTTATTAGAAGAATAACAGGATTTAAAATAATTTAAGCTGTCTTTGAGATAAGTGTGTTATTACTTAAATGGTTTATTTTCCTTCCTGCCCCCCACCACCCTCCACCCTGCCCCAAGCATCTACTGTATTCATTCCACAATGCCAGTGTCTGAAGGTTGTTTGTGTGGATTCCCAAAGTACAATCACAGCCTCCTTGGAGACAGAAGTGTTATTTAGATATTTAGATTTCTTTCAGAAAGATTTGGATTCTAACAGAAGTGCAGAGGTAGAAAACAGTGTCATCTCTAAGTGAGAAGGTTTTGGAGGACTAAAGAATAAATAAAATTCTTTGTCTATCACTTCAACAAAGCATCAGTATACTAGATGGAGTTTTACTGCAGGTGTTCATAAAGATAACCTTTTCCTGTCGCAGTATATGTTTATCTGTGTATATGTGTATGTGTGTACATAAGTGCATATATATACACCTACATACTTAATACTAATATGTAAGGATCATGGACGATTACAGAGTTGACAGTATAATATTTTTAAGTAACTCAAAGAATGTAAATAAGGCATGGAAGGTTTTGTTGTTGGTTTTTTGGGTTTTTTTTTTCTTCTTCTCTTTTCTGAACAAGCTATGTCAAAATCCAGCAGTTCTTCCAGGGGCTGGAGAGAGTGATATGGTATGTGCAACCAGTGTAGTACCTCCACTGTTGGTACTTAATTAAAGGCTTTCTGGTTTGATGTCAGAGGATGTATGCAAAATTTGCATCAGGAACCTCTTCCGAATGCCTCATCTGGAGTAAGGGGAATGTCTTGACTTAAAACATAGTTTGTGGGAATGCAGAGGATTAATGTGGTTTATTATTTAATTCCCAGACAGATAAAGCAGCTGAAGGTTTGGTTGAAGAATAGAGTGAATTAATATAGGGACGGAATTAATAACTGGACTACTTGAGGAAAACTAGAAGAAATAGGATAAACTGATAAAGAAGCATTGCTCTAAGTTTCATATCAAAGCTATTCCATGATATAGTCTGGTACTCCTTAGCTGTCCTGTAATCCTCTGTCTCCTCTGCCCCCTTCTCCTTTTAATATATGTATGGAAATAATTTTCACTACTAGTTCTTTATTTATTATTGGAAATAAGTAAAATTGTTAGGAAAGTAACTTTATAGCAACTTTAATACACCTTCAAGTGCACGGATCACATCCAAGTGACAGATGGTAAGCTGCAGGCCCAATTTGTACGAACAGTTAGCTTGGGCAAATAAAGTAATTGCATATGCCAGTTCTGACAGAACAATTTATTTTTTCCCCCTTGTGCAATCATGATGATTGTAAAAGCAATTGTAAGGCCAGTTGTAATTTAAGGCAGGGACTGCTTGCTATTCTAGACTTGTACTCTTCCTAAAACTAGAGAGCCCCATTTTGGTTGGTTCCTCACCACTGCCATGATTAACACAATTATAGATGGAATAACTTCATAGCATTTCACTTAACAAAGATAAACTATTGGTGCTTATGCAATTCTAATGTGCAATGCCAGATGTCCCCGCACCCCTAAAAAACCCCACTGCTTGTAGTCAAATCTACTGGATTTGTATTTTTAAAAGAAATGTTTATTATTCAAAATTACAGAGAAGACATTTTAAAATTTCGAAGTTAGTGAATATGGGGAGGAGAGGGATTAGTTAGATATTCCACATCTAAATGTTGGCTTTTTTCTTTTGAAATGGAAATCTAATGCTAGCAAGAGTTTTGTTGTTGGCAGTAAAACTTTTCAATTTGTTGTGTTTTTTACTTCACAGAATGTATCTAGCAGGAGCAGTACTGTAATCACTACATTGCCACAGCTATGCTTCGCAAATCCTACTTGCAAATATGAAAAAGGTCCTCCTTTATTAATGCCTATCTTTGACCTCTCTTCTGCAAAGGCAGTTTCCTAGAACTAGTTTTCAGCTAAGCAAAAAAATTTCCATAAAGATGAACTGTTTCTCCTCTGATACGGAGCAATCAGGAATGGTACATGTTACTCTGACTCAGGCTGAGCAGAGACGTCAAATTGAATTTCCTACATAACATGGAGTTCTCGTCCACTTATTCGCCAACTTTTACACACATATCCCCTTCTGAATAAAAGTGCTCATATTTTCCACCAGAAAATAACAGTTCCCTATGTGTGAAAACTTTGGGAATGCTTGGTGGTTTACTTGAGGTTGGCTCAAAAGCAAACAGAAATCTTGACAGTTTTTGTGAGAAAGAATTTTCACCCCTTGGTAAATGGACACTTCTCGTCAGCTGTCGCATGTGATGGTGCATGTAATGCGGGCTCTTAGGCCGTATTCTGCCTCCATAACTTGTAGCCATCTAAAAGGCAGCTGTCAGCTGATGTCAGTCATCTTCCACCATCAATAATGGGGAATAGGTAACTCCATACAGTGACTTACCCCATCCTGACATAGCTGTCTAAAATAGAATAAATAGGTCTCTGGATCTCTTTTTCTTGACTGAAAATGACAGCTAGACAATTAGCTGTTATATCTAAAGTTAGGTGGGATGGATCACACCTTATCCATCAGAACCGTTTGTGTTTTTACAGACAGGGGTCTGAATTAGCAAGCAGGAATCTCAGGTTTTATATTCTCCTACTGATCTGCCACACAGTCTTGGATAAACTTGTTCCAGTGTATGTTCCACTATCTTATTCCTGGTTGGTTTTGTTTTTTTGGGGTTTTTTGCTTACTTTTGCCCAGTCCTACAAATGGGCTAGGGAAAAGAAGTCTTATGTCACTGCTGAGATGGACATGACACACAAAGGATTGTGCACAAAACCAAAAGGCCAAAAGGCCCCGTTTATTGTTCTAACAAGCCTTTATATATTTCTTCAGAACAGGTGTCTATATTGGTTCTCACAGACCATCAGTACATGATTGGATGGCCTTCTCTTTGCTACAACTTTGATAAACTTCTTCCACTTGCGTATTTGGCAGTTCCTTATCTTGTTGGCTCAGCTCTTCTCAGGACTTTCTCAGGCTCTTCAAGGATACATGGGTGTCTGTTCAAGGCTAATGTTAAGCTCACATTCCAATCCCTTGGACCAGCCAAGGTTTCCCACAGTCTTAATAAGCATAGCCAGGACTTGATCTTCACAGTCACAGATTTTAAAGAGAAAGGACCAACTAATTAATTAAGTGGGACTTACATAATTTTATATAATTCATTTAAAAGTTAAGCAGCCAGTTACGGTAATTGCCTATGACCCTTCTATTATCCCTGGCGAGACACGCAGCTTACAAAAGCAATGCATGTCATCTGTTGTACATACGTTAAAAGCTAGGTGAAATGAATCCAACCTTAAAAGATAAAAATTTATCAAAATGCCATATTTTTTGTTCTAACACACAGTTGTTATCATTGCTACTGCTTATTTGAACTGCTGTGGCTTTAGTTTTCATTTACTCCTTCTCCAATAGATGGAAGTTACCTTCAGGAATCCAAAAGGTTAAAAATAGCTATTAAATCACAAGAACTTGAAGGGTTTTTTTTTCATTTAGGATACAAGAAAGAACAAAATTAAAGTACCTTTTGCCTACTGAACAATAACTTGTCTTCATTAATTGAACAGAAGCTCTGAAGATGTATTCAAGATGGACCTCCTTTGGTTCTGACAAAAGTGAAGGAAGAAAAATTAGGATTAATGTGACTTATATGAATATATCTGTAAGAGCAGGCAACCTACTACTGCCTCTGATACAAGTGTTCAAAGTTCCCCATCAATGAAATGCAACATCGACTATGACACCATAAGGAATTTGCGTCCTTTGTCATGTCAGAGACTCCCAAGTCAACACAGAAGCAAAGTTCATCTGAGCACACTTCTGCTTTCACTACTTGTTGGCTCACAGAAACAAAAACTAACACATTCACAGCACAAAGATGTCCCAGTGGGCTGACAAGAAGAATAAAACTATTTTCCACTGGAACTGAAAATGAACACAAATTTCATCACTGTCTGGTCCAAATGCAAAAGTAATTTTTTCCTTCTTGCGTAATAGGAATATATCAAAACCCACACTGATAACACTGTAGAAAACTGTTTAGAATGAAGGATATTCTTTATATAGCTGAAAATAATAATAATAATAAAATATTTGGCAGGAAGAAATAAAAATATTTTAACTGTGGCAAAATGGACTCCTTACACATAAAGTTGCCAGTGTAGCTGTCCTTTATATAGTATGGTAGACATCCACAGGATTTCTCTGACTCTGGATGAAGAATAACGGAGGTAAATAGGGTTTGCTTAAATCAACATGGAGAAGCTTCAGTGATAGTTAAAATACAGACATCTCTACTATTATCTTCACATTTGCTATGTAGCATTTTTTTTTTTTGGGGGGGGGGAGGGTGTGTGTACGACTAAAAATGTTCTATTGAAAAGAGTAGGTTTTTTGTAGCCATGATTCTCAAAGGCTATAAATTATGAGAAGAGACAATGCCTTTTTTTTTTTTTTTTGTTTTTTTTGAAAGCTTTTGGGAATTCTTGAGGTGTCCCAGAGAAATTTCTATATAAATATGTTTGCATAATGGCTGACTGCTCCCCCTCTCTCTGACCTTTGCAACAATATCATATAGCTATATAGAATTACCACTCCTCCTTACATCTGGACACTCACTTTGGGATAAGTGATCCGTCTCTTTAGTTGTGATCTTGCCCACTGAGGGAGAAGTATTTACAGGAAGAAAATTAAATGAGAGCTGTTTTGGCCCAGATGGTTAGCAGAAGTGTGCCTCTCAGGGAAAAATGACATGGTCTGCATCTATCCTAACAAAGCTGAGCATGCTTGGGAAGATTCCCTGGCACTGGAGCATGATCATTTATGCTAGTAAAGCATTAGAAGGCTTCCTGGCATGATTTTGGCCCATTCCAACAAGCTCTTCCCCTAAACAACTTCTGGACATGGTTTGGCAGCTGGAGCAGCCCAGGAGCCATTCCAGCAGGCAGTTTGCACACAGATTTCCTGCTCTGGAGTCTGAAACAGTTTATTAGAAAAGATAAGAGATGTCCTGTACCAGTTGGCCTCATTGCTTGAAGATATCTCTGGATACATTTAATTTGCTGGTGTAGATGTAGCTATAGTGAAACTTGATCCCACATGTGAACACAGTAACAGGCCAAAATCTTGGCTGGAAAAGATTTCCTCAGAGGAAGAAAGGCTCAAGATAATGTTACATTTGAGATGATTTTATTAAACTACACATTTTTAAACCTTATAGTCTGATTCATTATTACATTTTTTAAAGGATTTAGCACTTAGGTAATGGAGTTTTGTCATTGTTTCTCTAAAATGGAAACTCATTTCTGGAAGATAGTATGATTTGGAAGATATCACTGTACACACAGATTTTAGTTCCTCAGAGTTGAAGACATTCTTCTTCCCAGTTTATGACACCAATAAAATAGAAACAAAATAAAGATCATACATGCTTACTGAAAGGGCTTGGAAATATAAACACATTTGCATTTCACTTATTGAATTTAGCCTGGTTTACTTAGATTAGTAAGGTGAATATAACATCCTGGAAATACAGACAGACAAAGCAGACAAAAAGAATAGATTGTTTTCAGCAGTCCTGAGGAAACAAACAGCTTTCCCAAAATTAATAGCCAGTTCTGTATATCAAGATCCCATGGGAGTAATTACTACAGCTGACTTGTATTCTATAAAAAACTTTTGCATCAAAATAGTATCAGTGACTTCAGATATCGCACCAGACATGATGGATGCACTTGACCCCTTAACCAAATTGGAGGTAATTTGGTGCAAGCTCCAAAGGAGGTAAAGCCTTGAGCCGTAGCCAGGTCACAAACTCCTCTAATTCCAATCTGTTCTCTGAAAACCCACAAAGGAGCAGAGTGACACAGTGACCATCAATGTGTATGAGCTTGGAACACAGATCATGCAATCAACACATGAAGAGCAGGTAGCTTTTCCAAGACTCATTCATCAAGGAAGAAAG
>JAVJGJ010000001.1:42801596-42823884 GCA_035590215.1 Microhierax caerulescens
TCACTGGGGCCAGTACACCCCCATGATCCTATGATAGCAGAATGTGGTTTTGCAGAAGACAGTGCTCATTGCAATCTACTCCAGACCAGTTCAAGTGGGCCAAAAAGGTCTTTAATGTTTAACTCTACAGCATTTAAAGGGACAGAACAGAGATATTCCAAGTGGGAAAAGAGACTTCTGTCTTTAGTCCGAGCAGTTGAACCACTAAGGGATAACCCACCCAACAAAATCCTACTGAGACTTGTATTGTTTTCTCTTTCCAGAAATGATACCGGGAATGATACCAGCACACCATTGCTAGAGACTGGGACAACCACCGAAGGATTATTTATCTTTGCAGGAGCAATAGTCACCAGCATGGACCAAATGCAGTTCACACATCAACAAGCCCAACCCACAGAGTGGAGAGCCTCACTGCTTTTATTTATGTTAATCAATACAGTAACTATAGTACATCCTGTACCATACATGTTTCTCATTTGTGGGTGCAATCTACTGTAACAGCAATTCTAAAGGAAGGTGATGAGGGCACCTTGCCCACTGAGATTCAAAAGGTAGTTTGGGATAATGCTACTCTATTTGAAAAGGATTTCCAGTCTTTGTAGCTAATGCCACTTATGACCCCACTGACAGTAAAGCTACACCTTTTGTTTTGAAAATACATAATGTTTCAGTATGCACCATACACCCAGTCATTGTACTGGAATTAAATCACCATGGAATTGTCCTCTGTCAGAACACAGAGTATAGGACCAACAAAATGGGAACAAATAGCAAGCTATTGATGGTGATGCATGTGCTATATGGTACTACAAGAATTTATTTGTGAAAGTAATATCATTAAGGGCCAAGACATTTGCCTTGACACTGAACTAAGTGTCATTGTGAAATACATCCTGATGAAACCCCTGAAACTGAACTTGTATATGTTGGAAATGCATGTGCCTGTATGATAACCCTGTAGTTCTATGTTTACAGACAACAGCACTGTAGAGACATTAATTACTCACCTATCTGTTTTTGTAATGTTACCAAAATTTTGGGAGGTGACTTTTAATTATTCAGCTCTTGTCACAACTCACCAATTGCTACAATCTAACTACACAGTGTCAAGATTTATTGCCTACCCCTATTGGAATAGATATCACATTGGCAGGAAAACTGTTGCAACATGATGACTTGAGTCAATTGCTACAATGAATTTGGACCAATGTACAAAGATCCCTGATTACCAACCATCATGATGCAGAGAAGATACACTCTATCCTAGAAAGAGTGAAGAACAGTAGAAAACCTCACTGGTGGGAAACTCTTTTTGTATGGTCACCACCAACAATTTTTTGACTTGATGCTGCATCCAATTATACTTTTGTTAGTTTTGATATGTTTATTGCTTATCATTATTCTTTATGTCAAAATATAGTAAAAAGAGGAAACATATGTTAATCCAACATGTAAAATTTATACAATCAACTGATTTGGTGTGTGGAATGGGGGATAAATAGTAGCATTAGTTGTGGCACTTAAACTAAACAGCTTATCAAATAATTGGACTCTTACCACTGAACTGCAATACACCACTTATTTATGACACAGAGGCAAGAGTTAACCATACTACCACTTTATGAGTTGATAAAGCAGATTGACTCTAGTCATGAGGTGGACTGTGATGGATGAACTCCACTCCTTAACCTAAGTAGCAGTAGTTTGGTGTAAGCTCCAAAGGAGGTAAAGCCCGGAGCCATAATCAGGCCAAGAATTCCTATAATTCCAACCTGTTCTCTGAAAACCTGCAAAGGAGCAGAGTGACACATTGGGCATTGATGCGTATGAGCTTGTAACACCGATCATGCAATTAACACACGAATAGCAAGTGTTTTTTCCAAGACTCATTTATCAAGGATCAAAGAAAGGAGCTCTAACAGTCATTGTAATTTGCAAGTTCCTGTTTATATCATATAAAATTGACTTTACTCCCTTCTAGCCTTCAATATTGGCCACAGAGTGATTTCTATGAAATGACTCAAAATAATATGAAAATATAGATTACTGAGGAGAAAATATCTCAAGGGAAGCTAAACTTCCAATAAATGTGTCTTTAAAAATGTTTGAACCATCAAGGTAAGATAACATAGTCAATCAAAGGTCTGGAAGTATTCTGAGACATATTAGAGGATAAAAATTTTCTGAAGGAAATAGGCTTGGGTTATTACTTTATCATGGTATTAAAAAAAAAAAAAAAGATATATCACTTACAAATGTGTGGTGGAGGCAACAAAACTGTTTTTGAGGAGTACCTTTTTACATTTTTTACATATTTCAGTTGGAGTCATTTAAGGAGGAGGAAAGAGAAAGAGAAGTTACATATAAGAATCAATTGCTTCCTGGATCATATGTCTGCCATGAAATATGTGTCAGTTTTAATGCCAATGAACAGTCCAGACAACATTAGACAGGGAGAACAGGGCATGGAATGGAACCTAAACCAGAGGTCCAAGACATAAAATGAAATTATGGATGTTGGTCTGTATTTTGACCCTATCAGTGCATGTACTTGCATTAACCTCTTTAACAACTATATTTAAGCAAACAAAGAAACAATTTCCAAGAGAGTACTTTTCTTATAATTTATTAATAGTGTGTGATTCACACCTACTTCTGGATGAAGATCAGTAAATGCCATAAAATGTTTTCTAAAGTACATTCTGTAGACACTTCCAGGAGCTTGAACCAGAGCTTGTTGGAGGTTTAAGTGTTAGGTAAAATTAGTTCAATACACAGTCCATGATAATTTTATTGGCAAGAAACTTTCAGATGTTTTTCTTTATAAGATTCATGAAAAGCCATGAGTGAAGCTATAGGTACTTTTGCTTGTTAGTCTCTGTAAACACTATTGAAATAATTGAGGATTAGAGGTATTGACTCTTGTCCACTGCCCATATCAGCACACAATGAGTTTATTCTGATGAGGGATACATGGACAACAAGAATGGATTCTTCAAGTACCTCAGTAGCAAAATAAAGACTAGGGAAAACATGAGCCTGCTGTGAATGAGGCAGGTACCCCGGTGACGAATGCTACAGAGTGGAGTTACTGGATGCCTCTTTTGCCTCAGTCTTTACTGCTAAGGCCAGTCCTCAGGTTTCCCAGACCCTGGAGGCAAGAAAGGAAGTCTGGAGAAAGGAAGACTTTCCCTTGGTTGACGAGGATCACGTTAGAGATCACTGAAACAAACCTGGTCCCCATGGGATGCACCCTGAGTGCTGAGGGAGCTGGCAGGTGTTAGTGCCAAGCCCCTCTCCATCATCTCTGAAATCTGCTCCCCAGATCAGGAGTGAGCTAGCAATGACCCTCATTTACTCATAATTACTGCTTAATATGGTAGCCCTAATTCATGTCTTGTGAACCTTCCATGTGATCACATAGGTACTGGAAGGGAAAAAGTTTGGGGTTTTTTTTGGTTTTTTTTTTTTGGTTTTTTTTTAAGTAACAATATAGTATGCGTTACCACTATTCTTATCCCAGATGGAAAAAAGGAAAAAGTAGGACAAATCCTTATATTGTTTTTTTCTTAATAATATTTTGAACTATAGAGCTCTTGACATTACTCTTGGGACACCATGATTAAAGACAACAAAATACTCTTAATTATTGTTTACAAATAATTTAAGAAAGAAGACAATTAAACAAAATAAATAAAAGAAATACAAACAACCTAAAGGCTTTTTTGTTCTCTTCATTAAGAGCTTTCAGTTCAGAATAGTCCTTTGAGACATTGTCTTTTGTTTCTTTTCTCAAAAGCAAATTTAAAGTATTTTATTTTATATTTTTTATCTTATCTTTTCAAAGCAGTAGGGAGTAGTAAAAATATCACAATATCCGGGACAACTGGGTATATTACATAAATAAACAAGGAAATCACTCATGTAGTAGGACATCGGAATACTTAAGTGTTTCATCAATATCCAAGTTTGGTTTTGAAAGGGGAAATTCTATTCACCAAGTCAGTAAAACTGAGAATACAGCTAACTGGGTCAGTCCAAAAAAATTCTAGAATTTTTCATCAAAATGTCATTATTCCTCTTGTAGCTTCCAAAACCAATACATACAAATGATTGACTCAGTGTAGCATTCATGAAGCACTGTGGTGGTTTATATGGAAAGCACTGATGGAGGTTGTATCTAGATTGCAGTCCCCAGCAGGTACTGTGAAAGCTTAGACGAAATGAAAGCTGTCTCTGCATGAAGTAACTGTCATCTAAATACAGTAGTGAAGATCAGCTTTTTCATCTTAACTTTCGATACAAAAGAGGAGCATCACACACCAGTTTTTAGTTACTTTTACATCATTGTAAGGGTCTTTTATTATTTTGGAGGTGGCAAAGGCAGAGAAAAGCAAGGGTGAGAGTGAGGATGGGGTAAAGACTGTGTGTGTTAGTGTGTGTGTGTGTGTTAGGAATACATGCTTAGTTGCTCTCCTGGCTGCACAAAGGACAGGGAATTGCAGTAGCCTGGCTTTATTGGGTAGGAATGCGAGGACTCCTCTGGTGGAGAAAGTCTGCTGGGTTTTGTCTCTTGTGCACTGGGAAGGAAAAATTCCCTGGGTCCTAAGGTCTTCCAGAGCTGGAGTCCTTAAAACAGAGAAACCTAAAGAAATCAGAGGAAAATTCAGATGCTGGACTATAATCCAGTCTAAGTCACACCTGCATCTGATTCCTTAAAACAATTTTCTCAGTATTTTCATCCTTTATAAGGTATACATTTTTCTTGATTTGAATAGTTATGTTTAAATATCAGCATGTTTCATGAAAGATTAAAACCAAATTGATCTCCTTTCTCACTTTTCAATCCCAGTTGCTATATTTTGCAGTTGAACAATATGATTTATGTATATTTATTCATACGAGTCGAAGTTTCAGTTAAATGTCAAAATGCAGCATTTTAAAATGGGTTAATGATTTTTCATTGTATTCTTTCATCTCACAAAAGAAGACTCAAACCAGGAATTCTGAGAAGCACGGCTTTAAAATGTATGTATAATTCATGTATAAAATTACTATATTAAAAATATAGGTCAAGATCTGGTTTAAAAATGTAGTTTATAATAATCTCTGACAATCGGTGCATCCTCCTCATCAAAATGAAACTCCACAGATTATCGCCTGTTTTTACATACAATACAGCCACATGATAACCAGAGAGGTCTAACACTCAAGCTTCCTGCTCTGCATATGCTTACTGCTGTCTATATTTGCATGTCTGAAATTTTCAGTGACCAAGTCATCTTTATTTGGTAATTTTGCTGTTTGGTAGCTTTGTGCCTTGGCCACCAGCTACAGTAAATCTAAAGTCTGTCACCTTCGTACTGTCTCAACTACTCAGCCATCAAAACTGAAACCGTGCTGAGTTAGTTCTTACTCTCTGATTACTGCATGGATGAAGATATGAAGGGAAACCAATGTGTTGCTCATCACTCCTCACAGGATTTCTATTCCAGTGCATTTCAGTATAAGAATATAATAATGATTCTGTATAAATGTATAAAGAAGTGATCAAACAAAATATATCAGAAATTAATAGTCTTTGAGTAGTCACAGCTACTGGTTATCCAGCATGACATTTGACAGTTTACACCTGCTTAGTACTATGTAGATATTAAGTTAAGATGAGTCTGGCTATTAACAATGAGACTGTTCAATAGTTATGATGGTATTAGGAAATCAATTTCTTTCACATCTTTTACTCTGTTGAGTATGGCTGCTTGTCTGTCTGACCAAATTGCCTATCAACTCCAGAAATTTAACAAACTTTACTGGCAAGATGATATTATCAGCAGAACTGAGAATTCATAATAAAATGGTATTAAATTCTGAGAGCATGACAGTTCACTTTGCAGATTATCTGTACCCAGTCAGTGGTGACTTTAAACAACAACAGAGACAGGATGACGACCCTGCCTAATACACAGATCTATACTTTTATCTCAGGCAAATATCATTTCCATTACTAGCAATAACTTTGTTTTCCTAGCAATGACATTGTTTTCCATGGGACATCGAAATGAACAGTCTTAAGATCAAAACCCAGTAGCTGTGAATCAAGTTCTATTTTGCCCTTTGCTGCAGTATGCATTGCTGATTTGAGATGGTATCAAAGAACTAAATATTTGCCTTCCTTGAAAAATGCATCAGAATGGCATCTTTAAAAAATTTGCTCTTGAACATGAGAAGAGTACCATTGTCCCTTTCAGCCAGCAAGTTATGTATTAGTGTGCCAGATGCTTTGGAAAAAAAGTGTCTAACTAAAGAAGAGCAGTATTATCATTATCTCAAAAATAATACTGTGAATCTCTAATTCCCTCCCATAAATTCATTCATTAACACTTTTGAAGTCACCAATAGAGGAACACATAATAAAATACTGTGATTTTAATGAATTAATCTGTGAGTACTGTGTCCAGCTTTGGGGCCCCCAACATAAGAAGGACATGGACCTGTTGGAGCAGGTCCAGAGGAGGGCTGTGAAGATGCTCAGAGGGCTGGAGCAGCTCTTCTATGAAGACAGGCTGAGAGAATTGGGGTTGTTCAACCTGAAGATGAGAAGGCTCTGGGGAGACCATAAAGCAGCCTTCCAGCCTGAAGGTGGTTTATAAGAAAGAGGGAGATGTACATTTTAGTAGGGCCTGTTGTGATAGGACAAAGGGGAATGGCTTAAACTAAAAGAAGGTAGATTTAGATTAGACATTAGGAAGAAATTCATTACTGTGAAGGTAACACAACACACTGGCCCAGGCTGCCCAGAGCAGCTGTGGATGCCCCATCCCTGGCAGTGTCCCAGGCCAGGTTGGATGGGACTTTGAGCAACCTGGTCATGGCAGGAGGGTGGAACTAGATGGTCTTTAAGGTCCTTTCCAACCCAAACCATTCTGTGATTCTGTGATTTGCAAAGGAATCCAGTAAGCTGTATGACTGATTCTTGCACTGAAAATGTTTTTTGTCTTCCTTCCCTGCTATTTCCTTTTCACCAGGAGTCCTTCAGACAGAAAGTCTATGACGGTATTATAAAAATGTAACATATACAGACAAGTATGGATAGCATCTGAATGGCTCAGAATGGAGCACAGGTGGGAATGCACCCATGAGAACAGGAATGGAAATAAGATCTATTTGAATATGGGAAACTGAGGCACGGAGGCAAAAGACTCAGCACAACATCAATGCCACAACAGCTGAAGTTTAGACACTTGAATTTAAATCTAGAACCTGGAGTGAAGGGTTTCTCTGCTATGTCTGAGAGGAATGAATCTCCTCAGAACAGTGCCTTAAACTCACATCATGTCAGATACTCTGCTGAGACTCAAATCCAGACAGTACGCAGTGATGTGGAAGGGGCTGTATTTCAAACACTTTCCTCTGGGATTTAGGCACCTTATGTTGGGCTGCCCAGGTTTCATAGCCTCAGAGCCTCTCCTGCAGATAGCTAGCTAAGTTTCTGTTCCCCTATACTGAGGAAGTTTCTGTCTTTTCAGTCATGTTTTAAGAACAGAAAGATTTGTCTTAATGATACCTACTGTCCAATAAATGTAAGCTAGACAGTGTAGTTTAGCAAAATGTTTAATTGAAAAATTACATGCTTTCTTATTCTGGTGCCTTGAGAGAAAAAGTAAGAGAAAAAAAATGAACAACGCTCTAGTTCAATACTTGATATTCTTGTTGAAGGTTATTTGATAAATATTCTGCAACTCTGAGGCTTAAAATTGAGACGCTAATTGACTGATGTACTTAACTCTCAAATATTTCATTGTGAATGTATCTAAAATATTTGGGTACAAACCATCCCAAATATTGCAGGTGTTCATGTCTTGATCAGGATATAAATTTCATTATTAAACCTACCAAGTTAGATTTTGTTCGGAGTTTAGGGTTTCTTTTTCAGAATTCATTGTCTCCTTTTTGAAAGGCACATAGATTAGAAGAGACCATTTTGATGTTATGACTTAAAATCTGTTAACTGGAAT
This sequence comes from Microhierax caerulescens, assembly GCA_035590215.1. Classification (NCBI taxonomy): domain Eukaryota; kingdom Metazoa; phylum Chordata; class Aves; order Falconiformes; family Falconidae; genus Microhierax; species Microhierax caerulescens. The sequence continues at coordinate 42,809,615 of JAVJGJ010000001.1, forward strand.
GTATCTCAAAGAACCAAACAGAAAGAAATTCTCCAATGTTTTTCAGATTAGGCAGAACAAACACCGAGATTTTTTCCAGAACAAATGCTACAGTTATATGTTGTTCTGACTGATCTTGGTTAGTTAATCATCTCCCAGTATCTGCTTCTCTGATATAGTCCTAAAAAGTCATGGGATTTGAGGACACACTGGAAATGTATTTGCTAGCAGTGATGAAATTTCTTTTACAATATGATACTAGTTTCTCATTTACCTTCCAACTTCATTTACTACCATTCCATATAAAATATAAAACAAGAGGAAAGAAAGCCAAATTCAAAAAGGGAACAAAAAAACTTCTGCAAATTAAGCTGAACTGTCATCCAAAAATTAATGGAGTAAAACAAGATGGTAACAAGTGCAAAGAAACCTGGCAACCTAATTTGCACTTTTATTAAACATCCCAGTGCCTAGAACTTGACACGCAACATATGCAAATCAATCAGTTTTCCTCTTAAAAGTTTGATATTAAAAAAGATTTGTAGTTGCTCAGCTTTTTATGTAGAGAAATACTAGGATTCAGCTCATCAGAGCTGTGTAGGTACCTTACTCCTCACCAGCTCCTTTTTTGCCACATCCAAACAACGGATAAGAACACATTAATTTCTTTCCTGTGCAGTGTCCAGGTATAAACTAATGCATCCACCGTTCTGCACCTAAGTATCACTAAAACTGTCTAAGGCCCAAATCCAGATCCCTAGTAGATGTTTTTCTTCCAAAGTTTTGTCTAATCTGTCCATGGAAGAGACCACACTGGAGCTGGTACCCACTGTAGACTGTGCAGGATCCCATGATGGAGCAGATGGATAATCCTAAAGGAAATGTGGTCTGTGGAGAGCCTGTGCTGGAACAAATTTCTGTGGAGGACTCAGCCCTTGGCAATCCCACATCAGAGAAGAGGAAAACTGTGAGAGGAAAGGTGCAGAAGAGAGAAACCATTAGGTACCAACTGTAACTTCCCGCTTCTCAGCTGCCTGAGCTGCTTGGTGCCAGAGAGGACTCTGGAGTGACCAAGTTGAGCTTGTGAAAAGAGAAAGGGATAGCGTTATTTTAATGTTGTGTTTTTTGTTTTTTGGTTTGGTTTTTTTTGGTTCTTGATACCTTAATTCATAACTAAATAATCATAATTATATACTTACTTTTGTTGGCAATAAATTTAATTAATTTCCCCCAGGTCAAGCCTGTTTTTCCCTTGATGGTAACTGGAAAACAATCTCCCTATGTTTATCTCAACCCAGGAGCTTTCTCATCCTATTTTGTCCCCTTGCCCCACTTTGTGAAGGGAGTAAGTAAGTGTTTGGCTGTAAGGCCAGGCTAACTCACCATGTGTCACACTGGGACTGTTTTTCCCCATTATATCACTTTATATTTATCTGTGTTGAATTTAATTTGACATTTCATTGCCTAGAAACTCTGTCCTCTAAGATCCTTCTGAAATTATGTAGTCTGTCCTTTTCCTAAGTGCCTCATATAATGGTGGATCATCATCGTTCACAGTATTTTATCATCATACAGATCATCCCGCTTCTTTAGGTCATTGCTTAATACATCAAACAGAGTGAGTTCCAGGACAGACCCCTGAACAACTGCTCTGATGACCATCCTGCATTTTAAGAAATGACCTTTTACTGGTATCCTTGAGTTCCTGTCCTTTAACCAAAGACTAATGCATGTTAGAGTCTTTCCTCTTAGCCCATGATACTTGGTGTTCTTACAGCCTATGTGAGAGCCTTTGTTAAAATTTCATAGGAAATTAAAATAGTCTATATAGTTACTACCATTTTAATCCATAGGTTTTTTGACCTTTTTAAATAATGCCTTCTGCTGAAGCCATGATGACCCTTCTCAAAAAAACAATTTACAAATTATCCAAGCATCTATTAATTCTATAATTTCTTAGCGTTGCTATTAATTTTCCTAGTGGAGATCTTAATTTTAATGAACTGTTAGTCCCTGAGTACATCTGGAAACTTTCTAAGCACTAGTATCTCATCCCCTATTTTTTGTCTTCAGATATCATAAAGTTTTAAGTGAGACGTTATATGCTACTATTAGTAATGTATTTATTTAATCTGTGAGTTCCTGTAGAACACTAGAAGTAATATAATCTGGTCCTGGTAATTTGTTAATGTTCATTATGTTTATTTGTATTGTAACCTCCTTCACAGTTGCCTTCACAGACAGTGCTACAGTGATTAGAGTGCTTCAATATACCTTGGGAATCCCATGCTGAGTTCTGGTCCAGAAACATTTTCCCTGCCTATCTGGGCACCATGCCAGTTGTTTTTTCCCAAAACACCACCACTGATTGGCAAAAATACCATTGCGGACAGAGACTGTAGTTCTTCCTTTAATTCAGTACATTAGTCGTGTCCCTGGTTGAGGGATATCTGGTTTTCATTCCATCCTTTGCTGGTCAGGGTTAAAACCCAAACAACAAATATTTCAAACCCTATGTTTTAGGTATTCAAGAAGAAACTCTTTTAATCCTCCTGCTGAAACTACTAAACTTTACAGAACAACTAAATATTCATTGGCAAAAGACTCTATGATCCTAGTGATTAGGGTATTCATGTGGCAGGGGAGATGTGAGATCCTGACATCCTAATGAATATTTACATAATTTTGTATGAAGTATTCACTAGAGCAGAAACAGCAAGTTGCCTGATCACTTACCTATAGAATCATAATTTTTTTGCCTTTCAGCTCAATTAATTTTTAATTGTGCCTTACAAAGAGGAACAGCCTTGAGAGGAGGAACTGTCTTCATAGAAAGTCCTAGCGTTTTGTGTATTTATCCAATGTTGGTTTTCAAAGTCCCTCAAAAACTGAAGAGATGTAAGCCCATTGCTCACACTTTCTCAGGATACTGGACAATGAAGGAACACTGTTATTATCACCACTTTTTTCTCTGGTCTCAATTTTTGGAAAAATTTTTACTTTGTTAACAATTTTTGTGATGAGATCCAGTATTTTGAATCACAAATGGAAGAGGCCATTGCAGCCTCTGAGAGGAATACAGATTATTTCTCACTTTGCTGATGTATTGGTTCCTGGATAGACTTAGTGATTTCCCATCTTTTTGGTTTGTAGCATTTCTGGCACAAATTCTCTTTGTTTCTGCATACCTCTGAACATTTTATCCAGAAGGAATTTTAGAACATTTAGGAATCTGGGGAAATGGGAGCATTTCTAGATTTTTAAATGACAGCACTGCTCTAGGTGGAACATGGCAAATATATTTTGTGGTCGTTTATTTTGGATCTTCTGCTTGCTTTCAAGAGGCTCCTGATAGCAACAGGCAGAAAATGCAGTGGAATGCCTCACACAAAAAAGAAATTCACAAAAAACACAAAAGTGGCCTTGAAGCAGGGATATTAACAAATGTGTCTCCTTTAGAAAATGTCAGTATGTTAATCTGCAAAATGGAACTTTTCAACTGAATTCTCAGAAAAGAAAAGTGAGAGTAAGGGGTGGGGATTTCAGCCCAATGTAGGCTAAGACAAAGTTTAGAAAACCTGCTGTCAACATCACAGCTCACTTGTCCTCAAGGTTACCAGTTTAATACTCTCATGACAAAAGAGACAAAAATGAAATGGAAGTTACTATATGGCTTTTAGGTCTGAAATTCTGTAGTTCAGTCCTTCTGCATTAACTGCAGTGCCAAATTTGAATCCAGAGTTGACTCAGGTCTGTTCCTTATCTGAGGTGGTTTGTTTGTTTGTCTGGGGTTTTTAACAAGAGATGGTCTAATTCCCTTTCATGGGGCAAGCTTTTCTCACACTCGTGGTTCATCAACGACATGAAACCCAGAGTCCTGTTACGCTGTACATGTAAACTAGAGACTTCACTCTGATTTGAGATACTGGAATGAACTGAGTTAATGAAGCAGAGGGTATTCAGAAGCTGGCTGACTACAGCAAGAGGGCCTGTTCATGTGACTGTTACAGTATCCATACTCATGTATTAATTGCCTTGTCTGGCTAATGCTGTTCACCTAGGTGAGCTGTTATCTAGACAACTGTACCCACTTGCTGCAGTGATGTCTAGGCAGTGTCCTTCTCATAAGGTATCAAGATTATGAACTTGTGCTTTTATTACCAAAATTTTTAATTCAGCCTTACGTTTAACCACAGTTAAATTAATGTAATAGTCCCTAATATGTCCAGTGCTCATATCTAGCTGTACCTTCTCACTGTCAAAGTAGGGTGTCGTCTCCCAAGTGAGAAAGTAGTGGCACATATCCAACAGAACAGAAACAGGACAGAAACAGAAAATCCGTTTGCCATTATGGACAGCACATATAGCTATTTTACCCCTCAGGGTAAAACACAAGCACAAATGGTTATTTCTGATGAGACAAGTAGTCAGAATAGCAGGTTTATGTAGACAAAATTTGGAGGGTTTTTCTTCTATTACTGTAACAAAAATGAGAAACTTGGTCTGTCTTCTACTCCTACATCCTCAGTAAATGGTTAATTATCTTCAATAATGATAAGCACAAGACCAAGTAGAAAGGGGAAAAAATCGAAAACACAAGAGGTTGCATCTTAGATTTTGTGAAGAGAAAGGTTCAGTGGCTATAATTTACTTTGCTCTGGAATTCATTTTTCCCTGTGAGGCACTGATCATGACAGCATGTGACACAGGACTCAGACCTCAACCTAAAAAAACGAGACTCAGACTAGGTTTTGGCCCATAATTTCAAATTTTCAATCTTGAAAAGCACTGCTCTGTCTCAGGCTACATTCCAGCACATTTTATATTCCAAGTTTTAACTTACAATATTTTGATTTGTCCGTTTGCTTACTTCTGAAAACAATGAGCAGCCCAGCACCTGACTTGGGCCCAAACCTCTGCAGAGTTTCCAGAGGAGGCTTTATACTGCCTGGGTTGCCCAAGTAACCCCATGTTGCAACTACTGTAAGCTCATGTACAAAATGTGCTTATCAGTTCCTGCATGCTCCAGAAAATGTGGTATTGGCTGCTTTGCCAGGGCAAGCTCACTGACATGACGGGGATGCTTTCATGCAGCAGATTAACAGCCAGCAGAACTTTGGAAGATCTGTGCTCAGTTCTCTCCTCTGCTTAACAGGACTTAACTCCCCGCTTCTTGTGGTTTTGGCAAGCTGCTTAGACAACAGATTCAAAGCTGCTTGGAGGGAGGGCAGAAGCCATCAGCAGTGCCAGATGAAAAGCCTTGCAGTGCGCAGAGAAAGAATTCAGAATTCACTGGACTGGAAAGAGAACATGAAAACAAGGGCAGCCCTAGCAGAAACACTGGGAACGTCCTCTGGGAAGACAGGGAGGCTTCATCTCCACTTCCAAGGGCTGTTTATGTGTTTTTCCCAGGTGTGATTTCATGTAAAATGCATAATGTCCTAGCAGCAGGGATGGGGACCTCAGTCAGTTTCTGCCTACAGTCACTGATGTGTGCTATAACCACTAGACTGTCTGTGAAGTGGGAATTAAAATGACCCTGGAGGCTACTCTGTCAATCCTCCCTCTTGAAAGTTGTACTGGGCCCACTAATGTGTTCAGGTATTGAAATAAAGACTATCAGCACAAGTTATCTCCTCTACAGTTGTTCTCCCCTGCAACACATGCTCCCTTTAATGAAATCTCAGCAACAATATTATCCATATTTATCATCTCCTGACTTTCTTTTCCCAAGTCACTCTAGCAGAATCTACAGAAGGTTCACAGAGAAGACACAGCTGGTATCTCAACTGCCTGCTTCCTAAATGGACCGAGCCAAAGACAGAGCAGCCTGCCAGCTCACTGGAGCCAGAACTGCCTTCCTGTTCACAATCAGATGTATGCAAATATCCTAGCGCTGGTCTAAAAATACCTGGATTTAGTCAGGAGAGGCAGAGAAGTGTAGAGGGTTTATACCCTGCTCTCCCATCTCATTACAGTCCCCTGCATCATGTGTCATAGCTGGAGTCACACAGTCAAACCAGGGCTATGTTATTCCCTGAGCCAAGGCTTATTTTCTGACAAAAAAATCCAAGACCAAACAACCCAACAAAAACACAGGTGCTCTGTCAGAGAGGAAGAACTTTACTGTTTGCTTATTGCTCACAAGCATTCTGAGCTTGTCACCACAGTCAGTGGAGAGGGATCAATGAACTGATACAGGTCAGGAAACATACTGTGCTTGTGTTTCCTGAGAGCTAATCAATAGTGCCAGATAGAAGTACCGAGACATGTACAGAAACTGAACTGCATCTCCTAGGAGATGGATGGCTTGCTATATCTCTGGTCAGTCATAAATAATTTTAGTAACTAGACTGATAATTAGATTTAAATTATTAATTTTTGAGGCACATAAGGGATCAGACTGAAATATTCTTACCTTTCTTCAGCATTTTTTGGTTAAATGTCTGGAGGAAAAACATGAAAGCTGTTCCACTGGCAGATAAAAGGGGCTTATTGTTGATCTTTACATAAGCTGTAGGACACCTGCTGATTTGGACTGTGTTTTGCATGTTGTAATTAAGCTGCAAGTTTTCAGTCTTTTCCTAAATTTATAGGAATAGAATTCTAAGGCTTGTGTCAGATAATGATGTTTGTAATATTATACTAAATTATAACGTTTCTTTTTGCCAAATAAATGAAGTTATGCTTAGCTGTCTTTATTTCCATAAGTTAGTAAACATGCTGTAGACCTGAATATTAGGAGAAAACAAGATTATGACACATGCAGCAGTGTGTAGAAGAGATGATCAAGAAGGGAGAGCAACATCTGTGTGTCTCCCTTGATGACAGGCTTATAAGTGGAGAGGGTAATGGGCAACACTACAGGCAGCTGCCAGAAAACACTTAAGCACTGACAATGTAATTTAGGAACCTATTTCCGGGCTACAGGTCAAAGAAAAATCTCCGACCAAATGTTACAAGCTGCAGACATTTACAATTCCACAGGTGAAATTTTATAGTTGTACAAAAACACAAAAGTAAAGTTCACTATATGGGGTACACTGTATCAAAATTCATTAAAGTAACCAATCACTTAAGTCTTTGAAAACACGTAAAAATCAATTAATTCTTCACAAAGCACTATGACCACACTAATTTTAGGATGTTGGGGGCAGGGGATTTCTTTTACAGAGTACTTAACTGGTCATTAGATCTAAACCTTACACTCATCCAAGCAGAATGTCCTTATTGTTTGGATACAAATACACAATTCTGTGATCAACCTGGAAATTAATCATTACCCCATGGCAGCTAGGGAAAGACCTGTGACCAGAAGAGTGTTTCTAAACTTCAGCTACTCCCAAAGCAGCTCCTCAGGCAGTGAAATTTCAGGGTTGCCACAGATGTCCCTTCACACTGACACCGAAAGCCAGCTTTATGTCACACATTTTTGAGCAGGTGTTATTTAGCTGCCTATCAAGATTAAGAAAAAACCCTACTTCCCATAGATTGCATCTCTAATTTTTACTGCTATCATGACAGCATGGTGAGGGAGTCCAAAACCTACTATTTATATGGCAAATGACAGCTTTGCCTTGTCTGAACCTAACAACTACCTATAGTGCAGCTTTAAATAAACAAAAAGTTAAGTTGGCACCTCTTTCATCTGGGTTCTCTCAAAAACATTGACTCTTGCCCTGAATTCAGTTTTCTGTACCATCACCAAAGTAATATCATTTTTTCATCACAGGTTTTGGTCATTCCCCTGGAGCGGACCTGTTGAGACAATTTGCATAATCAACTGGATTTCTTTTGCTAGATACAACACGGTTTCTGTTGCATGCATTTCTGCAAGACATATTGAAGAGATTCCTGCTGTTCAGTGAAGTAGTTCTGTGAAGGCTTATTATTGCCAGAGCACCATAAGTGAATAGAAAGCCTTGCAAACACATACAGAGACATAGTGCCTGCCGAGAGAAATTTACAGTGTAGCTCAGCCAAGTGATAAGAAATCAGATACAAGAACTCACATTCTGTATACCAGACAAACCCCAACTTTTGTTATATTTTTTTTAATGGCATATTATAGTTCTGCTCATCTTTTTTCTTTGCCCCTTACTATTTTTTTCCCCTCCTTTAAGAAGATTCTGAAATCTGATGAGGAAGAGAGAGCTATATATTTACATCATGAAATAAAATCCAGCTCTCCTTTTCTCCCATATTGTAGATTTCCTGACTTTTTTAGAGAAAAGGACTGTGAAAGGATACTTGGAAATGCTTTTACCTGATTTCCACGCAGCAGAATTTCTGAACCTTTCATTCTGAACGCTCTACAGCATCATGCCCTGCACATCCCACATCATCTGTTCCCTTCTTGTTGCATACATAAAGTCCTCAGATCTGTGAGGAGATGAACACAATTTAAGAGAGAGTTGTAGCGTAATCTCCTAAATGCTGAGAGAGAAGTGCAAGACTTCAGTTCTGATTAGAAAGGTTTGCTGGTTAGTATCTGTGATTGATTGGCCCTGTTCTCAATGTATGTTTCAGCTTTAAGGAGGATCAAGTGATCCAGCTAAGCAATACAATTGAGGACATGAACCTCACAGAAAAATGTAGTCTGCCTTTTTCAATCTTTCAGCCATCAATTTCTCTTACTTACTTAAGTAAGTAGTTTCCTTAAAGTGAGGTTAACTAAACTGCATCGGGCAGAAATTGTGGAGCTATTTGGTTTGTAGGGTAGAATCAATCTCTTTTTTTTCCAAGTATGGACCTTGATCTACACTTAATAGTTCAAACTACCTATAGACATTTATACTTAAATATTTAAAAACTGAGGCCCCAGTGAGTAGGTGTTGGAGTTCAGGCTTGGCAGGTGAAGCCCCCAACTTGTACCCCAAATTTAAATTGCTATTAGTTTATAACTTCAATTAATTAATTGACTTCTGAGATGAATCGTGCAGCATTACCCTACAAAAATCCACAAGACTGATCAAGGTCTGATGACAGGGACTGCAATTTTTGCTGTACATCCTTTGTAGTAACCCCAAAGTATCGAAGTCCAGGAATTTAATCTGTATCACAGGCTCAGTGTTTATACCAGCTGGAGTACATTACCGAGCTACCTCAGATAGCACAGGGTGAACTCCCTCTAAAGTTCTAAAGCTGGAAGCTTTAAAGTTCTAAAAGTGGAAGCTGAAAGGCAAAGCTAATATGCTCAGGCCAAGTGAAGCACTATACAACTTTTCAGACCCAATCTACTACCCCCACAGACTAGGTACTCTCTATATAGACCCGTTGACTCTCTTTGGAGTCACTTTGGGCACCTCTAGGTGACTGTACGATCTGAGTCTACACTGCTGGCAGGCAGGAATCATCGTATTTCCAGCTGGGTTAGTGCCACCTGACAAAGAAATTGGGAACTTGAGGCAAGTGCAAGAGATGTCAGTGGGATCACGGTAGCACAATCTGCTCCATTGGGAAACTCTTTTAAGAGTCCTTTTCACCGTCCATATGAACTTTTATTTATGGGAAATTCTAGGAGGAGTTGTTAGGGGACCCACAGTCCCCCTTTGCTCTTTGAGCTATTTTGGTGTGCATAGCAGAAGGCTTATGCTTTTAAGGATAGAAGATCACATTTTCTTCTCACACACTTTTTGAGGTGTGTAATTATGGTTATTTCAATGAGGTAGTTCCTGACTGATTTCTGAGTAGGTGAAAGAGAGAAGCAGCCTTGCCAAATGGCAAGAACACTGAAAATTTTCAAGTGGATTGTATTATTGCCTGATGGAAGAGACTGCTGACTAGCCTTGTACAAGCATTATCTTATTTCAGTCTTACAGAAAGGGATATCACAACTTTTTATAATGTACTTTGAGATGTTCTGATGAAAACAGCTCTTTAAATCTAAGTGGTATTGCTATGATATTACAAGTGGACCACATGCAGAAACAAATTACCTTCTCTTGAATTTTAAATATTATATTAAATCACTGTTTTTCTGTCTTTTCATGCTATGTCTATTGTATGGTTTGCTTATAACAACAGTAGAGCCATGCTGAGATTTTTTTTCCTGCAGAAATACTTTCCTGTTCAGAATACATCCCAGATATTTAAAGATATTCAGGTAACTACCTACGTGTCTGCTTTCTCTGTAGGAACAGCTTATCACCGTGTGATGTGAAATCTGTCCTTTCCTGCTGTATATTGATACTTCTATCTGACTTCCTCTTTCCAATGCAGAGCTAAAGCCCCAAAATACCTGAAAAAAAAAAAAACCAACCTGAAACAGACTGTTCTCAGGGTTGTCATAGAGCAAACAGAAAATGGAGATTAACAGATTAACTTCACCCTCAAAGCAGTTCAGAAAAATTAAATCATCTTATTTGGGGCTAATCTGGATAAACCAGAACTCCTTATCAGGATAGTTAGGGGCACTCATTCAGTCCAAAAAGCATACAATAGCTATTTCAACAGGTGACTGCACAGTGACAAATGGACACTTGCAACATTGGTGGTCTCACCCTTTTTCTTTATATTGATATGACAACTGCAGCTGTAATAGCCTTCAATACTTCCACTTAATTGACAAAATGGTACAAAATGCTCTACACAGAGGAGGTAGCATAATGGAATATTTGCTCTAGAACCAAAACCTGCAAAGACTGGATATCTTCTATCCATTATTAGATGTGTCATTCAAAACATTTCATAAATTTCAAAATTGCTCCCCTTAAAACTTCATCGGTTCTGTTATTCCTGCCCAAAGACTGTGATAATTTTATTTCCCCCCCTTTCTTTTCTCTCTCAGTTGCTGTGTCATAACATTGGAAATGAAATTATTTTATTCAGGGGCTGGATTAATGGCCATGCGTACAAAGAGAAGAAACAAAACCTCCCTAAAGAGGAAGATCAGAAACCATCTGCACATTCAAATCCCAGGGAAGCACAACAGTAGCAAATGAAAGCTAACCTAGTAAGAACAATATTGATTCTTGGATATTATTTCTATTATTATCAGATTAAAATTTGGGAAGAAATCCTCTCTTAATATTTCCCTGAAGTACTAAAAACAATGATCACATTACACTGGAACTCAAGCTTTAAAGAATTTGAAATTCAGCTAGAGCTGTTCTAGCAAGAGTATAAAAATCCATTTACTTCACATCCTCTTAAATCCTCTTAGTGCCTTAATAGATTAGTGTGTTAAGAGGGAAGCAACAGTTTTTATTTTAATTGAACTGGATGTTAGTTTTCACAGCTAGATTTGATGAAAAGGTGAGTTCTCATGACGGAGTGGTGAGAGGTTTCATTCAATTGTAGCCACTCCTTTTAACGGTTTGACAAGTACAGGGAAGGACACTTTAGTTTTATGAATGCTACATTTTGCCACTCTCTGAAATAAAGCTTGCAGAACTATATTAACATTGGCTGTTTCATAATGATTATTTTGACTGGGGAGAATTTGTGTATGAATTAACAGTGGCTCAGTTTGGACAATGCTTGGTCTACAGGCACATTGTCCCACCAGCATGAAGAAAAGTATTGGAAAAGTCTTACCTAGATGTCTTACCTGGAAATGTTTAAAAAAGAAGATTCACCTATCTGTCTTGTGTCTCCCTTGGTGGGTCAAACATAAAACCCTGTGAGTCTGAGGTTAGTGTTAACTCATGGATGTCATCAATCACTAGATTTTCATGCTTCGCAGGACACAAAGTCCAGTTCTGACTTTTTGTAATAATAAAATACATTTCAGTTCACATTGTTCATCTCCATCTGTACAGAGCCCAAGAAACATTATTCTATGTAGTGCTCAGACTGCTTCTCATGTCCTTTATGGATGTTCATTATAAAAGGCATATTTGACTCATTAGAATATGAGTATATACATCAGACACTTAGGATTCAATAGAATTAAAGAAATAATTTTTTTTCCTTCTTTTTATTCTTTAATTAAGAATTCACTGATATCAAAAGAAAAAAAAATAAACTGACCAATATTCAGGAAAGTCTTTTCCACAGAAATTCAGTTCACTCCCTGTTTCAACTGTAGTCACCAGTAGTCTTTAGCTGATTACAGTTCCTCAACAATGTTTTTTATTGCTTTCCTATAGAATCATAGAATAGTTTAGTTTGGAAAGGACCTTTAAGATCACCAAGTCCAGCTATTAACCTAGCTCTGCCAAGACCACCACTAAACCATGTCCCTAAGTGCCACAGCTACACAGCTTTTAAATACCTCTTGGGATCTATGAAGCCAGGCTTCAAATATACTTGCTTGTCTTATTGTGCACAGCTTTCACATCTACCTTCAGTAATGCAAAAGGTAAGTGTTTAAAATGCAATTTGCTATAACTTTTTCTATATGCTGTTGACAGAGATGGATGTGATACCATATAGTGTGATTTAGACAGAAAACATGACTTTCAAAAGGGTCAAGCTACATGGGAAATTACCCCCTTCTTCACCTCTTACTAAAGTACTTTGATTTCTTCAGATTTCCATCTGGAAGAAATGCAAAATGCTGATTGCTTTTTTGAACAATCTGCAATCCATGAAAAAAAGAAGAATTATGTCCCCCAGTGTTGCATTTAGACTCAGTGTGTGCTTCTGCCATCACCTCATCAAGAAATATGGAAGTACCTCATCATCAAGATATATCAGAAAGGGATGTTTAAATCAATATTGCTATTTAAGCCTTACAAGAATGAAAGATAAAGTACACCTGTGTATAGATAAGGAAATTCAAATGTAGCCTTTTTGCTCCTAGTGAAAGGGAAAAACACGTACAATACAGAGGAAGATGCATCTTGATTAAAAAAAAAAACCCAAAACAGCAAACAATCAAAAAGAAAACCTCCACAATAAAAAAGGAAGGTAGCAAAAGCAGGAAAGTAAGCCCTCCTAACAGTTCAGGGAAGCCACAAAAAAGTGTCAGCCCCTAGAAACCAATTAATTGAAAACTGGGTGACCTTTAGATTCCCTGCAGAGTGTTAAGAGGGTCTGGCTTACTTCCATGATTATGAGTCACTCCAGTCCTATCGGTATAATTACTGCTACCACCAGGCAAATAATCTCAACCTTTTACTGATCTCTTGCCTGAAACAATAATCTTCCAGCCGCCCACCAGCAGCAGATTTTGAGATGTGTATCACCAATTTCCAGCTTTCATCTAAATTGGCTCTGTAGTTTGACATCTGACTGCAGCCTTCTCACCATCCCCTAGTGAACCAGTAATAATAGGTAATTTTAACCCCAGCAAATTAATTATTTTCAACCAGATGAAAATTCAGCATTGTCATGACTCAGAGAAATGTAGGCTCAGCAGTTCTGTAGGGAGATGTTGGTTATGATGCCTTTTGCTCTAGGACATTTGCTATCCCAGTTGGGTTTCCACTTGGAAAGAAGGAAGGACTAGCAAATTCATCCTCGCAGGACCACTGTGTATATCCACTGTTTGCCAACCATCCCTGCCTACAGGCAGAAATACTTGATATTGCCTGGTCCGCTGCTGAACAAGATAACAAGATGTACTGGTTCTGCAAACAGTTGCTGTTTCCAGAAAAGGAAAACAATCTGTCCATACCAGTAGATTTTTTGGGAAAAAAAAAAAAAAAAAAAAAAGTACAATAGTTTACTGGCTTCTCCAATGATTATTCAGTGGCCTAAACTGTCCCTACACATTCACCTAAACCATAAGCTCACTTGGCTTGTAACTTTGGGATACAATTAATGAGGGGTAATTGAATAACAGTATTTTAATCTAATAGTTAAGCACCAGCGCTCAAGTATTTGTGGTAGAATAAAATTTGCCTCTCAAATGCATCTTGTATGAAGAAGAAAAGCAGGGGGCATGACAGGTGTCTCATCCTTCCTCCTTATCTCTCTCAGGAAAAATCTCCCCATAACTGAGAATCTCCAAGGCGCTCAACTACCTTACTTAATGGTTGTTATTAATTAGGCAGTTGCTTTAGGAGGAATGAGTGCCTACCTGAATATAATACAATTAATACAGTCAATTTGTGTACTACTTCCAAATTTGACATTACACCTTCAGAAAGGGGAGCATAGTGGTGAAAACTACTCTGTGCCACAGGATGTAAACCCATCTATATCTCATGCAGAGCAAAGGGACCGAGTTTCTCTCCCGCAGCATCAATGGGGTTTCAATGATCTCAATTTCAGCATGCTTCTGGCCTTTGTAGAGTAAGGACTTAGATGGTTTCTAATTTGGAGCATGCAAAACAACAACAACAACAACAATAATAATAACAATAATAATAACAATAATAATAACAATAATAATAATAATA
>JAVJGJ010000001.1:42833973-42847548 GCA_035590215.1 Microhierax caerulescens
GAGGTTTTTCCTAATGCCCAATCTAAACCTTCCCTGGCACAACTTGGTGCCATTCCCTCTTGTCCTATCACTGGTTCCTTGGGAGAAGAGACCAACACCCACCTGCCTACAACCTTCTTTCAGGCAATTGTAGAGGGTGACCGGTCTTCCTTCAGCCTCCTTTCACCCAGGCTAAACAACCCCAGTTCCCTCAGCTGCTCCTTATCAGACTTGTGATCCAGACCCTTTATCAACTTCATTGCTCCTCCTTGGCCACCCTCCAGCACCCCAATGTCTTTCTTGCAGTGACCCACGGGCAGGACCTGGAACTCAGTCTTGGTAAACATCATACAGTTGGCCTTGGCCCATCGATCCAACTTGTCCAGATCCCTTTACAGAGCCTATGGCCCTCAAGCATATTAACACTCTGCAAACTTACTGAGGGTGCACTCAATGCCCTCGTCCAGATCAACAATAAAGACATTAAACAGGACTGGCCCCAGTTCTGAGCCCTGGGGAACACCATCTGTGACTGGCTGACAATGGGATTTAACTCCACTCGCCACCACTCTTTGGGCCCAGCCAACCAGCCAGTTTTTTACCCAGCAAAGAGTGTGCCCATTCAAACGATGAGCAGCCACTTTCTCCAGGAGAATGCCATGCAAAATGGTGTCAAAGGCTTCACTAAACTCTAGGTAGGCAATGTCCACAGCCTTTCCCTCATCCACTTAGGTGGGTGACCTTGTCATAGCGGGTTAGTCAAGCAGGATTTGCCTTTCATAAAACCATGGTGACTGGTTCTGATCACCTGGTTGTCCTGTAATTGCTGCACAATGGCACTCAAGATGATCTACTCCATAACATTTCCTAGCACCAAAGTGCCTTATTTGCAGAGGCTGCAGTAAAGCCAAATTATTCAAGACAGACAATTATGAAGACATTATTTGACATGAATTAAAAAATGTCAAATTGCAATTAATGACTTCATACATCGGTCTTCTCTTAATTGCTAAAAAAGGGTAAATCCCTGTTATCTTACAAGAATGGAGTCACTCTCATTTTGATGTGACAAAAATAAAAAAGAGTTTTGAGGAAGAGTTTTGAGGCCTTTTCATTTTTATAGAATGAGAGTTTCAGGCTGCTTTATACCTATGATAGTCTGCAAACCTTACTTTTTGAAAGCAGATTGCTCTTCCAGAAGTACCTAATGTTTTGGAAAATTTATTTCCACAGTTTCAAATACAATCCTGGCAGAAGCCAGGATTATGATTTGTACCAATATTATTGTTATTATAATTGTTATTATAATTATTATTATAATAATTACCATCATCATCATCATTAACAATTATTTATTTACATAATTGCATCCTTTTTTGCTCTTTTTTGCCCACAACACTTAAATTTAAGGCCCAGATGTTCTTCTAGTTTCAATAGTACATAGAACAAGGAAATCCATATTGAGGTATTCCCCTATTTGCATATGTGCCTTTGAAAGAAAACAAATCCTAGTGAAATAAGTGTAATATATTCTAGTTATAACTCACATCAATGTAATACATGCAAACAGTTATATGATAATTATTATCAAATCTCTGAAATTCTTAGAATTTTCAGGAAAAAAGAAAAGAAAACTGTGTTAAACTACAGAAAAATTTCCTCATGTGGAAGGTGCTTTGGCAGGCTGGCAGATGGCAGGTGAATATTAATAAAAGAAATGCAGTGGCATGATGTAGGAGAATAAGTAGGCAAGGATTATTTTTCCTTCTTCAGCTCAGTACGGAATCTTTTTCTGTAATGCAAGCTAAATTTTGATTTCCTATTTCATGTGTTTGGAAAACCAACTAATGTTACAGGTAATGTACTTTCCAAATTTAGGGCATCAAGTGATATAACTAGAATCATAGAAAACATTAATACAGCCCAAATCATCCCAAATGACATTGAGAACTGAAGAATAAAGTTTTTTAACAGTTTCATTTCACATGGAATACAGGATGAGAAGAGATTGTATCTTTGCTACTGATTTGTCTTTGGCCAGAATAATGATATTTTCTCCAAAACACTTGCCACTAGGAATCAAAATTAGTATTTTCTATAGCTGTTTTAATCTGTATTTTCTCAGTGTATGACATATCGTGATGAATCTCAGTATAGTACTGCCAAGAGCACTTGTGACTTCAGGAAAGTGAATCATTATCAACACTGTAAATATAAAATGCATGTATATACACAGACATATAAACAGATTGCCTGTTTTGGAACTAGTTCTCAATACAATAAGAAAATGTCAGGTAATGGTCAAATATTGGAAACTGGTCAAACAATGAACAAACCTTTTATGTTCTATGAAGTGAAAAAAATATTGTACCTGGCATTAGACACAATATACACACCTGACTTTTTGCAGTACTGAGAACGTGATCAAGTCAATTAAACAGGGGTATGGCTAATACCATACTTGACTGACTCAATCTTCATGAGTTTTCTGGCTACACAGCTGCAAGGCAATAGCAAGACACAGAAGCAAAGCTATTGATACCAGCAACAGAGTTGAGATCAGTGATGCAGCATTTTGACATGCGCTCAGGGTAGTCAAGCTGGGAGGAGGTTGTTCTTTTTCAAATTATATTAACTCTTGCCTTTCTGAAACAAGACAATAGCTCATGTTGCTAAAAGCCCTTAGAGAAAGCAAAAGTAGGGTGTGGCAGCAGGTAACTGTTCCTCTGGAGGACCTCTTTTAAAAAAAGATGTCACTGGATAGCCACCTTCTGTTTTAGACACTCAGAATAGTATTTCAGCTACTTCTCCAGATGCTGTTCACAGCCAATGAAAAAAAGACAGCAGAACTGTGATAACCTGTTTTATTTGCCTATGTCAGAAGGAGAAGAAAGTATTAAAAGTAATTATTTATTTCATTGTTTAGAAAGATAACCTAAATGAGTATTTGTCTGTCAGCTAAGGTCCTGAGAGTTTAGAGTTAGATCACTCTGCTCTAACCTTGAAAAGGATAGAAATAGAATATGAGCAACTCCTAGATATTTCTGGAACTACTGCTTGTGTGGCAATATCTCTTGTTCAAACTCTTTAGAGGGTGTGTCCACAGACCAGTTTTAGTTTATATCTACACATGTGCTTTTACCCTCTCTACCATTTGTGTGAAAAATGCTTAATAATTTAAGTCTTTCTGTGATGATGCAATTATAACTCAAAACACAGTTTAGGTCACACTTCAAGTTGAGCAAACTAATCACTAAATACCCATCCCATTACTCCCTCTGACAAGTCATTTAATAAAACTATCAGAGAAACAAATCTTTTGCAAGTAAGTAAAATTAATGAAGGAATACATCCCAGAATTCCCTGGGCAAGCATAGAATAGTACATTTAGCACTTTTCTGTAGGGATTTTAACTTATAACGGACTAAAGTTGTTTCAATCTGTTAGACTAACTTTGGATCATCATCATTTAGCCCCTATCTTATAAATGTGACCCAACTCAGAAAAGCATATTTTTTAGTATCAGTTAGGTTCCCAAGAGGATATAATTGGCTCTAAATGAAGATGAATTCATTCTTCTGTGTGCTTAATTACCAAATTTAAATGCCTTGCAGCCTAAATACCTGTCTACTGTTGTCCATCTATTTCAGTTCAATACTCTGTGGGTATTCCTCTCATGCCATCATATTGGCAGACCTCAACTTTCCGGCAGGTCTTTCCAAAATCTAATATTTCTTAGCATAGTTTCATCCTAAACAGCTCAGTCCATGTTCACAAAATTGCTAAGGTACAGACACACACACAGTTGCTCAGCTCTGAGACTGTAATTTATACTGCTGAGCTGGTGCCTAGGTTAACTGCACACTGCTTGAGGAGAATTAAGGCTTTCAGGAGAGTTTACTGCATCTACACACAGAGCAGAAAGCTGCCAAAGGTACCCTAAGGGAAATGGTCGGGAGGAGAGTATGTTTTAAATCTTGTTTCTATCACTGCTATGTTTGTTGACTTGCAACCAGGAATAAGATGCTTGTGTGAAAATAGGAGTCACAGGTTTAAACTCTCATCTCTATTAACCACCTAACTCACCCTCTTTGGGAGTGAGGCAATGGGTCTGACTATAAAGTAGCTGGAAGAGGATGTGGTAAAAGCATTGTCTGCTTTTTGCATACCAGCTCAATGATAGGGAAACCTGCCTAAGCATGCGTAGACCAAGACTGGGTGACAAAAGGATTCAAAGCAACAGGAGTTGCCAAAAGAGTGACCTAATGCCCAGGAACTGGGTGGGAAGACACCCTGGTTCAGGACGGCAGAGGCAGAGAAAATACAATTTGGTGTGAAATCCCCTTGAGAAATCTATTGTCCTGGAATAAGGAAGCCTGGGGTTTGGAACTCTTCCCAACACTATTTGTACATAGGTACTGCAAATTCTTAGTGCATGATCCAATGAATCTTGTTGAACTTGATATTTATTCCTTCTGTTACTACCACTTCCTACCACTAATAAGTAGATCTTGAAATACAATATTAGTGATGGTCTTTCAGAAATAATTCCAAAACCACAGATTTGATGTATGCTTTTCAGTTAAATGTTGTTATGTAGGTCTGGAAAGTTACGTATGAAGAGATTTATGAGATATTTGGATGTCAGAAAAGAGAAGCAGGAAACAGAATAATAAGACAACAAAAACAAAACAAAAAACACTCCCAGATGTTAGCAATTTTATACTTTTAAAACAAATATTTGTCTGCATTTAACTGACACTGTTTGCTATAAGAATACTGTTCCTTTTGTAACTTCTGCCATTAATAATTTCTTTGGTGTATTCCTGAAGTGAAAACAGTACAGGCTTCATGGGAAGAACAATTGCTCTTTGTAGATGAAGGCTAAACTACTGGTGTAGAATTGCTTCCTACACAATGGGAGAAGAGAAAGACTATAAAATATGCTTCCTGTCAACAAGACAGCTTTAAAGCTTCTTGGCTCTAAATGAATCCCTTGAATTGATAGTTTGGGAGCATGGCTTGTGCTTCTTAGGACTCAGTTCGGTTATAAAACAAGCAGATCCCTCTTATTTATGCAGAAAATCTGGAGAATGCAATTTTTCAAAGATTTCTGAATAAATGATACCACACTTGTGATACACTGAAGCTCGATTTTCACATGGTAGTAAATACCAATCCTGAAAGAGCATCCTTGTTTTGGTTTGTTTATGTTTTAGAGCAGGTAGAAGGAGGAAAATCAGGAGAAAAAAAAGTCAGAAAAAAGAGACAAACTGTAATGCTTCAAGCCTGAATAGAAAAGTTAAAGGACTTTCTTGACTTGCCATCATGTGCAATTAGCAGGTTCACATCTTTTACTTGCTAGCACTTTTATTGATGTTACTAGAGTGTCTTCTCATTTCCAGTGATCATATATTGTTTGTAGTTGGAAAATAGAAAAGAAACAAACAAAATAAAACTGTATGTCACAAAAAAAGTTTTAAACTAATTGTTGATCATAATTTGAAAGGAAACCATTTCTTCCAGAAGCATAAATATTTTTAAATGAGATTTTTCATTGTAAGTAATCTGAAGTCATTACTGAACATTTTTAAAAACTATTACTTATTGGCAGCCTGCTTTAATCTGGGGAAAACTGAATCTACATATTTAGCACCAGAGGATCTAATCCCTCAATTTTACATCTTCTGTGTCAGAGACTGATGAAAACCAAATATAGAGCCTGTACTTACAGCACGATCTGAAAAGCACAGAAGTACACTTGAATTGCTGCTGACTTTGATTATGTAGTTAGTGGATTCTCAGATCCTCATTGCCTATCACCTTCTGCTTTGTTGTAAATCTATAAAACTATTAGTATTTTTGTTATTTAGATTATATTACCAGTGCTGCTGAGTAGGTCCAGTTTTAACTGAGAACCCTTTCTACTAGCCATGTACATTGTGAAAGACTGTGCCTGCCCTTAAGATTTTATTGCATGGACAGAAGTAATTAGCAGAACATATGATGTGTATGTTATTTAGCTCATTTTCAGAAGACTGTGAGATTCAATTTATTGATGCAAATTGCATGTTTTCCTTAAGGTAAGCCAAAAGGAAGAACTGTAATATTTAAGGGACAGAAAAAATAAATGTTTACTAAACTAATGCCCCATCAGTTTAGAGAAATGACTAGCACTGCTTCACTCTTTCTGAGGGGAGGCTATCTCAATGAAGCCTGCCTTTGGGACTGATATGTCTTTACAAGAACTGTGACTTGAAGACAAGATTGTTGTTTTATTCTCCCTGTGTGTGTTGTGCTAAACATAATGAGACTAAAGCTGCTAAGTCACATTATGTAAGTCATAAACAATAAGAGTAATCAAGAGCAGATGCAGCCCCAGTCTATATGGAAGTGAGGGTTTCACCTTACTAGTCCCAACTTTAAATAAAAAAGACAAGGTTCTACCCTGTGCAGCACTCTCTACTCAATAATTCCCAGAATGCTCAATGTAATGGAAATTCTCCATAGTCTAAGCTACAGTGAAACTGAGTGCAGAAAGCATCCTTCAAATAAAACTGGTTCATAAAACAGAATAATCAGACAGCTGAGAAAACACCCTGCAACATGAGTTCATAGTGTTCTAGGACTTGATGCTATAAAAAGATCTGTATCAGTGAATCCCTTCTTCCAGATAATTGGGGGGTTATAACACTGAACTATGTTCTGAAATAGAGGTAATGCATAGTACTACACTATACATTTCTTTGAAATAGCAGTTCATGTTTGCTCACCCCTCCATAAGTTTTATTTTTCCTTCTGAGTTTATCAATATGTATTTTGCTTGACTTACATCGGTGTTTCAAAGTTTTCCAGTTGCTCAGCGTTTATTATATAGGTTTCTCTTAAAAGAAAAGAAAGCGAAAAAATATAGGCACAGGAAAGAGCATGATTTGATTCCTGTATTAAATTACTAGATTATGTCTACAGACTTCAGTGAAGTCCCTTCTCATGTGGCTCAAGGAAAGTGTCCCAAAATCAAGCCCAGTACATTTAATAGTCAATGTATAGCCTTTATTCATAGCAGAATATGAAAAGAAATCAAAACAAGTTCTGACAGAAAGAGCATGATGAAAGCAGTGCTGTGAACAGATATTTGCTGCCTTTAGCTATCACAGTGATTCCTTTCTTCTAGCCTGGAATGAAAACACACGTTTGGCAGACTTGTTCTGAAGTTTTTGTTTCATAAGTCCCAGCTGTGGTTTCACTTTAGGTAATGAAATATAAAAATTAGAGAAAAAGATATTAGATACTCAGCATTTGTCAACAGATGAACCAAGGAAAGATAATTTATAAGCATGGCCCATATGTTGTTGCTGCCTTTGGTCTCCGTGAGAGAGCACATGAGTTTCTTTAGTTCTGCATCTGCACAATGATCTGAGCAAGGCCATGAGCTCAGGCTCAAGTTCAAACTCCACAAACTCGCACAGTTCTGAAACTCAGAAAACTTGTGTCTTGCAATTAAGCAGCAAAATACTGGTTTGGTTTGGTTTGGTTTGGTTTGGTTTGGTTTGGTTTGGTTTGGTTTGGTTTGGCATGGTTGTTGGGTTTTTTTGTGTATTTGTTTTGGGTTTTTTTCTTTTTTTTTTTGTGGTTTTTTTTTGTTGTTGTTGTTTGTGTTTTTTTAGTTGTTGTTTTGGTTTGTTTTTTTGGTTTTTTGGTTTGCCAGGGGACCACCATATCCTTCTCAGAAGAGCTCTCATATTGTCTGTTGAAAGTCAATAGACTTTGGAAACACCCAATTGGAAATTATTCCTTCTTGGTTTATACAGGAATAAAGTTCTCTGCAGGAAACAGGATTTGCCACCTTTAGTTTCTCTTTCTTTCACTTTTCCCAGGAACTGAGAATTATTTTGGGGTACCATTGATATCATTAAGGAAGGTGTCCTCAGTGTTGAATTTTCCTTTAGATGTGATTTTCCCTTTTGTGTTTTCAATGGCAATAAAAAAGACAAATGAAATAGCGAACAGATATGAAAGAACAACTAAGCGAATGAATGAGCTTATTCAAGATTCAAAGCAAACTGTAAAGATAACTGTGGTGAGCTTATGACAACGTGGTCATCAAAAGAGTTTGGAAAAGCTTTTCTTTGCTTTAATACATGAAAGTTAAGCATAATAGCAATTAGACTTCAGTTGCAGTAAGACCAGTGACTTCTATGGTATCCAGTGCTGACATAATGATATCCTTAGATGTCTAGACTCACCTGTGGCTCTTTGAAACCACCTTCATTTAGTACAGGTGTCCTCAAACTACAGCCTGTGGGCTGGATACGGCCCCCCAGGGTCCTCAGTCTGCCCCCCCAGTATTTACAAAACCCCTCCCACATACACCCCTGCTGGGTGTATCGAATAAAGTTTCTTGGCATTCAGGTCAAATAATGTTCTTGGCATCCTTAAAGCTGTGAGAGTAGAACCCAACAGGTCGAGTGGGTCCTTCAGGCCCCTTTGGCCAGAAGCGTATCAATAAGCCCAACTGGGCAAAACCCCACTGAGTTTGGACTGAGTCAGAAGGGTGGATTGGGCAAGAGCCGGGTGGTTAGCAGCCTCAAACACTAACAGCTGGATAGATGCTACAAGCTTGGCAATATTCAGCATGGCGGCTGTTAATGCCCCTGAGTTAGTGTTAAGCATTCAATAGTCTGCGGTTTGTATCCATTTTGCATTTGGTTTATGAATAGGCCACACCAGGGAGTTAAAAGGAGGGTGGGCTGGAACTACAATTCCCTGTTTCCTTTAACTCCTCCAGTACTGGGGTTACCCCTTCCTGTGCCCCTAAGGGTAATGGAGAGGGTTTGACATTCATCAGTTATGAGGGAGGGAGCAAAGGTGAGGTGTGTAATAGCCATGTATTTATAGATGGGGTGCCAAATGTCCAATTCCTCCCCTTATCATCAATCCACACTTTACCTTCAGAACACCAAGTCCTAAAAGGTTAAGCGGGAATGGCCCCACAACCATTCTTACTGGAGTGGCTGTACCCTCCCCAGGTAATCACAGACCAACAGTAGCCAATGTCTGTGCTTGAACATTACCAAAAGCATCTGCAACATATGCCACTTAGACATATGCCACGCTGCTTTGTGCCACATCTTCAGCTTTAATAGCTGAAATTTGAGCTCCAGTATCTACCAGGAACATCACTGGTACCAACTTAGGTTCCAACAAGTTACTAACAGACCACCTTGATGATTTTCAGTGAGCTGCCTCACATGTCCCCACCCTTTGCTCTCCCACTCACTACAAGGGGAAAAGGCATTAGTTTGCCATTGGCCTAGGGGATGCAGTTGGCTTTGCTAAGGGAGCACTAAAAATAGGGCTCTCATTCTTAACTGGTGGACTTTCAGGCCACCCTGACATATACCCTTCTGCCACCCCATGATCCACAGACGCTTACATCTGTGTCCTCTCTCTCTCCCACTCGGTGATGCTATGGGAGACATCCTTTTATTGTTAGCTGGGTGTGGGAGAGGTTTCAGTTCTGTGCACCTTAAATCTTCTGGGTCCATTTTGGGCATGGAGCGCTGGCAGGGCCATATTTTCATCCAAAATTTATTAATTTGTGAGCAACTTTTCCCTAAGTCCACATTTTCTTTTCCTGGAATTTGCAATTAGGGATTGTTATCCCTTCTAGTGCAGCAACAGCCCTTTTGCCCTGGGATATTGACTGTATTTTCCCCTGTAATTGAAGAACTGTCGATTTTAAGGAGTCAGGGAGGCCCATTATGAAAGCAGTCATTCATTCTGGGTCAACTGCTATCATCACTGGAGATTCCTGCTTAGGTCTAAGCTCCCAGTCATAAAACATTTGCAGACATGCTGCCTTCTGCACGTTTTCTACTAGTTGGTGAACTGACCCCATAACAGCAAGGGGATCCCCCCTTTCCAAAGGGTTAAGACCACCAGCCCAACAGGCTTCTCTTCCTATCAGAGACCAGGGTGCATGGTAGTTCCCAGTGATCAGGAACGCTCCTGCCTCCCTCCCCAGTAGCCCTCGACTTCCCTTTGGCTTAACAATATCTGATACCCCCAGACAATGACACACTCCAATCAGATTCTGTCTCTGACTCCTTAGGAGTCTGGCCAAACACTTTTTTCAATTTCACTAATTTAGTAGCAAAATATGGAAATTCTTTAGTAAGAATTTGAGGGAATTCATCCTCATCACCCTCATATTTAAACTCAAGTAATGACCAGGAGCCGCAGACAACAGATGGGGATATCCAGTTGGTCCAATTTTGGGTTTTCTTCCTCCAAGTCATTATTGGGAAATGCAATATTTTTTTCAGGCAGTGGAGAACTGTCCCCGCCCAGGAGGAGCTGCTCTTTCAAAGCAGATTGCAAATGATGTGCCTGCATTTTTTCCTCTTTCAGTTGCCCCTTCAAGTTCCCTACATACCCTTGCAAGGCCTGGACCAGATATTGCAAAGTTTTTATGATTTGCGGTTCTACCGTGCACTATTCTTTTTATGGCCTAGGCTGAAACTCAGAACAGCACACATAATAGCTGCTCCTTCCACAGAGCGCAGCCTGGCTCCCCTCAGGACAGCACCAATAATGGCTGCTCCTTCCCTAGAGTGCAGCCTGGCTCCTCTCAGGGCAGGACAGATAATGGCTGCTCCTTCCCTAAAGTGCAGCCTCTCACCACTCAAGAGAGGACAGATAATACCTGCTCCTTCCCCAAAGTGCAAGCATGGCTCCCCTCAGGACAAAACAGATAATGGCTGCTCCTTCCCCAGAGCACAGCCGGCTCAACTCAGTGTTACCGAAAGCTCGGAATAAAGAACTTATCAACACCAATGTGATGTGGATAAGCAGACACTTCTCTATTAACGGCCGGGTGCGTGAGTGAGTCCTCTCAAGACCAACACACACCAAGCTTCAAAATCATACACCTTATATAGGACTTACTCATACCTATTCATTAAGTATTCATACATAAACATAGTATTTCCCGAAAATCATTGATATATTCTCCTCCCATATCCAATTCTGCACAGTAAAGGTTAGAAAGGTCTAGAAATGGGTCTGGGGTATCATTTGGGTAGGTGATATACAAGTCGGTGGTCGCAATCTCCCCTTGCCGGAATTACCTTTTACCCAAGTTCACTGTTTCTTGGCAGGTAACTACAAGTTGCTTCACTTGATTTTCCCCAGTTGCCATTAATTCTACATTTTGACATCTCAATACATTGTCCTAGGCTACACAGAGCACTGTATCCAATAATGCATTCAGTCCTGAAAGAAACTATTACCTAAGTTTCTAAACATATCTACCAGGTGATTCTGACCAATCTTGTCAGCCCTGATACAGGGCTGTACAAAGGATTTCATAAGAGCTGTTGGTTCTTACGCAAACACAGACTCCACTAAAATACTTCTTATAACTCCATATTCTTATTAAAACCAAATATAAAGTCAAATATAGTTAATTAATTCTAACTAGTAGCAGATATGCAACATCAGGAAAGGACAGATAATGGCTGCTCCTCCCCAGAGTGCAGCCTGGCTCCCCTCAGGACAGGACAGACAATGGCTGATCCTTCCCGATAGCGTAGCCAGGCTGTCCTCAGGACACGACAAATAATGGTTGATCCTTCCCTAATGTGTAGCATGGCTCCCCTCAGGATTGGACAGATAAAGGCTGATCCTTCCCCACACCCCAGCCTGGCTCTCCTCAGGACAGGATAGATAATGGCTGATCCTTCTCTAGAGAGCCGCCTGGCTCCCCTCAGGACAGCACCAAGAATGGCTGCTCCTTCCCTAGAGTGAAGCCTGGCTCCCCTCAGGACAACACTGATAATGGCTGATCTTTCCCCAGAGCTCAGCCTGCCTTCCCTCAGGACAGTACTGGTTGATGCTTCCCCAGAGTGCAAGCCTGACTCTCCTCAGGACAGCACAGATAATGGCTGCTCCTTCCCTAAACTGCAGCCTGGCATCTCTCAGGAAAGCACCAATCATGGCTGTTCCTTCCCTAGAGCGCAGCCAGGCACTCCTCAGGACAGCACCGATAATGGCTGATCCTCTAGGAAAGCAACAATAATGGTTGATGCTTCCCCGGAGTGCAAGCCTGGCTCCCCTCAGGACAAGACAGAGAATGGCTGCTCCTTCCCCAGAGCTCAGCCTGGCTCCTCTCAGGACAGTACCAATAGTGCCTGATGCTCCCCCAGAGTGCAAGACTGGCTCCCCTCAGGACAGGACAGACAATGGCTGATCCTTCCCCAAAGCACAGCCTGACTCTCCTCAGGATAGCAACAATAATGATTGATGCTTCCCCAGAGGGCAGCCTGGCTCTCCTCAGGACAGGACAGAAAATGGCTGATCCTTCCCTAATGTGCAGCCTGGCTCCCCTCAGAACAGCACCGATAATCGCTGCTTCTTCCTTTAAGTGCAGCCTGGCTCCCCTCAGGACAGGACAGATAATGGCTGCTCCTTCCCCACACCCCAGCCTGGCTCTCCTCAGGACAGGATAGATAATGGCTGATCGTTCCCCAGAGTGCAGTTTGGCTCCACTCAGGACAGCACCAAGAATGGGTGTTCCTTCCCTAGAGCACAGCCTGGCTCCCCTCAGGACAAGACAGATAATGGCTGCCCCTTCCTCAGAGCGCAGCCTCGCTCTACTCAGGACAGCACCAATCATTGCTGATCCTTCCCTAAAGCGTAGCCAGGCACCCCTCAGGACAGCACCGATAATGCCTGCTCCTTCCCTAATATGCAGCCTGGCTCTCCTCAGGACAGGACAGACAATGGCTGATCCTTCCCCAGACCCCAGCCTGACTCCCCTCAGGAAAGCAACAATAATGGTTGGTGCTTCCCCAG
Organism: Microhierax caerulescens; assembly: GCA_035590215.1. Lineage (NCBI taxonomy): Eukaryota > Metazoa > Chordata > Aves > Falconiformes > Falconidae > Microhierax > Microhierax caerulescens. The sequence goes on from JAVJGJ010000001.1 coordinate 42,846,811, forward strand.
GGTGCAAGCCTGGCTCCCCTCAGGACAGGACAGAGAATGGCTGCTCCTTCCCTAATGTGCAGCCTGGCTCCCCTCGGGACAGCACTGATAATGGCTGATCCCTGCCCAGAGCCCTGCCTGTCTCCCCTCAGGGCAGGACAGATAATGGCTGATCCTTCCCCAGACTGCTGCCTGTCGCCCCTCAGGATAGCACCGATAATGGCTGCGTAGCCCTGCTCCTTTCAGGACAGCACCAATAATGGCTGCTCCTTTTCTAGGTTGCATCTTGGCTCCCCTCAGAACAGCACCGATAATCGCTGCTCCTTCCTTTAAGTGCATCCTGGCTCCCCTCAGGACAGGACAGGACAGTCCATTTTCCAGAGCCTTGTCTGGCTCCCCTCAGAACAGCCCCTTGTAATGCGCCGGCACAGGGCTGCCCGAGTCCGTGGGGGTGGTGGTGGGGGTGTTATCGATGCTATCACGCACCCAGCGTGAAGTTCCTTTCACGAATGAGGGCAAATGCCGCCAGTCAGAGACGGTTACTGTCGCGGGGTGTTCAGAAGAAAACAGCGATAAGAAAGGGAAGGAAGGACAAGAAAGGAGGGGACCCTGTGCGCATCGGGATAGAACCACAAGAGACAACGGTCGCCATAGGCGCGCTGGCGGCCCGTCGACCCGCTGTTCCCCCTGGCAGCAGCAGGGTCTCCGGATCGCCCCTCCCCGCCCGGCAGCGTGGCCCGCCAAATGCCGCTCGGGGAG
>JAVJGJ010000001.1:42849168-42867646 GCA_035590215.1 Microhierax caerulescens
AGGCGAGCGGGTGCGTCCGGGCGCGGCCCCGAAACACTATGGCGGTGCCTGGGCCCGGCCGGTGTGTGGGCTCGGGTGGCAGTTGGCTCCTCGCCCGGCCCGTGGCTGCTGGGAGCCTGGTACCGAGCCGGCTGTGAGACAGCCCGCTCGCAGCATGGGCTCTCACACCTGTAATCTCAGAAAATCATGTAATAATTTATATATAAAATGGCTGCCTATTCTTTAAAGTAGCCCAGTATGGCACGCAAGAATTATCATCCCAGCAGACTGGTAGAGTAATACAGAAGAAAAGTGATGTGCCTAGAATCTCCAACCCAGTCTGTGACAGTTACAACTCAAACTAATCCAGGATGTTTCAAGGTACAAAATCAATTCACAAACCCATAGTGACTGAACTAGGAGCCAAACACCATGAAGGGGAGGCGTCCCAGATCTCACTGCTGCCACCGGTTTGACAGCAGATCAGCATTGTTATGTATGATACAGTAACACTTGGGTAACTCCGTATTTTTGTCATAGAAATTTTAGTTGTTACAAAAAAATGTTTCTCTCCACTTTGTACTAGGTGGATTAAGGGAAGTCGAGGATAACAAGGTCACTAAGGTTAACTACTTTTTATATGTTTTTACTGAAGGCAATTTAATTTGGGATTACCTAGAGGCAAGAAGAAAGGACCAACAATTAGTCATGCAGCATAGCTAAGATTACGCAGCTTTCTGTTCTGCATGTTGAAAGCTCAGTTGATCTGTGAGAAATTACATTTCTCTGTGACCCAAAGGACATTATAAAGAAAACTATCAGGTTAGTTCCTGTTGTTGAATAACCATCACAAGGATAAAGGAGGAGAGAATCCAAGATAGCAGGATTTTTCACTCTGTTACAATTTTTGATGTTGCTTTTGTCCAGATACATTCAATAAGAATAAATATCGAAATATGATATACAAGAAGAAAAGGGAGGAGAACGAAGGTGGCATGGTTTATTTAAAACAGCCAAAGAAATGTAATTTCCATTAAGTTTAAATAATTGAACAATGTGTGAGAATTGAATAGTTGCCATGAGTGAAAGCAGAGAAAGGATGGACACAGCCACCTTTCTCTGTATTGAAGAGTTAACATTGCCAAAGTTAATTTTGTGCTTTTCATATTGCAGGGATGTAGCTGGGAAGGACAGATAATTTTTATGCCAAATTAAGGATGACTCTAAAACCTAGTGACCTTTAAATCGGATGTGAAAATCAAAGATAATTGAATGGCATGCCTGCTAATTATTTAAAGGAATTAATAATTCAGAAACAGAGAACTAGCTCTGACCTGGTCTACAACTTGAGGGGCATATATCCAATTTTGAGAATCCATCATCTGCCTTGTGACCTCTACTTGAGGTTTTCTAAGTTCAGCCTAAGATATATGGGATAAATTAGAATACTGAAAAATATGGCAGAGGTCGACTTGTAATTTTTGTTCCTGTAAGACAGAGAAGCTCAGAGCTGTCACTGAAACAGTAGACATACAGAAACTGGAGACAGGGAAGATACTACTTCAGCTGTGCATTGAAGGTATCCTGACCACAGAATAATGGGGCAGGTGAAGATCTCTGGGATGTATCTTAGTGATTGCTCATCATAGCAGTCTGCAGTTTGCTTGTTTGCTAGGGCCAGCCTCTTGCCTACAGGTGGATGTGAAATATGAGGAAGTAGATCTATATTGATGGGTGAGGACTCATTTGAGCAGATGTCTGTCTTGATTTTATATACATATATATGTGAGTTTGACATCCAAGGCTCCTTTTGTAAGTAATACAGTGAAGGGGTCATTCTGTGCACAGTTAACATGGTCTCAATGTAGATGTAGAAGTAGTTTAGATGATGAATTAAAACCAAGGCAAATTTATCTCTATAGGTGTAAAACAAAAAAAGTTGAGGTTATCAGTGATTTGAAGATATTTAACTGTGGATGAGATTAATCTCAGAAGTCACAGAGATCCTAGAAGGACCTTGTTAACATGCATAGATATTTGCCTGGGGCATGCAGAAAAAATTCTGCAGATTGCAGAAAATATTAAGCCTTCCCTGCCTTTTTTAATTTCAAACATAGCATTTTGCTTGTCTTCTATGTATTAGTGTGGGAACTGAATAAAATGGTTTGGGAATGTCAAAGCAAGTTCACTCATTATTTTAATTAACCTTGAATGACGTATTATGCCTGATTCCATTTCAGTCCTCTTCTTGATCTAAGTATCCTTGGGAAAAGTCAGACAAGATGTTACACATATGCAAAACAGTAGGCATGAATATCAATACTTTTGATGCCAATGATGTTTAACATGCCTTAAAAGCTGAGAAATTATTTTTTGAATGGGATATTCCTTGAAGAAAGGTTTCCCAGCTGTAGCATTGAAGAGGTCTACCTTTGGCTGAATTAACTGGGCTGAATAGTGGAATTAGCATAGTAGTGAGATATTTAGGCTAATTAATGTTGATATTTCTGCACAGCTCTGCCCCATGTCAGGTATACATGTCCTGTGAGACATGCTAATTTGGTGGGATTCAACTCACAGGTTAAAGCTTCTAAAGGTAGATGTCTACTTCTAGGTCCCTGTGTGTGAAATATGTACCTAAGCTGTTACAGTTGTGGAGATCTAGTCAATACAGTGGAATTTAAGGAAGTATTTTAAGCAATGTGGATGCTTCCATTTGATCATCCAAACAGTTCTTAGACCCAGCTGTCTGTACTGGCTAGATGGATATGGGCTATAATGAGAGTTTAGACACTTAGATGCAGACATACACATTTCAACACCTACATTTAAATGTCTTAATCTGGAAGTTGAACTGCATCAATGATGTGCATATGCCTTAATTTACCCATTTGGAAAAACATTCAACATAATTTCTTGTCCTTACAAACACATATGAAAGGAATGAGAAGGAACATTCATGTTCTGTAAGAGGGATCCATGTAACAGTAACAAAGACACACAAAATTCACCATATATTCATTAAAATTGCAACTTCTACCCCTCTAAAGCTATTCACAGTTCACACATGTAACACAAAATCCAAAGAACAAAGAGCTTGTGCATCTCAAGAGACTTTTTCATGCCTGTTAACATGGTAGATACCCCTGGGGGGACCATATGAAGCAACTAGTGTACTCCAGGAAGGTGGTAGGTTGCAGGGAAGTTACATGGCATGAAGCAGTGTACAAAACTGAATAGTATAATTTGATGCCCATACCCAAAACACAAAAGATCGATATGCACGCTGTATAGAAAAGTTACAAGTCTCTTTCATCTAATACTAGTAAACCTTTCTGTCTATAAAAGCAAAAGAACACACACCACCAAAGAGCTCTAATGAATAACTGCAATGTGGATCTGTCTTTTGTTATCAGTTACTGTCACAGAGGACTGTAATATTTTTTTTTTCTCTCCAAGGCCCAGAAGTCATATTTCAGTTTCAAGTTTCTTTTATCTTTAAGCTTCCAAGTAGATATATTTGATTCATAAATTCATTCAGAAAAGACTTTTGTTAGCTCATGCTTCAGCAGCAGTATGTGTTATTCGTTCAGCAGGAACAAAAAGTTCTTGTAGACTAAAATTCAGTAACTCTCCATAAGGACTTTACTGAAAAATATTGAAGTTAGACTGAGGAATTGTTGCACCTGAGGTGGGATTAGTCTGCCTCTGCTCATATACAGCATTTTCTTGCTCTGAACGCTACATGCATGCTGTAGATGTGAAACAGGCAGAACACTAAAGAGAAGAGAATAGGAAGAAATAAATCTGTTGTAATGATATTCACAACTGTTGTATGACTATGCCACCGGGGACATATTGCTCTGTTATTGCTGCCCTCTATCCTATCTCTGAGTTTGAATGAGAGATCAGTTTTGTTATAAATGGTAGGGTAGATTTGCTCATAAACCTCTCTATCCATCCTTCTGAAATAGTTCCAAAGACATTTTTATCAGTGAATTGAAATTGTTAATGGCTGTTGTGGGTGCAAGCAAGCACTAAGAGTAGGGCAAACAGGTTGTCTCATATTTGTTGCAGTATGCCTGTACCATGGGCAGGTCAGGTAAAGGCATTTAAATGCATTGGGTTTTGTCCCAGACAAGATGTCCCCAAAAGCCCTATCCCCAAAATTTTGCTAAGTCTCTGGGATATGCAGCTCAGGTTAGAGTTATGTTATTGCATATCAACATATCAATTCTTTTTTTTTTTTTAGAATGAGTGAAGCACATGTCCTTGGTTAAGTGTAGAGCAGACCAATTTTACAGCTGATCAGTAGGAACTGCATCTGTTAAAGCTGTGTTGACTTCACCACTGAACAAACATGATTACGTAGTGGGAACAGATCTCTTCATTGAAATCTCCCATTTTGCAAATAAGTTCTTTTTATCCATAGCAAACACAGAGAACTATTTACACCCTTAGCTTCCTCCAATCACTCACCCTCAAATTTCCTTTTTCTCCCTTCCCACATGCTTCCCATTTTGCTGCTCCTATTTTTTTTCCTGTTTTCCTTAGCTATTAAACACATTGATCTTAAAAGCATTATTGTGAGAGGGACTTAAAGCCCTGAAAGTGGTTTCTATTGTTTATTAAATATATTTGTTTTCACCTCCAAAGAAACATTAAGCATAGTTTGATACAAGCAAAAGACTCTATTTAGTGAGATTTTTTTTTTTCCAGGCAATCAAGAGGAAAATGTTCCTTTAGTTCTCCTGGCCTCTCCAGGATCATTTCAAAAGATGGAACATGACTAGGACTCAAAAATTATGTTGTGAAATTTGGCATTTTTCCACCAGAGAGAACCAAAACAAAACAATGGCGCCACTATATAGATATAGCACGTGTGTTTAAAGGCCCTAGGGACATGTCTTCTCTGAATTTCTTCTGCCTGGTCCTTCACATGCACCCAGAGAGAATTACACCACATATTGCAACATAATGTCAGTGATCCCCAAAATGGGATGCTCCCTCCCCTTCTAATGAAATATTGATATTTCTCAATGAAATATTAATAATAAAGGTCCAAGCAGACCATATGAGATGGAACTTGCTGAAGTGATTGTCTCTGAGCTCTTTATTCAGATTCTGCAAACCAAGGAATCTCCTGCTGCATTGGATACACTTGCTACCACTTGCTTCCCAGCCCAAAGATTCAGAGCAGCAAAGGATGAAAAATGACAACAGTTATTGCTTTACATTGGAACTGATATTGTCCCAAGTCTCAACTTCAATTTAAATTGAAAAAAAAACCCACCTATTCAAACTGCCAATATGGTTTTGGTTGGTTTTTTTTTTTTGTTTTTGTTTTTTTTAACTAAAGGACATATTCTTAAGTAGTTATTTCTTCAGTGATGGAACAAGAAATTTTAGTTTGCATATTAGCAATGATGTAACTCTTATCAGGAAAAATGTTCCTTTATTGCAGTGAATTTCACCAAATGAGAACCACAGAATCTCTCTGACATTAGGGGTATGTATACAGGGCTTGAGGAAACATCTATTGATTAGTTTATTGCAGCTGAGCTACTGAAAGGTTATGTTTTATTTACTAATTTGAATTTTTAGTATCTGTGAACAGATTTTGTTGGGTTTTTTTAAGTTATTCTGAATGTAGTTGTATTTTAGCAACCTCTGGAGAAGTAATGACTGAGGAAGGTAATCCTTAAAGGACTTCATTCTGCAGGTAGTAAAATGTGTTCTGATATTAAAATTGTCACAATGATAATTAACATGACAAAATGTTTTAATAAAGGGGAAAAAAATGAAGAGCTGTGCTACAAAATACTGCTGCAACAAGATGGATATTGCTGATATTGTCAAAGATTTGTTGTACAATAGTAATCTCCATGTCTTCTTTCATTAGCACAAAATAAATAGTGGTTTAAAATGACAGATGCTCTCCAATAGTATTTCATATGAAACAGCATCAAGTTAAAAGGAATAAATTTAATTTTGGTCTAATTTTTTGAAGCAGACTGAAGAAGGGGGTGACTGGTGTACTTAAAGCCTCAGGGACAAACACTTAGAGGTCTGTTTCAAAATGTGTCTCTTGCACAGGCTTACCATGTAACACTAGTAAGTCTATTTCTTTTGGAATTTCTTCTTTTTCTGTATTGATCTGTTATGTGAAAAGGATATTTTTTGCCTCCATTGCTTGTCCATATGGCCTATAAATATATCATAGCAAGACTTTCTCTCAGTTCAATATTCTCTTAGTTCAATACTCTCTTAGTTCAATATTTAAGATAACAGGGTTAATAATTACAATTATGGGCAAACATTTAACTTGGTAAAAGGAATATTTTTCAGGTTGTGAATATCAGCATTCAAAATCAAAGTTTGCCAGTATCATTTTGTTCTTCATGTATGCCTGTGTAATAATTTGTCTTTAGCATCTGATCTTTCCTGAATAGTGGGCATCACCTCAAACAATCTGAATCTTCAAATCATTCATGGGAATAAATCCTGCAACAAAACTCATTTAACAACAGTGTTGAGCACTTAGGCCAGGAGATTTTGAAATAAGAGTGCACTGAGTGCATTTTATCTGGCCAGATTTGTCGTGGATCTGAATGAGTACATCCTATGCTCCACTTCAGTTAAATGGAGGAAAACTGATGCTCTTAAGGTGCAAATCATCCTTCCCCAAAAGTATATGTTTATAATAGCACTCCAAAAATTCCTGTTTCTCTCCTTTCAAAAATAAAACCCTTGAGTGACAAGTTCAAGTGTAAATGTGTGTATTGTATGCTTTTTGGTCAGGTGAGTGCTATTGCAAATGGCAACTGCAGGCCTGTGTCAGTGGACAAGGCAAAAAATATTACAAATTCTGGGGTTATCCTCATCCCTCCCAAGTCAGTGGCTCAACAGAAAAAATCAAGGAGCCTTTCACTCCATTTGCTTTGGATCAGGCCTTCTTCAGAATGAGTCAGCTAGTCTTCAGTCAGCTCTGATCCTTATATTATTAAGACATGATGATACAGCTTTAAATGTAAATTCTGTGAACAATTACATCTAAGGATTGTACAGCTAAGCATCTCGCTGGAAGCTAAAGATGTAATCTTTAGTAGAGGAATACGAAACATAAGCATCATGCTGTAAATTATTCACAAAAAATCTGGGATAAAATTTGACATAAGTAGATTTTTGGAATAATAATTATAAAATATGTATCTTCTAGAGCTGAGACTTTGCTATGTACTGAAACTGAGATTTTTCTCTCCTGTGTAAAAACTAACAGCATCTCTGAAGTTCAACACAAAAATAATTGAAAGTCTAAATTAAACTGCAGAGCTAGAAACAGTCATAAACAGCACCATTTAAATAGTAAATTTAAATTAAGTTGGGACAAATCATAGATAAAAAAAAAGATTGAAAATTTTATTGCTAAAGAAGAATTTATGAATCAAAACAAAAAGTAAAAAGACCTACTGTAGCAGACTAAAGAATGTGATCTGGAGGGAAAAAGACAGAGATATCATCTAGGTCATAATATTAATCTAGATAATGGAGAATTTAAAAAGTTAAAAGAGGAACCTTGAATGTGAACTATACTTAATTCAAAACATCGAAGCAAGTGAAGTGCATGGGTAATGCAGCAGTAATGATTTCTGGAATGTGCGAAGACACTAATCGCAGTAGTCTTTGCTAATTAAAGAACCTATAATTATAGCACAGGGATGTTGAAAACTGTCTTGTTACAGCATTAGGACATTGTCATGTAAATTACTTCTTCCGTGCATGCAAAGGTGGAACTTCATTTCCACCTGCACCAATCACAGATGCCAGGCCCTTTGCTAATTCAATAAATAGACATATAAGCTGGTGATCAAATGAATTTATACAGAGGGAGACAGGAACAGATTTTGTCACTTTATTCCCTTGTGATCACTATGCCATTTGAGCTGAAAGAGCAGTCCTACTGGCCCTGACTCACAGATATGTGCCTGTAGTTTTTTTCCCTTCTATTTATAACACACATTTGTTTCTGAATTTCTGTGGAGAAAGGGTCAGGAACAAGCTCTTGCAAATTTTCATACATTTTCTCACTGCTTCTTCCCCAAATTCCTTTCCTTCACAGTGATCCATGTCTCTCTTGTCATTTTCAACTGCTTCCTTCTATGTTGCTGGAATTAAATCAGCATCACATAGTTTTGTTATTCATTGCTACTATCAGCAAAATCATCCAGAAAAAAATAGGTTTGGGGAAAAAAGTTTTCATTCTTGCTTTCACATGAAGGTCTGTGTTTAGATCAGTATATTGAATCTTTGTGATTGACACAGGATATGCTCAGATCCCTTATAATTAGTTGATAGAGTCCAGGTGACGTAAAGGTCATTTGTGGGACATAGCATTAATGTCATTCTCTTCCTTGGACTGAGTGACAAACAATTATCTTCATGCTATGATTTAATTGGATTGATATCTAGTGTTCCAGTACTGACAGCTGCCCCCAGGATGAATATTTTTTTGTTATATGCAATTACATGCCATCATGAGATTGTTGGTGATTAATGTCAGCCCTTCAGAACTGTCACCCAGAAAAGGAAATAAAAGCACAGACCAGTATTCAGGCCTGAAAAGATAACAATGACCCTGGAGCCTTCAACGTGGCTTCAACGTATTTTTCAGCTGTTGATTGCAGATTGGAAATGTAAATTCTAGAAGCATTCTTGTTAATAGAAATGGAACTAGCATCATGTCTTCTCAGCTGGCCCTTCTTTGTAAATCCAGCAGTTATATTAAACCTTTGATTACTGGAATTTCATGTTTATATGACAATTTGAAATGATCCTTAATTCTTTTTCAAAATTATTTTTCTCAGGGACAAATTTACCTATCCTGTAGCAATGGCTAACAACCATGTAACAAGTGACTTTACCTTTGACTATATTAAAATGTGTTTGCTTACCCACTGATGCAAGTATCTCTGTAGAAGTGGCCTGTCTCTTTGCTATTTATTGTTTCACTGTAATCTTACCAGAGTTCAAAATCTGCTTTTAATCATCATAGACTTATAGACTTAGATCATTGGCCTAGGTCACTGATAATGTTACAATGTATGGGCAAGAACTAGTATATTTGGAACCAAAGGAAATATGCACCCACTATGGATGAGTCCTCTCACACGAGCCTTATGAAACCTGAGGGGTAATTAATTTTCTAATTTAAAATTTGTATTTTAACTGTATGTTACAAAGTCAAATGTCTAATTGCAGTCTGTTGCAGGGCCGCTGTTTCCTTCATCAACCAAAACAAACTTTTTCATCTTGTCAGTCAAGATACAAAGTTAGTTTGATGACCCTTTTTTCATGTTGATTGATGTTAATTATTTTACCTTTCTTTAATTTTTTTTATTAGTTAAACCCCTGTCAGCTGCTTCATTATTTTGCCCAGGATCAGTATCAGGCTGTCAAGAATATAATTACCTGTGTCCTTTAATTTTTTTTTTAAGAGTTGGTATCTTCAGTTCTTTCTAGTCTACAACTCCATCTCCCTGTTAAGTAAAAGATCTGTCTCCTAATATTGTTCTTTATCATTGTTTGATACATGATGTTAGAAAGACACTGAAGAACATGTCACTACTGGAATAGGTGAACAAACTTACATTGAAAAAACAGAGATTTTTTAAAAATTAGAGTAAGCCCTGTACCTTTTACAAAAGTGAAACAAAGCAAACTGTATACATTCCTTGCTATCAGTTGCTGTTACATCAAGCAGGATCATGAAGAAGACAGCAAAGTTTTATAAACACTCAAGAAATTTCAATATTTCTGTTCTGCTAAGATGGTAAATGAATCATTGTACAGCAGAAACAATGAATAAATAACAACTGAAGAGTTAGGTGATAAAAAAACCACAAACAGACTGAATTACATTCAAATTAAATGTTTGAATTCTTACAAATCACAAGTACATTTAAAGAGAGACAAATGTTATTCGTGAACCCTTTTCAGATAAAACCAACAAAGCAAAGGTTTTTCTTTAAATAATATAATGAGCATTTTCCCTAACATTAATCAAACTCTCCATGAGTAAACTCATTTATGTTTTTTCCATAAGCATTCTGAGCCAAGAAAGCAGATAGAAATATGCCTCATTGATTGTCTGTATTCTAATTAATCACCATTGTGTGACACAATTGTATTGGCATAATTTAACAGCTGTGCTGTCTGTCTTCCTGAGCTTCTTGAAGGTACCAGGTTTCACTGGAAAGTCAGGAGCAAGTTTTGTCTTAAGGATTAAGGACTGGAGATGAAGAACTATTGGTATGATTTAAGTCTCTGAAATACATGAAGCACATGAGGCTGATGGTGGTGTTGAGGGTATAATCTGTCATGCTGTAGAAAGAAAATTACTTTAAGTGCTGTATAACTTGTATCTATGTATAAGAAGCCAAGGACAGTCACATTTTCAATGTGTTTAAAAAAATTTACTGTACACTATAATTCCTAGAAATTTGCATAACTAAATCATGTAACAGATGTCCTGGGAATTTTTCAGACATCATTTAATTTTCCACACGTTTATTCAGCATTCTGTTGTCCACAGTATTAGAGCAAGAGATCTAATATTCTATAATAAAAATAGACAACTTAAAAGACAAACTGTTTTACTGACATTTGAAACCACAATGTAGTTCAGATTCCTATTTCAAAATAAAAGATGGACCTTCAAATTTAAAATTAGTTAGCATATTTATTTTAATTATTTGATGTTATCTTTTTTATTTGCTTTTTAGAATGAGAGACACAGCAAATACAGGAATGATAATCTGCAGTTAACAATCTCATTATTTATTAATTATACTTGTAAAGTTATTCAGTATAATATATACATAGTGGCCAAGCAATTTGGCTGCACAATTATTTATTTATGGAGTCAGCATAACTAGCCCGTAAGTATGCAGCATTATGATTTCCATTCTTAATATCACGTTACTAGGAAAATACATCACTGTGTAAACAACACTGTGTGTAGTTTGAGTGCAATCCACAGGTTTCTTAGAGTATATCTATATCACAGCCACGTACTAACTGCAGATTGAGATCTGTAAGTAGAGAAGTGTGAGGAGAGAAATGTGATGCAGATACACCAGCTTGGCCTTTTCTGCCCAAAAGTACTTGGAGCAGGAGTCAAGCTGTGCTATGCCTGGCTGCATAGAGGAGGAGCATTCAATGCTTCAGGCACAGGGTAAGAAATAACAAGGCGACTTTCTTGCTGTCTAGCCTGGACTCTAAGTGCATACTGTGCTAGATGAGCAGGTGTGCTGGACCTCCATACCCTACTGCAGGAAAAATAACTGGAGTGTACCTTTCTCTTCAGCTTGATGTTAATTTTAATATGCCACCACCTTATATTCCTTTCCATCCAGATGTTCCTCCATATATATGTAAACACTGCCAAGGAAATCAATGGATACTGTACTTTTACAGTTTGAGACAAGACAGAAACCTTGTCTTTTACTTGTAGTTGACAAAAATGTTGGTGTTTCTGAAGTTGTTTCTGCATATACATACAGTTCAGCTCTCGAAAGTTATTTGCAGTAAGGTTTGTTTTGTATGAGTAAGACAAGAAGTCAGAGAATCACTTTACTTTCCAGAAAATACAGACATGCCAATAGATCTCCCTAGTTTGCACCGTCAAAGAACCTGGCCTACTAGTAATGATATCTGTGTGCATAAGGTACCTGATTTTCCTTGAATATTTATAGTCAGACAAGGTGTTCTCATCCATTTTTAGATATTGGGAAAAAAAAAAATCCCTCCAGGGGAAAAGAAAGAATTATGAACTCAAGTTGTAATTACACTTAATTGCTTTGACTACAAGTTAGGTACATTGATTCACACTGGCTCAAGACCTATCCACTAATTTTTATGTTAACTTGTCTAATGCAGACCCTGAAGACTGTTTTTTTGGTAGCATTTGCCAGTATTTCAAGGTGTTTGCATGAATTTTAATGCTGATTTAAACCAGGTATTAATAATAATAGCTAGCTACACTATGGGAGGCAGCTTTGATACTTTAAACCACAATTCTACTAATGTACAGTCACCTCAAGTTACCCCTTCTTAGTCAATGTTTTGCATATTATTGACAATATAATGATATTTATATTGACAATTCATATCTGAGGCTTTATGTCATCTTTATTTTGTATATGTTCCACTCATGGCTCACTTATTTCTTGTAATTTGCTTTCAAAATGTGTGTGCAAGACGAAAGAATGAACTCTTCATACTGGTAAAACACATATATCTTTAGTAACCAGTTTAAAGCATGATGTAGAAAAATCTCTATATACTCACAGACTAACTTTAAGCCTTATCAACAGTCTTTCTTGTATTTATTCTTAACATAACTTTTATCCAGTCTTTTCTTTATGCTTCAATTGTTCTCAGGCTGGTTGCACATTTTCTGCCTCTCAGTCTTTGCAAAGGGATAGCATCCTGCTGCTTGAAGTTTTCCTCTTCAACACCTGATGAAAAACTAATATTACATTAAGTAAAGAAATAACACAAAATAAATAACAGTCCATCCCAGAATATGTTAGTTTTTTCTCCTGGGAAAATAGATTTAATATCTCTTAGGTATCTGTGACACAGGTGTTGCATGCTGCTCCAAGACCGGAGCGAGGTTCTGCTTGTATTTTCGGGATCAGAATTAAGACTCAAAATGGAGTCAAGAGCAAGGAACTTTATTTGCCCAACAACAGGTTTGCAAATGAAAAGGAGACAGCGAGAGATAAAGAGAGAAAGGGAGGAGAGAAGGAAAGAATGAAAGAGTTCACAGCAGTAGCTGCCATCCTGGAGCTGCAGCATCCTGACAGTCCAATTTGTTTCCAGATCTGGTGGGGGAACATTCTGTCTGATGTTGGTTGGTTCTGTTCTTTCGTAGGGTTGTCACGAGCTGTTCTGCTTAACCACACCCTCCACCTGGCAGCAGTGTGCATGCCCAATAACTTCACATGGTCCCCAGAGGTCTCCAGGCCCCTCGATCCCCCTGACCCCAGGTCTGGGCACATGCTTAGGGGTTTGGTTACGTTTCTCAGGATTTTTTTCTGTTGCTCCATGGTGTCAGTCGGTGGGTTTCCTGCCATAACAATGTTGAGATAAACCTCTGCTATGGCAACAGTGGTTCTCACTGACATAGTCTTTTACAGCAGGTAAATAAGATGAGCTATGACATGAAAGTCATAAAATGGAGGAAACTGCCTGTTTTCTAATTAACAATGTTTGCATAGCCTTTTTCACAAATAGGAGAATAAGCTTTACCAACCTGCTTGTGGTGACTCACATCCATACCTTTATGCCCTGCTGAAAGGTTTGGATTGCTGTTCTCTTTTCCTATGTCCTGCAAGTTTACTTCTACTGACAGTGAAAATGTCTAATGTATTGCAACAGACAATATGTGGCATGCTGAATCAACGTGCTCAGCCTACAGCATACTCCTAAGAGGTCCTCAGAAAGCAAAGGATAACCAGAAACAGGCTGAACAAATTGTTCCACAGGACAGTGAATACTGTCCATTAGCATCAGCCAGGAGCATGAGGTGGCAGTGGAAGGACCATGTTTTGAGTAGCCAGTCTGAGCATGGAAACCTCAATTGTCCAAAACCAGTTCAGCAAGTTGTATAGGCTGTAAATGGGAAGGTTTTGGTACTGGCAGGGTCTTTGTGAGAAAAGGCCAGGAGCTGCCCTCTCGATCCATAAGCTTTTCCATTTTTTTTTTTCTCCCCCATCCTGTTGGAGAGGGAAAGTGAAGTTGAGTGGCTGTTTGGCAGCTGGTCAAAGTTAACCGCACAAGTTAAGCTATGTAGCAAAGGAAAAGCTGTTTAATTTTTCTGGGAATACCAGTTATGGGATGCTTCAGTACTCATTCAGAAGTTAGCGCCTCCTCTTCAGTCTCAAAAATCAAAGCATGACTTCCACAAAGAAAAGAATGTTAATGACACAATCCTGATAGATAGGATGGGAAGACATTCACTCTAGAATTAAGAGAACTTTATTTTAATTTGGAATAGGCAAAGGCTTGCTTTGAGTTTGGATTTTCTTCTTATCAGATGACACCCAATACAGAATCAAGTGCCCCCATTTCTTCTTCAGTTTTATATCTTAATCTGCAAATATTGAGCCCAGAGAAAATGTTCTTATCCACTAAAGATATTGGAAAAGCTGATTTCATGTCAAGATAATCAACAACATCATCTATTGTGCTCAACTCTCCCTAAATATAATTAATTTCCCATTTTTTTTCAATTTTTGTTTTGTACACTGAAATCTTTCTACTCCCACTATCTGAAACTTTGTTCAAAATTTGCTCTTCTCAGTTCTTGACTACTGGTATTTCAAGCCAGATACCAGATCTCAAAAGGCATCACTGTAGCACATGTATTTGCAACAATATATAAAAGTTTAACTTATGCGTAGGCTGGTCTTATGGGTTAAGAATTTTCACTCAATCAAGGTAATGTCACTGACATGAGTGCAAGCAGTTTAGTATACACTACAGACCATTTCTCTTAGATCCTAAAGTTGTCCACAGCTGCAGGAGTAATACATTGGCAAAGGCTGGTGAATTACAGTGCCCACTGCTCTTTAGTTGTCACTGGAGAAAGAAGAAAACTACACATTTCAGGAATTGGTTTTGCTTAAATATCACCTAGTTCTTCAGGATAATATCAGGCTAATAAAGACAGTTTCATTAGTCTTCATCTCCTTGGTTGCCTGTAGGCAAAGTGTGTGCTTTAAAAGAGCTTCAATCCTCAATACAGGTAGCTTTTGTGCTTGAATGAGGTATGTTATAGCTGTACCTAACTTCAACTAATACCTTTTGGGCTGAGATTGTCTCCTCTTCTATGGACTATGTAAGGTTAAAAGTTTTCTTTTCCCTAAAAGTAATTGATTGAGAAATGCAAAAAAAAATAGCAGAAAATGAATGAAGGATGACAACGCACAGATTTTTTGTGGATTTCTCTGATCAATCACATTTTTAAAATAATATTTCTCAGTACATCTACCTGGAAAGAGAGTATAAATGCTAACTGTCCAAATGCCTGGTGAAGGTGATTTATATTGACTAAGACAAACATCAAAATTGAAGGTGATCTCAAAATGTAGACTGTTCATGTAATAAAAAACAATATTATTCCTCTTCTGTTGTTAACAGAAGGCAGCACTGAAAAATAAAATGCTGTTTGATTGTTCTCTAGCTTTACTTAGGCGGTAAATTATGTACCTGAAGATATTTATTACTTACTGGATTAACTTGACTGTGAATAAGAAAAAAGTTGGTTTGTCTTTGGCAAAAGGAATTAAAGTTGAACTTTAAAAAGATTATGGAGCTGCAAGGTGCAGTGTAATGAGTATTTTGTCTAAGGCTGTGAAGAAATTCATGACTATCTCTCAGAAAGCATTCCAGAAGAATTAACTTGTAGCTTGTGATTGCAAGTATACATGAAAGTAGGAAATAAAAATAGCACTGACATTTCAAGCATGAGTTCTACTTCAGAGAGGAGATGGGAATTTAAAAGAAAACAAACAAAAAAAAAACCAAACAACCCAAAACAAAACCCAAAACCAAATAAAAGTGAAGATTTGTATATGTTAATTTTTCAGCTAGCATGTTTTTACAATAAAATTGTGACAGCTATAATTATAGTTAGTTCTTATGAGATCTAGATTTTCTCTGAACTACTGTAAAGTGTTCAGACTTTAGAATGAGCCTTTGGAACAGACAGAAGTTTGTTAATGATGAGTCAAAAGTTGAATGACATCCCAAAGGAACTAAGAACTCATGTAAACTTTCAAGTGTAAACAAACAATATTTCAATCTTGGTATTTCTAAAGTGAGAAATAATAATAATAATAATAATAATAACAATAATAATAATAACAATAATAATAATAACAACAATAATAACAATAATAATAATAACAATAATAATAATAATAATAATAATAATAATAATAATAATAATAATAATAATAATAATAATAATAATAATAATAATAAATCCCAACCAATAAATCAACAATTACTAGTATGACTAATTAAAATCAGTAAATACTTAAATGAATTTTATCTAGAGGATAAATAAAGAATAAAAATAAATCAATAGCATAAATAAAAACAAAAATCTCTGTGATGTAGTGAAGACATTGAATGTATATGTCTTAAACTCATATAGGACAAGTGAACTTGAATAAAACAGCATGCTAGAACACTTACTGATGTAATCAGTCATTGGATTAAATTTCAATATTCTCTTTCACTGCATCCTTGTTAATGTATGTATAAGGTGAATTTAATGTTGTTGTTTGTTTTTTGCTATTTTGCTTTTATTTAGCTTCATTATCCACATTCAAAAAACACAACTGTGTGGCTTACCTAGAAATCCCTGCCTTGAAACCAGCTTCCTGATGAAATCAAACATTTTTTTTTTCTTTTCTTTAGTTTCTTATTTCTTTATTGCTCCATCTGCCATTCACAGTGTCATGCAAGACTGAGATGGAAACTACCTCACAGATCATCCAACCCATCTGGAAGTGCTTCAGGCTTCCTACAAGATGGTTTTGTCTTTATACCTGGTTTTGGTGTGTTAGGTCTACCCCGAGTGGCTTTTCTCCTCCAGACTTCTAGGAAAACAAAGAAATTGCATGATGATTTTGAACGCAACAAATATAATAATAATGAGGTCATGAAAATACTTCACACTGAAGTCTTCATCCAGGGGTCAGAAAACAACAGAACTATGGCATAAAATACAGACAAAATGATAAACAGCCCCCCAAAAAATTCCTAGCCTTTCTTTACAAAGAATAATGAAATGCATGTTTGCTATTTCTCTTTATATTTCATGTTTATTAGGGCAGACTGCTAAAAACAAGTATATTGAAATACTAGTGGGAAGTGAAGTTTCCATTTTAAATCTGAATTGAAGTTTTCTATTAGGTATCTGGTTCCTAGAAGCTTGTTAATCAAATAAAGGATACTAAAATCTGTTATCATGTGCTTACATTAAGCTCATCAATGTAGATGAAATTGACTGTCAGAGATTTCAAATTTAGATCATTTCGTCTTCCTGTAGACACAGAAATGAAAATGTATTCTGCCTGTTTTTTTCAGTGTTTGGACTGCTGTCCAGCTCAAGAAGATAAAATTAGTCCTCAGGTAGCCTACTAGCTAATGAACCAAGGTAGCCAATTACCAGTATTACAAATCTTAAACCCATGAAATAGCTTAAAGCCATAACATATTCAATATAATATGGTTGAAGTAGCTTTTACTTGGGTTTTGCTTTTTTTAGGGCTATAAACTTTAATTTTCCCCCTCCACAGCTGGAAAAAATCTGCAATTAAAATTGTGACAGCAATTAAAAGTACATGAATTTGAGAAACTCTCGTATTTGTATTCCTCTACCTGCTACCACAGACTTTAACAACACTACATCTAAAATACAAGGAGTATTTTCAATATTTTGAGTCTCATGGTAAAATGGTAAAATCTGAACTATAGTAATAGGACCAATTTAGTGATGGAAAAGGGGGCAAAACATATAAACATTGTGGCTCCTAAATATCAAAAAAACTCCTGTTTGTCAAAGGAGGTTGAGTGAACATAAAGATATGCTGAGCAGCACAGCCTGATGCAGCAGCAAGTTAAGTCTGATCCACCCAGCTTTGAAAAAAAAAGTCATATATTTGTGTTAGCATGGCACCAAAGGCAAACTAATTATCCCTGATGAAGGGGAAGATTTATTAGCTCAAGCAGAGCAATGGTCCTGTGATTATATTTTTTTAGGATGTGAGAACATAAGAATGGCTGTATTTGACTGTAGCAAACCCCACTTAGCTCAGCACCCTGCCTTCAACAGAGGCCAATAGTGGGTGTCCAGAAATGATAAAAGAATTAGAAACCATGTCCTAGCATATGCTCCTAGACACCAACTAACTGTGGCTCAGGGGCTTTGCGAGGCTTATATCTTCATGTTTCAGATCCCAAATTGTACCTAGCCATAAGCACAGCCATACACCCAGAGGTAAGCTGAGGTTCTCCTCACCAAACCAAGTGCATGACATGTACATATCTGCAACATCCCAACCACAATCAAACAGGAAACATCAAAACTATTTAAAATGCTTACTAAATTCACAAATTATCATAGCTGAATTTTGATAAATGTAAACAGTGCTCCAAAAATGATCCTTAAATTAAAATGTTCATGTAAACTGTGGCCTGACTTAGAAAAAACTATTTAAATTAATAGGCTATACTGAAATAGCTTGTTTGTGTTTCTAATTGTGTAATATATATTAATCAGAAGTGACTGTTTTCTGAATTAGCACAATCGCAATTCCATGTGAATTACTTCAATTAAAATGAATTAATCAGCTAGTTATTCCTTTTTTTCCCCTCCCTCTTTTTTTTTTTTTTTTTTTTTTTTAAAACCAAATTTATA
>JAVJGJ010000001.1:42867746-42887863 GCA_035590215.1 Microhierax caerulescens
TTTTCCCCTCCCTCTTTTTTTTTTTTTTTTTTTTTTTTTAAAGCCAAAGTTAGACCTCCTTGCTCAGTTCATTAGTGGCACTACCACAAAACTCTCTGACACTAAAATGAAAGCATGAATCTGTCTTTGACCTCTGTGATACTTTGAGTAGCAAACAGAAACACTAAAAAAGGAGGATGACAAAGCAAAGCAGCTGTAATTTTGTATTGATCATAAAAAAAAATCCTAAATAAGAAATTACTAAGCATATACTAAGATCGTTAGGATAGGTACCCTCAAGTGTTATCTCCAGGGTAGACCACTAAGCTGCACAGCTGAATTGGCCAGGCTATTTGGCAAAGTACATCTGCTAGAGATATGGTCACTAAATATACCTATACTAGTAAATAAAGTACGGCTCAAGGAATGACCCATAATTGCCTAAACTGTTCAGTTTTGACAGATTGTTCACTTACATCCTATTTACAGCCAATAGCAACTAGCAGGCAGTACTTGCAAATGATGTGAGTAAAAGCAAATAGTAGAAACTGTTCGTAACAGGCAGCGTGGCTATGGCCATCATATTTTGAGGGGAGGAGGGCAGATTGAAGCATGTGGATATGAATTGTTCCATGCCTTTGGGCCCTGAATTAAAAAAAAAAAAGATCCTGACCAGTTTTATCTGTACCACAGTTGCAGACAGTTCTGGAATTTTTATTTGCTTGCTTCCTCTTGTTTTTTTGTTTTCTGCTAAATTTTTGCAGCATTTGTTCGAATAACCCAAGGTAATTTGATAGAACTTCTCTGTAAACACAACTGTGCCTAAAAAAGGTTTTTCTGGCACAGAAGTCAACTGGTGATGTGACTTTGTCATGCTTTGAAATGGCAATGCTTTGCTAGCAGAACTGCAATATATATGTGGCAATTAGTGTTCTGATTAGGTTCTGGCAGCTCCTGAAAAACAGAGTACAGTGAACACTTCTAAAGAGTTTGTAGACCAGTTAAAGGGCTATTATGTTATTGTTGTATACTGCAATTACACCATGAAATACTGACACAGTGCTTCTCTAGACAGAGAGCTGTAAATTGGCATAGTTTTTTATGTGCTTATACAAAGACAACAACTGTAGAATCATAATTAAATTTGGCAACCTGGAAACTCTGAAGAAGCAAAGATCTCTGGAAAAAGGATGGTGATTTATACTCCATGGAATTTTATGGCAGGACAACCTCTCATGCTGGAAAATGTAAGGATCATCGTTGTGTAGCTGTTCTCTCTTTTTTTTTTTTTTTTTTTTTTGGACAGGAAATATCCAGAACAAAATGTGAACATTTCAGATGCAATGGTGTCTCTGTCAGAGGCAGGTGTCTTTTAAAAAAAAAAAAAAAAAAAAAAAAAGAAGAAGGAAAGCAAAACTAAACTGCAGTTATGTAGCTGAACATATAACTGATGGAATAATCACCTCTGCAAAGAATCTTAGTCTTGATGAAATTCAGTAGAAGTTTTTTTCCATAGACATTAAAACTTTTTTCTTCGCTAAACTTGGGTCTTAGTCACATTGTCATAAATCTGGAATAAAAGTTAATTAAAATGTGTGAAGTTGTTGGGAAATGGTAAAATTGAGGCTGTATTTTTAAGAAATTGATTCTTTCTAGTAATTAGCAATATGAAGCACAAAATGTGTAAGCACAACATTTCAGTCCACTTGAAAGAGAAATGCCTTTATTTCACATAAGATTTGTGCAGATTTGAGTTTTGCAACACAGTGCGCATATCTGTCCAGATGAACTCAGGTGAGCATCTAAATCTGTGATTATATGATCCATGGCTCATCCATCTTCTGACAGAGTCGTTGCCTCCCGAACAGACTGCAGATTACCTGTTTGAGTTTGTCTGGCAAGACCTAAATCATTTAGCAGCTTGCTAAGGCGTCAGGGCTGCTAAGATGCACAAGGATCCAAGTGTCAAGCAGACATATCTAACCACCTATTTCCAGTCTTACTGTCTGTGGACAGCGTGAGCAGTCTTGAGGAGGTTGCAGTCTTGGGTCTCAAGGTGCAGCATAGAGATAGACCTTGATGATATCTACAGTGGTTGCTCTGCTGTATCAAAGATAAGCTATCACTATTCTAAATTCATTTTCTGGTGAAGATAAAGACATTTGGAGACTTCCAGGATGCAAGGTGACTTGGTCATATGCCTAAAAGAGGCCCACAGCATTAAAACTACAGGATGTGAATTTGACCAAAGAAAGAAAAAGTAGGGAAAGCTGAATTCAGTTACAGCAGACCTGGTGTAACATAATTTCTGAACAGACAGAAAATTAATCTTGTACTCTCTTATTCCTGGCTGTGGCCATTTATCAACTACAATTAAGAATATAATCCCATTTATACAATACTCTTGTACCAGATCAGGATATTTAAACTATTTTAGCATAATTTTCTCACATATTATGGTCATACATTTAATTTTTTAATTTCTAATACAGTGAGTACAGAAAGGAGATCTGTAGTTAGCTCGTAAGAGGTCTACCAGCAAAGGGAACTGGTCCTATGTTTTCCATATCGGGTTCTTTCTGCATGGCCATGGATGTTTCCAAAGAAATTACACAACTGGAATATGACTTCTTTTTATCAGACACAAAATTTTACTGTATTTCCAGACTACTTTGCAAGTGCTTTGTCAATGTACAGGAGGAAATTTATTCCAGTATTTTCTGTATAAAATATGACAAGTGTTAATAAGTTTGTCTGTTCACAACAGTTTAGATTATTTAGATTTTATTTACAGAATATACCAAACTGACACTTTGCTGGGGGAGTGATTTGTACTAACAGATGGTGGGATGGTTTTTGTTGCTTTCTCCCCTCCTTTCAGGCTCTGTATTGAGCATGACAGACATTTTAAGGCCAAAACCCCAAAGGTTTCACAAGCTTATACCAAATAATAACATGAAATAGAATTAAGTAGGACCCATATCTGCTGTCAGTGGCCTAAGTCCCTTTGACTAAGCAGAGCCCTGATCTGGAAGGTGGCCAGTGAAACAGCAGCAGTATAAATGAATTCCTGTATCAAGTAAGGTTGGCTTTCTGTGAACATCTTGTGGAGTTTTCAAAGCAGATTTGGGCAGGTGTTGCTTCCCCATTAACTTCTGGGCTGACTTCCACAGCAAAAGAATTGCAAGAGCAATTTCCTCTCTCCCTATGCTGCCACTGCATTTGGCCTAATATCCTCTGTGGGACTTGCACCTGCCTTGTCCAGATTTAAATCTGGCCTTGGCCTTGCTATGAGTTTTGTACCATCTGCATCTGTATCTGCATGGACCCCTTTTAGCATCAGTGTGGCTGTACCACAGCTGCCTGCATCCACAAGGCTTTTGGAAATCACTTGTTGAGTGCTGGGGAATACCACTGAAGTTAAGAGGTTATATCAGGGGTGGATTTGCTTTCCTCTTTTTTCCCCACACCCCCTGCTATGGGACAGTGATGTCAAAAAAAGAATGGCTTTCATGTAGCTATTGTATATTTGTGTTTTCTGCCAGTCATATGTAGTATTTCTTTTCCATATTTAAAGATGTAATCTATTTAATTTTCTAAATCTCTCCTTGTGTAGAGTATGTAACAATAAACTCTTCAGTTTCACCTAATCTGAATTGGATCTGTCACTCTGTCACATCATGAGAACCACAGTTTACTGCATTTTTTGAGTGTTGGGGTTTAGTGTTTTTTGTTTGTTTGTTTGTTTTCTTCTTTGGAGATGGATAAAGTAATAGAAAAATGAGTGTGAATGGTGAATGGCAAAGTGCCTGGTCTGATTAAGACAGACCAACTACATAGAAATTGCCCTGGCAAAACACACAGCCAAGAGGATCACAATTCAGTGAAGCTGGGGAATATAAAAGCTCTTAGCACTCTATAATGCCGTGGAAAGCAATCAGTCTTTGTCAACACAGAAACACTTATTTAAGTAACCAGAATATTCAAAGGAAGGAGTTTCTTTGATCCTTTCACATTTAAAGAAGACGCATCTAAATAGGAATTCTTTGATAACTATCATCTTCTTGTTAAACAGTGTGTCTTAACTGGAAATAAAGCTTGAAAACATGAGAAATGAACACAAGTGAACATAAGATGGGAAAAAAAGAATAAAATTGATCATATGTATATGAAACATGCTATAGAAACAGGGTTTCACACAGTCCTTCGATAGAAATTGTCTCCTCCAGATCTTTTTAATTTCCTCTCTGTACATGTCTGTACAGTAGTAACTTATTTTACATCTTGCCTTTCCAGAAATCATCTCTTTAGATTTGTAAAGATCAGACAACTTACTATTTTACATTTAATTGTACTTACTATTATTCTTTTATCCTTATGTACTTTTAAAGTACGTATTCTTATGTACTTTTATTATTCTGACTGGTAAATTTTCTTCTGTTGTTTCCATTCCTATGAGGTTTAGTTACTTTGTTAGTTCTGATTTTGGTTTTTGCCTTTCAGGATTAAAATGTCATGCTGCTCAGTGTTTGCTTTTATCTCAGTACTCTACAGATTTCTCATGCTGTGGACAGCAAAGCTGTGAAAGTATGGGTGTATGGCATTACTCTACAAGAAACATTGCAAAGGCTAGTAATGTGGACTCTCTGAGAGCCTGATCCATCCACAGTGCTTTTTTGTCAGCAAGAATTTCGCTATAGGTCTCAGTTAGGTTTAGATCGCAGTCTAAGTTCATGCAATGATTTCCAAAATCATGAGTACAAATAGGTGTAAACTATTTTTGTCAGTTTAACAAGTCTCTTGTATATATACTGAGTGAAACTAGAGGTCAAAATAAATAAATTAAAAAAAAAAAAAAACAAACAAACAGAAGAAAATGCTTCTATCTGATACTGCTAGTGCTCAGTCCTTTTGGTCTTCAAAATGTTCTGTGCATATTGGCTGATATTTTTCAAAATGCCCACATGAGACAGCAAAATACTGCCTGTGTGTTTTAGAGGTATGGGTGGCCGAGAGGGGAAATGACTCTTGGTGAGTCAGCAGCAAAGTAAAGTTAAAGTGTTGGAAATCTCCTGATTTTCCTGGTTACTTTAAACCATTCTGCTTCAGCATGTTATTTTTAGCATGCAAACTGAATCACAAAGGAAACACAAAAGAAGCACAAACCAGTAATTTAACAGAGTAAAATAAAGGGGTTTCTGCATTCAAGAGAGACTTCACACCACACAGACAACAGGGAGGTCATGCTAATTTTCCAGTTAGAACTAATGGTTTCCTATCTGCGGAAAGAGAAAACCTAAGACCTATTGAGAGAAAAACTGAACAGATTAGTGTGAAGAAAAAAGTTTTGTTCACAAGAGGTCTACCAGCAAGGGGAACTGTTTTCTGTATCAGGTTCTTTCTGCATGACCATGGAATTTTCCAAAGAAATTACACAAGAAGCAGAAGCAGCAGGCTTAGCTCCTTCCATCAATTCTGTAGTACAATTTGCTAATGTGGTCCTTCACGAAGCTCTGTTGTCTTCCAAGGTCTGACTATGTGCATAGCCTATGTAAAATTTTCTGAAAAGTTGTCTGCAATTAGGTGGTGTTATCTCCTCAATGAAAACTCGGTACTTATTTTGAATCCCTGTGTTTTCCAAATGGGGCTTATCAAATTCATAACTGCTCATTTATCATTTGGAAATTGTTTCCTAGGTTACTTTAGAAAGACTTGCTAGTCATGGAAAAAGCCTGTCAAACACCAAGTGGAAGAATTTCTTAAAACTTTAGATTTGTCAAAAAATTAAAACCCTGTGGCAAAAAAATGTAAAGTTCTTTCAGTCTTTAAAAATTTCAGTCTTTAAGAATTCTTGAAAGAAGGACCAAACTACATTCTGTGCTGGCATTCAAAGTTAAATTTGCAGATCTGAGTACATGAAGACAGTTGAATCACTGCTTCTTGCATGACACTTCTCTGTTGTTTGACTGCCTGACATTGCACTTGGCTTTAAGCAAGTGGAATCAGGCAGGAGACTGCAAATAGACAGTGTCAATACAAGGAACTGAGATGTTGTCAAAGAGCATCAGTGTTGATTGTGGACCTCAACATGGAAAGATAAATATTAATGCATACATAGGACCATCTATTTATATACTCCCAGCAGTTTACTTGGATGTGTTTAATGGTGTTCCATAGAAAATACTGGAAAATCTTGGGGACTTAAGCAAGGTACACTAATTTCCATTTAAAATTTATAAAGCATCCTAGACCAGAGAAATTATTTTATGGCCATGTGGTGAGTCAAATGAAAAACTGATCTGTTGTAAACTAACCCCATCCTTTATACCCCCAAAGCATTTCATTTTCAGGATCCATCTCCAGCTTTTCCTCAAGCTGTACATTTTTTCTTACTGGCACAGAAGTAGGGTGGAGTGGCATGAATGCATCTGGTAAGGGAGTATATAGGAAGAAGTACAGGTTGGAGAGTCTCCTTTCAACACCTCCTGGTACTTAAACAACCTTAAAGCGGTTGTGAAATCAGAACTTTGGGCTCCTTACATACCACTTAAACATGTATTATGTTTTCTCTAGGAACACTCTCAATAAGCATTATCATATTTATTGATATCTGTACAGCAACATAGGATGTATGGATGATCCCTACCTCCAAAAGTTTGCAGGGCTTGCAAATGTTGGGGAAAACCTTTAGTAAGGAACAAAGGAGTCCAGACATTACTAAGGCAAATACTAACTGTTAATTTTTTTCATTCAGTTTACAAAGGAAAATGACAATTTTTTTTTTTCACAAAATTCTAGGTTTGGCTTATCCTTTTACTGAGTAGCTAGCTTTCAGCAAATGAAAATGCATAATGATTTCACTTAGTAATCTGGTTTGCATTTTGATAAAAGGCTTAATAAAGTTGGCTTTAAAAGCAGAAGAAAAATAAATCAGCTGTGAAAAGTGAGGGAGTTCTGTGAAAGATTGTGATGTGTAAAAAGAAAAGCTATTGCTTATAGCAGGAGTCCTCAAACTCTTTAACCAGGGGGCCAACGCGCAGATGAAGTGACAGGCATCATCTGTGGCTGCTTGGTTTTCCCCCCCAGCCCCTGGTGGGGGACTTCTGTAAATACCGGGGGGGTGGATTGAGGACCCCGGGGGGCTGTATCTGGCCCACAGGCTGTATGAAGACCCCTGCCTTATAGTATCAACAAATAAATGTAAACAGTAAAAAAACAAGTGATAACAAATTTAACTGAAATAAGTTAGTGAACACTAATAAAAATATATTTTATCAAGAAAGTAGAAGAAAACTCTTAAATTATATTTCTGAAGAACTGAGAAACAGTGATACTGAATTCTGTCTGCAAACCTTTCCCTTAGTGACACCTTACAGGTTGTATTTTCAGTATCACAACTCCTGCAGCTGAATCTTTGACTGTTACTGTTTTTAAGGTGGCCACAACAGCTCTTGGTGTTGAGCAGCCTTGCTCAAGAAAATGCTGAGACAGAAGCCATGTTTAGACCCTGATGTGGAAGGTACTGAGCTTTGTGACATTATAGAAAACAAAACCAAAAAAAAAAAAAAAATGGCAAGAAAGGCATAAGCATGTAACTACTCAGGCTGCTGTCCCTCTAAAATGTCATTCTGTTTCCAATGATGGTAAATCCCAGAGTCTTCTGAAAGAAGTGTAAGAAATTTTTACACTGCCAAAGATAGAATAACACACTTATTGGGAAAGTGTTATGTTAATGATTCTCTAAGTAGTTACCTCTTGCTCTGAAAACAAATGTGTAATTGCATTCAGGAAGTTTGTTTGTTTTAAACTCAGTGCAAGGACGTCTGCTGTGACTTTGGATAGTCTCATAGAATGTTAGAGGTGACCAGACCTCCCAAGGTGGAGTTTTGTTATTGAAAATATGATTATTTCCTAAGAAATGTAATGAAGTGCTGGCACAAATAATAAAATAACTGCAGAACTGTCAGCTTTGTGGCTCTCATGGTCAGCTTGAATAACTATTTTAATAATCTCTCTGCAGCTATTTAACTACAGACATGGAATATAAAAGTAACATTAATGGTGTTAGCCTTTTTCCTTAATCTCAGGAAAGAAGCACAGGGAAAGATTATGACCAGCATTATGTTAAAACATTTTGTATCAATTAGAATTTAAGGATCTCATCTGTGTTTCTGCCTTAGCTATACCATGCAGTACTTCCAAGCTTATAAAGTGTGGGTTTTATTTAACTTATAAAAACCTATGTAATAGGTTCATTGTCAGAAGGCTGGTAGAACTTTGGAGAATAAAAGATATTATAAACAAATCACCATAGAAAAAAAGTGGCAGAGAAAGAGGAGAAAAGGAATGGGAAAAGCATGAAAGTATCTTAGGACAGAACTAAGCACTGAATTACTGAATTTCTGTTTTCTAGAAGCCTTAGGTGTCTGCTGTTCACCCAGTACCTTAGAGAAATATTGGTCCAAATTGTTACTAATCTACCTTCCTTTTACTGTTAGTGTTGATGTCTCCCTTAAGAAATACTAGATGAAGAAGAGGTATGGCTCATATTAGAATTTATGAACATAAAATTACCTTTCCATGATCAGACCCAGATTGCCTTGCCAAGTTTGTATTCTGTCCATAAGAAGTGCCATTGCCCTGTTACCTGACTGAAATATGGATTTTATATCCAAATAAATTACAGCAATAGCTATTCATAAAAATGAAGCACATTTTTATTATTGATCTGTTTCTTGGAGGGATGGAAAAAACAGCGCTGCACGCTGTTTGTTTCTGCTGTTTGCTACGTGATGTATAATGTCATTCTGCTTCTTTGTTTCATTTGTTTTAAACTTGCAGAGTTTTAAATCTCACAAACTTTAAATAATATTTCATTTTAATGTAACATGTAGAGGACTGCAAAATCAAAGAACTCTAACATTCCTTTTTCTCTAACATGACAAATTGTTTTTATCATATTTTGTATAGAACACATTATTTTTAAGAGAAAGACTAGACCAAGTAGATACTCCTACAAAATATTCAGCAGTTCACCATAATTGTGGTGCTGAGTTCTCAAACAGTGCAATGAGGTTATGGTGAAATACGATAACTGGAATGGGACTGTTGATTCAGAGTTTCTAGCAGTGGCGATCTTAAAAGATATATTAGAAGGGTCTAAGTTCTTTCCAGTAAGGTTTTGACATCTTAAAATTCTAACAGTTCAGAACCCCTCAATCTCAAAAACACTTAACCAGTTAAATCAAACACTCAGCTGATGAATTACTGCCTACAGATCTAGTGGTTTATTTTGTTAAATAGATGAATTATCCGTGCTTTCAAGTGGGCCAAGCAGATCAGACCTCACAAAACATAATCTGTCTCATTTAATACAGCACCATGGGGATGTTGTGTATTTTGGATAAAGGAGACCAGGGATTCCTTCTCTGTGCACAAACACTGAAAAGAAGGTTTCCCTTTCTGAGTGATTAGCTACTGGTCTAGAATATTTATGATTCTTACTGTACCTGACCTAACTCAAGCTCCCTTGTGTAACCCTTGGACGATGGCATTCACAGAGAAATCTGTTTACAGAATCAAGAGCTTCATTCTGAGAAGTGCATTCTGCTATTTTGCCAAGCAAGGCCAGTTTTTATTATCTCAGTGGCAATACAGAGCACTTGGTATTTGGATGAAATGTTCTGTACTTGAAAAGTCTGATTGCTGATTCAGTTTTGCTGTAACAATATACTTGCTCTCTGAAAGAGCTTAAAATACGATACTGTTTAATTGGAGGTACTGATTCAACGTGAGCCGAAATTAATGAGTGCTTTAGCATTGATTTCATTGGCTGTTGGATCAGGCCTTTTGAGTTAGAACTGATGAGTATGAAAGAACATTTACTTGTCATCACTTGGACATGTTACTAATTTGACAGATCTCCAGGGAAGGCAGAACAGTGGGGCAATCGGCAAAGTCTTATATGAAACCTGGATTACAAAAAACACTACCGTTTTCCTTTGATTATTGAATTGCAGTTCCATGATGTGTTTTTATTTGTGTCTGTGTAGCAAATCAACTGTTGATAAAATAACTACTAAAGCTAGAGAAATGAAAATAAAACAAGTACCTCACAGAAAATATGCAGAAGATGCTTAGAAAGCACTGTGGGCTAATAAATAAAGTCTCAGATGAATAAAGTCTCAGATGTGAGATATGTATTTATCATATCAAAAAAACCCACAGATGGAACAAGAGAATGCATGCAAATTTGCTTATGAAATTCATATCTTTGTTGAAACATATTTCATAGCACCACATACCCCAAAACTGAACAGTTTTCCTACAAGATGACATGGAAATTAGGGTGAACAGCAAGACACTAAAATCCGCAGATAAGAAAAAAAAAACTACCTACGGTAATCAAATCCAAAGAAGACCAAGAAGAAATCTGGAAGTATCCTCCAATTTCTGTTTTGCAATACTAAATGAAATTTGATGGCAATAAGCGTAAGTTATATAGGGTGAAAAGGGAAGGATAGTGACAGAGGACCTTGTGAAGTTAACTGTATTCATTCCAGAAAGATCCCTGGATACCACCAGAGGCACCACCAGAGGATATTGGCCCCAAGAGGAAACAGAGATGTTAAACACATGACAGGCAGGACAGAAAATATTATGACATAACTGTAACGTATTATACAGATCAACTGGCCTAGCGTCTACTAAGCTACTACACAGGCTCCTGGACACCCTTCCAAAAGACCAGAGGGTAAAAAGGCACTTATCACATAGAAATGAAAATTTTTATGGTCATCAAAACCTCATGAAAAAGAAGTGTATAACTGACATTAGTTACCTTTGCAAGCAGTTTAGTAGTTGGGAACTTAATCAAGATGTTTGTGATTGGGAAACAGCAATGAACCTCACAGTTCCATAATACAATAAGAGACAACCAGTGAATTTCAAAGGAGGCAGGCCTGAAGCTGATGAAAAGAAGGAACATTTTACACAAGGCACCATTAAATGGTAAAACTAGTTGTCCTACGCTGCACTGAAAGAAAATACGTAGATTCAGGAGGGTGTTGCACTTTGTATTATGAGCAAAGGCATTTAGCGTCAAACAGCTCATCCCAAGCAAAAGAATACCACTGGAGGAGAATAATAATCTTATGTTTGGTGTCATAAATCAATCTTTTACTGATTTTACAGAGCAGGCTGAGACCAGCAGAAGCATAAGGATTACTCCACACCTGCCTTCTCTGGGGGCTTCATGAAACATCTGGTGCTGCATGAGTGATGTCGTTTTCTGGACTGCAAGCTTATTGGTTCAGATCCAGTTAGATGGTTCCGAGGTTCCAAAAGAGCTGAAAAAACAATGAAGTCCTGAAGCCAAATGTTACAGAGTGCTCTTGTAAAAGCTGATTTAAGACCACAGGGATGAAATTCCCTAGCACATGTTTTATTTATTGCCTCATCAGTGCAGTGGGAAGGATTTGAATGATGTCAATGACTGCAGCCCGTCATTGCATTCATCTGATACTTTGCTGTCCAGGTGCCAGCAAGCTCCTTCCTATGGATCCATTCCATCTGCACTCTTTTGAAACACTGAATGGTTTCATTGTCAAAATTTACCTGTAAATGAAGTACTGCTAGAGAATGTCTCCATTTTGAGAAGCTCTTATTGCAAATATTTCTAGTTAACAAAGGGAAAGAGAAGTAAAATAATTTTTTTGAGTCTTTCAAAACAATACATAGAACAGGTATTCACTGTCTGAATATACCCTGTGACCTTTTTCTCCTCCTGGTAGCAGTATTACTGATGGGATATTAGTGCACTTGATGAATGTAGCTGTTTAAAAAACTGGAGAATACATTGCATGTGCTCTGTGGCGATTTGTTACACACTTCCATCCTCCAAAAATTGTACACAGGTCTAGGATCCTGGTTTATAGACTGTTTCTGCTAAGACTGATCTTCTGGTACTTACTGGTATCATGTTTGAATGACCTTCTGGGAATAGCAGAGAGCTTAGATAAAAAAAAAAACAAAGAACAAACAGAAAAGTAAATAACATAGTGGATGGAGCTTCAACCTTTGTCTTACCCCCAAAATTATTAAACTGTCTGTGTCATCATATAGACTCCTAGTTAGATACTTGCAGAACGTTTGAGAACTTTTTTAATATTGAAATTATACTCATTTTACCTTCCAATTATTCATGTTTTGCCAGATGTATTTGATGATTCACACTGAATATAGTGAAGATTTCCTCTCGGGAGGAATCTACTAACACCATATTATTTCCTAATGACACTGTTTTTTCTTGTTGTGATGAACTGCTGCCTTCTGAAAGAACAGAGAGAAAACTAGGAACAAATTATTTTGCTTTTCAAAACTCATTTTTGTTCTTTGTAGTTAGTCAATATTTTTTATTAAACTATAATTGAGACAAAATTATTTATTGAACTTTCAGGTTGAGCAAATGACGGCTTTTTGATAGAAAAGTCATAACCTCAATAACTAACATTCAATAAAAAATTATTGTAATCCTTAAAAATTAACAATATTTTCCAGAAAAAATATAAGAAATCTTTGTGACATTGAATACTTCAGCAGAAAATGTACTTCCTGTAGAAAAATACCGTTTTAAATGGAAAACAGTTTCCCAGAAAGTATCTGGGTCTGTACTTCTAGGTTCATCAGAAAAAAAACTTTTATTCTCTGCTCATGGTATTTTGCAATACATACCTAGAAATAGAGAAGGGGTTTAATCCATTCAAACACTACCAAATGGTGATAACTATATGCTTATTTTTGAGAAGGAATTAATGTGCTTAATACAGTCACTGAATGTATACCTGTGTTTAAAGGTTCTCATGTCTTCTTTTTGCACTGCTCCTTCTCTTTACTATTGGGAGAGGAGTTAAGCCTGTGTGGAAGTTCCCCAGTTTTATCATGACCCACCACTACTTAATATACCCTGCAGAAAAGAATGGGATCCCAGGCTGAAACCCAGAAGTGCGATAGTGTCTTAATACAACTAATGGCTAGCACTGGTCTGAGTCAGTTCGAGAGAGAGAGCTTCACAATCATCTATTTAAACTTTCCTTGTAAAACAAATAAGGGTAGGAAAATAAAAGGTCATCAGGAAAACCCAACTGTCAGAGTAACCCAGAGAATAGTCTTGTGAGGGCTTGGATCCACTGTCAAAGTATTGCACATCACTTGAGGCACCTTAACTGTCTGTACATGTTTTCAGCTTGTAGCTAATCTGAGATAATTGAACTAAAGCTAAATTGAATTAGCTTGTGATAGTCTGACTAATAGGATACACATGGACAGTCACTATGGCTCACCTATCCTGGTTAAGCTGAGATAATTTGCTCATCTTTGTGAGCCCTAGGAAGAAAGCATCAACCTTGGTGACCCTTCAAACTAGACAAGGCTTAAATGTATTCTGTGACCAATCCTGGACTTTCAGAGTAATGGACTGGATGATTCAATTTGACTTTTTCATTTCTTGAATGTTATGATTTTCTGAGAATGGCTTCTCTTTAGCCACCTTCCTAAATCAGTGTGAGAGTATGGGCCCAGACAATATCTCAGAAGAGTTTTTTAGGTTTTTTTGAGCCTACACTCAAGCAACTTGAGTATGTGCCTTTTCTGTCATAATAACCAACTACTGTGGCATCCAATGACTTTTTTATGCCTCACTGGCAGCTCTGATAGACCGAGGGGACTCAAAAGAAAAGAGACAGGTTGGAAGCCAGAGGCTTTTGTGTATTACTTAGCAATACAGCTTACATCTGTGATGGGCCTGGGCTGAACCACTTATTGTGAGCAGAAGTACTGAAATTCATACTTATTTAGGGCAAGTATCCCATTTCAGGAAAAATAAAGTGCTTATTGCTGGAAAAACTCAGAAGCCTGCCAGAGATCCTATGGCTTTCGTATTTACTTATGCACAGTGACCTGCACACTTGGCAGTTTTTTCATAGGAAGTTTTCCAAGAAGTTTCTCAGAGGCTGGCCAGAGCACATTGGAGTCTGTTACTGGGAAGCCAGAGAAGAAAGATTTCCTAAATCAAATGGTAAAATCACCAGTTATTGCAGGAAATCATGTTGTATGGCCATTGTTTTTCTGAACTTCAACTTAAAAATAGTTTAGACTTTTTCTTCTAGCTGTTCTGACAACGTTTCTAGAAATTACTTCTAAAGGTTGGATGTGACCGTTTTGGTTACATTTTCCACTTTATCCATTACTAGCTCTTCTTCCTTTTCCAATACTTTTATTTCATATTCCAAAATATAACTTTGTTATGTGTATCTGAAGATATATGTGCTTTTAAACATCCTACTTAATAGGGTATTAAATTAGTTATGGGGTGAGAAGCCCAGAGGGTTTGTCTCGCTAGTGAGGAGGCAATACAAATGTTGAATGCTAAGTATGTACAAAATTATTTTCTATAAACTTGTTTTTCTTGTTATGGCCAATAATCTCTCTAGAGTTGCAGGCTCAAAATTTTTCTACCAGTAATGCAGTCATGAAAAGAGGGTAAGGAGAATCAAAGGGGAAGAGGCACACAGGCTGCTACTTCAATAATGCAAGAAAATTTTTTGGTGAAAAATGAAAACAGATCTATTTGGAAATACTGCCAGCTGATATGGCAAAATTGTGGAGTATGAATTAAATCTGATTTATGGGATAGGAACTCTTTTACCTAAAGTTATCAGACGAACAGGCTGTTATACAGTCCTCCTTGAAACAATAGAGAAAGGCATGTCCAAAAGAGGTCCCAGTTGCCTTAGACATCTATCTCTACTAGATGAATCACATTCTGGAAATTTTGTCTGTCTCAAATGAAAAGCAAGGTCTGTGTCTCCTTTTGACTAGACACTTAAGATTTGGAAAGCTAAAAAACTGCAACAAAGCCCATCTGAAAGAGAGAATATTTTTCCATACCAGCCTTTTCAGTTGTCAGGTTTTGGATCTTAAATGGCTTATATAGATGTCCCCAGCTCTCACTTTCACTGGGAATGTTACTGTATTAACAGGCTAGCTTAAATCCTACAAAATTATTTCTATGTTCTACTGAGTCCTTTCTTACATAATATATTATCATACTGAAAGCATGTGTGGAAATTATCATCCTGTACTTTTTGCCTGAGAGCACTGCAAGGGAATTTATGCTATTGCTCAAAGTTCTACTGAAAAAAACCCACTCTTTTTATATTGCAGACAATTTATCAAAAGGAAAACCCCTGACTAAGACTTTTATAGCCCTCTGCTGGAGATTTTCCACTAATCTGCTCTAGCATTACATTCCTATGCCAGAATTATCCCCCATTCTGATGGTTTTTTTTGGTTTTTTTTCTTTTCTTTTCTAATTCTATCTATATCAAAGAAAAGAAAACAAACAAACAAACAAACAAAAAAACCTGTGATGGATTGCACTGGATAAAAGGTTTCACTTTAATTATACATAATGTAATTTCACAGCACTTGTATCATGTGTTTGCTCAATTTTTTGCTGCTTTTAGCATGACGTAAAATGGAGGCAAGGATATTCCAGGTGCAAGTGTTGGTGGTGTGTCTGCAGATGGGAGGGGGCTGAGAAGGGCTAGCTGAATCTGTATTCCTGGAAATAATTGCTTCATTACTTGAATGAGTTACACTGAGCTGAGTTGATGTGATTCGCCATCTGTTTCTTTTCATTTATTGAACTAAGTGCCATTGGACAGTTAAATAAATAAGAGCTGTATGAAGCCAGTGCAAGAAAGTCAGGGAAGTCAGAGTCTGAAAGTGCTGAGGAGGCTGTGGCTTATCCTGCTTCAGTCAGACAAAGGCAGATTTGACGGGAAAAGCACGAGGTTTATAGTCTCTGTATGTGAGCTCGATTTTCAGCACTACCTTAGACTTGTTATATAGCTTCAGGCACCACACAACTGCTCTGGGCCTTCAAACTAAAGGTATAAAATGGGAATTGTAAAGATGATGATTGGTTTCCATCTCACTGCGTTTATCTGATTTAGTTTCTGGGATTGAGGATTTCCCCTTGGTTCATATATGTAGCCTTGCATAGGCCTATGTACAACAACTTGCCCAAGGAGAGCTGGACCCCTGTCAGTACTTGCAAACACCATTTATTTAAGTAAGGTTATTATTCTGTATTTGATTTAAGTAAGACATCCATTCTGTCTTATGCAAGACTTATGCAAGAAGGGGTTTTAGTAATACCACTATTTCAGGGTCTCAGAAATTGAAATAGATTTGGATGGACCTCTTAAAGCTTCTCCTGACTTGAACTCCTCTCAGTTTACCAGTTTACTTAGTCCTGTCTATGATATTGTATGCTTAATATTATAAATTTCTTGGAATAATAGAAGTAACATTGCAAAATGTTCTTGGGTTTGTGGAATATAGGTGGAAATGGTGTGCCTTTTTAAAATGTAATTTAAGCAAATTTTATTTTGCAATGATAATTAACGTGTACATCTTTGACTCATTTGGTGGTTTCAGAAATCTTTAGATCAGAAGTCCTTCTCAACTTTCCAAAATTTGAATGTGTCACTTCATCTCAGTGAAATAAAACAAAAATTTTCATATCAACAATGTCCAAACACGTGAGTACATTGCTAAACTGCAGCTCTCAACAAGAATGGCAAAGCTCTGTTACAGAGCTGTTGGATTGCCAGAGGCTCTAAATGGTCAAGTAGAGAACAGAATGTATATTACTGACCCATGTCACTTCAGATTATGAAATTAATTGTGTGGTCAGCATCCCTATTTTTTGTGGTGGCTCCTCTACATTGATAAGCACAGAGAAAGCCAGTGTTATTTGGCCTGTCTCTGAGCTACTAAGATGTAGTCAGCCATCAGCATAGAGGTATATTGGTGTAGTACTGTATCTGGACCAATATGAGCTGCAGATTTTTGCTGCTATTCAAATACTATTCTGGAATTGGTTTGTAGCACAGATGCTCCTGTCATGGTCCTGTCTACTCCCATCCTTACAGGATATGTCCTTACTCAGTTGTTTGAGGGCTTCACTAGAAACATTGTTGGCAGATCTTGTTTTCTTTGCAGGGACAATTCCTTTCTTTAAGGACCTAGCCAGCATCTTTAAAGGTGTGCTAATGCAGGTCAACATGGAGAAACTCAGAAGATAAAAATATTCTGGCTCTCCCAAAGGATTCACTGCATAGAAAAAGACAAATGATAAATGCATGGAACTAGTAAGCACAAGTCTAATGGCAAATTCTCACCTGGATTCAATATTAACATAGTTAACAGGCCAAAAGCAAGTCAAATAGATCCAGGCTGTGCAAGAGTAGGACGACAAATGGTAGTGCCATTGCAGTTAGTGCCAAGTCTAATCTCATTCACATTTTGTATCGACAAGATGACCAAAAAGAAGGAACGTTAAAAAAGGTGTACAAATGAAAAAGTGACACCAGACTAGAAGCTTTGATCAATACTAACAAGGCAAGAAGCTGGATCAAATTGGACCTTGAAAAATCGCACTAGCTTTTTCCAAATAACTGCTGAAGTTTTTTGCGGGAATAGAAAAGGACATATAAACCCTGAAGAGCTAGGGAACCTAGTTAACATTAGGGCTTTTAAAGTGCAGACTGAAAGCTTCCAAATACCAGTCATAGGCATAATACCAATGAAACACATATCTGTGTGATGCCTCACAGATTAAAAAGCATCATAAGGAATGGGTGTCAGCAGAGAGGAAAACAAGTAAGAGAATGAAATATATACATGAACAGCACAAATTGAGGTGAGAAAAATGTTGAATGGGGAAGCAGAATGAGTAAGCTTTGGTGTTGATTCCCTGGAAGACTTTGGCTTTCTTCCTCTTTGAACCACAGAGCTTTATCATTTGTCTTGCCTTAATTAGCACTTTTAAGGAGCTTTGTGGGTAGAAAAAGCCAGACAAAACTCTCAGTATAGCTGATAACAAGTAAAAATTAAAAATTGCTGAGCAATACAAACTGAAGTGAAATAAGCACATAAACAACTTGAGACCACCAGCTGGCATGGTAATTCTCAGCTCACATAGTTCCAGTTTGCGCCTATAATTGTAGTCAGTGTTAGTTTTAGTGATTTCTCTGCCATTTGTTCCCGCATTCAATAAAGCAGGTAAGGACCACCTGCATATATTACACTCAGTTAAAACTTGCCATTGGATAATTTCATTTTGCAACAGCTTTCCAGGCATAAATGTTTATATTCAGTCTACATCAGAATAAAACCTAATGCTTTGGTACCTTTTTTCAAAATTAATTTGGTCTGGGACATTTGGTTTTGGATCAGTTGAAATCTGTGAGTAAAGGGTAAAGTGCATATCATATTAGATACATTTTTGTGGGGCAATGTTAAAACAGTCTTGAAAGAGACTTCTTGGGATGTCCGGATTTTGTACTATCAGAGCCAATAGGTTGTATAGAATCATTCAAAACAGCACGAAGCTCTATTTTCAAAGCAAGCTATTCCAGACCATGAATTTTGTAATCATGGTTCTAATATTTTGAAAGATCCACCTAATTTCTAACCTGCCTTATTTACTAGCCAATTTAATCTATTTATTCTCTTCTCTGTATTTACCCTTAGATTTCCTGCCCCTGTATTTTCTCAATAAGGAAAATACCTTTTTGTCTTTGCTTTGTCAAAATAGACAATCCAGGAGCTTATTTGTATTCACATCTTGTAAAAAAGGATGTTGAGATTTACAAGAAGTAACAAAAATTACTTACCGATGGCATATTTTGATTCAGTGGGTGAATTTGGAGCTCCCAGAACTCATGTTTTTGAGGCGTTAGCTTTTTTGGTCTTTGTCCACAACTAAAATACTAGGAAATGTCTTTCACTTCTCTTCCCCCACCAAGGAAATCTGAGCTATGTAGGACCTGCAAAACCTGAGCTTGCTGTAGGACCTAGGTCACTCATGAAAAAGACAAATAACAGTAATGTCAGATACCACAGGGACAGCCTGACCTAAAGACAACTACAGTCAATGAAGACTCCCGTGATCTGCACAGGACTGGAATCTGGCTTCTAACACACGCCATTGTGTTTACAGTTACCATTCATGCACTTGCATGTTCTCTTAAACACTTGACTGCACAAAAGCAGAGCAGAGTAAATCAATTTCTTGAATACCTATGTCTGGATCAAAAATGCCATGTCCCATGACACAAAGCAGTGAGCCATCAGGAACACAAGCTTACAGAGCTGCTCAGAAGACTGTTTTTGGATATTTTAATGGGGCTGAGCTTCTGCCAATATCAGTGTCTGTCTGCACTGCTCCCTAGCTGTATGTCCCATATCTAGTCAATATTCCCCTTTTTTTAAAAAGAATATCTATTACTTCTTTCCTTTTCTCACTTTCTGAATTCACTTTGCTGCTAGATGTGACATTTTTATATGCAAGTTTCTGCACTTACTTTACCCCTTGGGTGTTCGGTAAAACTCCAGTTTTACCTTGTGATAGAGACAGAATGCTGTATTTATTTTGCAGAGGTGAGAAATCAATGGCTGCCTAGCGATGGTGTGACAGCTTTCCAGAGATTACATGTATTTGGAGAAATGGAAGGCTGCTTCCCCACCCAAATAAGCCATGCTTATCTTGAAATAGTAATAACAACAACAGCAACAATAATAATAACAACAACAGTAATAATATTAAACCAATGCTCCATACCTTTTTAAACCTCAAGTAAAATGCTGTTCAGTTCTTAATCTGATATCCTAATTAAAAAATGTTTATTCTGTTCTAGTATCCTAGTGTTTATCATTGTTCTCTCCCCAGTAATTTTGTACATCTGTGAATTTTGACAAACTTTGAGAAGAAATTTCTGAGATGTTAGAAAGGCATTACATTCCCATATATTTTTCTATATAGATAAGTAGAAGGTGGAAAGTAAAGTTAGCAGGAAAACTTCAGCATAAATTCTACCATTAGTAATTATTAACCACAAGAATATCTGAAAAATGTTAGAATTAATAGTAAAAAAAAAGATAAAAAAACTTATTTAATTTAGAACTGTAGTATATTTATTATAGATTATAGTAAGGTTGCTTAAGTTACTTAAAGTATAGTATTGCTTTAAAATGTAGATTAATATATAAAGAGTGCAGTTTTCTTT
>JAVJGJ010000001.1:42887963-42899453 GCA_035590215.1 Microhierax caerulescens
TGAAACAAGAGATAATCTAACTTTGATATATAAAAAAATAGGAAACAAGACTTCCTGAATTTAGTCAGACATTGAAATTTTGGTTTCTCCTCATTTTCACTTGCCTTTTTCAGTTGAAGTTAAACCAGCTAAAGAAACTGATTGATCACACATAGGAAAAGATTTACAGCAAGACATAGCCATCCAAGTCTGGTCTAGTAACTAGAATGTAATTAATTATTACTAGAGGAGCTTGGGTCTGAAAATACCCTGTAATAAAGCTCACATTAGTCTGTGGTTCTCTCTTGTGTTAAATGACAGAAGTTAAGGCAAAGATAATGTAGTAAACATCTCAAAATGCATTGCTGTACAAGCAAAAGTTACTGTCCATTCATTACTGATCTGCTTATGCTTTAACTTTACATCAACTTCATTTAGGCACTGTTAATAAAGGATGACTGATTGTGAATATAACAAACAGCTATTTCAATCAAGAGTTAACAAAGTACTTAACATGATGTCTAAAGCTGTGAAACTTGCCCACATTTCTGTCTTCTCTTTATTATTCTGTTTGTGGTAGTAATCCGATTTACAGTACCCAGTGTACAGCCATAAGGGGGCAAGGGGGTGGGGAATATCAATTGTCAACTTAGTATTAATGAAATAATAAATTGATCTTGACAGCAACAGCATTTACCCACCAGAAAGCCCCAAACAAATGATAATAAAACGACAACTTTTTGTGCATTTGGAAGCTAAACTCTGTATCTTTGTTTCAATAATAGGTATTTCTCTGCATTAATGATCAAATCCCACTTGTCCTTGAATAATCTCACTGGGAGTTAATGAGATTAAAAGTTAAGAGAAAGGGGTTTAAACCCCAGTTCTCTGGATTGGAGGATTCACTAATGTTTTGATTCTGGGAAGGCTCTTCCATGGCAATGATTAACACATCTGGTAGCAGCTGCAGTCTTATGTTTGCAGGATATCAGGTCAGCTAGGTGAACTGTGTGGATTGAGCTCTGTGTATTTTTATTGAAATCAGAGGCATAGTGCAGCTGGGATAACAACCTACTCTAGCAAACCTTCTGGGAAAGAAGGTATAGATCACCTGATATGGTCAGATTTACAGACAGTGGCTCTATAGTCAGGATGGACTGACTATATCCATGCCAGTCACCTGCTGCTCCAAATGTTTGTAAATACTAATGGCTTTTAAATGATTTAACTGATGACAAGTGAGCTGATGTCTAACAAGTTATTTTCACTTGAGTTTCTTGCAAAAATGCAGAGCAACACAAATTGACTATACAAATATGAAGTCACAATGTTATAATCAAATACTTAGGATGGAAAAATCCTTCAAATTCAATTTGAAGAGACCACCACAGTATTTCTTTGTTGTAACTAAAACACAATTAGGGCCAGGTTCTAAATGAGCAAGCCAAATACAGTTTTCACATGTGCCTGCTGAATTAATCAAAATTCCCTTACAGCTCTTTCCAAAGGTGTATATCACCCTCATGAATGCAAACAGCACACTCTGATCATGGCAGAGTTAATTGTTTAAATCCTTTCCATCCTGTATTTTCCAGAATTCCTATCTGGCACTGAACACAAGAGTGACCTCCTAATGACTTCATCTCTCTCTTTCCTCTGCTAGTGAGTTTTGCTTAGATCAATTGTTCCTAAGGCTTATTGAAAATGTATTTCCTTATTTTCTATGGCCAGCTCCTTGGCCATTATTCTTTAGGTTTTGTTGGTTTATTCACAGAAAAAAACATTTGAAATTTTATCTGTAATTGCTTTCCATATTGCCTCAATCTAGCTGCTTGGGTAAAGCCTTGTTCCAAGAGTAGCAAGAAAAAAAACAGTAATTATAGTCCCTTTCAAACAATAGGAATATTTTTGGTGAGAGTTAACATCTCTTATTAAACCAGCTGATATAACTGGAAGAAAGAACTGAGATGTGAGACACCTAGGTCCTTCCTCAGTTCTGCGATATCTCTTTCCAGTACTGAAAAACTCTCAGAAGGCTTCCAAACAATTTATAGTAATTAATGAATAAGTAATAAGTTAGTCCATGAATCATATTGCTGTGCAGTACTGTTGGCTCACACTATTGTATCAAACTTGGGTCTGAATTTTAAGAAGCAAGTACATTGCATCTTTTGGTCAATTAATATATGTGAGGGTCAAAAGGCATCCAACTGCTTTACTGTTAATATGAAACAGAAATGGAACTTAAAATTATGTGATTTGTTAACAAAATCTATAATAAAAATGGCATGATTTTGGCAGGACCAGAAAATAACAACTCATTAGCAAACAACTGTAAAGAATGAGAACTTTACTGAGCATTGAGAGTCCTGGTGTGGAGGCAGATTTACCTATGCTATGCTATTAAGACAACTGTTACAAAATACACTTATTAATACACTTTTTACAGTCATATAGTACCTGATATAATGTTTATAAATAGCAGTAACTGTTTAACAGTAAATGAAGCTAGAATGCTGACCATTTATAAATGAACTAATGTGACCAACATTTCAGAAATATAATGTAGGTTTTATTGATATGATACTGTGAAAAGACCAGAGTAAGAACTGTAGCTAATTAATTTCTATGTTAGCTAAAATAGTGCTGAAATCTAAGGATTATTGCTTCCAAACCACTGGGTAGTACGATATCTAAGAGACTGTGTCTTCCATAAAACAGCGCACTGTGTTAGAGCTCTGTAAATTTTCCTAGGTCATTAACCAAATCTAAATTAAAGGACAAAGCAAACACCATAGAGCATTTCTTACTGCTGCTGATTTAACATCTTTCATACCAAAATCTCCTCATTGAGACCAGGCAAGAAAGATAGCTGTCACTGAGCAATGGCACGGGTAACAACATCCTGACTCTGAAACTGATGGGACTTTTTTCATGTAATTCACCTCATGGGCTCAGCATCCTTTCCCTCTCCTCTTTGCTGAGTTATTAAAAGATAAAGAAGAGCAGCTGCTGCAGCAGACATAAAAATTGACAAACTTACAATAGGTGATGCCACCTGTGCCTGCTTAATTTAATCACAGCCCAAACAATCTGCCATCCATTTACATGGAGATAATGTTCAAGAGCATCTGAAAGTGACTCAGAAGCAGTAGGGTGAGGGGAGAGGAAGCAGCATGGGAGCAGTTTGCTCAAACACCCTCCTGGCTACAAAGACAGTTTACAGAATATGGCTAGTGGACATGAAAAACCCTTTCCCTGCTTTTATGTAGAGAGGGGAAAAAATCTGGTAAGCAGCTAACAAACACCATATCGAACACTTAAGTGCCAGATGGATTCAGCTGTAGAGTATTATATCAGCTACAGCTGATCCATCTGTAGTGAATGCTCCTTGTCAGTTGCTTGGCTTAGAGAGTGTTTGGGAGGGCACGCCAAGGGAGGAGGAAGCCTGTTTGTTGTACAGGCATAAGTGTCATTACTGCTGATCTCTCATTGCCTCGCCTGCAATAGTCTCCTCTTCACTTCTTTTATATAATTATGTTAGTATCACTCTGGATGTTACCACTGTAAATCATTGTGATTCTGTATGAAGACCGTGCTTCCAAATTCCAAATACCTACTTCACATGCTCGTAAGTTTATAGGTCTGCAAGCTTTCCCATTAAATAGTTAGTTCAGCTCTGATAAAAAAATTAATGGGCCAGAAGAGAAGACTAAGAGCATCTGAGATTCTTAAAGCAGTTACCTTCTTAAGGCAGAAAGGCAGCTGTGCTGTGAGCCACCCTTGAGATCTAGGATGAGTTGGTGTGAGTTGCTGCTATGAATGGTGGGTCTTATTCTTAGGTAAAGCTCTCTGCCGTCTGATGTGTCTCCAGAATAAGAGAGTTCACAGACACAGAACTTGAATGAGCAAGGCATGAGTGTGTCCATCTTCTGAAAACTTTAGTTCAGTGTTGAGTGTGTTGATAAACATGTTAGAAGTCATAAAAAAGTCTCACACTCAGCAGCAAAATCCAAGCCTTTGTGGAAAAACCCATTTATCTAATATAGACCCTATAGCATCCTATTCGTAATACAACACCAAAACTTTCTTATGTGTCTTTAATGGAATAAATGGAAGCACAGTGGCTATATATTGATTTTCTCACCATCCAGTGGTAGCCAGAACTTGTCCCTTCAATACTACTAGAGCCAGTGTGTCTACCTAAGTAAAAGGAAACAGGCTTAAAAAAATCAAAAAAGCTCTGGTCTTTTAAAGTCTTCTTTTTCTACCTGTTTATCTCAAATATACCTACAATTTTTCCTGAACTTCTCCCTCCTTTTCTTTTCTCCCTGCCATTATAATAACCCACTCCCACCAGTAAGGAAGTTCTTCCCCAAACTTTCATCCCTGAAGTCTAAAGGAAATAAAAGTTTTGTTCTTCATATTTGTGAGTTGCTTACTGAGGTAAATTTGGTATTTAAAGGTGCAAAATTATTATTCAAACTCTGAAAGCAATTAA
This sequence comes from Microhierax caerulescens, assembly GCA_035590215.1. Classification (NCBI taxonomy): domain Eukaryota; kingdom Metazoa; phylum Chordata; class Aves; order Falconiformes; family Falconidae; genus Microhierax; species Microhierax caerulescens. The sequence continues at coordinate 42,892,444 of JAVJGJ010000001.1, forward strand.
ATTATGCAAGATTTAATAAGAAATACACTGCCTTTGTACATTGTGCTGTAGTCTTTCTGCATAACAGCCATGTACTCTAGTAATTAAATGTTAGATTATATTCCCTACAACAGTCTAGGCTGTCACTAAGCACATTTACTCCCTTTAGACAATATTTAAAGAATGATCAAAGCATACATAAATTTCCTGAAATTTGAAAGGCTTCAAGAAATTACTTAGTATGGCATGAACTGTAGGACATTGGCTGAATGGTATTTATGTGGAGAGATCTCCAAGATATTTGGAGTTGATAAGATACATATGCTTTAAAGTATCTCCTTTAACTGCTGCAAACTTTATTAATTCCTTTTATTGTTGTACATTAAAGTGCTATTTGTTAACCTTCAAAAAAAAAATATTGTTCTTTTAATAGATAAAAATAAGATCTAGAGATTGGAGTCTGCTGATGATTAAGATCAAATTTAATGTTCACATGCACACAAAGATTGTCTTCTAGTCAAGAGCAATGCAGCCAATGCAGTCAACTGAATCTAGAGAATGACTCAACTCACCCAAATTAGACACAACCAGATTCAGGTGTCTAAATGGTTCAACTCCCAGCTGAGATGCCACAAACACAGCAAAGAATCTATGGGATCACCAACAATAGACCAAGCAGTTGTCTATCTTGATATACAAACCCTCCTGCATCAATGTAATAGTCTGTCGACAACTAATACAGTTTTCTTCTCCCCTTCCTCCTCCTGTCCCCAAACAACCCTATAGAGATATGGAATGAGCTGTGTTTCTGAGTTCCTGTTGCTTAATTGAAATAACTAATTCAATTAAATGAGTTGATCACCTTTAAATGAGTCTATCAATTTTAGATTATTTTCACAGTAATTTAAGTTTCATTTATCAACAGAGTTCTTGTAGCATTATTTGTGAAATCTCAATTTTGGACGAGAGGGAATTTTGTGAGTTTTAACAGCTAGCAGAACTTTCTGTTGAAAAATTAAACAATATTCAGGTGAAGGTAAACAGGAGGAAAGAGAAGTACACATCTCTGAAATATCTACTTGTCTGGAACAGTATTGTTTAATATGCTTTGAGACCCCAGGACCTCAGTACCGTCAATACATGGATGCTTTTAGGTTTTGCTTGCTGTTTAGTTTTGGATAACTAATTGTTATTTATGTATATATGTGGTCAGAATATTTGTTCATTTTTGTAATAGTAGAAAAAATATTTTGTCAACCAAGTCAATACTAGAACAAATTTTCAGCTGAAATATGGACATCTAAGGGGGAGAAGTGTGTGTGTCTTCTTTTTTACTAAAACATTTATCTTAACTAAATAAATTATTATTTTTACCTGTGAAAAGTTTAACTGAAAGCCTAAGTTACTAAATATGTTTGAGGAAAAACACCTCAGTCAAATCTAGGTATATTTTTACTTGTCTTACAAAGTATCTTTCTATTTAAGCAAAGGTTTAAGATTTTTCTTTGGTTTATTTTTCATCTTTTGTTTTGCTTTGGTTTATTTTCCAGTGAACAATGTCTCATCATTGAGAAGAATAAAAGGAATTTGTTTCTCCCAGAAAATATAGTTACTCCATCTTTTCATCTGGAGTTTTTCTATTATTTTTTGCATAATGGATAAAAAATTCTCTTTCTTATTGTATCCTACTTGTATTTGAGGTGGAACTTCTAAAATCAGTCCCACAGAGTTATTGGGAGTTTTATCATTGTTTCATTTTAACCAGAATTAAACAACTTTGACTACATATAAAAGATGTTGATTAATAACTAATATACAGTTATTTTTAAGATACTTGATTTTAGTAAGTTTTGGTGTAAGTAGTTAAGGAATACACTTTTTTCTCAAGTATGTTTCTGGAAATGTTTGCTGTTTGCGTTTTTATTTCTATGTTTTTTTGGCATTTTTTGTCATGATTTCTTATTCTTATAATTTAAACTTCTAGTGCTGCAGTGGATCAAGACTTAAATCAGGCTTTTAGCTTTAACCTTTATTTCATATATCATGAGCTTACAGAGAGGCAAACAAACACAAAATAATTTTTTTGAATAATGTATGATCAATATTAGCTGTAGCTCTTCAGGGCTTGTGGAATCTTGTGAAAACAGTCACAGATTTTTTCACTGTTTTAAATGAAACTGCATCTGAGCCAGACAGGAAAATTTATCATGTTTTTGAATAATATTTTTAAACTAGTCATATTTAAATGCTAAAACTCATAGAGGATATTCTTAGTAAGCTAAGAATGTAAGGCAAAATGTACATGACCTAGATTGATTTATAAATAATATTATACTTTTCTGCATTATTTCAATAGTTCTCTTTAGTAATCTGGTCATGAAGCATCATATAGTTAGTAAAATTATTCTAACATATGGGTTATGTGACAAAAGAATCCTCTTTGAAACTCTTTTTCAGTATTTCAGTTACTCCAGCTGGCTCAAAAGCGTATTCCTAATGAATGAAAAAAACAGTCGAAGCAACTTCTTAATTCATTCCATACTGTCTTTCTTCAGGGGATATGATTGTAAATGAACAGATCTAACTCTAAGAAAAAGAAAGAATCAATAAAGTTAGACTTCAAAGTCATCCCTTGTGTATTCTTATGTTAATATTTCTTTTGTTTCCCTCTTTCTGTTTCCACTGAAAGCTAAAAGCCATAAACTAAATATTTTAAAAAGCTTAACAGGGAAATATGTCAAAACACCAAGTACTTTTGAAAGGTTTCTGAAATCTGAGAAAACCTGAAACAAAAATTAAAGCTTCATTTTCGTTAACATGGCACAGTGCCATGTAGTGATAGTAGCAGGTGTGTGTACAGAAAAGCTGGTTCATGTGTGCTCTTTATCTATATGTGTATATATATGTATGTGTTTTATAATAAGGATATTGAACATGACACGTTCAATCAAAACAATCTAGGAAGTTTTAGGGAATCAGCTGAGAAGAAAGGACCAATGTGTAAGGTCAGATATTAGAAGAGTTGTCTTACAGTTTTTAATTTGCACATGATGATGATGGTAGCCTGGAGTTTAGTGAGGTTTTCTGTACTCTTTATTCTGTAAATATGCATTTAGGGGAAGATGAAATCCAAAAAAATCTATAAATCTATGTGCAGTTCAGTCACTTTTGTTATAAGCAATGGGGAGGAGAAAAAAAAAGGGTGTAATATTTTATTCCAACTTTTTCAAATTGAAGAGTTTGCCTTGTTTCACCATGACTATTTTGCATGGTATATTTAATAAAATCTATTATATCTTGAGAAAGGTAAGAAGACCTGAAAAAAAAAGAAAAGAAAAATATCACTTTTGGAATGCAAATTTTTAGATGTTTCCAATGTATTTTTGTGAATTAGAAAAATTTATAAATCACTTTCTGTCATCCTTTTTTCTCTGTTCCACTATCAAATTAAGTTAAAATGCTACATTAGCACATTACTTTGGTTTATGTTCTCTTTGATCATGAACAGGTCTTGGATGTCAGATCTTTAACTTCATGAACTGAATTTTTGCCAAGCAATGGTATTTTCTAAATTGCTGTGGAGTAAAAGGTGGGAAACAGGTTTTGGGTTATAAGCCCTGATAGGCTTTTTTTCCTAACCTAATTATCCACCCACACAGAGCAGTTTGTCTCCATGAAAAGTTTTTTCACAGATCAACAGCTTCTTTAAGTGCACATTAATTTAAAATAGAGATCTTGTGTACCTGGAATTCAGGCTTGTGCTATAGGCAGGAGAAAGGTATGGGTGGCCAGAGTTGTCCAAACCTCAGGCACTTACTCTTTGTTCAGGGCATAATACTGCTGTCCTTACCTTCCAAGTCAATCACAGATTGTAGGAGCAAGGGAAAATCATCAAATCCTTCCTAAGCGTATTTATCATTAATTTAGCTTGGATGGGTACAGTACACATGATATCGTGGGCTAAAAGGAGAGAGATTAGTTTTCATTTCATGTTCAGTTGAAGATGCACTGAAATCTGGATATTTTTTTTTTAAACCTTTAAGTAACATACAATCTGTGCAGCTCCCCTGATTACGTGTAGCAGTAAGCTAGGGCTGTACACCCTTCTTTGCACAAACCAGCTACTGGCATATTGCATAGGCTAATAAGAAAAATAACAGAAACTTCACAATGATTTTCTTCCTCTCTTAAATGCTGGCTAGAAGCAGAGTTAATTGTTATTTTTTCTCCAGGGTAAGTGTCAGGCCTTAATTTGGTACTGTAGTTGCTGCTCCCTGAGATAATGGAAATAAACAAGTTCCAGAGTATATATAAATTTGTATTTGTCAAGTGTTCCTAAGCATTTCACCTAGTATCTGCTGGGGACAGAGGGATGGGGGAAGAGACTGTTGCATTAACCTCATTTTCTCTGCTGACTGACTCTGTGTGTTTTAAAAATAGTTGTCAAGCGTTCAGTACTCACACTGCTGTAATATAGCTGCCACAAGGCCTTTCCACTCTTGTGTGCATTTTACTTGCTACTGTCAGTTTAACCCATTAACATGGTTGAGGCTCTGCAAGATGTCAGATCAGAGACTTCCCTGCAGACCATTAGGACCTTAACATTCAAGAGTCTCTCCAAATTTCCTCATATGTTTGTTTGTTCATTTAGGAGAAAATAAGAAATGTTTGCTGAACTGCACTCTAGATTAATCCCACTTAACTTCAGGCTCATGACCTGATCGTCTAATTGCTCCTGTCTTTCTTTGCAGGCAATGAAATGAGCAGAAAACTCCACAGGAAAAAATACGTGTGTTAATTTGTTAACTGTCATGTCTTTCTCCACCTCTCCTGATAGCACTGTGTAACCTTGCATTAGCTTAATTGCAATTACAGAGTAGATAGGACACTGATTTTTGTGGGATGAAGAAGATTTGTTGGTTTTTTTGTTTTTAAGTTCGCTTAATGTCTAAAGAACCCTGATTACCATTTCCATGGTCTACTAAAATACTTTTGGTCTGTATAATTTTCATTACCTAATATTCTAATGAATAAAAAAGTACACAATACATGTGGGTATGCATAACCATACAATTTTCCAATCAGCTGTAGTCATAATGGGCATCAAATTTCAACCCATATAACAATTTAATATTTGAGCACAGGGTGTTTTTTCTAGTTACTGTCAACTCAGATTATAATTTTTTCAATAGCTTCAGATATCTTCCTTGTATGGGAAGAAATTTATACGTTAGAAAACAGATTCCAAGCTCAGATATATAATTTGCATTAGGTAGTAATCATTAAAATAATTAAATAATCCATTAACTATTTTTATATTAAACCAATTCTATTAAATTACTATAATCAATTGAAATTCATTAAATAAATAACTTTCCAAAAAGTGACTTTTTGTTCCATTAAAAAAATGCTATTTTTCTGCTTTTTCATTAATTTTCCACCTGTAATTTAAAACACCTGATGTATATAAAGGCTGATATACTAACACACAGAAATGCATCTGCTTTGTAGCTAATTTTTTTACTGATTTAGAACACTTCATGATAGCTATAGTAATTGTAATTAGCAGATTTGTGGCATGCTTTTACTTGGAAATCTTGAAGTATTTTATGGACATGACAGAACATTCTAATTTCCTTTTCTAAAGCAGGAAATCTTTAATAATTTGACAGAAGTCATGTGGAGACAACTTGTGTCTCTCCATGGGCCCAAAGGGGAGTCTAGATGGCTAGCAATGGCAAAATACCTTATATTTTGGACAGGTAATGTTAGGTGAGATGAATGACATTCTGAACGATAGGAAACTGGGTACAATAGCCCACTGGGAACTGAACACAGGCTCAGGCTTCATTGCCTACTTTTTTTTGATTTATTTTTTCATTCTGTCTATCATTCTATCTAAATCAATCTGTAACAGTGGGCAGTAAAATTTACTACTGAGGAACTGAGGTTTTCTTGCTATTATTATTACTTATAGAACTCTGTCTTTGATCATCTCTTTTATTTGGAGGGACTGTAGAGAATTCCCCAGTTGCAAGTGATGTGCTTCCATCCTAACCCAAACCAAGTAAAAACTATAATTCCATTTTTTTGACAACCTTTAGATTGTTACCTACCTATATAAAAAATAAAAATACCAATCATGTACAGATTTACAAGGTCTGCTTACAGCTACATTGTCATGGGTCTCATGATGCATTGAATAATCCAGATAATAATATATACCAAAGGAAATTCAATCTCAGGTTTGGCATTATGATGAGCTGATACAGCTTTCCTAGACCTGATGGCAGAGGGGAAAGGAAAGTGAAGGAAGAATTAGCACTCCTCACATTCTCATCCATGTTCAAACCCAGTCTTTCCTACTGTCCAGCTGTGCCACTTGAAACTTTTTTAATATCCTTTATCTCTTCTCTGGCCTCAGCAAAACCACAGAGAATCAGGAACCCAGTCTTCAAACAGGTCAAGAAGGAGGACACAGAAATCTACAGCCCAGTCAGCCTCATTTCCACCCCAGGAAAAGTAGTGGAACAGCTCATCCTGGAGGTCATCTCTAAGCATGTGGAGGAAAAGAAGGTCATCGGGAACAGTCAGCATGGATTTCCAAAGGGGGAATCGTACCTGACCAGGCTGAGAGCCTTCTATGATGGAATGACTGGCTGGGTAGAAGAGGGCAGAGCGGTGGATGTTGTCCACCTTGATCCCACCAAAGCTTTTGGCATTGTCTCCCACAAGACCCTCACAGGCCAGCTCAGGCGGTGCAGGTGAGGTGGGTGGGCAGCGAGGGGGGTCGGGAACTGGTGGAATGGCAGAGCTCAGAGGGCTGCGATCAGCGGTGCAGAGTCTGGCTGGAGGCTGTAGCCATCGGTGTTCCCCAGGGTCACTGCTGGGTCCGGTCTCTTCCCACTCACTCACCAGTGACCTGGGTGAAGGGCAGGGAGCACCCCAGTGAGCTGGCTGGTGACACAGAGCTGGGAGGAGCGGCCGATGTCCCAGGGGCTGCGCTGCCGCTCAGCGAGGCCTGGGCAGGC
>JAVJGJ010000001.1:42921159-42935012 GCA_035590215.1 Microhierax caerulescens
GGTGAGGCCCTAAGCAACCTTATCTAACTTTGAAGTTAGTGTTTGAGCAGAGATCAAACTTACTGATATCCAGAGATCCCTTCCAACGTAAGTTATACTACGCTTCTGAGCATTATACTATGTAGCTACTAAATTTTAGTCCAGATATTCAATCAAATGGTTCATATTTCCTTCAATAAAATACATCTCACATTGAACATGTGAGAAAAAGTTTTTCCAAGCACGTTTTGGGTTTGCATTGCACTGTAGACTTCACTTTATTTTAGTATCTACAAATACCTTTTTTTTACAGATCAAAAAACCCTTTTCTAAAATATGATAATGGGGACTGTGAAGACTGGAGCAGGAATAAAGAAGCTTTCTAAGCAGAAAGTTCAATCTATAAACACATAATCTGTGCTGGTTTACACTTGTTTTGAACTTTGGAAACATCTACATTGGAATGCTTGGAAAGTACACTTAATTAATCCTATAATATCCTGAGTTGGAAGGGTCAACAAGGATCATTAAGTCCAACTCCTGGCTCCATACAGGGCAACTTAATTTTAAACCATATATCAAAGAGTATTGTCCAAATGCTCTTGAACACCAGCAGGCTTGGGGCCATGACCACTTGCCTGAGAAGCTTGTTCCAGTGCTTGACTACCCTCTCAGTAAAAAGCTTTTTCCTAATATCCAATCTGACATTAATTATGCAATTAATTTCACTAATTATCTTATCCTGGTTTGGTCTTTGGAAATACTTCAGTCTCAAAATTACAATTTGTTGGTTCTTTATTTTGTTCTGTTGGAAGCTTAAAGTGTTGGTAATTTGGATTTGTTCTTTATGAGTGCTGAGTAACAGGTCTACTGTGTCAGCTAAACATTTTAGCGGAGACTACAAAGGTAGAGAAAACAAGAGGTAATGAATTCCTTTTACATTAAGAGTGGTGATATGAACAGGATTTTTGGAAGCAACTCGGAGCTGCTACAAGAGTTAAGAGTAGAGTGATGATTACTGTCACATCTCAAATTTTAATGTTGGGGAAGTGATGAGCATCCAGGAGTAAGGGGAAAGATGTTTTGGGTCAGAGGGTCTAAGATTACTCAGAGCACATTATAAATCTAAACATACTCAATTTTTTCGTACTAAGTAGCCACCATAAACAAAAGTAGCCCTGTGTTTCTGGAACTACTCTCATGATAAATAAATTACCCCTCTTCCACTAATAAAATCCAGCCACTTTTGTTTTGAAATGTGGGGATGGTTCAAAACCGTAATTAATTCAATGTCATAAATTACTATAGAATGGTGAGAAAAGACATTTTAAGAATGTTAGTGGGATTTTGCTAACTATCTGACCAGTTTCATTTCTGGTTGGGCAGATAATGTTGCACCAGTCATCTTCGGGTTTTGACTATGTGTTGATCAAAGACTTTTTCAAAGAAGCTAAGCTACTTTTATTCCAATATTAAAAACAAGTAAAGGACTTTGTTAGAAAAATATTTTTAGAGACTTTTACAATAAGACCGGTAACATATGCATCTTTCCCCATCAAAATAATTTGCAGTTTGAGAGCTATTGAAGATGTCTACTATTGATATAAATTGTCAGTGGAATATGTTAGTATCAAAATCATTACTATAAGGAGTCAGAAATGGGAATTATTGCAGCCCATATAAAGACAGAAAATTGGCATTCAGTAGAAAAACAGTTCATCCGTAAAAGGAAAATAAAGTATCTAGTGTCACTGGTTTTGTTCTCTCAACTTTGTTGCTAACTCCTGTGTGCATGTGTAGCAGTATATAGCTACACACGTACAAATGAGAATACAGATAAATAGACATACACTTTCATATACATTTATACACTAACACATGCATATTGTGTGTTCATATTTTACTCCCTTCTCCTATGATAGTCTAGTCTTCTTTTTTCACTTTCCTATGTTTATTTATTGACAGACACTTTATTTTTCTCCTTTGAGATATTCCAATTATAGACTCAGATTTTTCCTGAAAATTCTCTGTGGAAAAATCAAAAGCAATCATAAACCCTATACTCTATAAGATAACCAGTTTTTGACATTGCTCGAGATCATTACTGAGGATAAATTCAACACTGTGTGCAACTGCTGGTATGGAAATAGGTGGACCAAATAATTCCATCCCCTAAAAATATCTCCTTTTTTATTATCTATTTTTGTGTCAGCCCTATCCCCATGCCTAACTTACAAGGTATTATGTACAATGATGACAAATGTGAGTTTGGTTACAAGGAAGATGACAAAGTTGGTTATGGTTTTTATTTTAGCTTATTCCTTGTCCTTACCCCCCCTCCTCCTTTTTTTTTTTTTTTTTTTTTTAGTATCACTCTGAAGATTTATTGTCATTCAGCAATTTACTTCAAACTTAAAGGAATCTTTGGAGACACAGCATAACCTTTAACATAGAAGTGCTAGAGCAGAACATAACTCACATAGTGGCACGATGATACAAATTTAGAAATCATATTTTTTAAGAAGGGCATTAGGTTCACATAACGGTTAGGTTATGCTATAACCCATGAGGAATTTTTCAGTGAACTAGTGAAAATATAGACCAGCTGTTCAGTACTACATTCATGCCATGGAGATATACACCAAATTGTGCATAGAGCTACAAAACCAGCATACTGCAACAAATGCTGGTTACCAATGTCATGTAGATAAGAGCATCATAAATCTGAGTTTGAAAGGTAATGAAATGACATGAGTGATACATCACCTAAACTGCTTCAGCACTGTGAAGAACATGAAAAAATGACTGGCAGAAGAACTGAAGGTTAGATAATGCACTCAAATGAACAACTAGAGTTGCAGCAAAGTGTTCACAGTAGTGAAGAAGGGCTGTGCCGAAGGAAACCAAGCGACTGGTACCAGATGAGCTCTTATAGACTCACAGCTCTGCTCACAGCTCAGCCACTGCCTTGCAGTTGGACTGGGGACAGGTCACTTCTTCACTGTCACCCCTTCATCCCTAGCATGGAGCTATTGAGATGGCTTTCCTTCTAGAGCTGCCTACAGAAATGCCAGCAAAACCATATTCCAATGAAATCAAAGCATATCAGAAATTGTTGCATTGTCTGAAAATACATTTATTTAAGGAAAATTAAGAGCACTGCAAGCAAGTTTTAAAACTTGACCACATCTATACATGCTGATTTTTTTTTTTATTTTGATGAAATGTTTGCATTTGGGTCTTTTAAAGAATATGAAGAAATTTTTAATTTTTTAAGTGGTGTCAATAAGTTTGCTGTGTTCTTACAGTTTTCTGTTTTTAGTCCCTTTAGAATCAGGACAAAAAACAAGTGGATCATTGACAAGGTCTTCATGTTTTCATGGCAACTCTCATGTTATTAACCTTGAAGATTTACTTACCTGGAAACATCATCCATCACCACCATCAGCTGAAAGAAGGCACAAGGGTTTGGTTGGTTGGTTGGATGGTTTGGGTTTTTTTAGCACAATGGAATAAAAACCACACATAAATTTCATGGAATGGTATTATTTTATAGGTCTCCAGGCTTTTTATTCAGAGGTCTAGGAGCAGAAAGACTTTGGTAACATTTCTTTACTATATTAAGTACCCCTGTATCCAAACACAGAATCAGATCTTTGTAGCAATAATGTTCGTAAAATATAACTACTGCCAGGTACCCAGAAAGGTGAAGAGATAAGAGGTAACAACTTTTAACCTTTCCTGCAAGACTGCAATGTCAAACTGAAATTTAAGAGTTAAATATATATATAATAGGGTGGTAGGATTTTATTGTTACTATTTTTCTAACTTTTTAAGTAGTTCTCCATTCAAATTTTGAGCTGAACTGTATGCTTCTTATGGTGTTTTCATTGCCTGTTTTGTTTATGCAGGCATTTCACTTGCTGATATCTGGAGCATAACATATGTGTGGATAAATGCATTTCAGGATTAATAGACATTTCTATCCATATTATTTTTCATAAATGAAAATTACTTCATCAGACACTGAACAAAAGTGTTCTAGAGAGAATTCCACACAGGATTTTCTTTATAGGTAAGATGAACCAGGACATAGATAAGATAGGAAATTCAGAGTTAAGGCTACAGATAATGAAATTCAGTTATTTAAAGCAGTGATTTTCAGCATAACACCTAATGACTGTTAGAAATTAGTGAATTACTCTGAGGGGTTCTGCAAGGTGTAAGTAACAAAAGAAAGTCCACCATGTGACATGTAAAATCTACTATATGATGATACACACCTTAAAAAAAAATTAGGGGAACAGAAATTTAAAAATGTTGAAAATCTATGATTAAAAAGTAATAAGCTTTGAAACAATCTTAAATATGTCCCATGGTGATAGAAGAATCTGGATGTACAGGTACTACTGTGAATTTACAGAATGTCACTTATTTTGACAACATGATGTAATGAATATTTCTTTTGAGTTAGCATTTGTGCCACTGCATTTTGACTTTGTACTTCTTTGTATTTTCTGATGAGAACAGTGGGACTCTAAAATGGGTTCAACATGTAATGTGCCTATTTTTGTTAAAAAAAATTCCAAAAATAAATTACAAGCTTTATTTAAAAGTGTTTGCCTTTTTTTTTTTAACTTACATGAAATTATTAAGCACGCAACACCTAATGATAGAACTGCTTCTAAGGAACTGGGACAGACATGGACCACAGATCAGAACTGAATTATCTGACAATCTGCATACGCAGAGGGTTTAACAGCCTGGAAGAGCTGTGTGGTATTAGAGTTATTTTAAAAACACCAAGGTCCTGCTTTAATTTCATACTAATATTTAGAGAGTATTTGAAGTCAGAAATACACAAAGTTGGGCTCTGCTGGAAATAGATATCTGATTGTCTTGAAAATTCCTTCAGAACATTCAGAGTTATGTAGTGTGTTATTGGTCCTGGGAATACTGCTACTTCTAGATTAATAAAATTATCTTTCCAATGCAGAGAAAAAAAGAAGCAACTTTTAAAACCTACTCAAAGACAAAGTCTTTAAAATATCACATCATGTTGTTTTCTTTCCTTGTTTCAGGCTTATAGCTCCCATTGACATTAAGGAATGCTCCAGATGGGCTCGAGAGAGAGCACAAATGTCTATTCAGGCAAAAACTCTGGAGGTACGTGTCAGAACCAAGATATGTTTAAGATAAAGCTGTACTGAAAGATTTACAGTCAATTAATTAACCATGAACTGAAAAAGAGTCAAGTAACCTGAACACCTGAAGATAAATATGGCCTAAAACTCTGACTTCCATCTAATGTCTTGCAAGTGCATCTCTGTGCAAACATACACATCATCATCATATGCTCCAGATGTGCAATGTTTTGTTTGAGCAAGAGAAAGAATGTGATTATATAATAATTAATATTACTGCCTTCTAAAGACAGGTAGTCTGTTCCTGTGCTCTTCTAAGCTTGCCCCTTGCACTTCAAATTCTCTAGACTTATCCTTTCATTGATGAGAGGATTTGTTTTTGCAGTCAGGCCATTTGAGTATTTAAGCTAAGCCGTTCAAAGTTGCCAGAAAATGTAAAAGTAACCACTAAACAAGTCACATTGGCACTCCATGATCATTTATACCTTTGTGCTCTCTCTCATTTTCCACTCTTGCATTCTGACTTGTATGGGTGGACTCATGTTTCTCTGTTCAAAATGTGCTTTGTACAACCCTAATGTACAACCCTTCAGAGAGCTAGGCATCTCCAGTGGGTATCCTAAATCAGGTTTCCAAACAAAGTGTCTTGGGTTCTGGAATTGCCTGTCTTTTACTATTGACTGTGTGTAGGATTTTAACTTCTAGGTGAGATTAGGAGGTTTGATTTAGAAATCTTAAGTTTCATGACATGATCAGCTATTTTAACTGATCAGCTGTTTAATCTCCAGTTTTTAAGAGTGTATATACAAAAATAACCTCTACATTTCCTGTGTCTGAAAACCGTGGCCTTAATTTTGTAAATAAGTACAAAATTTGTAACAAGTCTTGTGGAACTAGATAAAAGTTTTTACTCATATATGTACTCCTAAAGAAGTGGGAGGTATAAAGAGCATATTTATGCTGAATAGCTCAAGGCACTTTTGGTAGAAGTCATCTTGCCTTATTCTAGAAACCTATAGTGCCGAGGTCCCTATGTGAGCTAGCTGTCCACATCCCTGTTATAGTCAATGCATCTGAACAAATCCAATTAGCTAAGATTATGTGATATTAATCTTGCCCTCAACTTAGCTGTGTTTAAGTTTTTAATACACCTCTGGATCTGTCTTTTCCTATAGAAAAAAGGGACTTTCTGCCTCATGCAGGTGCTTAGGAGAAAAGTCAGAAGTCTGCCCATGGCCACATCTGAAGCCATACTCCATTGTTCACACTCTCAAGCCAGAAGGAGCCACGTGGGACCATGGGGAGTGTCTTTCACCCTTCAAAACTCTTCAGAAAAAAAATAAAAGTCTCTTCCAACAACAAAACAATTGCTACACTAAAAGTTCTTCCTAATCCAACCTACTGACAACACACTGCAGGAGATACCTCAAATATAAGGAACAAGGATACACAGAGTGAGTGATTAAAACTGATGTGCTTTTTGCTATTTCTTACAAAAATAAGATTCTTTTTGTTTCAGTTTGGGACAGAAGTAGTTTGAATTCTCAGAAACACCCACAGGACAGGAAGTTCGATTTGTTTCTGGTGTAACCCTGTCCTGAATTCTATTAGAGCCTCCTGAAGCAAATTCCTTTAATTGACTCTTTTTTGACAAGTCATATCATTTTAAATTACCATAGTGCTCTCATCTTGCTCATTAAATAGGAGATATGTTGATAAAGTAGATGCAGCTAATTAGTAATGAATAAATTATTTATGGCTTCTCAAAAAGATGAGTGACCTGTGAGTTAATATTGTTGGGGAATTATTTTTTTAATTGGATGCGGTCTTACTGCTCTTTGCATTTCACCTCAAAAGTTTTGAACAACCATTTCTTAGTTCAAAGATCTGAAAGTTCACCTGTCAGAAGTGGTAAAGCAGGGCATAATAAGGGTACGCTCCTATAAATAGTCTGTGCTGTGATCACTGGAACCTGTTAGAGTTCTGCAATAAATTATTTGCAGAATGAAATCCAAAAGCACAAAGTCAGCAAATAAGTTAATTGTATGTTCAAGCTTAAGTCTGGGACAGATTTACAGACATAATAATGTGCTGATGTACTTAAATCTTGTTTTCTCCCAATAACATCCAAAGAAGTGCCGTATTGACACAGGCTAAAGTTTTTTCTAATCCAATATACAACTTGACAACAGGAGAAACTTGGATTATAGAAGAAATAGGCATATGCAGACAGATTCTTCTCCGGGGAGATTCTCTGCCATCAGCAGTTTATGGACTTTCTGAACCGCTTTATGCGTGCGATTGTGTTTAAAAGTCAAAAGGATGGACCAATTTTACATGAATTTGCATAATCCTTTTCTAATCCATTTAAACATTTATGGGAACTTCCTGGTAATTTCCTACTTGTTTCTATGTACATTTTTCTACAAATAGATCTAAAAATTCCCTGGCTATTTGTTAAACAATACGTGTATCTCATCCTCCATAAAATGAAAATGGAGGTATACCTAATGATGTCTAATGACCAATAACAAATTTTATTCCCTGCTGTGGCCTTATGGTCTTTTTGTTTCTACTGCATTTCCAACAGTTCTGTTCACATTTATAATATATTAGAAAGAATATTGAATATTCACAACATCCACTTCAATGTTTTTTAACAGGCATGCATTTTTCTACATACAGGCACACAGAAAAACACATCCTTTCATATATATGCATATATTTGTATAAGAGCTGCCTATCAGACTCAGTAGTTTTTTTACTTCTTTACCTGGTTATTCCAGCAAGATCATGAAATAACACCCAATATAAGGAGATCATTTTCACTCAAATATCTTTGAGCATGTTCAATCATTCATACTTTCTGGGGGATGTGATAACACTGCTATTAGGTTTAAATACACTTTAAAATCAGTATATAGAAGTTCTGTATAGCAAATATCATGTGAGAACCATGTAATTTCTAAATAACTGCAATGTCTCAATTAAATCAGTTCAGGATCACAAAAAAAGAGCATACTCTAATACCTTTATTTTTTATTTGAATTAAGTTACTGTTGCTATTAATATTTTAGACTTCATAAATATTTTAGGAAGTAAGTTTTCTTTATGTTTATAGACTATGGCAGCTGATATATAATTTAAGGAGAAAAAAATATAAATATACAGATATTCATTAGAAGCACAGTCATAGCCTCAGAAAATGTCCATGTGAATTTTCTGTGAAGTTTATTCTGTACAAAGTTTATCTTTTCTGCTTTACTCATTTACCTTACTTGATTTAATAATTAAAGTTGATGGGAAAAATCTTTGCAAATCTGAGCTTTGAAATATTTATTAGAAGGGAAACAAAACATCACAAGATGCAAATAAGTGAAATCGAGAGAGCAACTAACTGGAGTCATGTTTGCACAGTTCCTAAAGGAAGAAAGAATTTTCCTCCTTAACTGTGTTGTGTTTTCACTAGAACCAGTTACCTTCTTTATGAAATCCCTTTTATATTATACTCCTTTTGCCCCTTTCTTCTTACCTCAACAACATTGCAATGGGTCTAGGGTTAAAATACAGGGAAAAGATCTGCTTGTTTCTGAAGCAAAGTCTGCACTTGGTCCTTGAGCTGTGACTTTAGATACCAGCTGTTCAAACAGTCTTTATTATTTATTTATTTATTTAATGTTTCAGAAATTAAAACATTTCCAGACTGGTCAATGCCTTAGCTTTTATAAGGGCAGGAAGTAAAAAGACTCCCAGAGTTTCTACTTGGCTGACCAGTCTAGCCAGACTTGACTTATGGCTGTGTGTACTTTTCTCCCTCTTTCTTTTGTTCTTGTTTTGGCAGTATAAATAGGATTTTCACAACATCTGTGTTCTGGTATGGCTATGGCCTTTCCAAATGTGCTGTCTGCTTGGGGATTAATTGTTTTCTTAGCCTGATTATGTTGTTAAAATTTATGAAAGGGGAACCCATCAAGCCAACTCTTCTTCAAATTGTCTTTCTAGATCCATCTAAACATTGTTGTCAGAAATATAACCATGGATGTCAAAAAGGATGCCTCTCCCTGCCTGACATGCATTCTTCAAGTGCCACAACTTAAACTGTATATACCTGTCCCACCCACCTTTCACTGTGTCCTTCCTATATGTCCATTACAGGGAGAAAGATTTTTATCACCCTGACATTAGTAAGGTCTCTAATCTACTTAAGTGGGAGTGTCAACATTTTTTCTTAATATCCTAATAGGTTTGATATGACCTGAGTCAATAATTTCAAAAATTACTTTCTCATTTACTATCTTTTTGCATACCAAATGGTTGGTGATTTCCATCTAAAATCTGTAGTTAACTGCACAAATGCTGTACCTAGAAATATAGCAGGCTCCAAATGAATAGCTGAGTGCACTGAATGCCTATCAGACACTAAAGGGGGTTGCCTCATGACACACTTGCAAGAAAGGGAAACATTCCAATTCCCATTTTATTTTTTACTGGGAAATTATTGCAGAGAATGACTAACCATTGAAGAACACACAAGGAGTAAACCCAGTATCATCTTCCAATAAGATGATATTTTTTTTCTAAGTTTTATTAAAATGCTGTATTACACACCAGTCTCAGTGGCTTGAATTGAGAAATATACATTTCAGAAAAATATTTTTTGCAGAATACCTTTGGACTTAACATAGGGAAAATATTAAAACTTGGGTAAAGCAAGAGAAAAAAACCCCACAAACAATCAAACAAGCCCACTCACAACTGTAGGAAATATTATTCAGCCTTGCCAATACCATTTCCTTAAAATGACACTATATTGTCTTTGGAAAATAAAATATTACACTTTTCTTTTATAGTATTTTCAACCCACATTAAAATGGTATAATTTTAAACTCAATTGAAACTTTATTCTGAGTCAATTAAAGTGTGCCACATTTCCATGTAGTACTGCATTGTAGATGTAGTGAGATAGGTTTGACTTTCTCCGAAGTGCCATAGACTGGAAGTAGACTGCATTTCCTGACTGCACCTGTTCTCTACAGAAATTATGTGATACATCATATTTTCAGATCTAGTATGTGAAATGCATTTTGATCCCCAAATCTGAGATGACAAAATAATGATAAAAATAATAATAAAAAAAAACACTTGAACCTCAAGCTTCCTTATATTAACTTCCCTGTAATACCATATTACTGTACAATGTCAACACTCTTGAGTAGGTTTGTTACCTCAGTAGAAGCCAAGACATTCTTCTCATGTTTTATTTTCTTTACTGCTTAATACCTAGCTTGACTCTATAAAGAATGCCCAAACAGATCCTTTAATGCCATTACACAGATATTCAGAATTTGTAATATGTTGAGATATGACGATTTCCTGTGGACAAAATGTTATTCTTTTAACTCTCTTCTAAATGCTGCTTTTTGTAAGACGTATGAAAATCATGCAAAAGGTATGCTAGTTACAAGTAAGACAAAAAATTGATAAGTGCACTGCTTGTATGTAAAGAAATCAGCACTTTCCTCTGACTTATAATTCCATGGATTTTAGAATGACTGCCCTAATTCCATGGATTTTAGAATGACTGCCCTTGAACATAAATCAACTCACCCAAGCTACTTTTTGCAGTAAATATTTATTTTTGTATTTCTGTATTTCCTTCACAACACGTTTATCTTTTATCATCATATATATGACTAAAAAAAAAAAAAAAAGCATAGGATCTCATTGCTTGCTTTATTTTTCATTGTCTTTTTAAAATGTATTTACCCCTGGCCACGCAAAGTGAGTTTGGTATCATTTTTAACTGAATTGTTCATTGCCCTTTACCTTCAGGGTCATTTACAGGAAAGCAACTTAAGACTAAACTTACTGGACCTTCAGGGCAGTCTTACATTGTCTTGTGTTTCCTAGTTCATTGGCTGAAGTGCAGAGCACTGGGGAAAATAAGAAAAAAATTATTCTTTTCCCTTAACAAATTTTCACTTCAGTTGTGTATTAATTGCAAATCTTAAAATTGATTATAACATTTTACTTGATCCACTTGCAAAGGGAAATTTAATCATCTGCTGGATGAAACATTTCTGCTTCTTGCACATTCTGCTTTTTCTCAAAAACATGGAGTTCTTCTATTTAAAGTTATTCTATGTTTCCAGCAAGTAGCTAAATTATTGTGTCCCTTTTCTTCTATCATTTCTTTCAGACAGACAGAACATGAAAAAAAACCTGTCAACTGCTATGGAAGAGTTATCTTTGACATCATAAAATTCAGGATTAACTTCTGGAAGGACTCTTTTGGAAGAATCGGAAGGTGCCACCTTTGCTTGATGAGGGCTGCTGAATTTTCAATAAGACTTCTCACTGCAGCTTGGCAGAATCTGTCGTTCAGTGGACTGCATTTGTTTGTAGTGAAAGAGAAGTCTCTGCAAAGGAAAAGGAACAGACCACACTCCTCAATGTGATTGATATTTAGATGTGACGCAGGGAGTGCAATCAACCATTGATTGTATATTTTCAACTACACACAAATTGTTTAACATCATCTGACATCAGTATCTTTGGAAGATGCTACTAAAAGTATCTCAGTGAATTTATCACAAGTATCTGTTGCTATAAAAGGAAAAAAAAATATTAAAAATAGGCAGCACACAACAGCATAAGGTTTGACACATCTGGAGCATGTCCCTAAAGAGAAAGATCTGGGATTTCCATTTGTGAGGATGTTTTAAATTGAGACAACCTTTGAATATAACCTGATGGGGAAGCGAATGCATTGTAACTGTCATTAGCAAAAGCAAACTGCTTCTAAATGCAACTTTAAGGACTTTTTTCACTTCAGACTCAGAGTAAAATCTCATGAGGTATGGAAATAGCAAGAAGTCACCACTGCTGATGATCATCAGCAAGGCTAAAACATGGGATTTTTAAGATTAAAAGGAGATGAAAAATGTTCTCTGCATGACAAATGCTATAATGCTTTTTACTCATACATTTACTTATAAGCATTTACTTCTACAGCTAATTGAAAACAAAGAGGCAGGTGGTGCTGCCTTATGAAGCGTTCTCTCCCAGTTAAACCTGATCTACATGTATCCCTCAGCCTACAGTTTCACAAAGTTAGGTTCTTTTTACAAATATATTTTAACATAAATTTTACAATTTATAGTTTTTATTCTGATCTTCTGAACTCACAGGAGATTCATAGTTGGAAACATGTATGAGGAAACAAGTATTTATCAAGGCAGAATACTGTTCATTTTTGGTTCAGATTTCCTTCCTCACAAAGGCATTTCCAAAGGCCAAAGTACTATGCAGCTATTGGAAAAGCTGTATGTTAAGAAGGCATCATTGTGCAGTGGCTACTATGTGATATACTTTCAAGAAGAGCATTAGCTTTGAGATTCATCTTGCCTTAGTTTAAATATCAAGAGTTTAAATGTCTAAGCTTTCACTATTGTGAATGAAGGCAGACATCCTTTAAGGGATTTTCCAGATGTTTCTTAGCAGGGTGAGGATAAATATATGAAATATGCACATATTAGACTTTAATTCTCCCAATGTGATTGATAGAGCACCAGTAGCTCCTTGGTCCCATAATGCTTGTGCAAGTGCTGCAATTGGTTTTATTACTTTGTCTCTCTCTTTGCCTTCCTCCTTTTTGGGTTTATACATTTATCCTATTTTACCTTCATCTACACAAAGAAAACATTACAAAGAAGGGTCATCACACTGGAATCTCCTAAGGAGATTAACAATTAAATTTCCAAAGTTATCTCAGACTTTCATTCTGGAAGAGGTAAGGGTGGAGTGGCAAAGCAAGGAGGATTGAGTAATTCAACATGAATAGAGGAGATAAAATGTTGGATGTATATATAAAAGTAGAAGAGAGTGGATCAGAAATGCACTAAAAGATTTTACAGGTTTCATAATTTCTGATGAATATGCAAGGTTTTTTTTTTATGAAAACCTGTTATTTTTACTAATCTATTTTTAATTTTAAAATGGATTTTTTTACAATTTAATATTTTTAGAAGGAAGTTTTCTTCTTTTTTCCCCTTGAAATGATGCAATACCTATTTTTTCTTAAATTGAACAAACGAGTTTGACAGCAAATATTTCCAAATTTATCCAACCTAGTCTAATTAATCATTTATTTTGAGTTTTAGTTCATATGTGGAGGGCAGGGAAGAAATCAGCCGCAGACCTCTGACTTTTGACTGAGAGAGAAATATATGCATTGTTGCATAACAGCAAATCTGGTGAAATAAAACTGTAAGCTGGATCCACGATGCTCCCAGGGTTGAGATAAAACCCTTCTTGAAACAGCATTAAGTCCACAGAGTTAAACTGCAATCAAGAAACACCCTGTACAGAATTTGGCTAAGGTGAAGCAGTTACGCTGTGTGATCACAACATAAGGTCCTCTCTGGCCAGAAGTCAACCAGTTACACATTTTCACGAGCCAAAAGGTGAAGTCAAGGAACACGGTATCTCTGTGTAAGTTAGGACAACAGAGAATGAGTCAGATCCTTCATTCATGGTGATCTGCTTTGCATGGTACTATTGAGAGGGGAAGCCTGAAACCAGTGAAGAACAACCATTGCATCATTGCTGTTATATATGGCAAAAAGTTTTATAGACCATAGACCCTGTATTGGCTTTTTTTTTTTAAGTTTGTTATTTTGGGAAGACTACTGATTTAATAGTTACAGTTATGTCATATATAAAACCAAT
>JAVJGJ010000001.1:42935112-42956223 GCA_035590215.1 Microhierax caerulescens
GACCCTGTATTGGCTTTTTTTTTTTTTTTTTTTTTTTTTTTTTAAAGCTTCCAGGCTAAAATGGAGTGGTTTATAATCCTCCTGATGAAGACAGGGAGTCTTCACAGCTCATGGAAACTGATACTAACAAAGGCACATTTCTAGCCAGCATTTGCTGTGTGCTCCACAGACTAGAATCATCCTTTTAGACTTAACGGCAACTGAGTCAGTCATGTTGCCAATATATAAACAGAGGTGGTCTTTCAATATTATGTGCCACTTAAGATCTACTCCTCTGGAGAGAATAAGAAAGGGCAGCCAGTGTTTATGTCTTCATCTTTTGCCTCTTGTGCTCTGTGGACTGAATTCTATTATCGGTTATAAGTGGAAAATAGTTCGGTGGTTTGGTTTTTTTTCCCCCAATAGAAGTAAGCCATGACTTCAAGTTGCTCCCTCAGAACTAAGTGAATGTATCCAAATACTTCTTTTTTCCCCTCATTTTTCCTTTTTTTTTTTTTAAATTCCACTCAGAGATATATTTGTCTAGTATAGTAACCATTCAAAAGGATTGCCTGGAGAGCTTGGGTGTTGCTTGGCTTGTATTGGATTAACTTTCAGGAGACTAAGTCAGGAGCATAACAAGGAAGCTGAAATGAGGTTTGCTCAGTGATATATATTCAGAAATATGGTGAGACACAGTCACGCAGACAGTTAAGATACTAGCCAGCCTTTTCAACTGTGCAGACTTACACACATCCAGGGAAGGTCAAATTGAGTTTGAGAGTTTTAGCTTCATCCTTTGTGGATGTTTGTCCTCATCGCAAAACCCAAATGGAATTTGATTCAATTGTGTGGAAAGGCAGGAATAACAGACATCACAAGTTTTAACTAAAATGAACTGGCAGCAGTATCTGGGAAGCACGTAAGACACCTGCGCTGTCTTTCAGCAAGCCCTTATTGTAGCCTTTCAGTCTAATTGAACCTAAAGCCTCATCAAAACAACAACTGAAATAAGTATCCAAACTAGGAAAAAAAAAAAAATTGACTGTAACAATACTTCCTAAACAACAAAGAACAGCTAGGGAAAAAGAGAAGAAAAAGTTATTCTTAAAATTACATACTTAGAAAAAAACAAAACAAAAACAAACAACAGAGGAAAGGGAAAGAGCACTAAAGAAATGCTGAACACACTCTCTCAAGAAAAATACCCAGACCACACTGCCTTGTGGGAATTTTTATTAGTTCTGAAATTAGAAACAGGGCACTGGGGTTGGGGAGGGGGGAGTGTCTCAAACCAGCTGCAGCTCATTCTAATTAAGGGCTAATTAGCAAGTAAAGCCTGCTGGAAGTGGGAGAAGTCTATGTCCCTATATAATGCAGAGCAGCTCACTAAAGCAGTTTTTGAGAGCTTGGGGATACTGGTGAGGGAGAAGAAAAGTGATTAAATTTAGAAATGCTTGAGTAATTCTGTAGGTATTTTCTTTCCAAAAAATCTGTATTTGCTTAAAAATTGCTGCTTTTGTAGGAGAAATATGTTAAAGATGAAGATCCATAGGTATCAGGTATAGAAAGTTAACCTTCTAAATCTATTATTTCTTGAAGCTTATGAGATTCCTCTCTCCATTGTTCTTTTGTCCTTATTTCCTATGCTAGTTATTCGGGTAGTTCTAATTTGTATCACATGACACCTTTTTTTTGTGAAATAACTAAAAATTATAGCAGTTTTCTCCTAGTGCTGAAATATTTCTGAATTGCCTGGATATCTATGATGTATACCTCCTCAAAAATATAGTGTAGCTCTATGTTTACAAGATCTGCCTTAATCTTGGTTTATCTAAATCTAATCTTTTTTAGATGAGAGAACTTAATAGGTATCTAGGTGAAATTTCCTGCCGCTCTGAATTCTATTTATTAGAGGTATGAAAAAGGATAAGAAAAACTGACTAGGAAAAAATCCACCTGCTTGTTTAGTCTTTTGAAGGTCACCAGAGAATAATTAGCTACTTCTCTGAATAATAATAGCAGAGATATTCCTTGTCAAGGAATGATGATGTGGTACCCATGTCTTCAGTTCTGCATGTGTGTTCAGAAAGAGTATTATCACTTTGGTCTAGCTGTTTTTTATTGCTCCCTGACTGCTATTAATCTGAGGCTGGCGTACATCAGAAAAGGCTGCATTACTGAACATCTTAAGGCAGTGAATAAGAATTTTTAACCCTAATGTTATCTGGTCTATCTACAGACCAGATGGATGGAATGGCATCAACTCCCAGGGAATCTTTTAATGGGAAAGATACTTCTGTATAAAACTTAAATCCCTCAGGGTTGTGCTATGAATTTGTTTCCCAGTGTTTAATAGTATTAGGAGCCAAATGATGGCAATGAAGAGGATTTTAATGACTGAAAAATGGCAGGTGATGTGCTCATCTTGTTAGGGATTGGAGGAAAGAGAGGGGAGGTCAAAAAAGAATGTGAAGAGAAATAAATCTCAAATTTCAGTTCCTTGGAAAACTGCTTAACAAGTATTCTTGGAACCCATTTTCAGGTATGTGAGCAAAGAGAAGGTGACTGTCAATGGACAGTGTACATTTAACAAGGGTAAACTGCCTGACTAAGGGTTTTGCTTTTTTATGTCATTTACCTTGACTTAAGCAAATTTTCAGTTTTGTCCTCTGTAGCATCCTTTTTGTCAAGTTAGACATGCATGGACAAATATGTAAATATAACGTGGGTGAAAAACTAGCCAAACTGATCAATATTTTGAATTTTAACCAGGAGGTGGTTGAGTGGCCTTTTTCTTTGGGTCAGTACTGGTGTTACTAATGTGTAACATCATCATCTGTAACCTGGGTGATGATCTGTAGTAGTACTGGCTCCCATCTGATCCTCCCTCAGGCATTCTGCAGATGAGACTCCTGATGCAGCAGGTGTGGTTGTTCCAGGCATTACAGGGGTTGTGTACTCTGTGTTCTGTACTCTGCTGTTTTGCTGACTCCTGAGATCGGTATCTCAAATGACTTCTCTATGGCCCTTGACTACATCAGTTCTGTGATCCCCTTCCATACCAATTACCATATTAACTGAATACGTGTGGTTTAAAAAAAGGTCTGTTTGTATGTCTTGTTGTCCACAGTGGTGTCCACAGACAACCTCTGCTCTGGTGTTGCTCAAGTAAAAAGCTGGTTACAATACTACTATACCCACCAGCACCACCCAGAAAGGATTCCCAGCCCAGAAAAAAATTTCTTAGTGACACTGGATTCCTAGCCACGTGGTGATGCCAGGTTGGTTGCACTTTTATTTCTTCTTTGCTGTGCTTTGAACAGGACATGGTTAAGCAACTGTTTTGGTTTTTTTCCTCTGTTTATTTCCTTCAAGCCCAACTGGACACCCAACTTTTCTGAAGGCATAGGCACGTGTTTTGCTCACTGAACAGTTCTGCCAGCTCCACTCTAGTCACCTAATGTAATTAGAAATGTGTGTTGGCTACTTTGGCACAATGTGCAGTGTTCAGGCTAAATGCAGCTGTCAGTGCAATTTCTTTGATCCAACGAGTTTCTGAGAGAGAATACATTTCACTTGGACTGGCAGTGGCCAGTTGGGATTCCTGTGCTTCTGCCAAGGCAGTAGTCTAGTAACACAGTATACCTCAGCTGTCTGATCATGCATATGGTCTAGAGGCACATTCAAACTGGTGTATTGCCTGTCATAAAATACAGTGTGCTTTTTAGCTTCAACTTGGGTCCAAGAGATATTGATGCTGTTGAAAGTGCACCAAGTGCTGGACAAATTACACTGGTTAATTTCAGGGGGTGGTTTTGGCTGTTTTCAGCTATGTTTTTGAGACAGGTGATAGTAGAGGGAGAAGCATCCACTGAAAAAAACAGCATGGACTGTCACAGATAAAAGGTGTCTTTATTTGACAATTCACTTGAATGCTCTGTTAAAGGTCTCTCTAGTACCTGGTAATGGAACTTTTTAACTTTTCTTTTTTACAATTCTAAAACCTGTTCAGTACTGAAGTGTATATCCAGCTGATTTTACAATCTCCGAGCTTCATTGAAACTCACATCATGTGTTACCATCAGCAGTGATGTTTGGGAGCTGAATTCACTGAATGATAAAAGTGAAAATACAGTGTGACCTATGTTAAAAATCTTTCATCTAGGAGAGAAAACTATTAAGAATCTATGTCTATAATCTAGAAAAAATATAAATTACTAAGAAAACTCCATATGCATTAAGGGTAACAACATATTGTAGATGAATGTGGAAGTAGTGGAAATATTGGGAGCAAGAATTCATACCAAGCACTATGCTCTTAAAAGTTATACTATCAGAGAACCAAGTATAGGCTGATGTTTGTAGATACATGGCATGTAGTAGTATTCCAAAACATGATACATTTACTACTAGTATACAAATGTCTTTGAAGTAATATGCAAAAAAAGAAAAAAAAACTGCGAAGTGGCAACTACCATTTTTTTAATAGCATGGTTCTTAATGTGATGCCCACAAGCAAATAAATCTGAATTCTTTGTCTAATGGTGGAGAATTGATCTGGTAGTCTTGGTTGGAAAGCTGAGGAATCAAATTATAGTAGTTGTATGTAAGTCCTAGCAGTACCTCAGAAATAGGAAATTAATTTTTTCATTGTTTGTTTGCCTGGAAGGAAAAGGAGTTTTTATTTTTTTAAAGATGTAAGACTGTTTCAGAAGATATGCCTTCTCATTAACATGAAATTTCTTCTATGTTGTAATGAAGTGTTGGCTTCTGGCTATGTTAAACTTAATTATAATTATTTTCCTCCTAACACCTTTGTATCTGATGATTCTTGTCTTATCAAGTCTGATAGTAGCAGAATTAAAAGGAAAAGTGCATCTAATGTTTAATTCATGGTAATTTGTTCAATTTTTTATGATCTGAGTGAAAAAACCTGTATGAGTTAATATACTTGATTAATCTTTTTTTTTTTGTCCCGGTTTAATAAATTTGTTAGAGAACATCAAATAATTACCCAAAACCCCAAAACAAAACTAACAAAAACAACTTAGATACAGCTTATTACCATAAATAACTTGAACTGTTAGTTCAAGCAACCAAAAAAAAAACCAACCCAGAATTGCATGTGATGTTGTTGAATATGCAGAATGTCCTAATTTCCCTTTGTAAAATGATGTTTAGAGATACCTTTCCTGACTGTTAATAGGATGAAGCAAACTTAAAACAATATTATGCTCTAGAAGCATCTTTGCAGACAATAATATGTTGCAGTTAACATTAAGGTAGCTAATAGTGAATCTTATCTGACACATTTTTGTAGACTAACTTTAAGGCCAATGCCATTACCTCCCCTAAAATTTTATAGGAAAGTTTGTATCATTCTTATTAGCATTTGTCAACTGTGAATGACCAACTGATAGATTGCATGGTTAGGGTATAAAGAAGCCTGGACATCTTCTAAAACCAGGTCTGGGGTACTAAAGTGAAGCTCAAACACACTGAAAGGTGATATTAGTATTTCCAGAAAACCACAGTTTTCAGTTCATAGCAATTCTTTTGTTTTAGCCTGGCTTGGACATAATCAGAACTACAGATATGCAAAACCTCAACTTTCCTGCCAGCTCAACTGCCAATGCATTGAGTGGAAGTTGGACCTCTGGCTTTGTATCTCCTTGCTGTTCTAGCACATGGCTACAACAGGGAGCAGGTGAACTCTCCCTGCTTGTAACTGAACTGCTGTTGCATTAAATGGAAGGTGACAGATATTTCAGAACTTTTACAACCTTTGGACATTGGCAGCAGGTCTTGGAAATAGTTTCCTTATGAAGACGTTACTACATGAAGATTTATGAGGAGCTCATATACATGTGCTGCTTCTGAGGCAGGTAACATTGGTAATCTGGATACAAATTATCTCTAGGTATCTTGAGGTCTGTGACTAGTCAAGTCCACGGTTGCCAAAAAGCTGGAAACATATGGTATGCAGAGCTCAGCCCTGAAGTTTGTTGTTGGACATTGCTTAGTTGCTAGAACAAGTCTTTGACTTGTGTTTTCAAGCTGTGATGAGACCATCAGTTGTGTCCTTTTGCTCATTGTGTCTACAAAGAGAGTATGAAAGCATCTTTATTATAGAAGCATTAAATGAACAACTCATTCTCTAATTAAAAAACAAGCTTCCTGGGGAGATTGTATAGTAAGTGCAGAACAGCAGCTTAGAGTTACTGTCAAGTACCATTACTGGTTCAAAGGAGGAAAAACTCCCCGCTCCAACAGGTATCATAAAGATATCACTTCCCCCAAAAAAAGTCTGCATGTTAGGAAGAAGTCTGCCTTGCAACCAGTCATGTAGTTGTGCAGATGTCAGGTAGACAGTCACCTGTGTTGTTGGCTTTTGTTTTTTCCATTGTACATGAAAGTTGCTTCCATGCCTTTGTGACCTGTGCACTGCTTAAACATCTAGAGAAAAGTTAAAGTGTGTCTCATAAGGAGGTTTCCTGGGTCTCTTAAGCTGCCTCTGTACTAGCAAATGAAGTGGGCGCTGGGTTCCTGCATTAGCCTGTGATGATCCACACAGTCCACTCTGGTGCACCAGGACAGTCTGTGCCAGCTAATGCACAACTCCCCCAGATGATGTCCATGCTTGCTTCAAGGCATAGCATGTGGCACATGCTGTTTCCATAGGCAATATGCATATAGCCTGACAGTTCAGAGGGAAAAAAAAGTGTTTGTGTGTGTGGATGTAAGCTCTGCTATGGCCCTTTAGTTCAAGGTCAAACACACTCTGGTCTGATTTGTTTAGAAGTTCATGTTGCTTTAAAAAATGTCCAGTTTTAAGTATAAATTCAAACAGTCATTCAGTAGACCCAAAGCCTTGGCCTTTGGCAGGGTTCTTCAGGGGCAGTGGGAACCGTGGGGGAACAGACTCTCAGTAATAGTAGTAGTATATTCGTTTAAGTCTTACAGATGTGTTATGGAGAGGTGTTCAGGTCCTTGCAGCTAGGCTGATCAGAGAGTTAAACATTATCTCTGTAAACAGAAAACAATCTTATTCCAAGAAGTCTGGCTATGGAGAGAAGATATTTTGTACAAGTTTCAGAGGATGCCGCTTTGAATCTCTTAGAATAATAAACTGGCATTTGGCAAAAACTGTTGGCAAGAGCACTTTGACTTCAGGCAGGTATTACAGTGCTCCTTGGTTTGCCTTAGTCTTCTCCAGTTCTAGCTATAAATATTTTGGTGGTGTGTGGTTGTTTTTTTTTCTTTTGTCAGCATCATCAATATGAATCAGTGTCTTACTTCATACACTTGGTGAGACCTACAGAGATAAAATACAAAGGATTAAATTCAGAACACTGGATTGCAGGTTAGGTTAGCAGAGGGTAACCTTATCTTTTTTAGCAGTGAATCCAGGAAAGCAAAGGAAGCAGTGCATTTCTTCTGATGTGCGTGTACGTGGTACGTTAAAATGCTCTACAAAATATATTGCAGCATTTATTTACTCCTACTTTTATGCCATAGGATTTCAGTTCTTCACAACTTGGAAATTAAGAAGTTATTTCCTATCTGCAAGCAATTATGCCAACACATCACATAAACAATTTTATTACAAGGTATTAAAATTTGTATTTGGAAAACACTGCAGAACTTCCAGGCACTTGTCAGCATACACTAGTTGGAAGTTACAATGTACAGAACTGTTGCAATGTTAATCCAATGTTTAACAGTCTTATTTTTTTAGTATTCTTTGATATCTAAAGTGCATGTCACCTGTCTCCAGCTGGACAGAGAAGTCAGATTCCACCTCAAATACCTCAGCCAGCACTATTTCATTGTTATGCTAATCAGTCACTCTGATAGTAAGACTTCTGTGTTCAATAAGCCACACTGGGTGGGTAGTGCTGTGTCCTCCTATTTTAATCAATGAAGATTTCTGACTTTTATTAGTGTCTTAAATTGAATGAGTTCTTTCTGTTGTGAATAACTATAGTCTAACACTTGGTCTAAATTACGGTCCCTGCTCTCAGAAATGGGCTGACTCCAAAATGAATTCCAAATGCAGTTAGTTCTGAAGGAAAATTTCTGATGGGGGTTGCATTGACCATCAAAATGCTTTAAGCATCTTGGAAAACTGTTGAGTACAGATGTAGTCTCTTACTAATTCAATATGTGTGATATTCAAGGCAGAAGTGGAGCTTGCAGTGACTTGAGATGAATCAGGCTTCTCTAGTTCTTACCCTTTCATTCTAGGTCTTAACAGCTGCTGTTAAACTCTACACTGATTTTGAGCTTCTGGGGCATCACTGTTGCTTTGGTTGTGTTTCTGCCCACATTTTATCTACTGTATATTTCCTCAGATTTATTACCTTTACCCATTGTGTCATTTTTTTTTTGTGAGTTCTTCTGTACTTTAGAAGTCCATTGAAATAAGTGAGAAATATGGAAGAACACAGTTGCAATGATCAGAAACAGGAAAGAGCTGATTATGGTTCAAGATGCTGTAGGGATTCTCCCAATGTAACATGTACATT
The DNA here is from genome assembly GCA_035590215.1 of Microhierax caerulescens. NCBI lineage: Eukaryota > Metazoa > Chordata > Aves > Falconiformes > Falconidae > Microhierax > Microhierax caerulescens. The sequence goes on from JAVJGJ010000001.1 coordinate 42,943,623, forward strand.
GTCTATTCAGAGTAGACGTGTGCTATGCGTTATTTCAAACAGCAAAACTCTACCAAACCTCGTCTAGCCAGACTTATGTTTCCAGGTCCAATTTTATAACATCTGATGAAATCGAGTGAATATGCAAGCATACTTTGTGAATAAATAATATATACTATATATTATATATATTATAAAAACCAGACTCCAGGATGACCAGATTTTGAGTAATATGGAATAAAACTGGAAGAATTCCACAGTGGTACATGATTGCGCCTGAGAAGAATTTGATCACAGCCAAACATAAGACTAAAGTTAAGGGCAGTTTGGGGTTTTATTCAAAATATATGCAAAAAGGGCTTGCCTCTGGGTTTAATCAGTTTTAAAATCTTTGCCTTTTCAAAGAAAGGCCAGGCAGAGGGTTTAAGTCAGGGAAGATTAATGAATGCTATTGGGGATTTTTATATTAGTTCATTCTTCTTTCCTGCTGTCTGCAGTGATGTCAGTTGCTCATGTTTTCAACCAATAAAACACAAGCTAAAATTATAGGTTGCTAAATATAACTTGCCACATCATTTAATTTGACAACTTATTTGTAATGAAGACCCCAAAGCAAAATCTAAAATGTTAATTGGGGCAGAAATGAAACCTTGCAATAACTTTTACTCATTGCTTCTTAATTACAAATTAATAATGAGTAGAAAATATGATTATAAAGCCCAAAAATAAATGAAATGTGACTGTGGTTAACTCAGAGGAGGTTTCTCTCTCACTGGATTCCATTTAAGAGGCAAGGGTCACAATTTCAAGGTAAGACATTCTGCAGCACAAGGGCATTTTTTAACAAAAGGTAAATAAAGCTAAATTTCCCCTTTGCAAAGAAATTAAATCAAGTTTAGCAATCGTATGGAAAATACATAATGCATGTCTTATAATTCTAGGTTGACTTTAACTGCCTTGGAATTGCGTTATTTATGAAGTGAAATCTTTAATTCTCTAGGAATTAGAATTCTACGTAGGAACTTCTTTTATGTTTGTGTGTTTATGGGTAGGCATGAGTACAAAAAAAAAGATGGGGAACTGCTGTCCGTCACCTGAAAATAAAAACTGTGGGATTATATAAAATGTGAATAAAACATATTCACATTACATTGTTATTTGAAACAAATATTGCAGAAAAAAATCATTTGCATACCTTGGAGTCAAATTCCTATGATTTAGCAGTAAGGATACTAGCTCAGACTTTTTTTCAGTCTTTGTTATAAGTACTTTTTTTATATATCCATGTTACATGAACATCAGGTAAATCTTACTGGTAGAGAATTGGGTTCCCAGGACTTTCAGCTGAGCAGTCTAACCATGAGATTATAAAATCATGATTTTTTTCTAAATAATCCAAACCCACTTTTATTTCAGTTTGAAGGTTAATAGGAGAAAAAAAAATAGGGGGCTAAACCCAAAACAACAAACAATTTAATGGTCAGCAGTGGTAGATTATCATAAGGTCCCTAAAGGAACATGTTCAGCAGAGGAAGCAATGGTGAAACAGCAACTTTCAGTCTGAAATTATTTGGATATGTTGATACAAAAAATGATTCAATGTAAGCAAAACTGAGTTAAAAATAGATCTTATGCTGCTCATGACCAGCTGGCAGAAAGTCTGAGACTTGCACAGATTGCTGATTAGATTCCTCTGACCCTTTATTTCCTCTGGTGTACTCTCCTTCCTGTTGTCTTTTCCAGAAACCTTTTCAAATTGCAGCTTCATTCGATTCAAATACTTTACTGTTAAGCCTGCAATAGAAACTTCTACTGTAGCTTTTTTAATCTTTGATAAATAGTCTTACTATCTAAGTCTTAAACTTCTGCTTATGGATTTTTAGGCAACAACATTGCTTCCTTTATACACAGATTTTCATGAGTAACAGGAACTACATCAAAATCGTAGCCATCTGTGCAGATGCTCACCTGAATCAGGGGCACCCCACAGGTTTCATTAGCAGCTACCAAAGCTGGGGATATGCCATCTTGACCATTCATTTGTGGTTCTACAGCTAGCAATATTGGTCACAAGAACTCTAAACCCCACACCCTCAAAAAATCTTCTATAGGCTCTCTTATAACTTGTATAACTCAACTTATATAACCCGCTGTGTTTTAAGATCAATAGAGAGATATATTATCGCTGCTCAACACTGGTATGTCTTGAGGATGCAATGATGAAGCAATTTCACCCAGAGTAAGATAATTTTTTTTCTTGCAAGCCAGTACTATACTTATAAACTACGTATACAGATAATCACTTCTTTTCCTCCTGGAAATGTTAGTACCTTCAGGATCAGAGGATGGTGATGGACATAGGTGCATGAAGATCCTTACCTATATGTAGCAAAGATATTAATAAGTTATAGTAAGGCTATTTGTAATCGCTTTGCAATAAAAACACAGCCTTTTGCAATAAAAGCAAAGAATGTGGAACAGGTGGAATTATTCATTGTATTCAAAGTGTTTTATCTAACTATTTTTGCAATAAAAGCACATCAAATTAGTAGTAATGTAGTTACTAACCAAAAATTGTAAACTGCCTTTAGACTCTGTACCGAAAAAGCTAAATGCACTATTTCACTCCACCTATCTAGTAGTTACACTTTATTAACCAAGCCTAAATGCATAATTTTCACATTAACTGATGTTCTGGAACCTGACATAGTTATAAATGTAAACACATCCCATGCAGTAAGGTGTTATATAAACATGAATTATATTGTCAGCATAGCTTGCCTTAATCCATAAGCATCTGCTATGAATGCCAAGGAGGGTAATGCAACTTTAATGCAAGTTCCTATCCACTAAGAAGTGAGATGAGACTGATGCTTGCATGTTGTATCAATGCGGAAGATCAAGTTTTTATCCAGGGACACATTAGTTTGAAGTTTGGCATTTTTGTCAGGGAGCACAGAGCTGCCCATATGATTTTCTGTGGGTTTATGCAGAAACTTAAGATTTGAATAGGGCTCTCTTCACTCCACAACTATTAAGTAAAGATTCATTACATAAGCAAAAGAAGACAATGCAAGAAAAGTGAGAGACTGGAAGTAAGAGATATGAGTGATTGTTCCAAAGTCTAGGATGTATTTGGCCTTCCTTGTAGCACACATGTAAGTTAGTTTATGATAGTTCCTTTCATTATTGTAATGTTGAAAAATGTTGTAGGCAGCCATTTGGGCCTCTGTTATAGCTTTGCAATGCAGGGAATTTAGAAGAATAAACCTCCTCCTCATCAGAAGTCTAAGAGAAGCTTTAAAGTCAGACACATGCAAACAGAGTCACTTTTAAAAAGCAGGTCTATAATTTCCAGTATCTCCAATTTATGTGAACCTGGAGAGCTAGCTTTGAGTTGATAGCCGGACAGTTCATAAATTTGAAGATGTTCTTTGAGCCAAAGGGTAGCTCATGATGATTTACCTTCCTGTGCAGTTTGGCTCATGGAGCTTCAACTAATGCTTCTTTATTAGGTCCAATAATTTTATCATTTACTGGTGCATTTTCTGAATACGTAATATTGAGAACACCTCAGATACACATTCTACATAATTTGCTACCTTCTGTAGCTGGACACCGACTTGAATAACTTACTCCACTGAACAATGGAGATACGTAAATTTATTTTTTTATCCCACTTGGGGAAGTTTTCCTCTGTTATTCTCATATGACAATAAGAGGTGTTAAGGAGGTCACCTGCACTGCTGAATTCCTTGGATAATAACAGAATCCTTCAGCAAAAATTGTCACACTTTCCAGGGTCCTGGTACCCTCTTTATAGCAGGATAAATCTAGTCTCTGTATAGTTACATTATAAATAGAGGATTTTTTTAAGCCATAAGGGATGCTATGACTTGTGATCTGACTTTCTTTACAGAAAGGTGAGAAGAGTTCCACCAGTTCTGTTCTGAATCTGGAAGAACTTATTGTAGCTATAGATTATCTGCTGGAAAGACATGCAGTTCTGACACTCAGCAATGGATATTCTGGCAGAGTTTGTGTACTTGTTTCAGGTGATAATTATTTAACTTACATTCATAAGAAAAAAAGTATTGCCATACAGAAGCTGTGCTTCTAATTTAGCCATTATTCAAATTCTACCTGCCTTGCATGCAACAAAGTAACGTAGCCAGACAGTTGCTGGGCCAGGAACTATGAAGAAAAACTGACTTGGAAAAAAACCAAAACTTAGGTGTAATCTAACTCAATATTAACATATTCTAGATTTAACCACTTTAAAAACTGGGGAAAAGAACAAGCAAAAATGACAGAAAGGAGTAGCAGCTAATGTGATTGCCCTGTACTTATCACCATGTAATTTTGGTGGTCTGAGGTGGATCTGACTTACCTTGGTTAGAGAGAAATTTGGTTTCAATGGTCTGTAAGGGAGAAATACAAGACTTTGGGTTCTTTCCAATGACGTATGAGACCTACTTGATCTCAGCTAACTATAACTCAGTGTTACCAGATTCTAAGTGAATTCCTAAATGTGTTCTACCTCTTTTGAAAACAGTGACACACTGAGGTAACTAGGGATGGTGTTTCATTCCTTACTTTCATTTTTTATCATAAACTGGACTACCTCTTCAATCTTAATTTTGGGGTTCCCTTGCAATTTTTTTAAAAGCAAGAATGGATGGCAGGACCAAAAATATTCCGTCAATCTACTAGTCTAGTTGCTGAGTGGTAGCAGCCCTCAACTAGTACAAGACAACAAACCTGTTGAATGTCATGGTAACATCTGAAGGATCACTTTGTTGGTGGTCTCCAATGTGTACAGTGCTAACACCCATCCATTTCTAAAGGTAGAAAATTGGAGGTGTATCCCTTCATGAGGGGATGTTTTACCATCCCCTGGGATTAGGCATCGCATCTCATTACAGTGCAAAAGAAACTCTAGCTAGAGACTGGTAACTACCTTACAACAGAGCTGTCTTCAAGATTTTGAAATCACTCTCTTCCCTAGAGTAGGATCCTGTATTTCTGGGTCCCAAACAATCTTGGTTTAGCTGTGCAAAGTGTCTGGTCAGATTTTGTCATACAGAATCTACATAAGGACAAATACAGGCAAATTAATATGTTCTTGTTTACCAATGGTAGGCTTCAATACTATTTCATACTCCACGTGACATTGCAAGGCATTCAGAAAAGTCTGTTCCAGACAAAAAATCACAGAATTATAGAACCATTTAGGTTGGAAAAGACCCCTGAGATGAAGTCTAACCGTTAACCCCCAGACTGCCAAGTCCATCACTAAACTATGTCTCTAAGCATCACACCTACATGTGTTTAAAATCCCTCCAGGGATGGTCATTCCACCACGTCCCTGGACAACCTGTTCCAATGCTTGACCACCCTTTCAGTGAAGAAATTTTTCCTAATATCCAATCTAAACCTCCCTTGGCATAACTTGAGGCTGTTTCTTCTTGTCCCATTGCGGGTTATCTGGCAGAAAAATGGTTATGGAAATATGATTATTTTTCCTTATGTTTTCCAGGCAGTATATGGTACTTTTCCACACAGTTGCACTATAGAAATGGCTGTGGTGCATCAGATGAAGTATGCATCTAGCCTTGTATTCTGTCACTCAGCATGACCAGTGTTCGATAAGTGCATGTAAGTATAAGAGCAGGGAAAAGAAGCTGTGATTCTTTTCTGGAGTGTTTTCTCCCAGATTGAGGAAATTTCTGTTCAAAGTCCCACTAACCAAGCAGAAGTGCCTTTACATATTACCCCATGGCGAATTTATTTTATAAATGTGTTCAACTCCTTCACTTGCCTTCTGAACGCTTCTAAAAGTTTGATGCACAACTGCTTGTGGCAAGAAGTACTGTTTTAATTATACACTTTGAAAATGCGTATATATTTTGGATCTGCCTGCTTTATATTTCAATCTATTGAAAGACTATGAATGACTTATCTTTTTATCTTTTATGTGCCACTGACGGCATCTGTCATGTACCTCTTCAACCTATCTTTTTTTCCAGGATAAGAAGTGCTAGACTGTTTTATGCTCATCATGCTGATGCAGTCCCGTATCTTTGATCATCCTTGTTCTTCTACAAGAACCTGAAAAGGTACTGAGAAGTTAAATGACACTGCAGGGCAGCTCCAAACATGAGGGAGTCTATAGGCTTCTCAAAAAGGTCTTGCTTTACGATACAACATTACTGTTGAAACTCTACATCATACCTCAAACCACATCTCCACCAGCTGGAAGTGACTAGCAGGTTTGTTTTTTTTTTAATTACTATTGGTATTACATTATCTTCCCAAAGTGCATGAAGCCAGTCAAGCAAAAGAAGAGAGGAGGGTTGTAAAGGGAAGTGGGATGATACCCATTCTCAGAGTGCTTAAGAATATTAACATAATAAAGGCAATTTTTTTTCAATGTCCTACACTTAGAAAAGTAAAGGCAGCCTCTCCATGTGGTCTGTATAAATAATGCTTGATACCTCTAACATTTCAAGGAGTGGTAGGAGTGTTTACCATTTGATAAGTATGAAAAAACACTTTAGACAATAAAATGCTTTGAAATTGTTTATTTGCATTTCATAAAACAACTTGCTATATTGACAATGACATGGTTTTCTGCTTCCTTGCTTTTTATTTGGTGTGTCAATTCTCTCAAGCTAAACCGTAAACCATGTGGTGCTTTTAAGGGTTGTCTTCATAAACTTTGCCTTGTAGACTGTAATCCTTCAGAAAAAGATGAATAGAAACTTCCATGAAAAAAAACCACCAAACTTTTAAAAACAGGTGTATAGTTTATTTTTCTCTCCTGAAGTGGTGCTTTGCAAGTAGGTGGGATTCACAGTGCTTGTGGTATTGCCTGGTTCTGAGAACAATCTTAAAGCAGTGTCCATGCAAGGCTGTCTCTCCATGCAGCTCAGACTGCCTGTGTTCAAGCTGCCCACAAATCCCATATGATTTTGTGTCAGGATGTTTTGTGGCTTTTCAAGGAAGGATTGTTTATCTGTCTGTGACAGATGGGTTATGTTGAGATAATATGCATTTGGTCCTGAGGATACTTTCAAATATATTCTACTTATAAAATTTACAAATATTTTTTCCCCATTGGAAAATTTCATGAGGTCTACTCTGTAACAGACTGCAAGGGTCATTTACAGGCAAGCAGTGAAGTGTGGGTGGTTAATTTGGTCTTAAATGGGCAAATCTTTCTCACATACAATACCATGAAGGTAGATGTACTTCTATCCATAGAGGGACAATTTTTCACAGGCACTGAAGGTCAGCTTCCCATAGATCATGGCACTGACTAAAATGCAAAAAAACCCCTACTCCATTTGCAGGAAAAAGTTGCTCTTCTCAGCAGTTACTGGCAGGAGTTACAGTGTTGGGCTATTGCTCATTTGCTGACAAGTCAGTGGTGCTCTTGGAATCATCACCTTATTTCAGATGACACTTCTGGGAAGAAGGAAAACTTCAGATAAAAGAGCCCGGTCCTTAGTTGGTACAAAGAGGTCAAGCTTCAGTATGGTAGAAGCCTTAGTTTAAGCCTGCAGAAATAATCTTTTGGTGGAGGTGTGACAGTCTTAGGTATGATGTTTCACAACTCAGAAGTCCTCATTGCTGGATTACACAGCTTCTCAGTAGTGTTATATTAAAGATTTATGATAAAATACAGCACAGCACAGATTCTACTGGGAGACAATCTCCTGGTTGAATTCTTTAGGAGCAGAACCTCTGGGAAAAAAAGATGCCTTGGGAAAAGAAATGTCACACTATGAAGGTTTGGAAGTACATCGTAATGGGCTGTCACTGACAATGTGTCACTTAAAATGGGCAAGGCTTGTGTGAATTAGTATCACATCTGACTTGATATCAGGGTCTTCTAATATGGGCTGTGATGTTTCTTCATATGTTTCAATGTCAAAGTATTCCCAGACTTGTGTAGAAATAGAGTATTCTGGGGTACAACATGTGCTGGTGAATGAATAGGCTTTAAGATACCGCATAAAAGGGAGATCTTTGGGAAGGACCAGGCAATTTGAATGGAAGATGTCTTAAAAATAAGATTCTGGAGGTGTCTTGATGACATACAGAAACTTCTGAGGGAGGTTTAAGCAGATGTGTACAGAGAATAATACTTATATAGCATGCCTCAAAATCACAGTTGTAATCTTCTTTGGCATTCAGGTGCTTTTCATCACACTTCATAAATATTTCCATGCATGTTTTATACTGTACATACAAAATTATCTCTAGGAACGTTAGCAGAACTTTGGGACCACAAAGACAGTTTTCTTGCTGGAGATAAATCAATGATGCAAGATCTTGATTAAAATACCTGGTGATGAATTTTTTATTCTTTGTTTACACTGCAACACACCTCGGATACAGGAAGTAACAATATACATGCAGGTAAACTCCTCTCAAATACTTTCTCTGTGCTGATTTCCAGGGAACAATCCTCCTCGGGACTGAAGTAAATGGAATCAAAAGAACAGAGTAAATTGTATAACCGATTGCAAGAGCATCTCTTAAAATTGCAAGCAAAACCAGTGTAGGGATTGCATGGTAACTAAACTGTACTGGATGGCATGTGTATAAACTGATCTGTACTCCATGAGAGGGTAATGCACAGAACCCGTAATGTACTTAACTGTGTACTTGTTAGTCACTGCTTTTCTAAACATGCTCAAAAACCTAGGCTTGACAGAATTGTGTATGATATCAAAGCATACTTGATCAAGTAGGCTGTGAGTGTTTGTCCATGATTATTTCACCAGTGTTCTTACTACCTGTACCTCCTATCATAAAGGAATAGAGAAGTTATTAATTTTTGTAGCAGGTTGTCCAAGTCAGTGTTGCCATAGAAACTCTAACTTTCAGAATTCTTTGTATTCTCAGTTGCAGATTGTTCACTTTCATTTTTGGCACTGATACTAGCCTTCAATTAATAATTAATAATATACTTTTGTTTGTAAGCCAATAAACAAGGGTGCATAGTTGCAACATGTAGTGCGATTACCTGCACCTGGCATGCTGAACTTCTAAAACTGCTGTATTGAACACGGCAGGGTGTGAATGAGCCACCAACATATACTGAAACATTGCTAGGCTCATTTTTTTTTTTTTTCAGATATTCTCTTCAACATGTCAATGAAAGTGGTAAATGGCAGGCACCTTCATGAGCTTTAGTCCTTATGAGATTTTATAACAAAAATCTTACCTCTTCCTAAAATTAGCTGCCTCCACACAGCCTTTTTCACAATGGATCTGATAGCACAAAGAACCACAGAATGATGCATCAAATAACCACTCAATGCATCTCAGACTTGAACTAACTCTTTTATAATAAAATTCAATTGTTTCTGTGGGCATAGAGTGAATCTACCTTGCCAAAAAATTTGGCGTAGTCTCACACTGAAATTTCATAGTTTATTTGCGTAGGATAAGATACAATCTGGTAGCAACAACTGCAGTCTAAATAACCATTGTGCCTATTGATCACTTTCTGTTGCAATTGCTTAGACATAAAAAATTCTCAGAAATGAAAAAAAAAAAAAAACAACAACCCAACAAATACACAACTATGTTTTATTTATATTTTAAACATAATTTAGATTTTTCTACCAAATCAGATTTCAGTTCAGTTGCAGTAGCTACCCTTGAGGAAAAAAAAATAATAATAAACCCTCAAAAATATAAAACTTTCCAGACACTGATGTTCTGCCACCAAAACTGTCAAGTGAAAAAACAGCTTGATCTTGTAAAGATTTGAAATCTTGGCTATTTATGCTAAAATAGACCAATCCATCAAAATGTAGTTCACCTATTTCTAATATCTTTGTCTTCAAAGCTGATATCATAGTTCTTTCCCTTGCTATCACAAGCAGAGACACATGAATGAGAAGTTTTCCTTTTGTTATAAAGGCCATTTCTTCCAGTCATTTTGAATGTACTGATAAGCCGTGAAAACTTGGACCAATTTCGTTGTGTGGGTGTCCATTACAGGAAACTTTGCTGTCAATGTGATTTTGTAACCACTGAGAAAACCTTCAGAGGAAGAGTATGGTGAGAGAAATAAAGCTGAGGAATACATTAACAAATGTGCTTCCAGGAGCACAGTATTTGGAAGAAATGGACTGCAATGCCCTAGGTTCTGTCATTGGAGTATCTTACTTGCCCAAAGACATGTCCATCTTGAAGATGGTAAATTCTTGTTTGCTTTGCTTTAGGTACACAACTGTCTTTTGGAAAAAGGTACTTCATTGACATTGAATTTTTTTATGGTAATATACTTTTTAAAGAAATTGAGCATTATTACAAATTATTTTAAAATCATGTTAGTGTCACTAAAAAGCCCCCACTATTTAAATTCCCTTTGTTTTAACCAATTTGTATTTAAATTGCCAATACTTCTCAAACTCTATTTCAACATTACATAAAAATGTTGGCATAATTTTTATATAATGATAAAAATAGGTGAGAGAGTCACAGGTAAGTGCTACTGTTGATCGGAGTTGTCCACAAGACACTACAAAGTGACCCTAATATTTCCCACTTTCCCATTTCTGTGTTGTATGTCTTTTATTTTTCCTGAGCATGTGTATTTGGATGGGGGAAATGACTTCCTCACTACACCTTGAGTTGGTCAGTCTAAGCCTAGAAAAGCTCTTGCTATAATAATGTAGTTGTTCAAAGTATTTTTAAATACCGCAACTGTGTGCTTTTGGGCCCATGCCAATGCTGTCTGGCAGTGGCTGAAAAACTCCTGCTGGCTTCAAGTGAATTTGATTCATGCTGTGTAGCCCACAACGCAACTGACTGCTTCTTTGGTGGCTGTGCAGCTATGAAAGGTTTTCTTTTTGTATTTTTTTTCCTCTTCATAAAGCCCATATCTACTTTTCACTAGCACTATGGAAAAGGACAGGGAAAAGCCTAGAATAGCTAAATATCTCCAGGTACACATACCTGGCAATACAACTGAACCCTTATGCCTGAAATTAGTTATGGTTTGTTTCTCTGAGTAGCAAATATAAGTTCAAACCGGACCTGTTAACCAAGACACAAACCAGTTTCCACAGTCACAGTCAAATGACAAATCTGAAAGCAAGAATTTTAGGATAATTACCTTTGAAATGCCTGCCTGCATAAGGTTTTCTAATCTACCTCAGTATAAAATAAAAGCTGTATAGATGAAAAACGAAATAATTTTCTGTCTTGAAACATTTGTAGAATAAAGCTATGTTAGTTTTTTCTTAGTTTTCTGTGTGAGTGTTTAAGAATGTTAAGAGTGTGAGAAAAATCTTCCCCATGTAGTGTATTTTATAGACGATTACTGCCTGGCATAGATACAGACTAATGGATGTGCTTCAAGGCTCTCCTGAGAACATAACCTGACACAGATCCTTCAGATTCTTCTTCGAGGTATGCATATAGGTTTCTTCTTAAAAAAAAAACAACCAACCAACCAACCAAACAAACAACAACACAAAATCCCAAAACAAACACACACACAAAGCAAACAAAACCAGAACAAAACCAGCAAAAAATAACACCAAGAAATCTGATTTATAAAAGGATGGTGCATGCTGGAGTCTTTCTCATTTATTCAGTACTTTTAACCTTTTTGTATATATACTGCTGCAGGAAAAAAAAAAATATTACATTAACCTGTGAAGGACAGATGACCCCACATTTTCACATCTCTTAAAAACATGTCATCATCCATGTACTGTACTCAGCCCCTTCTATAGTAGTGTGCTGGTCAGAACAGTTAATGAAACACACATGTGAGGTAAAGAGCAAATCTTATGTCTGGTATCTTCTCAGTCTCTTTTTAAAAAAATATTAGCTATCCTCATCACAGTTTGAAGCCCTGAGGTAAAGGGGACATAAATATCATTATTTGCTGTTAAGTCTGTTTCAAATTACAGCAAAAGTCACAAAGACCAAATACCAAGTCCTATTTCATGCTTTAATCACCATAAACTATAATGAGATTCATATCTGCAAACATTTATTGCTCTGTATCGCAAGGATATTTTTAGCTACTTTGAAGACTGTTACTATGAAAAATAATTTCTACAAAGGAAAAATGATAGCTGCTTTTAAATTAACATTAATCTGGGAGCAACACATAAGCTAAACAGTATAATAAAGATAACTTTTCTGAGCGTTTAAAATAAGAGCCTGTGATTTGCAAATAAAGCAAGAAGTACTTAGGGTTTTCTTTCTGGTTTTGTCCTTTGCTTGCTGAGTTGTGCATTTTGAAAGTTTACTGTTGTGAGAGTTGGATGCCTGAGAAGTCCAGCTGGATAATTCAGCATGAAGGCAATAGCCTTTTAGGTAAACAAGTATGAAACGTGGAGAAGAAGTAATAAACCCAGCTATGCTGAACACAGCATTCACCCATAAAAAGAGGAAAAAGGATAAGCAGGATGAAAATTTTAAAAAGAAACATCTGGCTTTACATACCTCAGAATCCAACCTTTTCAGTCCATCTGATGATTGCCTTTTCCTGGATGAACTGAACAGGTTCATATTAAGGACTTTTGTCATTGTGCATCATCTCACATACTGCATAACACTGGCCAGAGAATTCTCAGGG
>JAVJGJ010000001.1:42962502-42995332 GCA_035590215.1 Microhierax caerulescens
ATATTATATTATATTATATTATATTATATTATATTATATTATATTATATTATATTATATTATATTATATTATATTATGGGATGCACAGCTCACCTGACTTCCATACCTGATATATGTATTTCTCAACTTTATGATACATAAACTATACCATGAGTGGGGTTAGTCTTCTGACTGCTTTGCATTTCAAGGTACCAGGCAAAATTGTTTTGTGGGATGAAGACATCTTTGAATTGTCAGTTGGTCATCTCTGCTATAACCAAAGAATGACAATAGCAAAGTTGTGTGTCTTGCTGCTTACACTTCACAGAATGGAATTAAAATGGTCCATTTATAAAAATTCAAACAGCCTTGCAAGCAGCAAGACACTAGATAACTACAGCCAAATATTAGTGTGAAACATTGAATAAAGATGAAGATTGATACACAAGAAACAGACAGACACGTCCAGCTTAGTTTAGAAAATCTCCATGGATGGCAATCCTACCCCATCTCTGGCCCCCTGTTCCCTATGGGAATAGTTTTTTCATAATATCTGATAAGAATTTCATTTATTGCAGCTTGTTTGTGGAGTATTTTCCTTTGAATGTGCACCTTTGGCTCCAGCTGAAGCTGCCTTGTTTGGGAGAAAAGAGTTCAGCTGCCATTAAACTTTGCTGTGCTTCCTGCTACAGGGTCAGGGAATGGGCTTAGTCCTGCTGTATTTACTGCTGTAAATTTACTTCAGGATTTCTGTTCCTTTACCATGCATTCATTCTGCAGCCTTAGGCAAATTAATAAATCTTCCTCTGTTCCAGTTTCCTATCTGTAGTCAATGTCATGGTACTACTACTTTTGTAAAATCTCAGTTATACAGTGCTTGGGGAAGTGATTCTTCCTTTGCAAGAGTGGATTTTCTCAGGTAGAAAAGCTGACAGCTAACCCTGAGATTATCATGACCCCAAGCCAATATGTATTTCATGCCATGCAGAAGTTGTGATTCTGTGCTGCTGTTTCTGTCAGCAGGAGGGCTTTGTTCATCTCTTCTATTTGTACATCTTTTACACAGGAGTCCCCCTCTCAGGTGGACACCTTAGATAAGGCTTTAATGTGAAGAAGAATAATCAGTATAAACATTATTGACAGAATGTTCATGTTGGGGGAAATCTTGCTCGCAGTCTATGTCAACAGTAGGAAACAGCATAGGATTTGCTCGTTCCTTTCCTCAAAACCCTGCTAAAATGGATCCCTTGCTTCAGCACCTCCTGCCCTCTGGGCAGAGGTATGGCAAGAGCTCCACATCCTTAACACAGACTTTGCTGCCAGGTCAGGTAGTTTATGAATAGTGTAGAAGAAGTCAAGGGCTTGTTTTTTAACTCAAGGAACTGGGCACATGCTGAGCTCAGAGACTCTCCCTGCAGGGTCTGAATTAGGGATGAGCTCAGTATACTAAATCCTGATGCTGGACTGAAGCATGGGAGCATTAGAGAAAACTGAGACATAGATCTTTATCCTGGAGTCCTTCATGGAGTACAACTGGGGGCAACAGCCCACTTATGGCCTCTGCTCATATACTTAATGTTTACACTAATGCAAACTTTATAGTATGAGTCATCTTTTTTGCAGTGGGTAGAAAGGACAGTGACAATGAACGGGAAGTTGACAATTTTTCTTCTCTCTTACCGAGTTTCCCATTACAGAGCATATACAATTTGAGGTCTTTTGCTGTCTGATACACACACCGATATTTCCTGCAGTAATACATCATTTTCTACATCTTCTCATGGTGCGGCTTGCATGATTTCTTTTGTGCTGTCATCTGAAAGCAGCCTTAGTTTCCCTTCATTCACAGGTGTTAGTTAAAGCTTTCTTCTCTGCTAAAGAATAGTCTAAGATTAAATAGAAAGATTCTGGGTTTTATTTCAGCCTACTGAATATTAAATTTTTGCTAATGAAAATAGGTATCTTTATTGCCTTTTTTATACTTTTAAATGAATGAGAACAGGCAAAGCAAGATAGTCCCTACACTGGGATGATGTACGCATTAAAAGCACTAAAACCACTGTAGAATTTATCTTTTCTAAATCTCAAAGTTTTTCTTTACGTAATAGAAATTATTTTAGCTCATGTCATCAACCTGAATAAATCTAATGAGACTTATTTCCTATCCTATGTCATGTGTGAATATTTACATTTTCCTGTAATTAAGAGAAATGAAAAAGGATAAAGGTTAGATTAGTAATTGAGATGCTGGAAATCTGTGCATTTTCTTATGTAACCACAAATAAGTATGGATTTATCATCCTGAATCAGTAGAAGCACTAAGGGTTCTGAACATCTAAAGGGTATTTCAAGACTACTGTCACTTTCAGACTACTGTTGTGACCATCCTGTGTATTTATTTGTTATCAAATTGTTTTCTCTAACTTTTTTAGAAACTTAGTAAACCTTTCTTTTCCCTACAATGAAGACCTGAAAGCAATGATTTGGAGATACTTTCTCATCCTATCTGCATCTGTTTGTTTCAGGATTCAGCTGCACAACTGAGTTATCAGAGCAGCGAGAACATTCACTTTTTCCAAAAGCAACAAAATTTTCTAGACATTAAAGATTCTAGAAAGTTGAGAAAAGCAGTAATAAACCTATTGGTTCTGTAAGCCCTTGTGTTTGTGGGTTCTCCAGAAAAAGTTCAGAATTTTGAGGAATTCCCTAAGTTTTGAAGGTTCCTAGTTTTTAAGACAATGTAATTTCTCCCTCAAAATCTGGCATTCTGCTTTAAGGAGGGAAAAAATAGGATCAGGAAACTTTAGTTTGGGAATCCTATACAGGAGCATATCCCAAGGCACACATGTAGAAACCTTATTCTCTACTTGCTTATGGCATAGGCACTTGTGGGTATAATTGTTTTAAAGTGGTGTGGTTGTAAGTTGTCAGTGTTATGCATGAGACAAGAACATTTTCAACAGCACAGAAAACTTCTGAGCCAATGAAGGTCATATAGGTGTGTGAGATCTTTCAGATCTAATAAATTTACTGATTAATATTTTCAAAATCACCAGGACCACTGTGATCAACTACTATATCTTCTCATTTAAAAGACTGAAGGAATACAGTATTCAAGTGCTTAATGAGCATTTGTTATAAAGAGCAAGAGAACCACGTATTCACTACATTGAAACAAGTACCAGTGAGTTTCAGCTTGTGCCTTAGTTATTAACAGAGTTTAAACACTGGGAAAGCCTGTGCAAAAATGTTGTAGCATTCTTAACTGGAGTTGTAAAAACATTTAGAAAAACATTTATCAGTGATGATTTAGTTCTAGTTGATGCTGTTTGGTGGAAGGAGCTGACTTCTAATGGTGCCCTCACTTGTTTATCCATATTTCTTTTCTGCAGATCATATGCTTTTCTATACTTACATGAACTCATTAATTTATGGTTAAACTAAAATATATATTTTTAGATAGACTTAAGGCAAGTGTGGCATAACAGCAGATGAACATTCAACTATGGAGAAGAAGGTAAGAAACTGTAATGCAGTAGCAAGCATATATTGGAACCTAGTTAGAGTGCACCTCAAATCATTACATGAAAAAGTCCTTGGTCTTTTCAGATAATTAATTGTTTAGCTGCAGTTAAACAAACAAAATATAAAGGCATTTAAAGAAGGTCTAGAAAACAAACTTGGAACTATAATATCATCACACACTTTCCTGGCTTACCTTTATTCTCCATTATGTCACCTCAAAAATATATAGCAGAAATGGAAGGGATCCAGAGAACCTGATGAAGTTCTTGAAGGCATGGAAAGACTGCTTAGTTTTGAGTTGATTAAAACCAAGCATTACAGAACCACACAGGGTAATGAACATCACAGAGAAGGTAAATTAAAAAGTCCTTGCTTACTTTTTATTCTAATAAAGCACAAGTATATGTATAAAGAATATGAAAAGAAATCAGTATGGAGCCAATAAAAAGAATGGGAGTTCTTGCAGACAGCATAATTAAACTGCTGAGCTCATTGATATCGTACTTAATGGAGGATCAAGCTTTAGAAATGGGGAAACAATTGCGGAAAAGAAGCATGACCAACAGGTTGAGGGAGGTGATTCTCCATCTCTACTCTGCTCCCGTGAGACCCCCCTTGCAGCACTGTGTTCAGCTCTGGGGTCTCCAGAACTTAAGAAGGACATGGACCTGTTGGAGCAGGTCCAGGGGGCCACAAAGATGCTCAAAGGGCTGAGCTCTCCAATGAAGACAGGCTGAGAGGGTTTGGGCTGTCTAGCCTGGACAAAAGAAGAGTCCAGGGAGACCTCATAGCCACCTTCCAGTACCTAAAGGGGTCAACAGGAAAGCTGGAGAGGGGATTTTTACTAGGGCCTGTAGTGACAGGACAAGGAGGAATGGCTTTAAAATGAAAGAGGGTAGATTTAGATTAGCTATTAGGAAGAAATTCTTTACTGTGAGGGTGGTGAGGCACTGGCACAGGTTGCCCAGCAAAGCTGTAGATGGCCCATCCCTGGCAGTGTTCAAGGCCAGGTTGGACAGGGCTTGGAGCAACCTGGTCTATTGGAAGCTGTAAGGTCCCTTCCAAGCCAAACTATTTTATGATTCTATGATTTACAAAAGATAAAAAGAGTATGATTCTTTGCTAATGGCAACACCTACAATTGCAAAAGAGACAGCAATGTATCTGTTAGGTTTTGTCAACATTTTGAGTCACAAAAATATGTAGGCAACACACATTTGAATATCAGTGAAGGTAGGTTTAAAGTCTACCTTAGGATGTGTTTCTCACAACCCCAGAGTTCCCATTTGTCAGGACCTTTCTCTGAAAGAGCTGGGAGTCAGTGGACCTCAAGAAACCATGGCTGAGAATCTCTGAGCCACTTGCTGGAAGAATTTAGCAGCCTCAGCATCATGCCTGAATGAGATAAAACAGACATAAAATCTCACCATTCTCCTTGTGACATGTGCATCTGATTTCTCTGAAGTTCCCAGTCTTTCTAAGCATGATAATTTGTTAACAACTGCACTTGCACTAAGCATCACCAGTTCTCCTCCATGAATAGTCAGGTGTCACCTTGTTCAGAACAATGTACTTTTGAATCCAAGCCAAAGTAGTTATTTCTTCGAAGACTTGTATCTAGTGTGAGATTTATCTCAGCTGGTTTCATTTTTCTAGAAGTTTCTAGAATTTTCTATTCAAAGCCAAGTACCTAGATTTCCCTATGTTGTCAGTGGCAAGAGGTATCTCCAGAGGAAGGCTGTTAAGATCTCTTCCCTTAGCAGTAGCTGAAACTTAGATAAATGAAAGTGTATTTGTCTTACATTCAGGCCTGAATGCCGTGGTATTTAGCCAGCTTTGCTCAGTCTTAGCCAGCTTTGACATTAGCTCACTGCATACCTTGCCATCTAGAATAGTTTCCAAAGTAACAGTAAAGATGTCTGCAGCCAGTATTTTTTCTAAGAAAACTTTTTGTGCCAGTCAGCAATAAAATACATGCTCTTTAGATGATGTGACCAGTAACTGGCAGCATTATTCAGCAAGCAGGGTCTTATAGAACACTAAAAAATAAAACCTGCAAATCCAGCTGCTAAAAATGTGCTCTTGGAAACACACAAATGGAAGAAAAGCATTGGTCATTCCCCAAAATGGGCTGTTCTGCTTGTAAAACTACCTTTTTCAGCTTAAAGGCAGTCTTTTGTAACTTAACTATTTCAAATGATTGAAAATGAAATATTCAGCAGACTTTCACTAAAATCTTGTAATGCATATTTCAGAAATATTGCAACTCCACTTTTTGATGGATGAAAAAAAGCACCTGAACATGTACTGAAATCTGCAGTTTGTAAATTTATAGTTGTTGAAGTTTTGGTCTATTTTCTATGTCATTGACAATTACAGCACCACTGTTTGCTTATCAAACTGCAAACACAGAATTCCAGGATGATGCCTCTGCCTATTATTAAGTTTGTCTGGCACTTCACATCACAAGATCGTCTTTTTATTACTTCTAATATCAAACAGTAATC
This sequence comes from Microhierax caerulescens, assembly GCA_035590215.1. Taxonomy (NCBI): domain Eukaryota; kingdom Metazoa; phylum Chordata; class Aves; order Falconiformes; family Falconidae; genus Microhierax; species Microhierax caerulescens. The sequence goes on from JAVJGJ010000001.1 coordinate 42,968,514, forward strand.
ATTTGGGCTGAAGAGGCTTTTGTTTTCTTTTTTTCCCGTGCAATGTGTCTGCCTCTTGTTTTGTTCCATGCGTTTTCTTTACTGAAAGTTATAAACATACACTTGCTTCAGTTGTTTTTGACAAAAATGTTAAAGGGAAAATATATTACTCTTTCACAGTGTTGAATATAATTTCTCATCCAAGCATATGCACCTCTGAAAGGTATGTCATCTAACATCAAATATTTTAGAAAAGGAGGAATCACCCTATAGAGATGTCTGTGTCATCTATGAACACAAAAGCAACCTACATGACTAAAGATTTACTAGCTTTATTGCCTGTATGTCTAGTGAAAAGATTTCAGACTTGACAATAATGCACTTTGTGTCGTTGAGATATTTGTTGTCCCTGGTAACATTAACTCCAACTGGGCAATTAGTTTGGTCTTGGGCAAGTGACAGTTTGCACAATTTCAATGAAGTCACACAATCCCAGAGAGCCAGCTCTGTGCCTCAGAGACAACATTCTATCTGTTGAGGTGCTGGCATGTGTGCCCCAGCGTGTGCATCGAAGCACCTTAGATTATGACTAATATGCCTCTCTTTCTTCTGTAGCCCCACAGCTGTACACGGTTCTTGCTATAGATGGTCAAGAGTTGCAATAGTGGGAGGGATGTGAACAGCCTGATAGTAAGAAATACATCATTTACTAAATTCAGGCAGAGGAAGGAGTTCAAACAATTTATTCATAATCATTAGAGTATTTTAGCAAGTCTCATGGACTGTCATCTTGCCTTTTGAAATGCAACCTGCTTTGTAAGCCATCCTCCTTTGGAAAGGATTCTCTGGAAGAGTTTTTGGCACCACAAAGACTAGGAGTTCAGTTCCAACCCTTTTCCTCTAATCTTTCTTGTGACTGTATTTAAATTACTTCCTACTAAGTATGAGGGATTCTAAATTGAAATATTGAGTTAACTGATCTTGAAAACCACTAACCATGTCTTTTCTATGCTGTTTGTGAATTTGTCAGTAAATTGGAAAAAAAAAAACAAAACCAACCCACATTGAAATTGATTCAATCCCATCAATAAAAAGTCTGCAAACGAAAAAGCTTATTTAGTATAGCATTTCTCAAGAAAATAATATTCTAAAGATAGTTTTTCATATAGCTCTAGAAATTCTAGAAATTCTGTTTGGAAAACAGGTTTTGAGCTGCATCCAGTAAATAAAACATTGATACATCTGTTATCTAAACATATAACCCAAAATTTATTAGCTGCCTATTATAAAAGTGCAGCAAGTCATCTTCATTCCAGAGTCCAAGAGGAAACCAGTAAAAAGTGGTATCCCCCAAGGGTCCATGCTGGGGCTAGTACTATTCAATATCTTCATTAATGACACAGACAGTGGGATTGAGTGCACCCTCAGCAAATTTACAGATGACACCAAGCTGAGTCATGTAGTTTATATGCTTGAGGAAAGGGATGCCATCCAGAGGGTCCTTGACAGGCTGGAGAAGTGGGCCCAGGTAAACCTCATGAAATTCAACAAGGTCAAGTGCAACATTCAGTGCCTGGGTTGGGGGACTTCCCAGTATCAATATAGGTGCCGGCAGAGGTTACCCAGAGAAGCTGTGGATGCCCCATCCCTGGAAGCGTTTAAGGCCAGGGTGGACAGGGCTTGGAGCAACTTGGTCTAGTGGAAGGTGCCTTTTCCCATGGCAGGGGGGTTGGAACTAGATGGAATTTATGGTTCTATGATTAATAGATTATTAATGGATTATTAATGGATTGAGAGCAGCCCTGCAGAGAAGGACTTGGGGAAACTGGTGTATGAAAAATTGGACACGAGCTAGCAAAGTGCACTTGTGGCCCACAAAGCCATCCATGTTCTCAGACACATCAAAAGAAGCATGACCAGCAGGGTGAGGAAGTTCTGTCTCATCTACTCTGCTTTTGTGGGACCCCTCCTCAAGTACTGCATCCAGCTCTGGGGACCCAGCAGAAGAAAGACATGGACCTCTTAGAGCAGGTCCACAAAAATTATCAAAAGGCTGGAAGACCTCTCCTATGATGAAAGACTAAGAGAGTTGGGGCTGTTCAGCCTGGAGAAGAGAAGGCACCAGGGTGACCTGATTGTGGCTTTTCAGTACTTAAAGTGCATTTATAAGACACAGAGAGACTTTTTTACCAGGGCCTGTAATGACAGGACAAGTGCCAACGATTTTAAACTAAAAGAGGTAATATAGATTTGACATAAGGAAGCAACTCTTTATTATGAGCGTGGTGAGACATTGAGACAGGTTGCACAGAGGTGCTGTTGATGTCCCATCATTGGAAGTGTTCGAGGTCACATTGGACAGAATTTGGAGCAACCTGATATAGTGAAAGATGTCCCTGCCCATGGCAGAGGGGTTGGACTAGAGGATCATTAAAGGGTCCCTGCTGTCTCAAACCATTCTATGATTCCACAATCTTCAGTCCTAAATAAGTCATAAATATGTTAGAAAAATATAATTCAATTTTATAATTAAGGTCCACCTTGTAATGCAAAAACGTAAGGAGGGCAGTATCTGGTTGCTGGACGAAAATATTTCCTGCAATTCATATATCTAGGTGGAATATTTTGCAACCTAATCTCTTTTCAATCTATTTTTCTGTGGGTGTGTTCAGTATGTTTGTGAACAATAGATCTGTATTAATGAGGTTTCATAAATACAAATCTACTTTGTACAGCAGTGGAAAATATTTCACTGAGAGGTTTAACACTTCATAGTCTGCAGAAAACATAATGGCCAAAGAAATTTTGAGTAAAAACAAAAAAAAAAAAAAGAGGCAAATCCAAACTTTCATGGTACAAGACTGGTTAAAGACTGGTTAATAAAAGCAGAAAAAAAATATGATTTTTTGTAGCATAGTTATGAGGGATATTTTGTTACCCATGAGAACTACTTGTATGTCATTGCAGCCGTAATTTCACCTCCTGTTTAGCACTTTTCTTCATTCTGGTTTCTAATGTGGTCGATGCTGTGCTGTGCTAGTCATCTTTTTTTGTCCACCTTTTCAGATTTCTCTGATCTTTGGCAATTTTATCTTAGTGCTTTACAAGTTGTCTTAGAATAGAATTGTAGCCATCGTCAGAACAGCTGGTTTTGTAGGTTTTGTTTTATTTTTATGTTCTTTCCTTTCTTGTATCCCCAGTGACAAATTATCTGGCCCTTTCCTCCAACTCTTCTCTTGGTGCTGAATTGCCTTCCAAGTAACATATATTACTAGGGTATCTGTCACCTTGATGCATGATATTTGCCAGGAGGTATGCAACTCATCCTATACACAAATAAGGATATACAACTCACTGTAGTTTAATGTATGTATCCAGCAGCTTGAATAATTGCTTAGAGCGGATACATCAAGATGAACAGCAAAAATTACATAACCAATATAGACTGGAAATTTAAATCTTATAATAGTTATTTCATTCCTCACTGTGCATCATGTCAGTGCACTTGCCAGGGGTGTTGGAGATTCAGGTTCAGAAACTCACTTTGTGGAGTTCCGAGTCAGAACAATTTATCATCCATTATTTCAGCTCAGACTGTACTAAAACCTGAATTTCATTCATCCAGCTCTGAGACAAATATTCTAAGTATGTAGCTATGAAACCAATCTCTTAGCAACCTTTACAGAGCAAATTAGTTTGCTGTTTGAGGCAGCTCCATGAAACATGTCGTTGGCTTCATGACTTGTGTATTTTCTCCATTGCACTTGTAAGAAGTCTAAGGAGATTCACAGCATAGAGATAGATGTGATTAGGAAAGGGGTCAGCATTTTGCCCCATATTGGTATCATAGTGACATGTCATCACTGAGAGATGGCAACAGCATTGTACAGTATGACCGTTATCCTAACCACTCTATAGGGATTTCTCTGCCTCTAGAACAATCTGGTTGATTCAAGGAAATTTCTACATCAAGGCAACTTTTGATTTCTCAGCCATGTAATCCCGCTCTGGGAGTCCACTACTTCTCCTTCACTGTGTAAAGAAAATAGGGTTCTCATGTTGTTAAAAGGTAGTCACTGCAGGGGTAGCCTATAGAGTTATCAGCTCCAGATGGCAATTTATTCTTTGTATCTATTTTAACAATAAAGGGATGGGAAGAACTGAATTTTTATGTGGTTTTTTGTTGTTGTTGTTTTTTTTTGCTGTAAAGTGATATACAAAATACGAGATCTGACTGGTCATTGAACTCTTAAGTGGCTTAAATAAGCAGATGAATCCCACTATTGGGCTCCTACCTCTGATCCTTGATCATTTCATATAAACATTGTCTCTAGATTGTTTCTGGCAAACCAAATCTCACAAGAACAGAGAGAACAAACCTAGGAGTATAAAGTCTGGTTCATGTGTTAATCACAGCCTGTCGACAGATCAACAACTTGCTTTCAATCTCTTTACATCATTCCTGGATGTTGTTTGGGCTTGGTAATGTTGACTGCTCAATACTCCGTACAAAGCAGCTGGTTAGGGTGCATTTCTTTCACTCTCTGTCTTTCCACCGAGATATTTAAATGTATGATGATTTACAGTTTAATCAACTTTACTGATATTTGAGTATATGAGATTCTTGCTATGCTATATTGTGTGAATAACATTAAGCTCACTTCAGATTTAGACAATCTAGATAATTAAATCATTCATGTTACTAAAAAAAACAAAAAATACCACAAAAACTCCCAGTCCTACAAGACCAACCAAACAAAAAATCTTCTTCGATATTTCCAAACCTCTACATTCAAACAAAAATTAATTTCAGATTTTAGTCATAGTTTTAACTCATCTAAACACACCCAAAGGGCAAAAAAGAAAATGGAAGTTACTCTTTAAGTTACAACACATTCTTCACAAAGAAAATAGTGTTTAAATTTTATTGAGAAACAGCTTACACATGTATGCAATACTTCTCACATTCTTTGCATAATCAGGGCTCTTAAAAATTTAATCAAAGCACCACCTGCTTCAAAAATTCATCATAAAAGTATTTAAACTTTAAAACACAATTATCTGTCAAAAGCACTTGAGACCTTCCAAATCCATAATAAGAAATTGTTCAAAAAGTGCTGAGTATGGTCCCATTAAGACACTTATTCAGCACATTAATAAACGAACAATACCTACCTCTAGTCTTCCTCATTTTAAGAAACAAAACCCAATATCAGTAGCACTTTCTGAATATATATATTTATCTCAGACATATTTTGAGGCTGTGTGTTCCAGTGTATTTTAAGGTCCTCCATTGCAAGCACACTATATAACTTAAAAGGTTTAAATTGTGTTCTCTAGCTCTAATTCCTGCAGCCATTTATCAATCTTTACAGTCTCAATGCTTTTCAACTAAACCCAAATTTTACACTGTGGTTTTGTTGTCAATAAAACCATAAGCAATGGTGAGCCCTGCTTAAAAGGCTCAAATACATCAACTGGCAGTTTCTACAGATGACAGACAATTTCACCCCTGTTTTAACCATTCAGGGTAACCACTAAGACACAAATGAACCATACAGAGCTGTAATCCCATTTGATGGGAGGACTGTCAAAGAAAAAATGAGTAATAGTTGCAGCTGGTGAGAGCATGCAGCTCTTCAGTTCTGGATTTAACCAGGTTACACCATCAGCAGTTCAACAGCTTTACATTGCTTCATGTTGCTGTGAAAACATGTTGAAATAGAGGGTCAACTTCAGTGAGGCCAGAGGAGCAGATTTTTGTCACTGTTTTAATGATCCAATTCAAGAGACAGATACTGAAGGAATATTCTCCTAGGGAACACATTTAAATGCCCAGTCTAAATTATGACTATTATTTCTTTTCTGTATCCAAAAAACATTTCTGTATCTTTGTCATTAAAGAACAATAGGAGGATACAGGGGCCATTGCTTTGCCTAAAATTTTGACTGAATGTTTGTTTGAGAAGCTATTCTTTTTTGCTTTTCATATGGCAAGGATAAGGTATGTGATGCTTATTAGCATTTGCTAATAATTTTGACAGACTTTAAATGTACATGATTGTGGTACATCTAAACTAGAATTCATTGAGCAAAACTCAGAGCTACAAAAATCCAGTAAGAAAAAACATACTGAGAGGGATATAATAGAAAATTACATGCTATGACCTACATAAGATATACATTAGAAAGAAATATATTTTGCAAATAAAATTATAACTAACATGAAGACACTTCTCGGGAAACGAGAAATCTGCCATTCACCATAAAACTGGGGGTATAAACATACAATGGACAACAAAAACCAAGCATAAAAAAAATCAATCTGAATTATTTATTTAATCTTATTTTCTGTTTCTACTGGTAGGAATTGAGAAGGAAATTGCTGCTGTAAGTGAAGGAAATGATCTGTAGTGAACTACTAAGTAACCTGGTGGTACCTTCTGGAAAAATCTGAAGACTGAGCACAGGGATTTTGCCTCTGTCAACAGCAGGAAGCCACTTTAGTTTCTAACATACTGCAAAAGCATACTAATTTCCACAGTACACAGGCAGCTGTGTTAACTTAACAGTGTTATTAGAGCACAAGAGAAAATACATCAATGTTTCATAAGGGACACTGCATTTGAATGAGCAGAAATGTTAGATGTAAATACAGGTGTGAATGTTTCAAAAACATACCTAAAATAGAAAATTCCATTTTTATAAGCATACATTATTCTGTATTTTGAAGTTCAAACCAAATAACTATGCATTTTATCTGATGTATAATGTTAATTGTATATTATTTTATTAACACTCACTGTATTAATATGGTAGCATATTAAAAACAATTCAGAGTATTATACACATATATTACCACTTTGTCATCAAGTATCAGGGTAAGTGGATGTCTTGTTAGCCACTCCATTGTGGTCCTGGCTACAGGCTTTTCCCTGGCTTAAACTCTCCTGAAGTATCTCCTAGGATTGAGCCAGAATTCTGCACTTAAAAAGTGGTATAAATCTTATTAATATCAACAATTGTAATAATACTTTTATTGTATTTTACACAAGTGGTACCATTCGTATAGGTCCCCTGAAGCTTGAGCACACAGAGAAGTCCATTAGAAATTTGTGTGTTTGGTCTACTGTGTCCTTGATAGTCCTGCTGCGGTGGCATATAAAGGATTTGCTTTTAATTATCCAACTGCTTACTAAAGACAGCCTAATTCTGCAAAGAGAGGGGCTTAATGGCTGCATTAAGAACAAGTTGACTAAGCTCTCACTCCCTCTTGGAGTGAACACAGAGTTATATTTGGGCATAGGCACAGCAGCTCATATTAATACTGCAGCTCTGCTACTGCTTGACCCTCTGAGACAGCTGAATGAGAGCTAGTAATGGCACAAGTTCTCACATATGGCAGTCCCCAGCTGTTAACTCATCTTCTGTTTTACACAAAATGATATTTTCACTGAGTCAAATCCAGGCTCTAAGCTTCCAATACAGCATCAATAGCAGCACTGTTCAGATTTTTTTTTGTCTAGGAAAATGGAATTCCAGGTCTTTTTGATTGTCACACTCACTTCAGATTTAATGTTAGGAGTCTTGGCTGTCAGCATCATCTCATTCTCTTTTAAAAATTAATAAAATTTAGCAGAATATATCTTTGAATCCATCAGATTTATTCAAAACTCATCAAAGATTCACCAAATTCTTTGCAGAAATATTTTTCCATGTCCAGAAGAGGTATACTTGCCGCAAATGTATGTAAACCAGCAGAATTGAAATCTTTAATTCTATTCAGTCCATCTTGAATATGATGTAAAACTACAGATCTCTGAAAAAGAGGGAGAAAAGTATATGGATTTATCAGAATTTTCTAAAACTGAGAACAAATCCAATTACATACTATTTTCTTTCCACACCAATGAATTTAAATGAGTTAATGTAATTAATTTTTGCCTAATTTAAGGGCTCAAAACTTAGATGAAACTCAATAAGAATTAATCTCTCCCTAGAAATGATTGTATGAATGTATAAGCAGTGATATAAGTATTCTTACTTTTCATGAATATTTATAAGAACTGAATGTAAAACAATGTACAGTGGCTATTGAAAAAGACTAAGATGAAGAATCTTAACTTTTTATGTCTAAACAATATCCTTATTACTGACAACAGATCTGCCTACAAAGAGAAGGGAACAGAAGAAAAGAGTACTGTATTTCTAACTCACAGGGCAAACACTGTCCTAGGAGGAAGATCTGGTTCTAGTGTGTTACAAATGGTATCACCCTTGTCACATGAATTTTATTTTTGGAAAATAAACATTGTCAGTTCCAATTAGAGCTTGATTGTCACAAGTACTCAGTTTGCTCTCTTCTAAGCATTACATTGGCTGCCCAGCTTTCTAGTGAATTCACAGCCTTAATCAGTCCCTGAGGGTCGCCTTTGGGAGTACAGTTAGTCACTAGAGGTGAGGAACCCTTGCTAAATAATAATAACAGTTAGTTAAGCAGTGAATTATATAAAATAGTCAGGAGGTAAATGCAAAGAGTCAAGATTGTCCACCTCAGCAGCTAAGAAACTGTCTTGCTCTTTCTTACTATTCTCAGATTTTTTTCCTCAAAGTAGCTACTTAGCACTTTTTTATTTTTTCTGTCTATGACAGAACCCTGAGAGAACCCACAAAAAACCACTGTGCTTTCTACATTCCCTTGAGATGTAAGACATCAGTCAAATCACCCAGCTTTTGCAGAAAGAACTTCTCCCTGCATTCCAAGGCACATTCTAATCAAGCTAGATATTTTAATAAGAGATAAATCAAAAACATTTCCATTGTGAATAATGGATTAAATATTCATTTGGACTAAGACAGGCAGATTCTACTGAGCTATTTAAGAGGCTAGGCACTTCACCTGAGCGTCAAATAAGGCAGCTGGTCTGGAGAAGAAAGCGTCTTCTATTCACAAGGACAAGTTTTTAACTATGACACTATAATCTCTGCAAGTTACTGCCTTTGTAATATGGGCTGATGAGTGGGAAAAGGGGCGGTTTCCCTGGCAACAGCATTTATTAGCATAAAGTAAATATAGTAGCTGTGGAAAATATACTATGCTGGAGACAGAGTGAACCAGATTTCTTTTGGCAGTGGTAACTGGACATTTAGGGCCAAACTATTCCTCCTGCAGTGCCACTGTATTACACTGGGTGCCATGGTGACTTCATTTTTTCCCTAAACACTTCTCAGCTATGGAGTATCATACGTTAACACCATCAGTACTCTGCCAAATGCAGAACTGTTTAAAAATATAAAAAATGAAAAAAAAAACCAAAAAACCAAAACTCTTTAGTGATCAGTTGTTCAGCAAATAAGTTATTGAATCAGACACATCATTTACAAAAGGAGATAATAAATTCATAAGTGGCTAAGCTGACTGAAATCTTATTTTCACATGAATAGCTCTGGTCTTGAATCTGATTTTGGTGCTGCACAAGTGGCATGGGGAAAGGAAACATTCACTCTAAGGCCAAGGTTTAGCAACAAGCTGCTCTATGCATTTCACAAACAGATATTTCTGTTAAAGTGGGGAGTGAAGAACTCAGTTATGATTTGTATAGAAAGTAGAAACCTCTTTAGGACATGTAAAAGCTGTTCACACATACAGAAGTTACTAACGGCTGTAGAAGGTTAAAGAACACACATTGAACAGAAGAATTGGGATGAATTAGGCTAATTGAGCATATGTATTCCCTCATTTTTTTCTATGCAGAGTTTAGATATATCTGCAGATCTGATTTCTACTGTTCTGTAATTTCCTGGACACACTGCTGCAGCTTCCCTCCATTGTGCAAAGCACATTAATGTCATAGTCTGATTGTGAAGTATCTAGGATACAAGAAAGGTGGTGTGCACAGTCACTGACCTTGCTCTGAATGGCAAATTTGTCTTCCAATGCACTGGGAACAAAGGACAAATCAGCTCGTAGTTGATATAATTAGAAAACTATATGTTCTGTTTAAGATACGTTACACAGAAGTTACTGATACAAAAAAAAAACCCAAACCAAACAAAAAAAACCCCAACAACAACAAAAAAAAACAAAACCACAACCCAAAACCAACAAACCACCAAAACATAAAAAAAAAAAAACAACCCACCTGGAGTGTGATTCTGAGCTTTTGGAAGAAAGTGTTGGTTGCAGAGATAAAATAATATTATCCCAACCTGTGATGACACACACTGTATAGCAATGCTGCCTGAGAAGTGACCCAGACACAGCATCCAGCAAGCATTTCCAGATCCTTTCAACCCTGCCAGACCCTGGCATGTGCTGGTCCTATGGGACTCTCAAGGTTCAAGTGCTCTGACTAACTCCTTAGACTACGCAAGCACTTGATCCCGGCATAGCTGCTTTCCAAAGGCAGACAGTTGTGAATACCAGAGGTGCAGCTGATACTAACCCTTTTCTTCCTGGGAGCTTACCTGGGCCAGAAGGAAGGAAAGAAGGAAGGAAGATCTGCAGAGGTGGGAAAATGTTATACCCTTATTTCCTGCAGCAAGGGGAACCTCTCATGGTCTTGTATAAACTTAGATTTCAGCAGTGCAGGGCTGTAGGTTCCTGTTTAATATATCAACTGCATCCAAAACCCACTATAATCCTCTTTGTCTTCGAACATTAACTCTAGAGATAAATATAGGCAAAATTTAGGCTAATCAGAGCTGGCTGCAGATAGGGGCAAAGCTGGCAGCTGCAGAGGGCAATGGAATGCTTGGGGTAGGGAAGAATAAAGAGCCATCTCCCTGTTGTCTATTTTATCTGTGCCAGAGCTGAGGTGAGCCAAACTGGCAGCAGCTGATGTTGCTGGGGAGGAAGCAGGAATAAGCAGGAAGGGGGCTGCACCTGAGGGGCTGCATGGCCATACCCCTGGGTGGGGCTGCCCTTGGCCTCTGTGCCAAGCCCTGCCTGCTCGGAGAGGGGTCAAAACTGATTTTTGTATAAGCCTCTGAGAAACCTTGAGCCAGCTTTCAGTCAAAAAGAGCTTATAAGATGTGTTGGGGGAAAAAGTTAAATAAAATTTATAGAAAGATGCTCTTTCCTTCATGTTAAAAGCACTCAGGAAAAGATGAATAAGTAGTCTTAAAAACGGTAGCATTATAGGATGTAGCAGAAGGATGGGCTGCAAAAACCTTTTTCTGACTAAAAAGGTGGTGTACAAGCTGATAAGATAGTGCATTGATTTTATAAGTTACTGTTTTATTTTGCAGCTTTCCTTTTCAACTTTTCTTTATTTCTTGAAGAATGCTAAAGGAAACATATAAAAGAAATTACTTCTCTGTCTATGGCATATCTGCTTTCAATTATGCCATATCACAATGGCTTTCCCTTTCCATTTGAGCCAAATTATTAGATAGATGAAAAAGAACATTTCAGCTTCAAAGACAATTTCACTGTGTTTTAACTTTTCTATTTGAATATACATTTTGAGGCTGAGAAAGCCAGAAGTGCGTACATTTTCTACAAAATAACTCCAAAGTTATCCTGTTAGTTAAAAAAAAAAACCTACTTTGTCAAAGTGGTTATTTGGATATAAGCATTTAACTAAGGTACTCCAAACAAACATATAGAATAAGTTCTGCTTTACAAGAATTTATTTACATTGTTCATGTTTTTTTCATGCTTTCCTTTGTGCTAGGGTTTCTGTATTCTTCTCTATTATGCAGTCAATATATTATGCAGGGTACTCTGGTTACTCCAAAGTAAAGGAAAAATCCAGAAAAGATTGCAATAGAACTTCATAAGAACGCTGTATTTTGGTAGTGTACAATTAAGCTGATTGGAGGCATTGTTTTTGAATTCAGGCTCTCTGAAATGCAGCTTCACAGCTTGTTAAGTTTGCTCCCAAAACAAATGCTTTTAGATGAAGTGAATTATTCTCTCAAAAGTTTTATTCTGTACCATCCCTTGAGGAGGTTTGGGAGAACATAAAAGGACCGTGTAAAAGTATTTTTTATATATGAAGTAGGAAAATAATTTTTTATTTAAGTCATTTGCTTTAAATAATAAGCACTAAAATAAAGCTGCAGTCTAAAAATAAACAATAGTATTTTGAGCAACCACATCATCTCAGCACAAAGCACAAAGCTGTGTCTGTCTGAATTAATTAAACAACTTAGCTTCTCTGTAGCATGTACAGTAGGAAGACATTATTCATCTCATCCAATACTGAAATGCTGCTAGATCTTGGGCACATATTTGAAGCAAATCATAGCAGTCACTGATGTTTGAAGATCTGCTCAGTCCCCCTCAGACAAGTTTGTAAGCAAAGTCACTTTGTGTCATTTACATATGTTGCCACTTCTTTCTCATTAAAAATGAATCTTCGATGGAGAAAGAATTAAAGGTAAAAATACCCACTTTGCTATGTCCCATGATCACATGAAGCATCTGGGATACACGCTGAAGACAGCTTTGGGTGTTCCCCTAAATTACTTTGTGCTCACTGATATTTTTATTGTGATTTCAAGAGGGATTTTTGTTCCCAGGTGATGTGGCTGTCCACAGTGTCTGCGAAGTGTGAAATTGTCATGACATCCACTCTTAAAGCTGGCTGTGTTCCACCAGAGGGATGGTGAAGTTCAGTCCTGGCTTTTATTGCTGTTGTTCACACAGTCAAGTGTTATGTACATACATCATATTTTTTTTTTCATCTTTTATGAGCTGATTAGGTAGCGTATCTTTTAATTTTGCATCAGTAGAATTTCTGCTTAAATATTTATTTTCTGTGAAAGAACCATATATGTAAATAGTTGTAAAACCATCTACCCAGCCTACGTAATACAAATGGCCATGTAAGTGATTTGTTGATCTGAAAAGCTAAACTGTTTATACTACATCACTCCTAATAATAGTCTATTTATGTTTATTGTCTCTGTATCTACAACACATTGTTAATTCCAGCTCTTTTAACGGCACTATAAATGTGAAGGTTTCATGGCTAGGATTCATGAGGCTGACTTGGTGAATTCATTCCCCCTGGTGACCTAGGACCAAAATGACCTGCTACAATGTACATGTCTCTGGAGCGTGACTATACAAGTGATCAGGAAGTGCTAGAGAAGTAAGATCTGCCTCTTGCACCGAATTTCCCCTGATGATTATATTACACTGCAGCACATTTTAACTAACACTGGTAAAAGTATGATGCTGAGGACTATTGAACACTTTTAACTTCCTCCATGTATCCTAAGGGCTGAAATATCTGTTCTAAATAACTTTCTCAAGACCTGGCATGTAGTGGTTCGTATTCACAGATTGTATTAGTAATCTCTAGTGGGATAGTTTGCCACCATGTATGGGGAAAATAGAGTGATAAATGGATGTAGTAAAGTGATCCCTGTTTTTCTGTGGAATTAATAACTTGTGGACTATTTGTAATATTTATTCAAAACGTTCAACAGCCCTTTCATATGAACATGGTGTAGGCCGTGAAATGATGATCAGCTCTTCACAGGAAGGACTGAGCAAGGCTGGTTCACTAGTTTAGTATTAGACCAATGTCAAGCATTGGCCCTGAAAATCATGTGGTAACATTCATTCTTTGATTAGATGATATTTTAACTACAAACATACTTTGTTGCCTCTAGCTAGCACATAGGCATATTAAGAGTGAAAAGTCATTAACAAGCTCATTTGAGTTTCTGCTGGTGTTAGCATGATTTTTTTTTAACTCTTATAGAAGATGTTCCCAAAATTTTTTGCAAATAAAAACCTCAGTCTATAGAGTTTTATTTGAAAGAGCATGTGGGTGTTCACTTTGGCTTTGTCGCCTCTGTTCTGAAATGTACATATTTGGTTCTTTTAACAGGTGACTCATATCATAACAGGATTAATATAGTGTGGAAAACTTGGAATCAGGCATGAAAAGATAATGTAAAAATTTTCTAAGATTGGTCTAAATCTTATAAAACTAAACTGTTAGGAGAACATGTTAAAATCTTGATATGTGTATTTCCATAAAAATCACCATAATTGGAGGCACATAACCTAAAACATATTTATTTGCTTTAGTTATCAAAGAAAGTGTTGCTAGAGTAATCAAGGCATTGGAAATAGTCACAAATTGTAATAATAATGAAACAAAAGGTTCCACGAAGGAGACTGAAAGATTGCAGTCAAAATCACCACAATGTGTTGAGCATTAACAGAACAAAATCACAAAGGTTCTTCCTAGATGACTTGGGAGAATGAGTCACTAAAGAGTAAAAACTGATGAAGTGCCAGCCATGATGTTTTATTACCCCTGTAAAGTTTCTTCTGATCCAGGTATCTGCACTTTGTAGTCCAGTCTTTTTGTACTGATCTTGAGCAGTACGATGTGCTTACCAGACCATGGGAATTCTGAGGATGGTGCTTTTTCTAGTAGTCAACTAAATCCTGGACAGCACCTAGAACAAGAGATGGGTTCATGATGCCACAGTGCTCTCTTACAGGCATTCTTCTGTCTTTGTTCCTTCCCATTTTATCTCCTGCCCAAGTGTGGTTGCTTCGCAGGGGCAGTTCCACCTCTCTGATATTTCTGTGGACCACTTGAGCACAGAGACAGGTAGAATAAGCACCTTAGTAAAAGGGTTAAGGAAATTGATCAACTTGTGCAATAATGTGACAAGTGCTTCGGCAGAAAAGAGGGAAAGAAAGGAAGAAAGAGTCCCACTCTCACTCTAGCCCAGACAGACTGCTTGTGTTGAGCCCCATACTGATGCAAGGGGCACTCTAGTACATAAAATATGGGGTTTGGTTGGTTGATTTACTTACCTGTCCATTCAGAGCGAGTATTAAGCAAGTGGTCAGCTTCCATCACTAGTCCTGAAGGATGTCCTTACTACCTACCTGTTAAACTTTAAAGGTTATGTTTCTGTGCTCTCCTCCATATTAGAGTATATTTCTTTACCAAGTTATCAATATCCTTTCTTAGTATTTAAGCCTTTGAGGTCATAAGGCTTTTGCTTGTCATGCTAGCCTATAGCATGTCATTGTTTTCCGTAAGCTCATATCTCTGTTGATATCTTTTTGAGGACAATTTCTCCATATTTGCTTTAGTGCTCTTTAGAGTGAAGAAAACACTGTTCCATTACTATAATAATAATGATAATATTTATAATTATTATTATAATCTTTATTATTATTATTATTATTGTTGTTGTTGTTGTTATTATTATTATCGTAGTCAAGTCCTGGTCTAGAGCTCCCAAGAACTGCTAAAATCACAATGATGAAAATGCGACAAAACTTAAAAAAACCCACAAAACCTCAGTACTCTCTTACTTAAATGTCTTGTTCTACTTAAAGGTATAATCCTAAGGAACTTGATAAATCCAGGTCTCACTGAGGAAGCTGATGAAGTTCAACATAGTTCAGGAGCTGCCTTCTGAATCTGTATGAATAAATGAACTCAAGGTTTTGTGAAAAGAAGAGAAAAATCAGATAAGGAAATTTGGAAAGCTACCTTTATAAGTTACATATATAGATAATTGTCTAAATCCGACCTAATATTTTATTGCACCTCTAAATGATGAAAAATTGAAGCTTTCATGGCTTCTCTCCTCTTTCATTTTCTCTTAACATAAATGAAAATATTTTTAGCAAAAGTTTTTTCCCTGTACTTTTTTTTTCTAAAATGACAGATTTGGTTTTGGAAGAAAAATATTGGAAAAAATGGAAAGATGTTCCTTTCAGGAAAAAAATATGAATAATTAAAAATTAGTGCAAATACTTTCCCAAAGAGATAATAAAGATACATTTTTAAAATAGAAATATAAAATTGAAGTCCTTTTAGCAGTATAAACACCTATATTTTGCATCCCAGTTTACATATGCTTTAAGAGAATAATACACCGTGATTATTTCCATTACATTGCTGGTGAGATACTGGTTCAGGAAAAAATGAGACTTAAGGAAGATCAAACTATTCATGTTAGGAACTTGTTTGTGCTTTCCTGACTGTTTTCTGATATTGCTAGTATGAAACATCTTGGTTGTCATTGGTGACAGGTGGTACATATAGCAGACTATCTACTAGTCCTGTAAAGGAAACCCAACTCATGCACAAGCTGTTGAATGATTTCTCTGCATTAAGATCCATTCCAATTAGTCTTTTACCACATCAGAGAAAGTCCTCAACTCTGTAGATCATATACACTAAAAAACTTGCTAGATTTTTTTTCTATTTAAAAGTGACAATTTTTTCCAGTATTTAACCGATTGTAATGACCTACATCAAATTTAAGATTTATCTAAAATCACCTGGCAAGAAAGTGAAAATTCCAGCAAAGCATACTTATAATTGAAATAGAAACACTAGCTCATTTGGAAAACAAAAGCTCAGAAAATGGTGACTGAATTCATCATCTTCTGACTTTCATTTACATAAATGATCATGAACCTGGAGTTGCTCTACATAACTCATCCAGAGCAGCTGATAGTGGTCTTTGCTGGCACAGCAATATGGCATATCAAATATTTAACAATATATGTTCACTGTGCTTTCATGAAGCAGCCGGTTGTCTATACTGTACTTGGTAATTTTTGGTAAAGATGCCCTTTCCTTTGTCTAAAATGAGCTGGCATGTAATTTGTTATTCCGCTAGTTAACCCAGGAGGCAGTCAATTTCTGTCATTTCAAATATATCTGAAACCAATGAAGCATGAATGGGATTTTTGTAGTTAGCTGGTGGCAGTTCTGCATTGCACATTTATACTGGATTTTAACTCTGAAATACTAGCCCTGCCCAAATGATTTTACAGGAATTGCTACACCTCCTCATGTACATTTCTTATATTCAACTTACTGCAAAACTATGGTACTTGTATTAACTACAAGTTAGTGGTCATTTTATTTGTTTTACATAGAGTATCTTTTTTTACTTTCTGTCCCAGTTTCACCTTCCTTTCTTCATCTTATTACAAATAATTCTAGCATTACAGACTACATGCTTTTGTCAGAGCATGTGTTCTCATGTTCAACACAAAATAGTTACTTACACAGCATCCTTAGAACAGTGGATGTGCATTTGTCTCTCCAGTGTAAAATTATGTGCACCATTTAAAAATAGAGAAATGTTAGAGATGCAGAAAAGAAGGTTCACTGAAAGGTAGTGGAAGCTGTTGTGGCTGGGAAGAGGCATAAGTAAAAAGTCAACTCAGTGATTTTATAAAAACTTGTTGTTATGGGACATGGAATAATTGGGCAGTTGAGAAGGGCATACCAATGCGGAGAGACCAAGAGGCTGTGGAAATCATATCTTCAGTGGGATTAAACAATATGATCCCTAATTCATTTCCTTTTGGGATAAATTAGAGTGGGTAATTTTATATAATTCTGTAATTCCACCTAGTTTCAGCTGGAAAGTTTATTTCTATGGGAAGATACCACAATTCTTTACATACCAAACCAGAAATGTGGGAGATGTTACATATCTTGTGAAACAAAGTGCTTACAGATCAGTTTGTGACATAAACTGCACTATTAAGTCAAACCAAAGTACTTTGATCTATTTGCCAGAAATCATTCAACCACCACAGGCACAGTATAATACAGCTTCAACCCAATGAAATATTTGGAGATTTTTTTTTTTTTTATCGTACTTGTGATTAAAGTGATATATTCAAAAAACTTTTAGCTGTTGTCAACTATTTAAGTGGAAAATTTCATCCTTCAAGGCACATCATTCTATAATAATTTCTGGTCAGTTCCAGGGGTAACCATTTATTTAAGGAAATTGTGGCACGTGTAACTGCAGTGACAAAGAAATTAGCTTCACAGTCATGCACACAACAGTTTCAGCAAGGCTGCATATTTCAGGATGTCACTTAAAAAACCTGTAGCATCATACAATAACCAGTTTGAATGTAGTCCAGGTCATCAGTAATGAAAAGTTATTGCTGTCAGATAGTTGTTTGATTGCCTGTGTGAACTGAGTTGATGGGATTGATCCAACATATAGTGGGAAATGCTAAAATACGCTGCCATTACTAAAGAAAATCTCCTAAGACAAGAGATAACGAATCCCAGGGAACAAAGGGAGGGGACTGGGGGAAGGAAAGTGGGGAAGTTCTTGAAACAGCTTAACGGAGATGTGTAAAAGCAACATGCATTAAAGTCATCATGGTGGTTACTTTGAGTTTTGGGTATATGACTGTGGTAAGTGCCACAGATATGTTATTGGGAGAGGAACTCAACAAGAGCCTAAGACAATCCAAGTTGGTGTCTGATCTAGGAACCATCCATCCCAATTAATTTTCTGGGTTTAAAGGCTAGATCCTGCTGTAATGCTTCTGTGTGAAGCCAAATGCTTACAAACACTAGTGCTATCAAAACATAATGAAATAAACCACTGCAGCATCCCCAGATCTCTAGTAGGAAGGGAAAGTTCCCTTCATACAATGAAAAAAGGGAACCAGTATGTATGTCTGCATACATCACCAAGAAATAGAATGTAACAAATAGTCTCACTGTAAATGTGTTATTTTTTTCAATTATGGGAGGGTAGCCTTAAAGGCTGTTATTGATAGCATTCTGCAGATTATTATATTACACCCAGGTGCTTTCCAATGTGAAGTGTTCTTTGTATATGTACAATTCAGTAGAAACATCCATGAATCAATAATAATTTCAGAACTCTCTGAAATATAATCAGTGATCTCATTCCAAAGCTTTCCTTGGAATATAGATTTATTACATTATACCATGGACAATTAAACATAGAATGATAGACTTGTCCCCTCATCTATTCATATTATCTGACTGGAAATATTTTCTTAGCTAATTGCACAAGGAAGATAAGCAACAATTGTTAGTCTTACAAGCTTTATGTGCTTTTTGTTTTCATGCGTGACTAAATGTGTTCTGAGCTTCTTTGTTTAGGTGACTGATTTCTTTCTTTGTATCCTTGTAATCAACAATTTGTAAACATCAAATATAGAGGCTTCCAATTTGTGTTCACTTCAATGAAAAGTAAATGCAAAACGCTTCTAGAGTATAATCTAACACTTACTTTGTCTAAAAGTAAATAATTACCCAAGGATAACAGAGAATCAAGTCTTTGAATTGCAATCATTAAAACTTGCATATCTGGGTCAACTACCAGAAAATAAATTGAAAAAAACCAACAAACCAAACATTTACCTTAGTCTCTAGAAGGAGCAAAGTTCATCTGACAGTTGCGAGACATGAAGCACTTATCTCTGGCTCCTACTGGCAGCCAGATGATGATGGATGTAAGCAAGATGAATGTGTCAGTATCAATGCTTTTCCCACAGTCACATGAAAAGGGAAGACAGGTTCTCTTGCAATTGTCACTATAGCAATGGAAAAAAAGCTAAGAGCTTCTTCTCCAAAACTTATATTCCTGCATATGCATGGATCAATGGAAGATGAAGACCTAGACCTGGTATTGGGTCATTAGGAAGGAAAAGAGGAAGCCAGAGACATACTCAGACTTGTCTAACCTGGAATTTAAGACCCAGATATCACTTGGTAAGACTGCCATTGCAGAATTCTAAAAAGCTTGAAAGGTTGGAAATATTCAGGTGAAAGACAGCTTTTTTCAGGAAACAACAATGAATTATTTCAACCAGGTTGTATTTCATATAATTCTCCAAGAAATTCCAGACACAACTCCAATGCAATCTTACTTGGATTACTGGTAGATTACCTTCTAGCTGTGATTTTGTACTTCTAGACAGACCCATGAGCAGACTGATCTGGGAAAAGGACTCTTGTGTTCATGAATCTTCAAGCAACTTGCCAGGTGGATTATCCCTGGAAGATCTGGACACTAAGGGCTTCCAGGATCTATAGTGCCAAGACAACAAATTATAACAGGACTTCCAGGCTTCCCCTCATCATTTTGGAATCCTCATGGCCCCAGGCTCAGTGTCTCTAATCAGACTGCTAAACCCAGGTATTTAAGGAAGCTACTCATTGGAATTTATACTTTTATCAATTTCACTGAACAACTGAAATAACAATGAAAGGAAAGCTTACTTGGCTGGGCTTCTGTAACATAGTTCTGCTCCAAATTTCTTTTTTTTTTCCCCCAAAGATTTAATTTTCTGGGTTCAGATAAAATTGCATTAAAAAAAAAATAATCCTAAGAAGTACTGGGAAACCTCATTATTTAACTATAACCAAAGAGCTCAAATAAATTATGAAGGGAAGTGGTAGTGTAAACCGTAATCCCTTTTCTCCAGAGAAGTGCTGTTTGTTCTCTGCAGTTCCCTCATTAGCCCTACACACTGCTCAAAATGTTTAAAAATGGATTCACAGTGATTCCAGCTGTTCCCTCATTCCTGAGCAACAGGCTGAATGTGATTGACAGACTGAAGCAGGAATGTGATTGTCCCTGTCCACTCTGTATGAAAGCCTTGATCATTCCTCATTCTCCATGCACTAACACTGCAGCCACGTACTGAATCATCTTTTTTGAACACGGAGACTCACGTTTTGCAACTGCAGAATGAAGGTAAATGGAGGAAGATGAAGATAGATTGGAGGTAAATAGAGCTGCAATCTGGATAACAAGCCTGTTCACACTCTTCTGTATTTAAGGACAAGTAGCATGTGCTATTCAAGGAGTGCAAATGGTGAAGAGGTGGATATAACTATTAACTTAGCTGTCCAGTGTGGTTATGCTTGGGAGTGTCAGAACAGGGGGTTACATTTTGACAGGGTGAGACTAATTTTGTTAAAAAATAATATTTGGTACTATTGCCCACAGCTTCTCTACTTGCCTTTCACCAACTTTACTTTTCTGACACAGATCATTCTGTAATCTGTCAACACTTTTTTACTACAATTTTGGAGTACTTCTAGCTTTGCAACACTGCTTCCTTCACTCCCTGTATTATATAGTTTTGTATAGGTTGATTCTTCAAAGAAAACTTTTGTACTTGTAAATCTATGAAATGCTGGCCTTGTCAGGTTTTGAGAGAAAAACAGAAAACTAAACTTGGAATGTCTAAAGTTATTTTCAGGTACTTTAAACAAAAGTGTCTACTATGTTGTGCGTTGCATGCTGTGAGGACCAGTGGGAGTTCCCAATAGTTCTGTATCTTGCCTCCTTGCACAGCAAGAGTTATTCTAGATATATATAAAGTAGTAATTTTCAGCAGACACAAACACAAAAAGAGGACCCTGTCCTCTTCTCTTGACAGCAGGAATTCAGAAAATAGAATACAGCACAGACATTCTACCTGAAAGTAACAAACATGCAGCACTGACCTTTGTCTTTTAAAATGAAAAGGTAGCATTGCACTGTCAGCAAGAGGCAATGTATGACTTCTATGCATGCGCAGAAGAGATATATAGGAAAAGTTCTCAAAGGAAAAGCAAGACCTGGCAAATTCTTAGTTTGCAATTACTTTTGAAATTGAGCAATAAATTATTAGAAGTTGCTGCATTGTTGCTCAGAGATTAATACATATTTGCTCTAATGGAAAATATTATTCCTCTTAGCCTAACCTTTAAATCAGATTTTGGAAACATTGATAGATTATAATCTCTAGGAACAACTAATAATTTAGAAGAATCTTCCCTTATGATTGTAGCAATCAGCTATGGTTGTGCAACACTTACAAGGCTTAGAGAAGTATCTTTCGGTGCTCTGTCCAATCTATCATTTAATGTTGCATCTGCTCCTTTTCCCAGAAGTTTAGTTCCTATAAATGGGACATAAATAAAGCTAAAAATTGTATTTACCAAGTTTAATAGTTCTGGAAAAGAAAAGAGTATTTTGCAACATCTAGACTGCATGCATCCATACAAATAAGGATCCAGAAATGTACATTTGGACATGGCTCAAAGAAATATGCTTGTATTTGTTATTTCAGCCTACCAGTGCTCAGTCACCTGCCAGAGCTGGAAAGAGAAGAAAAGCAAAAATAACTTCACTACTTTCTTGAATCTCTGTAAAACCTTTGTTGCCCTAATCCCAAGCAGTATGAAGGTTGCCTTCAAGTCCACTCTTAAAGATTTCTCGGGGTCATTCTGACAGTGAGATGCAAGTGTGTTTAGGCTGATAGATGAGTATTTTGGGGAATATCCTTAATTTGCAATTACATGTGCTGAATTTGGGCCTTATTAGTCAAAACCCAGGAATGAGCAGCTCTAACAACTTTAACATTTGTTTGTGTTGCAGACATAGAGTAATAACAACAGTAAAAGCTTTCTGAACAGCACTTCAGGCCAGAGAGAAGGTGAAAAACTTCATATTTTAGGACTGTAAGTGTAAATACTGGGAATAGCTTTGCCACACCCAAGCTATTTTACATGAACTAAATACTTTGTCATGACAGTGGATTTTTGCCAGCAACCAACTCATAAAAATCTCCTATATTGATGTATCATACTGCCCTCTGCCTACACTTTTTCATAGTATCACATTACATCCATTGCTGCAATGTATTCTAATACAAATTCAGGTAAGAGGTTAATTCTTTCATTCTACTTGTGTCAAAGATGACATTCAGTGGTGAAATATTATTCTGTGCATACAGCTCCAAACCATCTGTAAGCAAAGAATAAAGTGCTCAAAGAGAAAACATCCTTGCAGGGTTCAAAGGTCATTTCTGGTTTTGCTTCATCAGCATTAAATAGTTTTAAATGGCTTATTAACTCCTGAAGAGCGCAGCTGGAAGGCAGCTCATATACATGTATATTTGCTGACGATTTATGAAAGGAACATGAGGGAGAATAACTTCCTTTCATTACCATATAACCTCCTTAAAAAAGAGCTCTCAGTGACTTTATAGCAGTAACAGTGATTAATTACAGCTATTGAGAAGATCAATCTGACAGTTAAAATAACGTTTGTTTTCCATCCTTTAATATTTTCCTGTGAAGAAGTCATCCCAGATATCAGAGCAATGTATGTGTATTCTGCTTTCCCCTTAGTAAATGAATGTGAAGGCCCACTTCAGAACTCTTTAATGACTTTCATTCCCTTAATCCTTCAAAAATACCCCAACAACATGAAAGGTAATGGTATGTTTCAGTTTTCCCTGAGATTCACATAGTTATCCTAAATAGATTTAGAATTAAACCTAGTAAACTGTGGCTGCTTTATTCAAGTGTTACTTGCTCCTTTCAGAACAAATAAGAACAAGTTAAAACCAAAGCAAAGCAAGCAACAACCTAAGAAAGACAATTAAATTAATTTCACTGTGAGTTGAAAAGACTGAGCCTTCTGAGGAAGCTTTGCAAAATGTAAGCACCCACAGGTCTGCAGATCTGCTGTTGCTGGAAGTCGCTGGCACTAAAGTAATTCCAGCTATATCTGTAATGTCAGCTCATCAAGAATTTCTATCTTTGCACTGTGACAAATACAGATAATTATTTTACAAAGGGGAAATGTCAGAAAAGAAAATAATTCTGTGACAATTTCTTCTAGCATAGGAAAAACTCCATGGTGAGTTGTCCTTGTTCAGTTCATTCAGTTAGGCACCTAATCTTTGCTGTCCTCTGCATTTTACTCCTATTGTACTTATGCAGCCTTTCACCCAGCATGTTTCTGAAGACTCACGATGCATCCGAATTTTGTCCTGCACTTTGAGTGGGAATTCTGAACACACAACTCACAACTCACAGCTGGTAACCAAGGAGGAGGTGATTCCAGTCTCCTCTTGGGACAGAGCAATCGGATACTCTTTTTTTTTTTTTTTTTTTTTTTTATCTCGCAACTACAGTGTAGCACAAAGCAAGGAAAAGTGGGCACAATGTCAATGCATGGGTTAAATGGGTATGCATTTTGGTCATCTACACTTTGGTGGCTTTCCTCTAGTGCAAAAGTCTTCCTTGAAGGTAAAGAATTTGCTAGACTTAAACATTGCCTTCTGCAAAACTCAGAGCTAATAGCAGATTACAGGTTAAACATACTGTAATTGCAGATCATTTGACATCAATCTGAGCAGCAGGCAGACTGTGAATGTTCAGGTGAGAGACAGCTGGCAGGAAATAGATTTGGAAAGGGTTTCTGCAGCCCCAAAGATCAGAGGGTTTGCAATTTTGTCATCTGGAATTTGAAACTGTGGCAGAGCCTTCTTTTGGGATTCAAGTGAAAAGTTTGGAATTCTTCTAATAAGGAGCATTACAAACAAATCTTTTTCCTTCCCCCCACCTTTTTTCAAGGTAAAGCATCAATAATTTTTCATTTCTTTAAACTTATTTTTTTAAACTTAATTCTTTAAAATATGAATAAATAAACACAGAGGCAGACACTTTTTGGTCTTGAAAGAAAATCTCTAAATAAGTGCTGTTGTAAAGAGAATCTTTAGCCAAAGTAAAATACTTCATTTTTTCTGGATGAAAAACACAACACATCCCTGCTCCTACTAGATTTTTGGACTGCGGGACATGATTCAGACGTGGTTCATTGAAAGTTGGACTGAGCTTTAATCAGACTTTAAAGGACTGTTAAGTTCTTTTGTAGGTGGAGTTCAGAAGACTATAGACAAAGCTTGAATTTCTGTTTCAGAGTTTGCCTGTTCCTGCTATTTCTTGTTACTTGATCTTTGTATGCCCAAAGTATGCTACATACATTGGCTTTTTGTGCTAAATCTTTTAATTCAGAGTACAAGGATTTAATGGAAATTTAGGTGGAAAATAGCCAGACTTCTCAGCATTCGAAGGATTAATCCTTTTTTCATATAACCATATTTCTCTATATTAGAGCACTACCACTTCTTTTCTCACTTTTTCTTTTAGTAGTAATTTTCTGGACGGATGATGAAAAAAAAAAATCAAAAAAAGAAAGAATGATTTTACCCAAATTTATATTCTAACTTGATGCTTGCCACTGAAAAAAATTCTCTTACAATTCAATAGCAGAATGTGAGTTCTCAATGCTTTTTATTCTGCTGAGTTTCCCAGACCACTTACCTGTGTTTTGACATCAAACAATTCAACCTTTTCTTCCTTCTAAGAGCTAAAACCTCAAATGCTATTAAAGTCATCAAACCAGAAACTTTTGTTTTTCAGTAAATCATTCTTCTGAATAACAGTCCTAGAACCCTGACCCAACCTTTACCCATTCCTTATTTGTCAAATAATGTATCATAAGTCTCAAGAGGAGTTAGCAGGATATCAAGGATTGCAAAGAACTGTAAAAATATTGATAAGGGGGTGTTAAATCCATGCTTCCATTTAGACAAATAAACATAAAGAATCACGCTTATAAAAAGTCTGATAAGCAGAACTGTGAGGGACAGGAGCAGATGTGTGGCTGAGTTGGAAAGTACCATGTGGCCGAGTATATGTATGGCTAATTCAGTGTGCATGCGAGCTACAAATCGTTGTACAACCCTTCTCCTCGCATGCTTAGTTAGGTAAAATAGCTGCGCAGAAGCTAGCTCCAGCCCATAGGCTGTACAGTGTAGTATGCTATATAGTACAGAACTGAATTCAGATTATTTTTGCCAAGAAATTTGTGATGGAGAGCCTCCACATCTTCAACCTGCAGTATCACCACAGTCACTGCTGCCTGAGTAGACTGACATCATCAACATGAGACTTTGTGGCCTGAGACCAGTGGGAATTCTGGTGATCATGGATGTTCAGGACCTCAGCAATGTCAAAAGGATAGATCAAGGCATTCAGAGATGTCTAGATACCCACTGTCTTTGCAGATCTAGACACAGAGTGCATATTCGTAAATACACAAATGACTGATCTGATCATTTCCAGCTTCATGAAAGCTAACCTGAAATTTTTAACATTGACCCTTATATGTAAAACATGGATGTTGCCCCTTTTGTGGCCTCTATACAGCTCAGCAGTGAGAACAGTGACACATGCATAGCTCAAAAGGGGTGTTATGGGACGAGCAGCTCTTTTAACAGAAGAACCCCCATGCAAAAAACTCATACCTGAAGAGCAGTCAAGGAAACCAGTTACCAATGACACAAATACACTGATCCAAATAATCTGTGGATGGAAGTTATGACATGAAAACTTTGAAAATAAGAGTAGTTGGAGAAATATGAAAGTTGATTTAAGGTATTTTAATGAAACTTTCTAAGGGGTAATTTGTTAATTTGTAGTGATAAGGTGACTGATTTTTTTTTTCTATTAGACAAAAACAGCACTATGATTCTTTTTAATAGGTTTTTCGAAACATCTGTTATGATACCAAAACAGGTACTTAATCTTCAGTGACAGAGTGTTTTCCATTTAGAATGCAGTCTGCAAAATTAATATTAATCTCTCAGTAAAGAACATGACACCTTTACCTAATTTATTGCAGACATATTGACATTGATGTTATCAGCTATGTTGAGTCACTGCAACATAATATGGGACCAAAGTATTACTTGCTGTGTAAAATAATGAAAGCATATCCCTTTGGATTGTTACAAAATGTTGAAGTAAACAATAGCTCTGAAAACTAGCTTTTCCTGGTGAAACTGGCTACTCATGCTTTGGACAGGCATACTGTTCACTGGGTGAAAACCTGGCTGGATGACTGGGCCCAAAGTGTGGTGTGGAATGGAGTTACTTCCCTCTGGTGACCCATCACAGGGGGTGTCCCCCAGCACTCAGTACTGGGGCCAGTCCTGTTTAATGTCTTGACTAATGATCTAGACAAGGGGATCAAGTGCACCCACAGTCAGTTTGCAGATGGCACCAAGATGGGTGGGACTGTTGATCAGCCTGAAGACAGAAAAGCTCTGCAGAGGAGATCTGGGCAGGCTGGACCTATAGGCCAAGGCCAACTGTATGAGGGTCCCCAAAGCTGAGTGCCGGGCCCTGCCCGTGGGTCACACCAGCCCCAGGCAGCTGCGGGCTGGGGGCAGGGGGCTGGGA
>JAVJGJ010000001.1:42995776-43025136 GCA_035590215.1 Microhierax caerulescens
GAGATTGGGTGTGAGGGAACATGTCTGCACCCAAAGGGCTGTCAGGCGCTGGGACAGGCTGCCCGGGGACAGGGGGGTGTCACCGGCCCTGGAAGTGTTTGAAATATGTGTAGATGTGGTGCTTAGGGACATGGTTTAGTGCTTTGGCAAGCATTTACACTTGATGATCTTAAAGGTCTTTTCCAATCTAAATGGTTCTATGATCTTTATTTATTGACAAATAGTTGAATATAGAAAACCTCTGTCTTTTAATCATTTGTACAGTTGACTGGAGACACTTATACAGGCTTTTTTTTTTTTTTTTTATATTTTTCCTTCATTCAGTACATTATAGAGAATTGAAAATGTTCCTGAAAATATACAGTGCTAGCAGTTATTTATTAGAAGACTATTCATTTTGTGAAGGAACTTTAATAAAAGTAAAGATGCTTAAAATAGCTCCCCATGGAGTTAGCAAAAGTCCAGATGGGCTTACTAGCTTATGCCTAACGTCAGCATAGTTGAAATTTTTTACTTACATTAAAAGCAATTTTCAGATCATAGTGGAGAAGCACCTTACCTGAGTACTAGGGGTGTGGTTAGGCTGAAAGTAAAACTAATTTTATACTCCAATTTATTTCATTTATTTTTTTCATTATTCAGAGAATCTCCACCTTCTACCATCTCACTTATTGAGGGCGTGATTGTTCTGAACTAAAATCCTAGCCACCTCTTCGATTGCACTGGAAAATTTGGCCTTCCCTATACCCTCTCTGACCTTCTGGAGTCTTTAGCAAATATTGATATGAAGCCTTAACATACTGTTTTATCAGACTGTCTCACCCATCTTGTAAGGTGGGAAACATTATGTTGCACCCAATACTTGCATCTAATTCCAGTGCTTTGGGAACAGCAATTCTACAGCAAATGAGTGACACCCAGATCTAATTACTCTTACTTTTCAACTTTTATATCAGTGCAATTCCACTGTGTTTAACTCCTTTCTCTGAGAAGTGCATTTGCATGAACTTTATACCATTCCTTCTGCTGTACAGAAAAACTGAGAACATCAAGTAAACTCAAAGAAAAGCCTTCTCTCTTCCCTTCCTTCTCCGTTTCACTTTCATTAGCTGATGAAGGCTGATGACCACAGTGTCAGACAACAGCTAAGCATGCTGCATCTTTTCCTAGTGTTTACTTTTTCTTTCTAAAATCCATGTAGGCTACAGCTCCAAATAACAGTTTTTAGCTAACCCTAGTTTGTTTGTGGAAAATTTCCAGATGATGTAGTATCCAGATGCCAAAAAACATCAGGCCGCTTAGCTTCCAAGATCTGGAAAAACCCAATGCATTCAACCCAAGGTATTTGCAGAAGCAGTTATGTGTTAGTGATCCCTTTCTGCTGTTTAATGGCTACTCCAGTGGTGTGTAATGCCTCACTACCCTCTCTCCTTTTTCCTTTCCCCAAGCAATAGTGTCTAAAGCTAAAAACAAGCCCAAACCCACAATATCTTTGCCTGCATCAAACCATGTCTTTTGATTTTCAAGGACTAATTACTTTCTGTCCATTCAGTAGCACCAGGTTCTGATATCATTCTAAGTAGTGTAAGACATTTTATGATTTGAATTGCTTCTAACCTTCCCTAACATGCAGGCATACAGGGCTGTGTCCATATAGTTTTGGTTGTTGGGTTATTTTTTTTAATTTATTCAGCAGGATTACATTTATTTATTTATTCATTGACTTCTGGACAAAACATGTAGTTTAAATGTCTTTAACTAAAATAGGAGACAGATTCTGATCAGCAATTGAGGACTATTCCATGCAATTTAACACATTGACACAGAATCAAGAAAACAGCTCTTCTTATCTATCTGTAGTTGTTATTACAGGAAATAACCACTTTGTAGGAATACTTTCAGTGATGTGCACATTTATATAGCCGTGTTGTGATCATATTGGAGTTTACTTCTGAGAGTCAGACTGTCATATCAGGAAAGAAGTTAAATCAGTAACTGTCCATATAACTGGATGAATTTGATCTGTTCCTGCTGCACTAGCTATAGTTTGAGAGATGAGAAAGGGAGAGCAACGGTCATCAATAGGTAAACACTGTAGACATGGAAACCCTCTAGTCACCCTGTGTACCAGAAAAATAGAAGGGGAGTAAGGAGAGAGAGAAAAAAGTTTTTTAAACACAAATAATTCCCATGTAGCCTGGTGTTTTAAGGAAAGATGTAGAAGCCAAAATAGCATCTTTTGAAATTGTGATTTTACTAACCAATTTTCTTGTTTCATTAGGTCATTCTCTAGGTATTGATTATCATGCTAATTTTCTAAGCTATAAAAGGAAACTGTGATTCTTGAAAATCAATGACAATTCATGTCTTGATAAGAGAATCTTTGGGCAGATGGGGAGGCAGTCATAGGATGCAGCTGTATATTTTGATGGTATCTGTGACCAGCTGCTCTGTGATAAGATAAAGTTTTGTACATAAGAGTGGGCCAGGCACCTTATGAAATAATGCACTATGGGTGCTACGCACTAGAAACTTGATTGAAAACTCCCAACAGCTCAATAAAAATAGGTATTTTGGCAGTGTCTGGGACAGGCAGGGGGATCACCCATGTATGTATACTTAAGTCCTCAGCTACTTCGCTACCTTGGTGGGAGTAGGAATATGTGGCAGCTTGTGCTAGGCTCACAACTGACCTCTCTGCTCACCAAAGTTATGAACCCTTAATGTCCTAAACAGTATTGAGAAAGTAAAGTCTTTACAACCACAGCATTTATTATATGACCAACAGTACTCTCAGCTAAGAAGCTTAAAGATTACAGAAATCAGACTCACAGCATGGCCGGGGTTGGAATGGGCCTCTGGAGACCATCCAGTCCAACTCCTGCCAGAGCAGGCTCCCCTTGAGCCAGCTCCACAAAGTCATGTCCAGTTGGGTTTGAACATCTCCAGAGAAGGAGACCCCACAGCCTCTCTGGGCATCTTGTGCCACAGTTCTGCCACCCTCACAGTTCTTCCTCATGTTTGGACGGAATTTTCTGTGTTGCATTTTGTGCCCATTGCCCCTTGTCCTGTCACTGGGTACTGCTGGAAGGAGCCTGGCCCCATCCTTTTGGCACTCACCCTCAAGATATTTGTAGACATCTATAAGATCCCTTTTCAGTCTTCTCCAGGCCAAACAGGCCCAACGCTTTCAGCCTTTCCTCATAAGGGAGATGTTCCGGTCCCCTCATCATCTTTGTAGCCCAAAGATTGTTGTGTGAAAAAATTATTACTGAAGGATAGGTTATCTGCAGCCAAGGGCTTGATGCCTATAATCCATTT
The DNA here is from genome assembly GCA_035590215.1 of Microhierax caerulescens. Taxonomy (NCBI): domain Eukaryota; kingdom Metazoa; phylum Chordata; class Aves; order Falconiformes; family Falconidae; genus Microhierax; species Microhierax caerulescens. The sequence continues at coordinate 42,999,098 of JAVJGJ010000001.1, forward strand.
TTCCTAGTAAGGTCCTCAAGGCTCCTTCTGTTAGATAAAGAAAGTTGAATGTGACATAATGAATAGTATCTGCAAACTGTCTGAACTACAGCTGTTGGGGCACATAGCACATGAGGAAAAACATACAAGGAATAGGCGTGAGCTACTGAGTTTTTGGTTATTTTGATATCCAAAGAATTGGAATACTCAACCTAGAACCCAGTGAAACTGGAAAATGGCTGAAATGGCTGTAGGCAGCTATTGTCAAGTTCAGCACTACGACTCTTCACTTCTGGGTCCTCCAGCATCACAGAAAACATGGGATTTGTGAAAACTCACTCAGAGCAGTAACATTTGGCATGTAACAGTGTCAAGGGGAGAGTTACCTTTGTAAGGTGTCAATGCCTAAATTCCTTCTTTATCACCAGAAGATTCAAAAGTCTCTTTAAGTGAGCAAATATGAATGGCTTTAGGGGTAAGGAGTCCACACATTGTTGTTTTGATCCCAGAACCCTTTTTCAGGGATTCATGAACATAGACTTGCCCTTGAAGTAAATACGTAAACCGTTTTTTGGTGTTTAGGGGATGATCAGTTCACAGTTGGGTTGTTAGTTTTTTCTGTGATCTTGGAGTCTCCCAGTTAAAACCATGGTATAGAAAAAGTTATAAAATGTGTTCATAAGAGTTTTGCAACACTGTCCTTAGTCTCCTTTTGTTGCACTACCTGTTGAAATATCTTACATATATATACATATATATATATATATATATATATATATTCCTGAAAACATATACCTCTAAGCAAGAAAAAATGTGGTGTTTGAAAGTAGTTGTAAAGGACAGGGAGAAATAAGAAATGGCAAGAGGACCTTTTCACATATACATGTGTGTGTGTATAAATATTGTGCATGCCATTTTTGCTTTGTGTAAAGTATTGTTATTGGACTGTAAGTATATATATGTCAGTACACATATATGAATATATAGAGAAGGACTATAGAAGTCCTGCACTGTGTTCATATGTCTTTGCTATTACAAAGTGACTGGTACATTATATTTATTAAAAATCAATATGCCTTTTATAGATACATCCCCTAGACATTGCTGTCTTAATGTTCTACCTCTAAAGAATGATACTCTCCCATTCGGCCAAAATGCAATTTTCTAGCTTAAGCTCTTGGACTCAATTTGTTTTTAAAGACAAGTCATCCATAACAGTAACAGATACGGTGGCAGCTTCCTTAAAAGAAAAAAAAGTACGTTTTTGAGATTTAAGATAAAGGGAAGATTAGAAAGGTACAGGAGTAGTGCACACAAGCTTATTTTGCTTATTTTATTTCTAAGGAGCTGGTTTTATTACAGTTTAATATAGCATAACTGAAATAAGTACCCAGAACAGGTATAAACCTGACCCTCACACAGACTAGATAATTGGTTATAAGGAAGAGGTGGATGTGAGCAAAAACAGAGCCCTGAAAAAGTCTGTAGAATTACTTTTTTCTCACTCAGGCCTGTTTTTAAAGGCATGCATAAAGAAAGATCTCTGCCCTTCTGCTCTTGCCCTGCTTTGGTCAGCGAAAATCCCTCCTGGTCTAGAAGCCATACTGGGCACCTCTACATACTGGAGGGGTTGCCCTTGTGAGCTATACATCCAGAAGCATTGGGAAGCATTGTGCGGAGAGACCTTCACTTTCTCGTTGGGAGCAGAATGCTTCTGGGGCTCTGTTCTGGTGTTCACCAGGGCTTTGACATCAGAGATATATAGCTTGTTTGGTCAAATATTAGTGCTACATGAAGGGAGCAGTGCTGCATGAAGGGAGCAATGCTGCTTTCAGACCTTGGACATTTGTTCAGTGGGTCCAGTTCAAAACTCACTGGATGAGACCATAACACCTTCTATATTGCACCAGTCCATTTAACACAATCTCACAAAACGGCCAGTAGCAGACACTTGAAGACAAGTATAAGAACAAAATATATGTATAGAGATACTTTCCCAAAACACTTCAATTTCCAGCAGTTTATTTCAAAGACAAACTTTGATGGATTGTTCTTCCAGACATTTTTCCTATATTTTCCTGAATTTATGTAAGCACTCAGCACCCATGATACTGTGGAGCAAAGATTCTCAGCTTATCTGTATATTAAATTTAGCCATCTGTATATTAGATTTAGACACAGCATTAAGCTAAAGCTGTCAGGCTTTGAATGGCATTTGAATTATCAACTTGAAGCCCAGGCACACAAGTTCTTAGGTTTCTGTTATAAAGACAATTCCTCATAGTAGGAACTGCAAGCTTTTAAAATATGCTAGCTTGATAGGTTAAATCTGGGAACAGCTATTCCACATGCAATCGTGTTAGTAGTTCACCTGTCCCAGTCTACCCATTGTATTCAGTTTGTACTTTGTAAGAAAAAGTTTCCTAGCACAACAGGAGCCGGGCTGGCAAATGAGGCTCTTGCATACTACCACAAATTGAGTTATAAAAGTTGGCTGAGTAATCAGTCCCCAGTTTCTGTGCTGAAACCCACAGTATGTCCTTTGTCAGGTTGAAAATTCAATTATGTGACTTGGATTTAAATAATAACTTAGAAGAAAATAAATTTTAAACACTATTGTCAATTTTGAAAGGTTTCTCTACTGCTATGTACCAACAAAACACTCCAACTTCTAAATTTCTAGTGCTTCTCTGCTTATCATGTCATAGTATTAACTAAGTAGTCTAGAAAGGAAATAAGGCTATAGTATTTGTGCAAAATTATTGGAAACTGAGGAAATTAAAGAACTTAAACAAAGGACACAGTGAAGGAAAACCGTTGAGGAAATACTGCAAATATCAGTCCACACAAGCCTTTGCAAATGCATTTACAACATCACTAATAGTATTTTTGTTTTGCTACTGTAAAGGTGGGGAAAATACTTTCTTGGGAGTTTTCAGTGCCAAAAAGTGAGACCTGCTTAGTTCTTTGTCCTGACTGAAAGTTTCCAATCTCATGAAATAGGAATACAAACACAGAAAAAAAAAAAAAAAAAAAGAAAAAGAAAAAAAAAAAAGTCATCTACTGCGTTGAGCCAATAAAGAAATACATATTTGGATCCATGAGCAGATGACAAAGAAAAACACCAACAAAAATTATCCTTCAAACTACTGACTGATAATAACACATAAAGAAAACCAAACTTTTCTGCCAGAGGGTTCTTTCCAGTACTCTAAGCATTTACAGTAAATTCCCTATATGCTGTTCAGTTAAGTTCAAATCATCTGAATTATTGAATATGACAGAGAAAACCATTCTCATCTTAAAAAGAGCTGCATACTCCTAGGGGCTGTTGAATTCAGGGAACAGAAGTAGTGCCAGATCCTTCTGGTGCAATCCCACTGATATCAACAGATTTCCATCAGCATATCTGACAGCAGAATTTAACTCTTCATTTTTATGTAAAAGAAGCCTTTTAGTATTAAGAAGTCAGGCCATTGCATGCTGAGGTTAAAAATGTCAGTCCCCTAAGAACTAACTGTAGACAAAATAATAGTATACAGATATAAAAGAAAAAGTTATGTTTAAGTCTTAATTTTTTTTTAGACATTTAAAAATATGTTATATTATCTAACAAAATACTTGCATTTTAGTAAAAACATAGGAAAACTCTTAAGGCAAAAATAAAACTAAAATAAGATGTTTCTTGATGTAGCTTTCACATCTTAGAAAATACGATGGATACTTACAGAGTTTAGTGTGTTAGGAAACCTTATTGTACTGAATGATCATTAGCGTAGCTCTGCATGAGTGACATTATATTCAGCAATAGGCATTATATCCTTAGCTGAGATTAGAGACCTGTGACAACAATCACTAAACAAATGTTTAGCAGGAGAAGCCTTCTCATCCATCCCACCTTGGAGAGTTTACAGCCTAGACAAAGACAAACAGGACCACATATGAGATCTGTCTCAGACGACTTTTACAGTCACTGGTGATTGCAATCCCAGATCCATTGTAGTAAATCCAAACACAGCCAATGACATCTTCCCTGGCATTGTCAGGATGTTTCCTGGGATTATTTTGGTCTCTTTAAACAGGTATTTTTCAAGAATAATTCCCATGTAGAGTTTGGCATGTAGGAAATTCCAGTGTTCACTCTGAGTAGTCAGGTGGAATGCAGCCATTCTGTTTGGAAAGGTAAAGCAGTTCCTAGCATGAGCAGTGACCAATCTTTTAATTGGTTCCTCATGCCTAGGAATGTTTCTTATGAAGTCTAATTGTTTAAATGTTTGCATAAGTGTCTAGTTTCCATTTAATCCACTCCTACATTGAGGACCTAAGGGACATCAATAAAACAGAGTGAAGACATCAGGTAGGCCGGACCACCACTGTTCCTTCTTGGGATCTCACTTGCAGATATACCAGTTTTTGATGTTTCCAGTCCTTAACATCAAGCACATGATCCATCTTCATATTACATACAAAGTACACGATTTCATGGCATAAAGGACTATCAACAGAGATAAAGGTGAGGGGGGTTTTATAAAAAAGTAATTGATTAGGGTTCCTAAGCCTGAAATTTTTCATAAATTAACATTTAGGTAATATCCATCTACAAGGTTCCTAGGTGGAAAGCTGAGAAGAACCAGCCAGGCCAAGCAGTTTTTAACATTGTTATCACAAGAAATACATGCAAGTCTAGAGTTTTGATTCTTAGACCCCAATGAAATACAGCACAACGTATGTGACATCATTGTCAGTGAGAGTGGTGCCAGGAAGGTGCTTAGAACAGCTGTGTTTCTCATGTAAAGACCCGATTGAAATGTATGTGTAGAGCTTTCTTGTCCAAAGTTAACAAAAAACAAACCTGAAAAGCAACCTGTAATTGGGTGCTCTGATTCCCATGCTATAAATATAGCTAAAACTTTTGGGTTAGTTTCTAGACTTGATATTTATTTATTTATTTATTGAACAGAGTATCATACTGCTGCATAAATGATCTTCCTTGAGACCTAAACCCAAGATGTCAGTTATTTCTAGTTATTAAAAATTCTAAGCCAGTATCAAAGAAGAATAGTTTCTGCTTTTTGTCCATCAAAAAAAATCAGCATAATTAATTATACCTGAACTACATTTACAGTTAAGTATACTATTTCTGCTTGATGCCTGCTCCTGAACAGTTGTTCAGCCTTGCTATGCATTTTTAAAGAGCAGCTGAATTCTACTCCAGGATGGCATCAAGAAAAACAAACAAAGTGAACTTTAATTTTTTCATATGATCTTTACCTAATCAATGAAATTTTCCATAGATTAATGAATTCATTTTTTAAAACTTCCATCAGATATCTGGCTATTTATAAGTTTAATGTGAGTGAAGAGGAATATTGTATTCAGTAATGTCAAAACAGTTCAGAATATCTCTAAACAAAAAAATACATGCCTTATCCAAAGCTATCATGAACACATGAAACCGCATCACCCTGGTTAGAATCCTGAGTAGGAAAAACTGCTAAATTTGAACCTGACTCCACTTGCTTAATTTGCAATTTCATGCCATAGATTCAGCTCCTAAAAAATGAAAGTGTGTGAATGTTACAACAAAAAAATGTTTTAGGATGCATCTTCACCACATCTAGGCTTCCCAAGAGAGAAATATCTTAGTCTATCCTGTCTACTTAATGAGGGCAAAAGCGATGGAGATATCATTATTCACTCAAGTCCACCTGATTTTCAAATTTAAAGGATAGTGTAAGGACTCTCATTGTGCAATGTAGGCTCATTTCTTTGGTTGTTATTGGCAAAAATCCTCAAACTGGTTGTTCAGAAGGTAATTATCTTTTCCCATGAAGAGTTAGTCCTTGTTAATTATTGTGAAATGTCAGCTGTATTTGAGATAGTTGTAGGATAGTTGTAGGAAGAATTTATCATTTTCCTCTTTCAAGGCAGGATTGTCTTTTCTTCTCCACTTAGTATAGAACACAGGAGCTGTTAGGCTCACTACAAAAGAAGAAGGTATTTGAATGATTTTTACAGTTAAAGTGACACATTTTCAGCAGCTATGAATGATGTAGTCACTGATTGAAATATAGGCATATTGAGATGTCAGCTAGAGTCATAGATAACCACAACTACTCTTGAAGAAATAAATTTAAAAGAAAAAAAGCAAATTTAAAAATAATTACAATGTTATAAGCAGGAAAATTTAAACTGAAGAAAGGAAATGGCATAAGCTCTCCCAAACATATGCTATATTATTAAATTTTATATTTTAAAAATAAATAATAAATCAGTATTAGGGACTCTGTGTTTTATCACAAAACATGAGAGTTGTGAAGCCATTAGATTGAAAATAGCTGAATCACTTTGTTAGAAGTATGAGAAAAAATTGTTGCCTGGTGTATTCAGTTGTACCAGAGATAGACTGAAAGTGTGTTTTATAATTTACAGCAATTATTTTTCAACGAGGTATAAAAAATAAACCAGCTCAAAAGCTGGACATATACTAGATGGAAACCACTTTGACTGCCATCTTTTTATGGAAGATCTGAAAATATACTAGATTTAAGGGTTGCTTTACACAAAACCAACTGTTCCTCAATACTTCATTGGGAATTTAATTTTAATCCCACTGTCAAAGAGACTGGAAGTCCTGTGTCAGAGTTTTTGTTTGATATTTAGGAAGATTAATTCTTTTGGAAAGGAAGTAGTTAGTAATAAATAACTGGTATTCCATTGTCTGATGTAATAATTTAAAGCAAACACAGTTCTCTAATACATCATTTGACTAAGGAAAATTTCTTTCTTGCCTATGTACTTCTTAGAGATGATTGAGATACTAAATCACCTAATTCCACAAATTTTCAGCAACTGGTTTAAATCAATATGAGAATTTTTATTTCCAAAATCTATTGGAAAAATTGAAAATCTAGAAAAGATATTACTTAGAAATATTACTTAAGAAATAATGTTACTTAGAAATCACACAGTTTGGTTTTGGATCATATTTCATGCTTTTCACTCTTTTTGTATTGTATATGATTAATAAAATCTGCTATTATGCTACATTACAAAAGCCCAATAATTTTATGATCATATCCATTTTCAATCACTGAAAGAACGCTTATTCTCTTAGGTTGGGTGCAAACCTCTTTAGGAAATCAAAATGTCTCCTTTTTCTTGCAATAGAACAATTTTACTTTTATATCAAGGTTTCCCCATCTACTCGAATTACTCTGAGGATGTCCTTTGTTGTCTCGTGCTCCACACACTTTCTATTTTCAGGTTAGCTTCAATAGCCATTTTTCAAATCTGGGGGCATGTTCTGGAAAATTGGTAGGCAATCTGCCTGGAGAAGGAACCTACATACACAAAATAAATTGTGTTTTTGACAAAAGAATCATAGGCCCATGGAATATCTGATGTTGGACAGGACCTCAAGAGGTCTGTAATCCAATGTCCTGCCCAAAGCGAGGTCAGCTCTGAGATCAGACTGGATTGCTCAGGGCCTTATCTATTCAGGGACTGAAAACCTCACAGGGTGGAAACTGCAAAACTTCCCTGGGCAGCCTGCACCTATACATGATAATCCATACAGTGAAAAGAACTTTTCCTTATATCTCGTCTGGATCTCTCTTGTTGCAGTTTATGCCTGTTACCTCTTATCCACCTACCAGGCACTTCTGTGATGTGTCCAACTAGTGCCTTCTCATTGACTTAGCTGCTCTCAGTTCCCCTCATAGCCTTCTCTTTACCATCCCTGTTTCCTCAGTGTCTTCTCACACGCTACGTGCTTCAGCCCCCCACTGTCTTGGTGGACCTCTGCCACAAATAATATTAAAATATTTTTTAGATGAGCACTTCAGCAAAATCTCTTGAGATAATTCTCAATGTGTTTTGGTGTTTGGGCTTTTTTTTTTCTTTTTAATAGGAGGATATATCCTTCTACCTACAGATGATATTGCTGTGAATAATTAAAAAATGATTGCCACTTCTTGTATATGTTTGAATGCATCTCATTTATGGTCTCTAAGATCAAGTCTTACTATAACATCTCTTATTTTCCTGGAGATTCCTTCTCTGAGATTGTAAATTCAGTGTACAAAGAGTAAATGTATAAATATTGCTTTTATGGGGAAAAGTGTTCTCATGTTCACAGCAATGATAGTAATTATGCTTACTTTAGCCTCTGTCACATTAAATAACCCTCACTTATATTTCATGACCCTGTTATCCTCTAAACTGACTAGTCCCTCCCAAATCAAGGATGGTGGTGAGTATATGTCTACCACCTGAAAGGAACTATGAGCATGCAAAAGGTTTCCTAAGCAGACCCCCATGTCCTTTACTGAGCCGAGCATTCTGCCACCCGTGGCAAGGAAATGTTAGTGACATCTCTGATTGTTCATCTGCCCGCTCTGGTTTTTTTATTTAAATACTAGCAGCAAACATTGCTCTCTATATGCACCTTGAAAACACAAGAAGTACATGGAAAAACTTGCCCTCTGATCCAATGAATCGAATCTTTCATCCTTAGAGCCAATATAATTGAATTGGCTGCTATGGTGTGCTGTTTTCAATTACTGCCTCAGAATTTATTGGCTTGTCTTCCTGCTAGGGACCTTGACAGTTAGGCAAGGAATTCTATCAGTGACTCCCTTTAAGGAAACTGTTGCGGTAGGTAGTCTTAGTTACGTTTCAATAATGAATATAATTGCAGCTAAAAGTATACCTTGGCCTATTGCCATTCCGGAGGAGCAGCTGAAGCAGCAGTCATGTGGGATGCTCCACGGAACCTGAAATGACAGTAGATAACTACGTTCAAGCTATTGACTCATACCCCTGGTGAATAAAGTCCATTAAGTCTAGAAAGTTATTCTTCCCATCCTAAGGTAAGATGCCTCAAGTTGCAATCTGTTTCTTGCTTCCAGTGGTGATAAAGCATTACCACTGGATGGTGGGTTAGCAAGTTAAAAAAACAAGAGAAAAGTCATGGCAGGGCAATTTCAGGGAGTTTGTGGCAAGAATAAACAATCTAGAGATGGACTTTGCACAAATAATGAGCCTCTGATTTTGGTACCTCCATGGGAATCCAGCTACATACCCAATGCAGCTACATACACCTGCCAGCCTTGGAGGACAAATTTTGGTAGTGATGGCTGATAACAGGAGCTCAGTCAGTGTCTGAATGCAATTCAAGGATGGCAAGAGGGTTTTGTAACCTCAGCTGTACAATCTACTGTCTACAATATTCGGGGGATTTAAGCCAGCTAATTTAAAGCTAGCTTGGGCATCTTGCAAATGCCAGTCACACGCATGAGTACAGGACAGACAGACTTTTCACAGAAACCGCCTGTTCCATCTTTCTCTTGCTGCTGAATAGCAAGATTGGAAGAGAAATCCATTCTGTGTATCCAGAGCAGGCTGTGACCTTCACTGAGAAGTTGTGAGGGAAGCAGGGTGTGAAATTGGAGTTACCTGCTGTAATTTTGCAAAATTAAAATGAGATGAGCAGTGTTCCTAGCCAGCTTCTTGCAGATCAAAGATGGGTTGCTCTGTTCCAGCAGCTAACAGACATCTTGGTAATGAAACAGACTCACAAGCTGACATTGCTTTCCCTGTGAAATGCCATCCTCTTGCAAAGTTGTTGCCCTTGATAAAAAAGGGATCAGAGGGTCATACTCTTCTCCCTGCTGAAAGTTTATTACACAGGAAGATGCTCAAGCAAAACATTTTAAGGGGATTGCTTCCTTTATCATCTATCTCCTGCCAAATGTCCATTTTGATGTGCCACCTGAGTTAGCACATGTTGAAGCCAGAACTACCTTTATATATATATATACACTGCAGTTACTGCACTGTGCTTTTTTGGCTTCATAAGCTTTCTTTTAAAGGCCATTTTTTAATCTTCCTGACTCTTTTGACTTTTACTAGCCTACCCCTCGCTAACATCCTGACACTCTGAGCCAGTGTGACATGCAGTGATGTGAAAGCAACTAAAAGGCCAGTGCCCTGTGCTTGTCAGATTACAGCTATGGACCCTGCTTAAACTATGTGCACAAAGTACTATATTCCAACTTCAATCCCAAAAGGACTAAAAAGCACAAGTGAAGTTACAGCAAATTTTCAATAGAATTATCCTTGTGAATTTGATTACATTCTGTCTTAATACATAAGAGGGTAGCAGGCAGGCCCAGGGTGGTTTATAGCATTTACTGAGTCATTCCCTGTGCTCCTCGCTGACCTGCTGTAATCTGATTTTGGCCCTGTGCACTGCTGTGAGAAAAGGGAGGACTATTCAGAAGTGCTCAACAATATTGATCAATTATAAATGATGAATTTGTAACGTGTGATAGTACAAATACATCGGGAATTAAATCTTTGTGTAGCTTACGGGCTAAATTTATGTGAGTTAGCCAGCTGACTCTCCCATTGTTCTGCCATCAGTACGCAATTAATTCTGTACTAAGAGGTTACAGTGATTTCCAAGTTACCACATGAAGATAATATTCCTGAATTAGATAATATTCCTAAATTAGAAATTATACAGACTTTAATTCTCCCTCTCTTTTTACCCAAACATATACATGTATTTCATGTATATATCTATCACCCAAAATGTTACTTCAATATATCATACAGGCATAATCTATAATTAATATGAAAATGGTGGCAAAATTCACATGAGATTTTTTTTTTCTTTTTTCTGAGATCAAGTAACAAATTATCATTTCTGACTTGCTTCTGGTGCAAAACCCATCTAAATCAGGGCTGACAAAGAATCATTGGTAGTCTACATATAATTAGAAATTAGTATCTCTATAGTTATTATTCGATTCCTAGAACAGTTCAATGGGAGGCTACCTTGGAGAAACAAATGTGGTCTTACAGCTGGTGGGGGCTTCCACAGCTCATTGAACTTAAGAATGTACATTCACAAAAATTAAAAGCATTTAACTTGGTTTAATTCCAGGTACAGATAGGAACTGCAAAGGCATCAATGCCATAACTGTCATTCAGCAAAAGTTTTCCCTTGCGGTCTGTTTATTTCCTTCTGAGGAAGCCTGGAAATTCCTCATCTTCACAGTGTTTTTGAATCCTGCTTAAGCCCTTCCTACACTCCCAGCTGGCTCTCCCTCCTATTACCTCACCTACAGAGGATGATCCAGGAGGTAGCATTGGAGGATGACCAACACACAGGACCTTGGCCACAACCAGGCTCTACTTCCACAGCAGTGGTTTCATGAGGAAAACATTGCTAAAGGCTCAAAACATTCATTTCTAGTTTCCTCTGCACCTGTAGGGATGACCCACATATCACAGATGAATGCTGCAACAAATCACATATGAAAAGTATATTGTGAGAGCAATTCTAATCACTTACCTTATGAGCACTGATGCTTTTTAAGCAATTACAACTTACATCCTTCCTCAGCCAGGCAAAGTCATGACTCTTTTTGCTCCTTCTCTGTAACCTGATTAATCTTTAATTCTTTCATTAAAACTAGATCAGCTTCAGCAAGGAGACGTCACAGCTTCCCATTTTTGTGTCTAAATTTATTGCCATTAATCAATTGCTAGCAGCTTTTTACTACTTTTAGCTTGATTCCTTAAAGTAGTTTTGCTGAAGTGATTATTATGTTGGATGTTCATTTGCCAGTCTGTCCTTAGACACTGACTTCTGGATCTGTTGACCAGTTTCACCAAGCTTGAAAGAAGGATAAAAGTTTTGTAGATAATTGAGTACTGGCAAGCATTATAAACATGGACAGGTGGATACAGAAAACAAGATTAATTAGTTTGGTCAAAGAAAAAGGAGGCAGAAGTCAGGTGTTAGCCTTTCTGCTTAGCAGTTGGGATTGCTTCACATTGCAGCCAGGCTACAGCTATCCCTTTGCTGTCTCTTGTGAAATGATACAATAACTTGATGGTGGGGAGAGTAACACAGTGAATCTCAAATTCCAGCAGTTCAGGAAAAGAGGGTCTGTTTCTTCTGATGAAGAAGAATTGCATGCTACAGGAAAAACCTTGCCTTTATTTGGGAAGTAAAAAACACCTTACTATGCATATTTCACCGCAGTAGGAGTCTTCATTTTGAAAAGTTACAATCTTTGACATTTGTCATGAACTTCGTCTCTTATATTTCCATAGTAATGATGTCCACAGTGAGCCATAACCTCTGTGGATGATTTCATCCCTATTATGTCAACAGAAAGAATTAAAAAGGAAACAAAACCAAAATCTTTGAAGAGGTCAAGAAGTAATCTTGAAATGAACTTGTTTAACACAATACATGTTGTAATTTCCACCTGCTGAACAACAATCTATTTCCTAGATAAAACAGAAGATTTGTTATTCTTTACAATTCAGGATAGATTTTGATCCCTTCTCATGCTGGCCTGACTATTCAGAACAATATGTGAGTTCACTTTTTTCCTCAGAGGAATATAATATTATTCAGCATGAGGATATTTTGCTAACAGTCCAAAATCTGGTGGATATCAAATAAAAGATGACAATACACTATAGAAAATTAAAGAAACAGTGACTACATTTTGAAAAGAATAAGACTGAGTCTACACAATTGAATAGGGTATATCCATATAAAAAAAAGTAGGTGTTTCTTAGATTGACTCTTCTGTGTAAGTAAGAAAAGAGTTGAATAGGGGTATTCTGTTAGCTTACTGATAGAGAACTGGATTTTCTTCTCTTTCTACTTTTTAAATACCTTTTCAAACTTCATTATACGCCCAAGTAATTCTTATATCTTCAATTAGGTTTTACTCAGTTTTCTGGGACTTTCACCAGCTGGGAACAATGTCTAGCTAGGATGTAACATAGTTTCTTTTTTACCCGTCCCAAGGAGACTATTAAGGTGTAGTTACCCACATAAAACAAGAGGTAGAGAAGTGTGAATGACCTGCTGGAAAGGAAAACCATCCATCTGTACCAGAAGAAAACATACAGGAATTAGAAATGTTTACTAGGAAAGAAATAGACCAATGTCTTTTTCTGAGCAATATTTTTGTTCAAAGGTCTTTGGACACCAGCGCTGGAAAATGGCAGTGAGTTGGGAAACGTACAACTTGTATAATGACAAAGAAGAAAGGAAAGTATAAAAAGCAAAATCAAACCTACATGCTTCCTATTTTTTATGTTGTTGAATGAAGCCTAGCTCACTGTGGATATAAAACAACTAACTAAATGCATGACATATACAATTTATTTTATTTTGTAAAAGAGGGAGACAGCAGAAGGTGCAGATAAGGAAGGCTCAAAGTCTTCTCTGGGAGTACTGAGGGCAGCTATTGCCCTCAGTATAAGCCTATTGTTATTAGCTTATCTATTTGGAGGAGGAAGAAATTCTAGCACGTATTTCTGTTTTGGAGCCAGCGGTTACAGATGTAGCACCAGAGTGTGAACCAGCAAGGTGGCAGCTATACCAGGTGGAAGAGGAATGCTGAGCCATGGAATGTGATGGTAACTGTAATTTCATAGAGCAAATGGGTTATAAGAGAGTAATTAAGGGAAGGAGCAAAAAAAGTGTATCATGGATTCTGAGTAAGTAGAAAGAAAAAAAAATCCTTCCACCCCACCCCCCACCCCCCATACAACCAGTTAGGCCATGCCATGGTGGTTAATCTTGCATTAAGTCTCTGATTATTAAGCAAGTATCAAAAAAAGCATCCCAGAAAGGTACATTAAAGTAACATTGAGAAATATTAGAAAGACTATGGTTATGTAGGTCTGACTTCTATATTAGAGTAATAGGTAAAATTGCTAAAATGCACTTTTTTAAAGGGTAGAATTAATAGTCATCTGTTTAACTATGATACAGTGGAAAAGAGTTTTAAAAGATTTTGTAGAAATCAGTTATTTCTCGCACCTCCATCAGTATTCAACCAGTATTCAAAAATAACAAAAACAAACCTAAAAAGTAAACACCAAAGCCCACACACAAACAAACAAACAAACCTCAAAACAAAAGCTGTTGTGTTTTCTACAGTGCAGCTGGATATTAAAAAAAATAAACTACTTACTTGAGGGTATATATATATAAGTGTGTCGGAAATATAAGAGAAAGAATAATAACTGTTCCAGGATTCAAGAGAAAAAACCAAACAGTTTTCACAGTTGTCACCAAAGGAATCTGTACAAGACTTGCAACATTTGAAATATTCATAAGTGATCCACAAAAGGGAACAAGTAGCACAGTGACAAAATTTGCAGATGACAGAGAATGATTCAGGACATTTCAAACTGAAATACATGGTTGAAAATTTGCAGAAGGTTTTCGTGATGCTGAGTGACAAGGAGATACAATTGCAGATGGAAGACAGTTCTTGTTAAATGCAAAGCAATACACATGGGAAAGAAATTCTTACAGTACACAAATAGAGGCAAACTCTAAATTAGCTTTTGCCAATGTGGAAAGGGATCTAGGAGTCAGTTACTGGTCTCTTCAGAAATTCCATTTAGCAATAAAGAGCTGTCATAAAGGCAAATACAAAATTGCTGTTAAACAGTAGAGATTAACACATGAAAAGCTTTAAGTCAAAGGAAAAAAAAAAACCAAAAACCAAAAAACAAAACCAAACCAAAACTGCACCTGTATCTTTGAGCCTGTATAGAAATCCTTTTCTTCACCTGAAAAAGGAGATAGAATGAAAAAAAAAAAAAAAGTCAGGCAATAGCAAAGTCATTAATAGCTTTCTCTATAAAGGGCCAGCAAGTAGTTTAGGATTTTTCACATGGTGAGGTATAGTATGATGGTGGCATGCAAAATCATGAGCTGCATGGAGAAGGAGAATAAGGAATGGTCAGAAGAACGTTTTCATGGTTTAGTTTTCAACAGAAAACCAAATAAGCTGGTCTGAAACTAACAAAATGAAGCACTCTTTCATCTAGTATACAATTATACTACGGAATTCAATGCCACATGATTTTCAGAAGGTCAGACACATAAATGAGTTCAAAAGCAGACACATTTGTGGAAGAAAGTTTCCTTGGCAGCTATGAAACACAATGCTATAAATCCATCCTGCAGCACACATTATGACAGATGAGAAAAGGTAGGAAGGCTTGAGGGACATACCACTCCGAACACTGCTTCGGTCTTGGAGCAGGTGTTTTATGTATCAGCTTGGGGCCACAAGTGTAAGTACATGGCCATTTGCAAAACTTTCAACTCTTTCACCACTTTTAACATTGACTTACACACTGGTGTCACAAGAATTTCTGAAATACTGGCCTGTGACTTCAAAGTAACTGCCGTCTGCACCATTATTTATGGTTTGTTTGTTTGTTTACTTATTTAAGGTATGTGAAAAAGCCTTTAATTGGTAATGGCATACAACAGATGCTTTTCAAATCCATTAAACTCCATGCACCAAATTCTGCTTCTCAACATGGTGCCAATGACCTGGAACTGAAAGTAAACCATTTTGCAATAAGTTACTTTCTTTCTATTTCAATGGACTGATTAGATGTGCTAAACACTAGAAAGCTCTCTTGGCAAAAGGTGTATTCTGTTTTCACTCCCTGCTGCTATCTAATTTATCTGTCCAAATATCTACTTACAGGTTTTATTTCATGTACATCTGTAAAGCTTTAAAAATGTTAATAGTGAGTACTGCTGCTTTCCCTGATCTACGCTTTCTAACTGCTTGGGTAGACATTAATCCTGTATTTCATCAAAGTCAGGCTGAAGGTAAGTTGACAAAAGAAGATCCCCATATATTTTGCAACATAAAAATGCATTGCCTAGTGCTTGTATCCCTCATAAGTACTTGTAAACTGTGATTTCATACCCTCTTAACTGCCTTTGACTAGTCTAAAGATGTTCAGCTGTTGAATCCCTTCCTTGTAAGATTCATCCTATTTGGAGGAAGCTGGGACATCATTTAGATAAGCAGCCAAATGCTCACAATGTTGTCTCAGCAAACTTTCTATTAGTCTTTGGAAATATGCCAGATTCCAATTTAAAGTAAAGGGCACCAGACTGAGCTGAGGGGGGTAGAGAAGGGAATTAAAAAGACTGATTCAGCTGCAAACACAAATGTAGGTCTGACCCAGCCAGGATTTAAATGTTGGCAAGGCCCTCCAAATAGACTTTCCTTAAACAGGCTAAGGAGGAATGCTTTATTTTAACAGGTCCCAGTGACAAAATTTCTGAACAGTAGGGTTAGTTATTATGTTTATCAAGCACAGAGAAACACTGAATTAATAGATGTGGCACATAATGTTTTGTATGTAATATGCTATAGTCACACACTTTAGTACTTTCTATACTGCAGTCAATTTTGCATACAACAAATGTTCCCTATCAGCTCTCATTTCTGTTCTTCCCCCTCATTCCCACCCCCTGCCATTCCAGGAATAGTTCTGTTACTTCATTAGTAAGCTAAAGCAGATTTGTGCTTTTTTTTGGTGTTTTTGTTTTTTTTTATTCTGGCTAACATAAGCAGGAATGCTGCAAAATATTACATTCATCCTAAATATGCTTTCTTAGTATTTAAGTCTGTAGCAAATCAACCCTTGGCTTCAGACTACCTCATAAAGGCTTAAAGACGTACACAGCTGGCTATATACAACCATCTCTGTTTTCTAACAGCAAAGGTCTTGGCTAACCTCTTTTTCAACTTCGCTCCAAAGTGCCTATTAATTTAGATAATTCAGATCTGTAGCTTTCCATTCTCCTTGGAAATGGTATAACTGTTTTCTAAATTGTAGCCAAACTGCTTTTATCATTACCTACAGTTCTTGTCACTAGCACTAGGAACTGGTGTTCCAAGAAAGAAATCCCAGATACCACTGAAATGATCCTGTTCTAAGTAAAGACAAGGGGAATCTGGTACCAATGCAGCATATCAGAGGTGCTCAAAAGATCAGGAGCATTGAGTTTTGGCCTCTAATTTGGTGTGACCTTCTCTCACTTCTTTCAGCTGTTCCATAAATTGAATCTCAGCTGGTAATTGTTGAATGGCTTGGTCCTTTTATATTCATTTTCTCTCTCCCCCATTTCACAAATGGAATCAATTGTTGCCAAATGCTGCACAGCTGTTTGGAGTAAGAGTCTTGGCATTAACAATCCTGGCAGTCCTGTTAGATTTGTTTAGTTTCCCTTCTAATTTCTATACCAAATCCCAACGTCACAACTTGCCAATCCAGAAAGCTTCAAAAAAAAACTAAAACAAAAGATAACCACGACTGAGATGGTCTGATTGCCTTAACCAGTTAGACCCATTCACTCATTTTGTTGTTTTTTGTTTGGGTTTCTTTCCCCTCTAAATGATCAGACTACCTGTCTTGCCTATGCTCCACCTTCTCCATGTGTCTTTCATGGGCCACCAAGCACACAGCGTGTGAGGCAGAAGGGAGATTTTGGCATACTGGTCCTCATTGCTGTGCCTGCAGATCCATCCCAGGATAGAAAGGCCATGTGGAAGTAGCTGAGAGTTTAACTCCTTTGACACCTTACTTGAAAAAGACCTGGCACTGAGATTAAAACACTGGTATCTACATGGGTCTGATGTTCCCCAGTCAAACTGCTCTAGGAGAAAAAGGTGAGAGGTAAGAAAAGGAAAGGAAAAAGACCTGGCTGGACAAATTGCAGTGCCTGCAGACTTCACTGCACAACCGAGATAATGTTTGAAATTTGCCCTTCTTACAGAGGTGTCATGTTTTAATTGTGTCAAAAGCATAATTCAATAATGCTTTATTAATTAATGTATTTTGAATAGGCTTGTACCTTTTGGGTGGTTTCATTATGTAAATATGTATGATTTCTCTCTAGAAAGAAAAGAAAACAACAAAAATCAAACTAAAAAAAAAAGTAAGGATTTTGGATTAAAATGTTAGAATATTTGAGGCTAATTCTGAGAGATTTTGAAATGGTCATTTCTGTTTATCTGATGGATATTCAACTCTGTGGAAATCTGTGCAAGATCTCTGCCAATCTAGGATTTAGCAAGGTTAACCTCTTTTCAGGCCAACGTTATTTGAAACTGACAGCCTCTTTTTATCTCTCAGAGTTATTACTGCCATTAATAGGAGCTTTCTCAAACAGAAAATAACAGTTTATTTTAATCCTGATTCAGGAAAAGTTAACTTTATACACTCCTTCAATTTCCACTGGGATTTAATCACATTCCTGACAGCTATTCTGAGTAGAAATGCTGAGTTATGGCCTTCATAAACATTATCTAAACTGAATGTAGTCTACCAATCTGTCCAATAACATGTGATAGGAAACAGCAGCATTGAAATTGCAAATAATGCCATTCTTTAGTTAAACATTAAAATAAGGCAAATATAATGAGTAGAGTTTCTTTCAATTGCATCCCCTCTTCTTGACACTAATAAATCACATCTGATTTAGGTTTTAATAATATATATTTGTAAGTGATGGAGTAATTTTCTAATTAAAAGCTAAAGGCTGTTCAGTCCATTCTGGTTCTTCTGCTGGCAAACTCTT
This sequence comes from Microhierax caerulescens, assembly GCA_035590215.1. Lineage (NCBI taxonomy): Eukaryota > Metazoa > Chordata > Aves > Falconiformes > Falconidae > Microhierax > Microhierax caerulescens. The sequence goes on from JAVJGJ010000001.1 coordinate 43,017,534, forward strand.
GATTTGACTATTTTTCCATTAGCTTGTGCAATTAGGAACAGCCATGCTTAAAGGAACCTGATATTCTACTCTTACAGAGAGTAGTCACGATTCAGGAGACATGTCACTAGCTACTGGAAAGTAGCTATATGTTGAAGAACCAGAAATCCAAGGGATACAAAGCAGTAAAGTGTGCAAGGTAGGGGGATCTAGGCACTATTTTATGTCTTTCTGATCAGTGCATACATCACTTTATCAAGTCAACATACAGAACATATCTCACATCTTTGACACTTCCCTCTCCCATTTCAACTCAGATTCCTTACAGCTGTTATTGCTTCATATTAACTCCACTTCCCCCCCCCCTGTTTTTTTTTTCTTTTATTTTTAATAATATTAAACAACAATAATATTACATATAGCAGATAGAACTTGGTTAAGTTAATCACCATTTTGAATATCTTGCTTACATGGGAATCTTTTTGAGTGCAGATATTTTGTTTTATGCTTGTCATTCTCATAAAGGAAGAAAGGAGAGGTGACTTCTTATGTCAGGGAAAGTTTTATTTCTGGTATAATTTCAATGGCCTTTGGTCCTTCATGACCTCAAGCACACCATATGTCTTTAACTCAGTCTTGTGGCTGTTTCAAGCATTTGTAACATTTTCTCATATTGCAGTAGTTGCCTAAATCCTATTCTGTCAGCTGTCTGAATGCTGATAGACAGTAGTTTGAAATATAAAGAAGAAAATAAGATTTAAAAAAAGCAGTTTACAGGTTATTTACTTTCTACACAATTAACCTGCAAAAGCTTCTAGACATTTGTTACCCTACTTTTCAGCAACTATAATTAAGTAATGTTCAATGTAGATTGATTTCTTTCATTACTTGAACAGTCTAGCACTGGCGTATGATGCTTCAGTTAAATAACACTGAACTTCAGGTTTTGCCAGTGATTGCAGCTGTCGTGCCTTTTTTATACATAAAAAAAGGTATTTTAATGTTAAATCTCCCTTTACTTTCTTTTGCTTTAAAATCTTAGCCTGGCTTTCTGCCTACTATAATAGCTATGTCATTTGCTTAAAGGCACGGGAAAGAGTGTATATGATACATATAGACATATATGCGTGTCCCTGAGCATGCTTTACTGGATTGGTCTTACCTTCAATTTCTTAGACAGGAAGTAATAAATATATGTGGGATAAAAACTGTAGTGGAGGAATTGACAACATGTGATAGTTGTAGAAGTAATGGGAATAGGTAATTCAAGAACTAGTTTAATAAAGACATTGGCTTTGATGGGTAATGTATGAAAGCTGAGTAATTTACTGAAAGAAATATTTTTTAAATTTTCACACAACATATCAGGTCCACATGAAAAGACCTAGGTCTGTTTGTCTTCTCATATTTCCTTACTTGAATGGTGATTTGCTGTTCTGACACTAAGAGACTGATTCTGGGCTATACTTCTGTAAGTGTTTGGTGAAATGAGTCAGTTCTGCAATGATTTCTATTCTTTGATTCCAGTGACCAGCTGAGGAAGCTAATAAATAGGTAAAGATGATTAGATTAAAAATGGCATTGAGAAGCAGTAAAATCTAGAGTTCTATTAATAATTTCACACCTAATACAAAATTGTCAAATTTTATCAGCTAGCCTTGGGTAAAATGAAAATTGCATCTTTTGACAAGTCAAGCAGCATACACAGGTTAAGTGGGCAATTTGTCCATTCTATTGTGTAAATACACTTGGAAAGCAAAAGGATGGGGACAAAATACTGTATGGAACAGCAGTGTTGAACAGCCTGGTCTAGTGGAAGGTGTCCCTACCCATGGCAGGGGAGTTGGAACTGGATGGTCTCTAAGGTCCCTTCCAAACCAAACCATCTATGCTTCTACAATCTCTGTTACTGTTGTTTAAAAGTTAGATGTATGAGTCCATGCTAGGAATCAGGCTTTCTCAGTGAATGATCCATCACACACCAACATAGATCTTTTACATAGACTGGATGAATTTCCCTCTGAAGGTTCTTAATGTACTTTCCGGTGCTTATAAAGGAAACATAGGGTAACTAGCTCAAATTTACACATCTAACTTTTTGATGACTCCAGATTAGATTAATTCACTCTTTAAAATCTGTTTCTGGGTAACTCAGAGGAATTATAACTGTCCTTGGACTCTGACCAGGAAAGTATTTATTTTCAGAAAAAGAGAAAAACACCACCACACCGTTACTTACTTTACTTGCTTTTTTGATGTGTGTTTCTGCTCCCCAGTTTATACATGCTTCTGTAATATCATACTGCCATAAGTGTGATAAAGGCTGCAAAGGGATTGGCTGCTGTGTTAAGGGAAATAGCCCAGTTTGTATCCCGCTATCCTAAGCTGGTTCATGGACCATATCACCACTATTACTGTGTGTCCCAGAATGCTGATTTTATTTATCCTCTCAACATCCCAGTGAGGAAACAAAAATCTGTTATTGTTGAAGATAACAGCAACTGATTTTTAGAAACTGAAACATGGAGCCCCAAAGGGCACGGTTTGTTCCAAATCACTAAATATTTCCCATTTTAGGCAGGTGCCCTGTCCTGTTCATGAGCCATGGTTAAGAGGTACCAGCTTAGACTTTCCCTAGAATGAATCTAAACTGGACATTAGGAAAGAGTTGTCTCAAATTGTCCCCAGGTCTGGGATTGTAGACTGCAACCTGCACATAGCTCTCATCTGCAGAAGCAGCAGGGTCAGGGCTGAAGCCTCTCATTCACTTCATGGATCATTGAAAGATGCCTTACCCTATCCTGATCTTCTTCCAGAATGACTGACTTTAAACTTCCCTTGCAAAAGCAAGGGGCAGCAAATGCTTCTAAAACTTGGTAGTTGTTTGGATACTTATGTTAGCCAGCTGTTTTAACCAAAACACTAATGTTTTCTACTGGAAAGGACCAGTATCACTCCATTTTGTGCAGTACAGATGCTCTCTAACACAATCTTCTTTGGCACATGGAAGATTAAAGTGGTCTCCTTGTGTTCACCTTGTGCCACGTGTTCACCTTTTGCAACACAGAATCCCTAACAATCAATCTTACATTTACAGACTGCTCATGAATATATCATATTGCTGTCTGTGGTCTTCTGTTAATTAGGACAGCCTGACATACACCCCAGCAATGATATGCACATTTTGGATTTTATGAAGGGTTAACATTTCATTATTTTTTAATATTTTTTGTTCAGATACACAGAGGGATTAAATTATGAATGTGTACTATTTAAATGCAGGGGGGTTACCTACATGCATTTCAGAGATGTAAAGAAAAGATACCATAGAGACTGAGAGTTATTAAAAGCAAGGAGAAACATTTTTTCTTGACCATACATTAAGCAAGAATAAAGTAGAGGCCTTGCTTTATTTTCTATGAAGTACAAAGTATATATTTAAGTGTATTAAACAAAAAAAAAAAAAGAAAGAAAAAAAGAAAAAAAAAACCCAAGCATTTTAAGAAGGAGAAAAGAGCAGAGAGTAAAAAGTGATGTTCAAGAAGGAAGCTTTGTTGAAGTATGAAAGGGCAATTTGCCAAAGAATTATGCTTCTGAAGGAAGCAGTGCATGCCAATTTTCAGTCCAAAGCAAAATGTCTGTAGCTGAGGTCTTAACTTCTGGAACAAAGGGATTGTATGCCACATAATGCTTGTAAAACAAGTGAGTAATCTCTGCACATGCCTATGTCAGAAATGAACAGCACATTCCCATTTTACAAATGAGTAATAGTGAGTCCTGAGCATTTTTAATTAGTTCGTTCGGTTCCACTACAAGGAGACCAGAAAAGGAACAGGGATAGCATTTGAACAAAGCCCAGTAAACTAAAAAAAGAACCCCACCCAAAAGCTGTCTACTTTCTGCAGCAAAGTAAACCTGAAATTATGTCATTCCTAGAACTGCCTCCTCCATAGGTACCAAACTTCCACGTGTGTTCTTGGATGCCTCTTTCAGAGTGTGTGGGAACCAGACTTGATCACACTCGCCAACAGTGTCCTGACAGGTACTAGGCAAAAAATGTCATTTTGCAGCCTCTCTCAGACTGCTCTCTTCAAAGGGGATAGACTTTGTTAATGCTTGCTATAGAAGACTTAATTCTATGGTGGAGACAATAACCAACATAAATAAGCAGATACTGTCATGTACAGAGCAGAAGATAATAAAGAACCTAATGTGAGTACAAGCTGACTAGTTATTACAGTAGTCTGAGTACTCATACAGTCTCTCTTCTTCCACAAGGTCATTGAAATACTTGTAACTTTGGGGTAGGTGTGTACTTTCTTCCTCTCCAGTCCATCAGGCTGCCTGAAAAGAAATCAGTTAAGTGCTTAAACCCTGCAGATAGGGTGCTTGAGTGGCAGGTCTGGTATGGCATGCTGTCCACACTGGTATGTAGTCTGATGTGAGAATTTAAAATGAGCCACTTGGTTCCCTAGAGCCTCTCTTGGAGGATTTGAGAATTGAATTCAGGAGAATGTGCCAAACTGGAACGTATATACACTGGGTCATTTTGAATCCCAAGACCAGGGCTTAGAGTACCCTCAAAGCAACCTCAGAGCTGCTCAAATATTTGCTGAGTAAACAGTGCATGCATAAACCTTGCAGTTGGTGTGAAAAGAACAAGCCAGCAACCTAAAATATTTAACTGTTTCCAACTTTGAAAGAATATCCTCTTTTCCAAATGCAGTGATTTCAATTTTTTTTATTTATTTATTTTTGTCAAAAACTTCAGTGCTATTTTTGTACTTCTGAAGAAAACAGCTTAGAGTTAACTGCCAATTCAAGTCCTTCAGGGCATTTATTTCACCGGCAGCAATTTATAGAGTCTTGGCTTATCTTCTCTTCACCTCCATAGTGTATGCTGTTATTGCCAGTCCACAGATAAACTCAGCTTTGTCTCGGGAGGCTAGAGACTGCACGTGAGATATGGATAAAAAGGAAAAGAAAACTCTTTTTGAGAGCTATATGTGATTAATCACTGGATGATATTCCTTCCACTTCTTTATAGGTTTATTGGATAAGACTCCTGACTAATCCCCCTGAAGGGTTGTCATTTGTAACAAAGTTGAAGTGAACAATATTATTTTAAAACAAAACAATGTAGCATAAAGTAACACAAGCCAGTAAATACACACAGGGCAGATCTTGTGGAAGTAAATAGATAAAAATGCAATTTGATGAGGTTAATTATACTTGGAAGGGCTTTTTCTGCCTTATAGAAAGTCTGTTTCAGTTCCCTGTAGATATGGATAATGCTTAACATAGACCTATGTGTAATGGAATATGGTTACTTCATGACTATCTATGCTTCTCAGTGGCCTAGTTATAGGTGAGGAAAAGTCCTAAAACAAAACAAAATTCAAAATTCTCTACTTCTAAGGCATAAGTACTTTCCTGTAGAGGAATGAAGCTGGGTTAATTAGCATTGATAATATAGAGCTGTGGGCTGGCTTCAGGGGTGGGGGGATGGCCGATGTAGATAAGGTGCAGCTGTGGCTGGTTCTGTTAGGAGGGAGAGCAGCCTGGATGAGGAGAGACAGGGAGAAGGCAGTAGAGGCAAAAAAGCAGAGGGACTGGTCAGAAGAGTATGAAGAAATGGTATGAACAGAAGATGGACCTTTGAGGCCTTGTGTGGGGTTGGTGGCTGTGCCGGGGCAAGGCGTGCTAACTACTTATTGAAGTTAACTTGGTATGTGATGGAAAAAGACTTGTTGTAGCTGGCTAGTTTTGAGAGTGCTGTGACAATTGGTGCCCCATGTGAGGCCCTTCAGATTATGAGACTGAGTGTAATGAGTGGTGACAGCGGTGATGGCTGTGCCAGGGGACATTTGAAGTTTTGAACAGTGGCAGCAGTGCCTAATGTAGCAGAGACAGGCGGGGATAGCCTGTGATCTGGATGACATTGAGGTAGGCAGGAAGAGCCTGGGGATCCAGATTAGACACCAGTAAAGGTGAGCTGCTGGGGTCAAAGAGAAGGAAGCCTGACTGCCGTGGAGTTAAGAGGCTGAGGGTAACAGGCAATGGCAACAGAGTACACAGCCAGACATGACAGCAGCCTGCAGTGGCAGCAGGTCCAGAGCAGAACTGGCTAGACAGTGGTGATGGCTGTGCCAGGGAAAGGCGCAGGAGCAGCACAGTGCCATGGGTGGTTCCCACCATTGCTGCTGCTGCTCAGCCTGGTGGTATTCTTGCTGGTGTTTATGTGCTCGTTGAAGTTGTCTCCAGTCATAGAAGAAATAAATGACCACAAGCATGTTGAGAAACTTGTTGGGACACAGAGTAATGTATTAGTGCTGTATTCTAGATCTGCTGCCATTGAAAGCTCATTCAGGTTACTGTCTGGTGTGACCCAAAAGGTGAAAGGATGAGGTACTATAAGTTCATCAGATCCTCACTCAGAAGAAAACAAACCCCCAGATTTCAAGAAAGCAGATGAGAAGAAAGGTGATCAGCCCCCAGAAGCTGAAAATCCCAAGATAATATTGAAGAAGGGATAAGTGTATGAGTTCAGGGACATGAATTCTGACATGAGGGAATGCAGATTGTATGAAAAGTTTATTTGTAAAAAGGTTGTGCTGATTATTAAAAACATAAGGTATGAAATGTTAAGAAGGAAAAAAAAAAAAGGAGGGATTGTAGAGGAATTATAGAGGATTGTATGAAAAATTTGTGATGATTGGTAAAAACGTGAGGTATGAAATGTTAAAAAGGAGAAAAAAAAGAAAAAAGGGGTAATTGTAGATGAATGAAGATGGGTTAATTATCATTGATAATATACAGCTGTGGGTTGGCTGATGTAGATAAAGTGCACGTGTGGCTGTTTCTGTTAAGTGGTTGAGAGTCAATTAAGAAAGAGCAGCCAAGGAAGAGAGGAAGAAGCAGAGAGGAGAGAGAGTGAGAGAGCGTGCCCTGGATGAGGAGGGACAAGGAGACAGCAGCAGAGGGACTGGCAGGAAGAGTATGTTGGTATGTGATGGTAAAAGACCTTGTTGCAGCTGGCTAGTTTTGAGCGTGCTGCGACACTTTCTAGTGCTTCTTGTTTTTCAATAAAACAAGAAAATACCAATCTATCAAAACTATAGCACTGCATGCATGACGTGCACAGATGACTTACTACAAAGCAACTACGTAACTCATGACAGATCAGACAAAAGTTTTCCACCATTTTACAATATTTATTTTTTTTTCTAAAAAGTTCTTGTCAAGAAAAAAAATCTTGATTGCCTGAGGGAAATCTAGGAATCTATTAGGTTTTGGTTTGACAGAATTTTAGCTCTGTGAAAGTAGTTGCTCTCTAGAGGGCACGTCACTGGGAGATAACATACCTTGCTGTAACTAGCGTGTATCTCAACATCAGCCAAGAGCAGGTTTACTTATTCATTGCAGCTTGTAAATATCATAGTCATGCAAAAGAATATAGTTTGTGAAAAGAGTTCAGCCACGTTTGTGAGTTCACAGTTTAAAGATTTCATAGAATCATTTAGGTTTGAAAAGCTCTTTGAGATCATCAAGTCCAAACATTAACCCAGGACTGCCAAGTCCATCTCTAAACCATGTTGCTAAGCACAGCATCTACGTGTTTTTT
>JAVJGJ010000001.1:43052692-43084349 GCA_035590215.1 Microhierax caerulescens
AGGGGGCGATACGGCGCGATAGGGGGCGACAACGGGGGGATACGCAGCGATAGGGGGCGATACGCCGCGATAGGGGGCGATAACGGGGTGCTACGGCGCGATACGCCGCGATAGGGGGCGATAGCCCCCCCCAGCCGCCTTCCTCCGCCCTCCTGCCCCTCCCCCGCAGGTGGCGCGGCAGCAGGAGCAGTCGGCCAGCACGCAGAAGGCGGAGCGGGAGGTGAGCAGGATGGTGGTGGTGATGGTGCTGGGCTTCCTGCTCTGCTGGGCCCCCTACGCCGCCTTCGCCCTCTGGGCCGTGGGGCACCGGGGGCGGCCCTTCCCCCCCGCCCTGGCCTCCCTGCCCGCCGTCTTCTCCAAGGCCTCCACCGTCTACAACCCCCTCATCTACGTGGGGATGAACCGGCAGGTGGGGGAGGGGCGGGGGGGTGGCAGGAGGGTTCTGTAAATACCGAGGGGCTGGATTGAGGACCCTGGGGGGCCATATCCGGCCCGTGGGCTGTAGTTTGAGGACCCCTGCTTTAGGCTATGTTGTTAAAACATGCTGTAGATTGATAATGTTTGAATATTTGAATTTTAGCCTGGGTCTATGTCAGCATGTAGTAACCAGATATTATTTTATTCAGACATGTCCCCTGATCCAAATAATATTTTAATAATCCAGAATTCATCTATGGGACAAATTAATATAAGATTAACTGGAGGGAAAAAAAGGATAAATAAAGCAATAATAAAACACAGAAGTCAAGACATGGTGTAAATGGCACTCAAATTCATAAATCTGCAGATTACATTCTCTTTTCATCTATTTTGTTCCCCTTTTTTCTTGCTGGGTGTGAGACTTATATAGTTTTTCTCTTGCTAGGATGCAAAACACAACTCACCTAGAAAAACAGGAGAACAGTAGGATTCAACTCATGGATTATAACACCACAATTTAGGAGAGAGGTCAAAAGACTACTTTTGTGGTGTGACAGTGAACTTATGCTTCGTGTGTTATATGAAGAAAGTGAGGAGTGGAGTTTGAGCAGCAACAAAGGCAGTCCAGGTTACACAGCAGGAAGAGCTTTTCATCTGTGTGGTATTGCATTTCCTCCTCTGGGCTGCTCAATAGCCTCAGGAATCCCCGTTAGACCTTGGCACTTGTGTAAGGAGATAGCAGTTAAGTACCCCTTGACTGCACCAGTGACACTTGCATGGCTAAGGTGGGGAATGGCAGTGGGACTCATCAGCCATCCCCTGACAGCCTTGGAACATTCCTTACCTGAATCACAGCCCGAGTAGAACGGTACCATTGTTACTGGGATTCTGAAAAATTCTTGACCCAGTTTGTGGCCAGGATGAAAATTTACAGATGACTAAAGCCAAACCACTTATAAAAAGCGATTCTAAGTGAGACCTTTTGAGTTCTGCTGGACAGCAATGAGCTGTAGCCAGCACCTCCCTCTGAGCAGGGCACTGCTCAAAGCTTGCGAACTCCCAAGTTTGCAACACTAGTGGGACCATCACCAAAAGCTGACGATGGGCCTGGGCTGATACCATTGCTTCTGGAGGCTCAACCCTTCACCCACTGAGAAATGCAAAGGTATTTATTGTCATTATTTCACCGATCTCAAGGGGAATTTTTAACAGGTATATCTTTCTACATTTGTGCATATATCTCTATAAATCTAACTCTTTTGTGCTTGTGTGCATGTGTGTGTGAATATAAGTATAGTGTAAGTATTACTGTCTTGAAACCATAGTACAACACTTTTGTAATTTAAGCAATTCCTATTGATTCACTTTGTGAATGTTAAAGCATAGATAGATAAAGTCATAGATTAAGTGCTGCTAAAATCTTATAATCAGCCTTAAAGGGTAAATAAACCTTAGGCATCCTTTATGTATAACTGTTGTCCAAGTCTGAGACTAAGATTGGACCTAGCCATGCCTAAGATTAACGAAGAGTTTAGAAAGCAAAGGGGTCTATTCTGAACCTCGGGACTCAACAGGAAGGTCTCCTTTCCTCTTCATCCTACTCTATATCTCCCCCATTAGACATAAACCATTGACTAAGCCTGAGACTAAGAAGGATATAACAGCACCTAAACTCTACTAAGGGTTTAGAAAGCAAGAGGGTCCACTCTAAACCTTGTGACTCTACGGGAGAATCTCCCTTTCCTTTTTACATCTTTGATCCCTATATAAATAATTCTGAATCAATTCTAACTATATTTCAATTTGATTTTTCTCTGTGTGTTCTATCCATGTAATAAATACTAGTGAATCCTGCTATTGAACTTTGTGAAGTTGCATTTCCACAAATTCATATTAAAACTAATTCACTCATACCTCTGATGGTGATTCTTTAGGCAACGTAAACTAAACCACTCATTTCATAACAATCTGCAGAGAAAAGAATAAAATGGGACATTACAGGAATTTCTGCAACCTGCAACTCCATTTTTAGAAGAATAGCTTAAACAAATGTTTGTCATGAACTTTTATGATTAATCAATCCTATCTCTGTGCAAAAGATTGGAGACAAAACAAATGATCTCTTGAAATTCCATCCTGCCCCATTTTTCTGTGATATATCATTTAAAACCATTTTTTAAAAAATTTTCTCTTTGAGATAAATGTTTGGCAAAATACTGCTGGGAAAAAGGTAAGTAGAAAGACCTGGGGAAAAAAGTAAGTCCAAGTTTTTAAAGTATCATCATTCAGGAGCTGAAATCCCAAGCAAAAGTGTTTAAAATGCAGAAGAGAGAACAAAATATCAGAGAAAAGAATTATTTCCTTGTAACAATGACACAAGACAGGTAACAAGGAAAGGGTGCCCACGAAAAAGGGTTAAATGGACAGATCATCATAATTTGTCTTTCACTTACTTGTCAGTCTATAAAAGTCAGCACTGGAAGGTTGTGAGGCGGTGAAATAATTTTATCCTAAGAAAGAAAAATTACGACAGACCTCAATGTCAACATGAACAAATTCTGTGGAGATCCCTTTTTTGCTTTATTAGCAACTGTAAAATAGGAAAACAAGTCTCTGATAATTCCAAATTCAGTTGATTTTACTACCTCAGTGAAACAAACATTTTTCTTGCATTTTTGACTTGATAGTTCTTAAGTGTTTTCTGTGTATAGACAATAAGCAAAAAGGTTCCTGAGGGTTTTTTTTTGCTGTTTTTTTTCTCTATATATATATATATCTTCCTCCCCCCCACCCCACACAGCCCCACCCCCCCAAATTTCCATTGCAGCACTCTCTAGTGACTTTGGGATGCTAATTTACTGAATATCTTAATGATCAATAAGATACATAAATCCAAGTATTAACTGCATGCCAAGATACATAATAAATATTTGAGGAAAAAAGAGAATATATTGATTACATCCATCATAATACAGTTTTCACAATAAATAAACAAGATCATTAAAAGTGCACTAAAACAATCAAAAACTGCAATCTGTGCCTAAATATTTGGGGCTAGATCCATAAGTGATATGTCAGCTGCTGTACCCTGTACTCTGCTTTCACTGGAACTCTGCCAGCTCATGTTGTGTAAAGATTTAGGTTTCGATATTAATTGATATACAGTTGCTGAAAGATATTTGTAATGTTTCAGCTTCATCTTTAGTAGATGATCCTTTTTAGAAGTTCTAACTTACATAAATAAATTGCTTCTAAAGCATCCTCTGAAGATTTTTATTGAGTTGGCTTTAATTTCATTTTATGCCTGTAACATTAGTAATGCCTTTTTTTTTTCATGGTTCCCAGTGGAAAACAAGTGTCAGAGCAGTAGGATGTGTTGTTCAAGCCTTCCTTTCTAAAACTTCTTAGAGAAAATAAAAGTATGCTACACAATAGGTCAAATGTTCAGACAAATTCCCCAGAGAGCAGTGCAAATGTTTGCATGCTAGTAGCCTAACTGTAAGAAAAAAGTTGAGAATAAAAATGTAGTGATATAGGAAATTCTGGAGGACTTGTCAGGGGTGCATAGGAGGACTCAGTGACTTCAGTAGTAATGGTTGGTTCAACTTCCATTCCATGTCACATTATGTCGATGTTGCTGAACATCTCACTGATGAAACAGAGGCAGTGTTCACCGCAAGTATATCCTCCTTCAAAGTGGAGATCTAGTGGGACCTTTGTAGGAAAGTAATGTTTCATAAATACAACAGAGTGATGCTCCACGGAAGGATCAGCTCCCTCTACATGTTTTGCTTTCTACCTGCCACCAACTTCTTTATATAGGCACAGAAGACAGTTTTGAGAAAATGCCTAAAAAGTTACTCCAGCTTTTAAATTTGAAAATTCAGCTCAAAAAGGATATTAGGGGGGTAGAGGAGAAGAGATGCTAAGACGGATGGGGATGCATATATATATATACATTCACAATCTCTGCTGTTTGTGCTAGTATTCTCACATAGTTCCATAGGAAATGTCTTTCTCCACTCCCTTAGCTGCTTCCAGCTCTACTTGAATCTACCCAACTCCATACACTCTACTAAGTGATTTGAGGTTGCTTAGTGTAATGATCAGACAATTTTTACCCAAAAGGCTATTAATTTTTTTTGTTCCACCAACCATCAACTATGACAGATGCCTCAAGGTGAGAGGGACTTCTCTGTTTCAGGAGCCAATGCTTGCTATGACTATCACCCAAACTTCCAGCCAAGGGCTTCTCAGAAAGCAGAAACAAGTGTGACCAATTGTGCAATGTCTAGTGCTTCCCACTTTTATTTTTACTTCTGTATGTTAGAAGCATAATTATGTTGTTTTGTCTTAATGCTTTTCTTTCTTTTCTGATGATGAATCACAAAGAGATAAGTAGGCACAATTAAGTAACTGTTCACCTGCAGCTGGGGAAGAAGACAGGGAACAAACTAGTGGGGAAAAACAGCAACAGGGAAAATATTTTATAATCTTATTTTCATCTTAGGGGTAAAGAACCAAGATAAGTGAAATCTATCTTTTTCCCACTGAAAATGTAATTTTATTCTGCTTTTCAAAAGTAAAAAATAATTACTTGCTTTCTATTTACTTTTTGAGCCCTCAAACCATCCTTTTCTCTTTCCTTTCATTTTTGCCATTCTTAGAAATGGACTTTTAATGTTTTTTTTTCCAAAATCTGAATCAACTGTTAATTTATTCCAGTAATATTTTTTTTTATTAATAGGCTCTAATCATGGTTGTGCTATCTTATAAACAGGAAGATTTGACACAACAAGCTTAGAGTTTACTATAGATCAACCTCAACCCAAAATTCAATCTCATAACTAAGACATATAATCTCTTTTATAGTCAAATATCAGCTCAGTTGAAGTATGTTGTAGTATTCTTACTGACTTCATAGATACCTCTTGAACAATATATACTGACAATGATGACAACCAAATTTTCACACTTGGAAGTAAGTTGCCTTAATCTGTATTGAAGTGTTAATTATATGATTTCTGAAGCTGGCAGTTATCTACAACCCCAAGGATTTCTTTGAAGACATACCACAGATCATCAGAAAAAGTCTCCTTGGTGATACTGAATGCTATGTTACGGAATAGATGTGCCTCACCATTATGAGTCAATATATAATATGAAATCAAACACAGTGTCTGTCTTTGAAGAGAATGCATTTAAAAAGCAAACAAAACAAATACTTTGTAGGTGTAATCTAAAACTCATACAAAATGCTCAAAGAAAAAAGGATTAAATTTAATGTTTTGAAACATATTTTTAATCAATAAAAATCTCTGCACTGTTTCTAATACATCGATCAGCATTTATAGCTTTCCTGCAACAAGCTATATAAATTATATTTCTACCTGTCAAATAATCTGTCCATTAGTACTTCAAGAAGAAAACTCCACATTCCACACCATTATGACAGTTGTAAAATATTGATTATTCTACTATCTTGTGTTCAGGAAGTTCAGGAAGTGAAGGAAGAAAAATTAAAGGAACGAAAGCCAATTTAATATGAAATTACAACAGTTTGCATGAATTTTACTACTAGATAGTATTACCTACAAAAAACATGGAAGAAAAAGAACCTGGCTTTATGATTTCTGTCAGTATAAGTAAATCCTACACTGAATAATCCTGTTACGAAACTATGTAAAAGTACAAATTGCAGCCAAATTCTAAAACTATCTTGAATAGGATGCTAGAATGATTTGATGTCAGAAGTGTGTATTCATCTAGCTATTAATCTTTTGATTCTCAGGAAATCATAGTAAATAGAAGTAAAATACACTTCAAAAATTATCTAGTAATTTATCCTCCTCCAAGGATGACACCTCACTGATTCCTGATTGACAGCTAATGTTTCATGTTGCTGTACATGAATCATGTTGTACATCTCACCACATGTACATGTATGTATATCTCGCCACATTATACCAAAGAGTTATCAGCCTTTCTCCTCTCTTGCTATTCCCCCTACCTCCACTTTTATTGCATCTTGTAGGGTATTACATAATACAGACCTTGAGCATCTTGTTATAGATTTCCATCTTAATGAGAATTACATCCCACAACCCTACAAAACATTAAAAAATGTGTGATAAAAAAAAGGAATTAAACTAGTAGTTATTCCTGTTCTGGAAGAAGTCTACTTCTTCCAGAGTAGAACATTTTCATGTTTTTTTAAAAAACTTAATTCCCTTACTAAAACCTTCTCCACGTGTAGTTCTTCTACTTTAAAGATATGTTGACTGTTTACAGACATAACTAAATAACTTGAATTTATATTTATCTTCCAATATGCAGGATTTTCTATCCAAAATAATATAAGCACCTATATTTACACAATTATTAAAGACAATGAGACATTTTGTTTGAGGTGAGAAACACCAGTTGTTTTATCTCCTTAATTACTTATCTTTTCCATGATTAATATAATGGAAAACTATGGAAAATATTTTTTTATTATTATTTTATTGAAAAATCATGGGGCAATTTTACTGCAGACTAAGTTTAAATAGTTTAAATGGATGATTCATGCCAGTAAGAACTTGAGAGAGGAACTATGTGAAGGGAGAAGGTCTTCTAACATGGCTGTTCTAGGCCCAGTGCTGTGTCTCCTGTCATTTGCTGTTCACCATCTAACATCTACCAAACCTCACCAGCTGCGCCAGCAACAGAGAAAACACTTTCAGGCTGCTCTTCATCTGTATCTTTGAAGGAGTGAGTGCCCCAAAAGGCAGTGCAGGTTGTAGGCAGGAGTGAGGGACAGAAGGTGGTGGAACTGCCCATGATCCATGTATGCCTTCTGTGGTTCCTCCCACCTTCAGGCAGCTTTGGGGTATTAAATCATTCCCACCTACTTTCAGTACAGACATGAGGGTGAGGTCCAGTCTTGACAGAGAAGATGTCATCATGGTACATCTTATCTGTATGTTACACTTATGCTGCATGGCATATTTCAGAGAAAAGTATCCTACAAGCTGGATTCCAAGGATAGGAATTTAGGCAAGGAAAAGTTACCAACTTGCTCCGGAGTGGAAGAGGCCACATGTCCATGATCAAGAATACTACAGAAGTATCTGCTGGCAGGAATGAAGCTGCAGAGGTTGATCATGAACAGTTGATGTTACAAGCTGCTACCTGCTGAGGCAGTTTAACTCAAAACATTTGAAAGCAAGCCATTTAGGAGCAAAAAATCTTCTGGCTAAGAGAACAAATGCTGCTAAAAGATATAGAGAAACACTACATGAAAAAGTCTGAATCTGCTGTAATTAATAAATAAATACAGAGGTTTAGATGTATAATCTCAGAGCTCTGACATATTTTTTAAATAGTCTGACTGGCATTTATTACAGAGGTCTAGGTGAGTAAGAATGTATGGACAGGTTTTGTTGTTTATTTTTTGTTGCTTTTCTAAAGGACCTCCCCAAACTGTCTCCATTTGGAATGTATGAAATCCAAATGCAGGATCCTGAGGACAGAAATGTCCAGTGGGAAAGCTCTCTCTTCGGTTCCTGAGTATTACTGCAACAGCATTGACTTCCAGAAAGCAATGCTGGTTTCTGCCACCTGAAAACTCCATCCCACTCTGTTCACTACAAAACCTTGGGTCCAACTGTGGTCCTATCAGTTTGTGCCATGGTCTATAGAACTGGAAGTGAATTTTTCCATTCCTGGAGCTGAACAAGGCTGATGTTAGGTTATCCCCGGGGTGTGGTGTGAGATAATGAGTGAGGCTGTGGCATAAAGGGAGAAGAAAGATGAAAGGCTGCACATCTGCCTGTTCAGAATTCCAGGATGAATGTAGCTAGTCATTCCCAGAATGAGATATGATGTGAAATTTGCTGAGTGGAAATTGATGGAGAAAGTCCATGACCTTACCTGGGACAAATACAATAACAGGGAGAGAGAGGTGAAGTCATAAGGCTAAATCAAGGCTGGGATTCTGTAATTCTGATCACAGTAGAGGTTCTCAGGAACTGGAGGTGGTGAGAGGGAATCTATATTCCAACACTTAGTGTGACATAGTCTTGATTTCAGGTTGTTGAATGAGAATGAACACCTTTAGTCACATTAAGCAATTGAAAAATAAAGTAGAAATCCACCAACATAAAAGTTCCTTTTGAAAACTGAGCACCCAGCTTTTTACTCTCTCAATGAAAGTTTAATTTCAAGTGGTTTGATTCATATGTAATATTTTCAAATAGAGAAAAGAATTAACTGCATCCCCAAAGCACTCTCACTAGTAAATTCCACAACAAAGCCATCCATTATGAGTGATCAAGTTCACTGTTTATCTCCTCAAAACCCACAATACCAGGGGAGTATTCCAGCCCTTAATTACAGCATAAGTGAAGAAATGAGGCCAACACAATATTTAACTCATCCCACTGTTGAATCATCAGTTCCTTGGAATTAGACAAAAAAAAAAATCTCACTTTCAGACTGTTTAAGGTATGCAAAAGGATTGATTTTCTAAAGAAAGACACCTGAGCATGTATATTTTATTTAGCAGTCAAAAAAGATGGCAGTTATACAAGTCTTCAGTTATACTGCTTTATTCCCTTTCTCCTGTTCATGAGGGTTTTGTGCCTGATAGGGTCAGGTTTTTAAAATACCATATGCACTTAATTATGCACATTCATGTATTTTCCATGGCTGCTGTTGGAAAAGGTTTGTGATCAGAACAAAACTCCCATCTGTCACACAGCTCTTCCCCATTTGTTCGTGGAGAGCTGAGGTTCGCCATGGTGTGGTGGCCTCAGCAGATATGGGTCAGCCTCTGCTGTGCCATTTGGACACCCTTTGGCAAGTCATTCAGCTGACACTGTCTTAGGTCAACAGCTGCGCAATGGGGATAACATTCAAGTTTTGCTCCAGATCAAGTGGGAGTTAGATCTCAGAACAGGTCTCACAGCACAGCTGAAATTCATCAAAAGATGAATATTTTCAAATAAAGCCAGGGGGCAACCCAACAGAGCTCTGGGACTAAGACCCTTGCCTTAACATACAGATGCAAGTAATGGTATCAATGCACACCAGTGAAAGCCTGCATGCTGTGTACATTTCCCAGCAAGGGAATGATGGTACATGGGGAGTCTGGAAGACTCTGGGTGTGACTGAGGGGATTGAATCTATCTGTGGATTAAACCTGTAGGGGTTTATCCTGGATTACACAGACCGTGTCCACACTAGCTCATAAAATAGATCAGGGCCTGTGGGCTCTAGTACTGATCTGTGATTATCTAATTCACTAGTTTATAACAATCCCTAATCTGGGTTATGGTAGGTACCAGTGAGCACTTTCTGGGATGATTCCCAGGGAAGCATCAAGGGAACAGTGATTCCAAGGACTAATCCTCAAAAACAGTATGGTTGCTGTTACCATGTAGTCAAAGGAAGAGCTAAATCACTCTGAATGTAAACTGGGCCCATGGCACAATCTTCAGGGGTGGAGAAGGGACCTTGGGCTGGGTAATTTTCCTGTGTTCATTTTTTTTAATGAGGTCGTATTCAATGATCTGTATTGATCAGGAAATAGGATTTAAGGAGGTAAGGGGTCATGTAACAACTACACCACCATTTGCGTGGTCATAATCACTGTCTTACCTGGTGATGAAAGGGCTGTAAATTCTCTTGTTTGCATACTCTCCCTCCACTTTCATATATATATTTTGTAAGGAAAATTTGTGGTGTATTTCAAAACTGATCCTTCATCTCAAGCTAGTCCCTGGAAATAACAGACCATAAATTGTTGGTTAACTTTGAGACTCTCAGATGACAGGCACTATATGAGGGCAAATTCTCACCATTGTATATTTTGCTTCTAATGTGATGTACTCTGCCAAACTCTCTGATAGTATAATGGATCAAGCTCCCTGCATAAGTGAAGCTGCACAGAATTACACACCTATGGTATATTTGGTTTGAAAAAAATCTGCTTTTAATACAGGGATGAGGTTCTTGCTAGTGCTCCATTAAGTGAAATTGAATTAGATCAGGTAAAAAGTAGGTTGTGAATAAGAGAAAAATGCTTTTTTAGTACTTGTTGGATAAAAAAAGAACAATGAGAACAATATCTGACCTGGTGACTTGCATTGGAATAGGAAGAATCACCTTTTTGGGAAAAAGAAAAAAAAAATCAAAAAAACCCACACAGTACAGCTTCAGAAGAAAAAGTTAAGAAATGGGGAACTAGGACAGTCACTGTTTCCACTTTGGCTGAAGTATAGTCTCTAATGACTCCAGTGACAAATAATCAATTTATGAGCTTTGTTGTATTACATTCACAGACAACGCAGAAGTCAGCATTCCCATTTCCCCTGAGAACAGGCAAGTATTATATTCACTCAAGAGTGCAAGTACCAGCAAAATTTGGCCATTCTAATTCACACAAAATTAATTTCTGCATAGTTCTACCTAGATCTTTTGTTTATCTAATAGTTGTCTCTCATAATGACTTTTTTTTTTTTTTTCAATCTTTTGAGAAGACTGTTAAAATACTGATGGGATCAGAACTGCAAAATCAGATTCTGAAGCCTTTCAAATTCTTTTCCCACAGAATGACTTCCACAGGTCCATGTCAGCTCTTACCCTAAATTTCTTAATACTCTCATAAATCATGTTAAAGGAATCTGTAGACACCACTTTCTCACAGCCCAGATCTACCTCCATAACTAAGCTTCAGCTATATGCCTACCCTACCAATACCACTGCTGACTTCAATGAAACTTCACCAGAATACACCGTAATGGGGGACTACACCTCTTCCTCTTTGTCTAAGATAATCCTGGGCATAAAAAAAAAGTAATTAAAAAAAAGTTATGCATTTGGTGCTAAATTTTCAGATCCAGTGGAAGCCTGTATTTTTCAAGGATTATGCAAAGCTGTAGCCTTTAATTATTTCATCAGGCAAGAGGACCAAATACCAGTTCCACTGATAATGTGTTTTAAGTGTCTAAATTCCTGATCAATAAATACCCTCTTGTCACTCATTTCTGCTCCTGATCAGCCACACATTGTTAACTTCTCTTCCCTTAACATAATTTGTAGTAAGGGATTGGGGTTTATGTGGTATTAAAGGCTAAATAAACATTTGTTGGGAACATCAGGTGGTAAATCATGTACCGGAGTGACATTATCTGTTGATTCCTGATGCAGCATAAGTAATCTTCAGGTGTTTCAGATTTCCTATAAACATTAGGGTTGAACATTACTGCATTCGGGAGGAGCATAATACTGATTCATTAAGCTTAAAATGTTCTGGTTTAGTGAGTTACTCTAAAATTTCATTGTCCAATAAGGAATATTCCACCTAGGAAACCATCTGGTTGTGATACTTAATAGGTGTATTGATCAGTCCGTTCTTTGTGCAGAGCTGAGGGAGGTGACTGTAATGGGAAATAAGTTGTTTCTCCTCTTCCATTGAAATACTGAGCATGTCTGAGATACTAGCAGGCAAAACTTGAGATCAAAGTAATGATGGTCTGCTCATCAACTGTTCCATTTTAGCATCTTTTTAATGTTTTGTCTCTGTTTTATAGAGTTTGCTTTTGAGATGAAGTTACAATTAAAAGAAGAAAGGACTTGCAAGTCTACTGGAGATGAAAACAGAATGTGATATGGGGAAGGATTAGGAAAGTTTTAATCATGAAGAAAGCAGCATTTAGCCTTTTGGCAATTATTTCTATAATACATACAATAAATACAACATAAAATTGTTATTATACAAAATTATTATTATAAATATGTATAATAGTACATATTGTATCAATTGTATAATAAAATTACATTTGAGTGCAACTACGATAAAGCAGAATGGGGGAAAAGATGACATACGCTTTAAAAGCAGAGCTTTGGATGACTTGGACATAGATATTTGTGCATGTGTTACTTGGGGAAGCACAGGTTGAGATTACCCTCAAATTATATGGAATTCTGATTGGATGCAAACAGTATAATTGTGAATGATTAATATTCATTCAGGTAACTGAGGTAACTCACACTTCCCAGAAAAACAATTGCTGACTTCTCCGTGGTGGACGGTGAGGACCTTGAGGAGGGAATTCTGATTTAAATATCTTAAGTGTTACCATCACATGCAAGTTACCATGTACCTGCAAAAGTAAAAAAAAAATAATGGGAAAGATGTTTTTATTCAAGCATTTTAAGCATATTGTTTTTCCATTCATACCAAAAATTTAATTACTCTATAGACTCTTCAGAAGTGGATAGAATTTCATAGATTTTATTCCTGTTTCCATTTAAGAAATTGAGTTCCAAATGTAATTTTTTGAACAATAAGAGATGTGTTTTGCAAATGCAGGAGTATAAGAAAAACAATATCTTATTTTTTGAGCAGGTGGGAACCTAAGACAAGCCTGTATTTATATTTCAACTTACCAGATTCTCAAACTTAGAAGTAATTTACAGTATCACAAAATCAGTATCTGGCTAAAACTACAGTTTAATGGTAGAATAAGAACTGAATTTGGCTAACATGGTTTGTGCAATGGCAGTGTATCTGACAGAGTTCTAGCTCAAGTGGCCAATTCAAGTATACAAAAGGGCCAAAGTTTGAGGAACCACAATACCAACTTCAGCAGGATGAATATGGCTTAATCTCACTATAAGTGATGGCGCAGAAGAGTTCAGCTGCAGACAGAGCCTGCTCTCAAGCACTGGTGTAGAATCAGTGGCATTAATGGGATTTAATACAACAAACCAAATGCTAGTCAAGGAAAAAAACTGCTGTACATCAGCTAGTGCATGATGTGGCTCCTTAGTTAAGACTTACATTATGATACATGAAACTAGATAGGCATTTGACTTTCTGCAGTTCTGAAAGACCCAGAATAAAGTGCCTCTTGGTTGACAGTCTCTGAGTACAGGCCTCTGGTCACCATAGGACACATGATCCATGTGTGAGAACAGCATTCACTTGCCTTCAGAAAAATGTCATTGAACTCTGAGTTAGCAAAGTCAAGAGCTGGAAGTCAGCCTCTTCATTTTGAAAAATTGGCCCCATGGGTTTTTATTCATATTTGAAGATCTACACAACTGCTTGAAGAAAGAAGAGGTGAGAAGGGCAGAAAACCTTCTTTTTCTAAAGGGTTCTTATAGTTATATCCAAGACTTCAACAATAGAAAAGAAAAGATATAGGATGCCCCTGACTGATAAGGCTCTTCCTTTCCTTCAGATGACTTCTAAGCCATGTAAAAACAACACCCACAGATTCTTAATTCCTTGGGGCACCTTTTGAACTTGTGATTTCGAGATCATGAACTTTTAAACAATGTGAAACAACTATTGTGAAAATTATTTTTTGGTAATGTTTTACTATACTCCTTTAACCACAACTGATAAAGTGAATGTACAGTTTCTTATCTTCCTTTCCTTGAAGTTCTCTTTTCAGTTAACTTTTTTCTAGTTGACATTGTATTGACATGGTATTTACATTTCTTTTTTGCTCCATTTTGGTATCCTGTTTTATGGAGCTGCTTATAAATGTTTTATGATGAATAGCCAATACTTAAGAGTATGTTTACAATTTCATCCCAGGATCCTCCAATCAAAATTAAAACACCAAGCCAGTCATAGTGACTACTTCTGATCTCTTTAATTGCTGCATTTCCTGGGAGCAAGCAGGAAACTTCCATTCCTGTGGTGGGGAAAGCCCATCACATCCCCTATGAGCTGGGAAGCATTGCTCAGCCTCCCTGAAAGAGTCCCTCTAAGCCTGTCCTCTGTGAGAGTACCTTTCTGAATACCTTTCTGAAAGGTATTAACTTCTTAATCTTTCACTGGGCCAGAAAACATGGACACAAATCAGCTAGGAATCAGTCCTCCAATCTTGATTTTTGTCCTGCCTGTTTCCTCTTTTTTCTTGGAATGGGCCTACATGCTCTTGTGAGTCTCAAGCAGTCTCGTACGGCTCGCTACAAGATAGGTTAGCAAAAGTCTTTTTACTGAAGACTATATAATCCAAAGGAATGGTTATAGGTGTCTACAGGGAAAAAGGAACTATTACTTCAGACTTCTGGGGTATAGCTTTTACCATACTGAATTTTTTGAGAGATAGATGTCTCACAGATTTTAAACAGTTCCCTGCTCTAGTGAATAGAGTTTGTTGTCTGCAATCAGAGCCTAGATATCCAACTTCCTTATTTAAAGACAGAATTGAAAAATTCTATTTTACATAAGTACAGGACATAATCCCTTTAACTAGAGACAAAATATAAGTGTCTGTTTAATGGGAGAAGGGAAAGAAGGGGCAGGAAAAAGAATAAATTGATAGGATCCATGGATGCAGAGAATGAAAAGAGATTCTATTGAAACTTAACAAGTTAAAATATCAAGCTGCACTTGTCTTTCCAAAACGCTAAATTAAAATCAGAATCAAGTTTATCAGGTTCCCAGATTCCTTCACAGGCTGGATTCTCTCCATGCATTGATCTCCCTGGATACATCAAGTCTGGGGTAGTATGCTGCAAAAATACCAATTATGAGATACTGCTCTATTACTGTGTTAGCAACATGAAATTTTCAGTGGAAAGTGCTTACTATAAGATGGTTGAATGAACCATCAGATTTCCCCTATGTAAAGATACTCTGTCCAGACTGAAGTTAATGGACTCCTTGGAAGGAGCCTCATGCTGCAAGTTCCCAAGGAGAACAACATTTCATATGCCAGCCTGAATTTAGGCAAGAGGCTTTATCCGGGCCACAGCCAAGAGCTCTTGTCTATTCTATACTTTCATAATGACATTATATTCATCATACATATAACTTTTGTAGTTGTTGCTGTTGTAGTTATTGTTACGACTAACTTAGAATTTTATGTCATAAACCTCTGAATCTTACAGGTTTCATAGGAGTACTGAAAAACAGACTGACAGACTTGGAGGTCTGACCTGCCTAGCAGCTTTTTACCTTTATCCACATGTGGAGGAATCAATATCTATTCCAACCAACTCACAGAGCAGCTGAGCAATTGCAGGTTGCAGTCATAATGGTGGGATGTGAGATTGCTTAGCATATCTGAAAATTAGTACATTTTTAAGTATGTGAGTTTAGATAATAATTTGTAAAAGCTTCTGCATATTAAGAAGCCTAAAAGGGTAAATTCCTGAAGCATGTTGCAGTCATCTTGTGTGCTTACCTGGTTTAACAGAATAAGGATTTCACCTGTTCTGAATAAATCCAGTTTTAATTTAGCTACAAAACAAGACACAGTTTTAGTCATTCTGACATAAAAATCAATGAGATTTAAGTTTTTATTCCATTTTCCTTGTTAGAGATGTTCAGGCAATTTCCTGTATACTTTACTAATTAAATGATTCTTAAACTATTTCACATATTTATTCATGTCATTTTGATATTTTTACAAATGAACACTCAATTTGTTTCTTTCAACAAGTGCTGAAACCAAGGACAATGCTCACATAATACTGTGGGTCTTAAACAGAGCATATTTAATGTATCGTTGTGGTGAAATTGGTGCACAGATATCAACTAAATCCGGACAAGAAACCCAAACTCCTTAAAATGTGTTTTTACATTCTTTTCTGGTGTTTCTACAGGACTTTGGTCAAGCCTTTTCTTGCTTTGGTTTATATTTTAAATGAAAAATATTGTAATTTTAGATAAGACATTGTGGCTACAGTGTTTTCTAAATTAATATTTGTATTTGAAGTAGCAGTTCATTATGCAGCCGACAAGTCCTAAGGTTGGGAAAAGAACTCTTAAGTGGTGTTTTAACATTTGCATTTTTACTTAAAGCTTGAATAGGAAATATTTTCTCTGCTTTTGTAAAATAGGCACATTTTTTGTGAAGGTAATGATTTGCACTTGAATGAAGAGTATATACAATAGCTGAAGAACTGTTTTAATATTAAACTTTTGGTGCAACTAATTACTTGGTCTGAATGCCGTAAAGACTTTGGTGCCTAAAAGCTGTGCACTGGAGCATCAAAATGCTAAGTGTCTGGCCCTCACAATGAAATCTAGGATGCTTTATTGAGTATAAAGGTTTTTCATACAGTGTTTGAAAAGTTTCTGCATGTGTAGGCTGTAAAATGTGTTCTGGTGCACAAACGTCTGAGGTAACACCAGCCTTATTGCAGCCCACCTTGTACTAGTCCTGCCTGGTTTGGGATGGACAGCTCAAGAGCTGCAGATGTCTTGAAAACATTTACGATTTCTACATGTTTCATGACATGAAGGTTTAGTACAGCCTTTTCCCACAGGGCTTTCCAAACAGTCATTTCTAGCTTAGGTGCCTAATAATTACTGCAGACTCCATGTTGGTTTTGTTCCTGAATTCCCATGATTCAACTCTTTCAGCTGCAGATAAATTTATTTTTCAGAAGTACTCAATGAAGAGTTTCTGATTCAGACACAGAATTGGAAAGTTTTAAGGCTTGCACAGGTTCTTAATTAAGAGGAAAGAACTTCCACTAGCTTTGGGCTACTGACCATAGTGTATTCACGGTGGCTTTTGGTAGTGTCCATATTAGAAGAAAGGAACCAAGTCCAAATCACATCTGATCAGACTAGAGATTCACAGCTGAATTGTTTTGGTAGGGAGAGACTGTACATCACTAGAAGAAATAAATCTGTAGGAGGTTGTTAATTATAGACAAAAATCTCTGTGAATAATATTTAAATGGTACGTTGCAAGCAGAAGGGGTAACTTAGCCAGCAGTGGCTAGAAAGTGAGGCTTTGGTCATAGTTTTCATCTGGGAATTTGAATATTTCAGGTTAGTTCATGGTCCTGTCCCTGCCTCCAATGCACATTAAGCCACTCTTTTTTCCACACTCTTTGTCCACTGCTTGCTTGCTCTGACCTTTTTTCTGTCTTTCATTAACTGTTTTCCTAACAAATTATGTTTTTCTGTTACAATTAGTTAATTGGTTGCTACAATTAGGTAAATAATCCTTGGACACTGCTTTTACTTTCAAACACTGCCTTTGCAAAAATATTTTTAATCTATACCAGAAATCCACACTGGACAGAAATTACCGTTGTGACTGTCACTAAGACTTCTTTTTGAAAGGAATTGGGGAGGTTTTTTGGCATGTTTTATAACATGTTAGTTGATTCATCTGTAAGTGACCACTTTTGCGTACTACAAGGTCCATAGTAGTCAGATGTCATACCAAACACAATTCTCCATAATGGACATAGTTCAGCTCTGTATTACACACAGGTTTCCAGATTTTTTTCATCTTTATCATGACTGAGGTATAAAAGATTAGCAATTACAACTGTTGAAAAAAAAGATAATTGTGCAAATTTTGACCTTGTTGTCAAACCTTTCCTAACAGCTCTTTAACAGAAGATAAATGAGGCATTTTGAAAAAAGTTCAACAAACAGCCTCATCAGTTCTATGATACCTTCTTTATTGCTATTTAGTTCCTCCACTAAATGAATCTCTTATGTTTTACACAGTGCTGGGTGTTTATAGTAGAAACGTTGCTTCTGGTATCATCAATAATTAGGAATCAGTAGCATATATTCTAACTAAATCAACAGGCTATATTCTAACTAAACAACTTCACTGACTCCAGCCTCCACTGCTAGATTTTTGTTCTGATGGATGTTGTTAAAACCAGCATCCCTCACTAGAACAACTGAGTCCAAAATCGTCACTAATGCATTATCAGTTAGGGTCAGATTTAAAACCAAAAGCTAACAGAACTCTCTTTGAAAACAGGAGCTTATTTTGTATTAACTTTTAAAACCTCAATAAAATTCACCTTCCAGGATGTCCAGCAGACATCCAGTGTTCCTACTCAGACTTACACCTTATGGATTTTTATTTCTTTGTGTATGCTGCCTAGATGTGTTTTATTTAAATGGAAATTTTACAACTGAGAGGACAGAGTAAGGATGACTTAATTGCATTTCCAAAAGAGCAAGCTTCTGTTCTACAGCAGTTCTATCACCTTTGCACAGATTTTTTAAAAAATGAACCACATTCAAAATTCAGGTTTGGTACTGCATCACAATTGATTCTCCTCTTCTTCTTGTTCTACAAAATCGGTTATTCTTTACTAGTCTTAGCGTATTTAATCTTGAGTTGATATGTCACTAAAGTTAACCTTCTAAACCCATAGACAGATATTTCATGTCAAGACCTCACAATAATACCTTCACCTTTTTGCAATTAAAGTCTGCAGTACTTACCTAAATACTAACTTTAAAAAGGAAGAATCACCTGTGATCTGTGATTCCACTTCAGAATTTCCTTTGGGGTGTTTTATTTAAATCTGCAGGAGAACAGCTCAGCATGCATAGGGTCATAGCAATGTTGACCTCTTGATTGAGGGCGGGAATAGTAGAGAAAATTCTCTGTAGGTCTGGCAAAAAGGGAGTTCTTCAGCAGAAAGATTAGTCTTTTGTCCTCACTCCTTTAGTTCTTTGGCTAGAAAGCTCATGCTATCTCTCCAGCTGGCTAAAAAAAGTGTAACAGTTAGGACTTGATGTACTGTAGCAATAATGACCTTAGAAAGTCAATTTTGTATGGGTAGGCTGAGACAGACTAAACTCCAGCAGGGTGAGCACAAGCCACCTTTGAGCTGGAAAAGAGTTATTCACACCAGTGTGCTTCTGGTCAAGATAACATGGTGGCTTTCTTTGCCTCCTGTTAACTAGCTGTGCTCCATAGCAGGGTGGTGAGTTCAAGTGAACCAGTTGAACTAGTTAGCTCTCAGTTTGGAGCTGGCTTGCAGCCTGACAGGCCAGATGTTGGAAGGGAGGTAGATGTTTTGACTTAGCACATACACCTGAATTCTGAAATTTGGATCGTACAGGGACAATTGGATGCTGTGGAATAGGATCTGATGTTCCCAGCATGACAGATGGGAAAATTCTTAGACTACATAATGCTAACACCAAAAAGAGGAAATGAATGTCTGAAACCATTCAGATTCACAAGCAATACTCTATGCTGCAGAAGTGTTACGTACCTCTTCTTGCTTTGTATTTGCTGGGAGAATCCTATAAAGATAAATATAAGGTATACTTTAAATGTAAAATTTACCCTTTTTTAAAAAACTGCAGAGTAGGACTTGCTCTACCCTTTTAAATACAGCTGAAGAGAGGAGTCTTTTCTATGCATGGCATCAACTGGTCAGTGGGAGACCTTTGCTCATCCCTTATTTCCCCTGATAAGCTTATTAGTTGAGGAACTGGGAATGAGTGAGACAGTGTATATTCCATCTTCTGTGTGTGCTGTCAGCATACCTGGACCATGGACAGCAGGACTTGCTTGTTAGAGGAACCACCTGGTGGGAGGGTGTCGAAGGGATCCAGACCCCACTCTCAGGGCAGCTGTATTTCTTTCAGATGTGAGTGCTTCAGAGCAAAATTCTAGGAAAAATAATATTCCAGGATCCAAAGAGTTTTCAGCTGCCTGTTTTGCATTTATTCTTAGCATAACTTTCAACTTTTTAAAACTATACCCACTTGTCAAAACTCAAGAACCTTGTTTGCCAAAGTGGAATGTACATCAGCTCCTGACCCATCAACAGTGACTTAAGTCACCTAGCTTTCCAAGTCAAGACTTACGAAAAATAGACATTTCAATAGTGAAGGCTTGACTATTAAAATCCCATTTAAAATATGTTCTTTGGAATGCATTTTTTAAGTTTATATTCAGAATATATAACACGATGGTGCGTGAGTACTTGCTTCTTACTCACAGTAATCTGCACTGTTCTAATATTTAGAGTTAATTACAGACTTGTATTGACTGAAATGCATACCACCTCATGTATTTTGCATGCACGACCTTAAAAGCAATAACAGTTTTCAGTGCATCTGACAGGTCATTAGACATAAAGACTTTGACTCAGTAAAAGAAAAGCTGTTCAAGCAGGTGATGTCAGGGTAAATTTCCAGCTGAAGAAGACTTAAAACTACTGCAATGAACACCAACCACAAGAATATGATGAAGCAAAATCTGTGATTGTTAGGACACAGTGCTGCTAAACCAAGAGGAAGGGTGAGAAGAGAAGGTGAGGGTGGATGGGAGAGGCACAGCTATCTCAAGATGATCCAGTCTCTCTTCAGGTTATGCTAGTGGAATGGGTCAAAGAGGAGGGTAGAAGCTACAGCGTCCTTAAGCTTTTTCAAGTCTTTGTTCTATGTTTTTTTTTTCTGTCAAGTGGTCTGCTAGAATCAGGCACTGACACAGACATCTCAGTCTGGAATCAAGTCCTGTATCTTTTATGAAACCTTGAAAATCCTATTGATTTATTTAAAACTATTTGCAGAAGTCTCAGACAATCAGGTATACTCTGCATACTTTAGATACACAGAATCCCAACAATGGAAGTTTCGGTCTCTTAAACATTCCTTTTGATTTCAAGACTTCATTTTCCTATTGTCTTCCTAACCACCTTACCATTTTTTGAGCCCGCTTATCAAAATTAAAAGGAAGGCTAGAAGCTTTGACCTTTGAAGTGAATTTAAAACAGGGTGAGTTTATTTGTCCTACTCTGCCCACATTACTTTCAGTTCTCAACTTTATTAAGTTTGGGGGATTTTTTTGTGTGTTTGTTTTTTTTTTTAATTACATATCTACATTAAATTGAACTATGAAAGGCATTAGGAATAATCCTTGCTACTGTTGCTCTATAACAAAAAAAAAAATATTACAAACTTGCAGGCAAGAAGAGCTAGAGTTGCAAGCAACTCAGCCAGTGTGTTTTACAACAGAGTACAGACACATACAGCCTGAGGTGCTGATTTTGTTAATATCTCATTTTTCTAAGTGTGCATTTGACTTGACAGTGCAAATTAATGTTCTAGCTGTGGTGGGTCCTGATGTATGGCAGAAAAAATTACGAGCAATCAATGTAACTTATAAATATTGAAGTGCTACCGTATGAAACAACAGAAAGCACTAGAATAATAAAAACAAGAAGAGAAAGAAATTATCAATATACAAACCTAATAGCCGCCTCATCTATGGTTCCTTATATTGTGCACCAAACTCGGTTCTGAACTGCTGAAGCATTGTGAAATGCAGAGCTCAGCACAGTCTACCAATTCAGAAGACAGCTGCCCTAATGTGGGCATTATACTCTGAATGTGCCAGGGAATGATGGTATCACTGACACGGTGATATTGCGATGTTCCTTCCATCTGTCCAGATCCTCTGTTAGCCAGAATCCTGCCTCAGTCCTCCTGACCAGGACAGCAAGTTTTATTTACCTCTGGATGGCTTCATTAATATTATTTTATACCTTATTGTTCCTTTTTTCATGTTTCTTGATCTTACTTTTCTATGCCTTTGTCCACTCCAGTCTCTTTCCAGATAATCAACCTGTCCAAATTACTTTTTACCCATTGGTACCAGTTGTTTTACTTCCATATCCAAATCTGGTATTTGTGATATGGTTCCCTATGCCATCTGACCTTGCATGGCATTACTAATATGGTTACATAGGTTTCCTTATAAGGTTTTATTCCCAAAAATGTCCCCAGTACTTCCCTCCCGTTACCTGTGAAGTTTTCTCATTTATTGACATAACTCCCCCTTAACCACCTTAGGAAATCCAGTCATCCCTCATGGCTCCATCTGCAACTTCTGTCACATCTTGTATTATCACAAGATACTTAATGTCACATCCAGAAATTTCTGGTTTCATGTCCAGTAGTTTTCCACGTCCACCCCGGTTTGCTTAACCTCAAGCTAGTACTAAGCCTTTTACTCGCAGCCCTGACAATGTAGAAAATAAGAGAAGCAGAACAGGTTGCTCCTGATGAGACAGGAGATGTAGAGCAGACTGGGAACTGGTACAAGGGCTGGTGCTGTTGCTCTGCTCCAGACACACAAGCATGGTACATTCTGTTGCCACACAAACTGACTGTGCCATGTAACCTTCCTCTCATTCATCTTGCCCTTCCTGTGAAAAGCATGTCTCTCATGCAGCCACTGACACACTGAAAGTCCAGCCCAGGCACCCATTTCCATTTCCAAGCTTTTGAGAAGGCATATGTGAATAGGACAGCCTCTACTTTATGCTTAAAAGAAAAGGCAAAACCTCCAAATTCAAAGACAAATGTCTGATAAGACGGTCAATGCATAAACTGAATGAAAGATGCAATTTTCTGCATTTCTCCTACAGTACATCTAGTATGAAGCATTTTGCTTCCTGCTAGATGCTGATCACCTAGGATTTAGCCACAAGGTTCTACTGAAGAATTCCTCTTTCAAATGACCTGCCATCCAACTAACTTTATTCTTTGTAGCATTACCACCTCTTTTGCTTTTTGAAGTTCAGTACATGGATGTGAACTCAAGGTTCACATATAAAACTTGGCAACTTCAAACTCCGCAATTGATTTTTCTCTCCAATGGTTATGTCTCAAACATAAAATATGAAAAAGACTTCAGGCTTTTTTAAAAGTATAAGTAAGACTGAATGACTGATCATTGACTCAACAAAATGACTTCTGCACTGCCACTGAGAATCGCTAATTACCACCTTGAAAAATTCCCACCAAAGAAGCTGACTGTGTCCTGGAGGTTTACAGAGCAGATGGTATATTGCCAAAAGATGTTAAAGCTTCCTTCTTCAAGGTGTAGGTCTGCTGTCACTCAGGAGTAAAGAGGTGAGTTGGTGCAGAGCCCTTTTCCCTGACACAGCTTATGAAAAGAGCTTGCAGAGCTCACTGCCTCAGACCAGAACTGCCCAATCTCAGACTTGGGCATCAGGTGCTTTGAAATAGGTTTAGTAACTTTCTGACCATATATTTGGTCATCAGTTTTGTTTGGCAATCATAGAAATGATTCTGCCTTACAGTCTTCAGCCACTGCCAGGGTGGGTAAACAAATGCAGCAGAGAATTTTCTGTCTTATTTCTCAGATGAGAATACTGCAGCTGTAAGCTAGAGACTAGTAATTTGTTCTTTATGTAGTCATTCTTCAGGAATGATTTGTTTACATTTACATTTATATGATATTGAAAAATATCAGATAATATATTTCCTAAAGTTATTCTATTCTTCTCTCTTAGAAATAAGCAGTAGTTGCACTACCAGCAAACTTCCAAGGGATTGAGACCAATAATTTAAGCAGCTGTATTTTTACATTTTGTTTAATAAAATTGCTTTTATGTAAAGGTCTGCTATTAAATATTTGATAGCTTCACACAAAACCAAATCTCTGGTATGGAAAGGCCATTATAATTTGAAGAATTATTGCTATAAACTTTAATGTTTTTCAATTTCAATCTATTGTAAGGCAAGAATCTCACTAGAGCAGTCCCATTCAATGTTTCATCATAAAAAAAAGAGTAATAGAGTAAAAAATATTGTGCAATGTATGGAATTTTATGACTAAAAGAAAAAAAAAAAAACCAACATGCCCAACTCTCTGTAGTCATCTCCACCTTTAGTCGAATTAGTGGCCAAGTAAAGTATCTCAAAAATTGCCTCTAATACCAAATAATTCTATACCTGGTTGCATAACTTGATAGAAGCTGAATATCTAAAAGTCTTTATGCCTTGGCCTTGCAGCTAATTCATCTTGCCACTGCTGTGTCTAGATTTACACGTTTCAGCTAAACTCTCTTGCTAGACACTGGAGAGACATATCTCCAGAAGATGATTTATCCTATTCTACTCTTTTGGCATTAGATAACCAGGTAAAGGCAGTGATATTTCAATCCTAGGTGGCTAAGATTAAGGGAAGTCCTGTTCTGGGTATCTAACTTCATAGAGTATTAGGGCTTAGATGATTTTGACATCGTTAGTATTGCTCAGGTCTTATACTGCACTGAGATAAGGTAGTGGTTCAATGAAATCAATGTGAAAGAGGATCTGAATGTTGTGAAGTTGTGCCCTAGGTGATGCTCAGGTGACTTTGGGATGCTCTGGAAAGACAGACAGTCTCTAGCTTCTCTGCTTTACTCAAAATCTATGAACCACTCATCCTGGAAGCACTAAGAGACAAGCGTCAACTTAACATATGTGAAAAAATATATTGTGCAAAATATTAAGGCACTACTGTAAAATAAGTAATATCCCACTGATGTAGCTCTGTGCTCATCAGCTATACAGGGGCCAGCTATACAGATTTAAAGCTTTGGCAGTAGGTGCTCAGCTCAAGACAACCCACCTCACCTACTTCTGACCTGCTGAAAAAAAGAGCAACTGGTAACCCCATGAAAGCAACTGCTGGCCTAGAAATTGCTGTCTCAGGCAGGCTGTTTGCAAAAACTAATTACTATTGTTCAAAAATTAAAAATAAGTTGATTATCTCAAATGGTCACGTTGCACGATCTTTTAGTGATGAATCGTGACTGGCTTTGAATCAGTTTGAAACCTTCCAATTATAAAGCTTCACTTTTACAATGGGCTAAAAGGAGGAAAGCAATAACGAATTTGAGGACTTCTCCAGATTTCAGTGATAATAAAACTGCTGATCTAGTATAATTCATCAGAGCAGTTAAGCATATGCTTATTTTTAAGCTCACAGGCTGGCGCAGTGATTTCAATGGAAGATGCATTTTATTAAGTCCACCAACTTAAGTGCTTTGCTGGCTCCCAGCTTAATGCAAATGCCTCTTGAAATGATTGTCAATGTGTTTCTGTAAGAGAAATCAGTGACTGAAAAGAACTGGAAGTAAGCCTGAACAAGTCATATTAACTTTGAATATTTCAGGATGCTGAAACAGTATTTAGTGCGATCATGACAATTCTTCTCTTAGAAATTCATCTTGAAGTCCAAAAGAGGGAAGAGGGGGAAGTTTCTTCATTATAGTTACAGGATCTCATTTTGAAATCAAAATCTCTTATCTACTGAAACATACATACACAAAGAAAAAAATAAAAATTTAGACAAAATAGCATTATCTAGATATTTTTTTTTTTTTTTGCATTTGGAGTATTAGAATAACTGTCTTTAGAAAAAAGCATCATTCTAATGAGAATTTTCTTGATAGATATTTTCCTTCCAAGCAGCAGGCTGTACAGTTGTTTAAGAATGAAAAATAGGTAAGAATCAGAAAATGGAGTCTTCTTGACAAAGACATCTCCTGACTGTTAGGTTACATAGGATCGCAGAACTGGCAGCTCAGATCACTGTCAGACAAAATCCCAGGCAGTTCTCAAATACTTTCATCCCTCAGCTTCCCTCCTCCTGTCATGACTATGTCCATATCCACTGGCTACTCCTCCAGCCAATTCTTGTTCCTAACTTAGACTTTTCTGGTGAGACAGATTGAAAATACACCCTTGTTTTTCTAGCATGATTTGGTGTCTGAACCATTCTTGGGACTGAGCAAATATCTTCTGATTTGTGGTAATCAGTTAATATTAAAAACTAAACCATATCTCAGCAATGTATTTCTGTAAGCACCTCTTATACAGTTGGTGTTCATGTGAAATATGGCCGGTACATTTTTTGCTTCTTTCTCATGTACTCAGGTAAAATACTGAACTGCAGTCTTCTGGGTTGACTGCTGTTTGGTTCCTATGTCCATAATCCAAATAATGCTTTAGATTTTTTGGTGCTGAAAAGGAGAAATACTAGTTTTCTCTTACCCAGCTGCGGTGAACTTTGGGGTAACTGTCTGTTTTAGTTACATACAGACAAGTAAATATTTTCAAAAGTCAAATTCTTTGAGGAGGCTAAATTATTCACACTATTTGGGAAGAAGTAGGGAGGAAATTTTCAAAATGGTATATTAAAAGTGCCATGGTGCTTTATGTTGGTGTTAGGAAAAAAAAAAAAAGTTTGAAAGATTCAGTTTTATTTAAAAATATAAAGTCAATGGAAGGGTTAATACAATATGGAATTTGAAATTAAATCTTCATGTTTTGGGGAAAAGCAATTTCTAGTTTATCATTAATTAACCCAGGCATGTTTGTTGTAAGCAAACCCATTACACTATTCTCTGCCACCACAAAAAAACAACAAAAAAAATCCCTTTCTTGTATCCCATATTTCATTTTTACACCAGGAAAGCCATGCTCTGAGTTCTGTAACTGAACACAATGCAGGAGAGCAGGTGCAAATGAGACAAGAAAATAGGCTGGTGATTTGTCTAATAATCCTAAAAGAGGGCCTATTTTGGAGAGTAATATGGGTAAAATAGCTTCTAGAAAATCTCAGAGCAGTGATTATGCTACCTAAGGGTCCAATGGTGCATGCATCTTAGTGACTTCTGTTTTAAACTGCAGAGATTAAGTAATTTTTCTAGTTTCATTGGAGAGATGTGGGTTTTTGTTTAACCATCTTCTTTCCAATTTGAAACGTAAGGATCTTCATGGGGATTGGTCATAATTGTTGCGAGGTTTAAAAAGAATGGGCAAACAAAACATCAAAATAGTGATTATCCAATGCTTTCAGACATAATTTCCAATGCACTTTCCAGAGGGGGAGACCATACACTATGGGGGTGGGATGGGGTGGGGGTTGAATACCCTGGGCCGTTCTGTGTCCCTGAGCCTGTAAGTAGATGACTAAATTGTACAGAGCATATCAGGTCACTTAGGAAAGGGGCTTGATTCTTCCTTTCCAGATTGTGTGCTGATGCCAATAACTGATGTTAAACTACACACCTGATGACTCAATACCTTGCTTCTCTAAATAAATAAATAGGCAAAATTATCTTCTTTGGTGCAACGTGAAGTGGTGCAATGAAAACTCCATACATTTTACTTTCAGAGCTGATTGTTTTCCCCTGATGTAAAACCTTAAACTTGACACCACTGGTATGGAATTTGGAGTTACCCTTGAATTCAGTTAAGCTCAATGAACTTAAGATATATGTGTGTCTAGTTTTCCAGAGACACACTACAACTCACTTGCAGGTCACACGAGGTTACTCAATTGGCAGGAACATCATAACTGACACCACTACTGCTTTATAGTCATGATATAGGTGATAAGTGTGGAACTGTTTGTATCATATAGAGGCATCTTGGTGAGATCAGCTCAGGCAATGCCATGCAACAAGTGCAGCTGAAAGCAGTCTGCCCCCTGACTTCTGCAGAACCCAAAAGCCATCACTGCAGTTCACCTGGGATTTAGGTTGTAAGCACTCCTTAAAACTCAGTTTTCAGAAAGTAATGTCTGACTGCAGTCCAAACTATAACTGTAAGAGATTTAGTTCATGCTCACCTTAAAATGGAGTTTTGGTTCCAAACTATTTGTTTCCAAGCACAGTAATAAATGTAGGGTTTGAATACAAACAACCTTTTTTTCCTACAAAAATTATAGCTCTAACAAAGAAATAACCTGAGTACTTTTCTCTTTTGATTGGCTTGAGTTTATAATAACTCTCCCAAACACCTCTGCTATTTTAAAATACTGAAATTTCCACACTGTATAAGAGCTATTATTCTCATCTACAGATCAATCCCGTGAGTTATAGAAGCTAGCACAGCAGAAGGAAGTAGATAGTTGAATTAAACAAATTACAAAACAAGTATGTAACTTTAAAACTGCTGGGCTCTAGTAATGTGATTTACCTTTTTAAAATCTGTTCTACATTTATGATTCCAATGGCATGATAATCACATCCTGTTCTGTACATAGTTAGCAGTATACATGTGTTTTAAGTTTCTTTGAAGAGATGTGTACACTCACTGGGTCATGCTGCCAGCAGTTGGGAAAAGCCATTTCAGGATCTTAAAGCTCTATAAAGGACAGATTCTCTGGGGAAAAATAGTTTCACAGTTACCTTAAAACTTGTGTCCTGGTTTTAGCTGGGATAGAGGTAATTTTCTTCTTAGCAGTGGGTACAGCGCTGTGTTTTGCATTTAGTATGAGAATAACATTGATAACACGCTGATGTTTTAGGGGTTGCTAAGTCGTGCTCACCCGAAACCAAGGCCTTTTCAGTTCCCCGTGCTCTGCCAGTGAGGAGCTGCACAGGGAGCCGGGAGGGAGCAGAGCCAGGACACTGACCCCAACTAGCCAGAGGGCTATTCCATACCATAGAACGTCATGGCCAGTATATAAACTGGGGGACTGGCTGGGAGGGGCTGATCACTGCTGGGGGACTGGCTGGGCACTGGTCAGCAGGTGGTGGGTGATTGTATTGTGCATCATTTGTTTCTCCTGAGTTTTATTCCTCTCTCTCTTTGTTATCTCCATTATTATTATTATTATTATTATTATTATTGTTGTTGTTGTTGTTATTTACTTGCCTTCAATCATTAAACTCTTCTTGTTTCAGCCCATGGGTTTTGCCTTTTTCCTGATTCTCCACCCCATCCAACTGGGGCAGGGGGGAAGTGAGAAAGTGACTGCGTGGTACGTAGTAGCGGACTGGGGTTAAACCATGACAAAACTTTATATTTGTAATTGTGATCTGTGATTTGTTACATATCAGCTGCATCTGGAAGGGAAATGTGGTTAGTTTACAGCTGAGTCCCTGAAGAAGGCTGGATTTCTGAAAGTGGAAATCTTTTTAGCCAACCAACTGTTGGAAAGGGATCTTGTGCAGACAGGAATTATGTAAGATCCAGGGAGATACAGAATTTCAACAGCTCAGATTAGTAGGGTTTCTTGCACTTTTCTAAAAAGCTGTGGATATCTTTAAGCAGATGTTTGCCATGTCCCTGTGTGATTGACCATTGCAACCTTCGAACTAGGAGTCCTTAGCAAGTGAATCCCTTTGCATCTACTGTGTTAAACAGCCTCAGTTTTATTTTTTTATTCCCCCTTTCTGCAGCTATCCTATATACTTGCATTTCAGCTGCTAGGAGGACACAGGACTACATTACAAGGTACTGGAATCAGTTTAGTTAATTAGATAATGATTTTCATATTTTGCCCAGGCCCAATTTGGTGATGCACCACATAATGCACCGCATCAGCTAAGAACAAGAGCCTGTTCTGCATCGACCATTCAGCCTGTCATCACAGTAGTGCTTAAATACATTTTTTTATTAAAAATGTTGTTGTTTATATGCAGCGCTCTGCAGTTTTAATCTCAAGTGCTAGTCTCAGCTATAGCATTTTGTAGCATTCAGTGGAATTGCATAAAATTCAAATCGATAAAAACTGGCATGGTGTGATACATGTGGTGTTTAATAAACAAAGCAGATGAGGCTGACCTGACTGAAAGCTGCGATCAGCACAAAACACACTGAATACAAATTGTGGTGCTGATCTGTGGCAGAGCTGAGCTGTATGTACGTGCATTTACCCAATCCCTTTGGGAAGACCTTATCTTTTATTGAAAATTACATGCCCCAGTCTAGGATATAAACCCCAGTATCCCATGTTTGCAAAGCCTTCACATTCATTTCCATGTTTAAAAAATGAAAATAAAAGCAAGATACATTCATATTCTGAGATCCTGACAGACAGTACTGCTTTGCTCAAAAATTACTGAATTCAGTGGACAGCTCTTGCCATTTATAAACCCTCTAAAGAGAAAAAACAGGGTAACAGAACAAAGTTTTTAAAAGGTAATAAATTACAGATGGGCTTTTAGCTGGTTTTGGGTGGAAGAGCATTACAGTAGAAATCTTATTGAGTAACCTTGTCAGTTGTGGATATTACAGTAAAAAATCCAGCAGATTTATTTAAATCCTTTTCTTTCTCTCTCCCTTTCCCTTTTACATAAACAAAAATATGGCATGTAGCCACAGGTGGGATAAAATTTTTGGCACAATAAATACATCATTTGGCTAATTAAATGTCTGTTTGTTTTCCTTGGTATTAAATTCTAATTCTTTTCATTTAGGACAAAACAATTACGGAAAAGAAAATGAGAATACAAATCCCAGTTATGGAGGTTGGCAATCTAACATTTCCCATGCCTTCAAGAGTCGATGGCAGTGTTCATTTCCCATCCAAAGCTGTCATTTTGGGATTGAGGGTTTTCAAGCTAATGAAGTGCCTGACAGAGGGAAAGCATTAATTGATGTGTTCTTAGGAAGATACATGTCATTATATCAGTTTTATTGCTGGGGATCTGTAATAGAGTAGCCAAGTGCTATGATCAAATTAATATATTAGGTCAGTGGAAAACAGTTTCCTTGATTTCCATCTTTCAATCTCTGTGAATTTTCCAAATTCTGTTAATAAATGCACTATTAACTGAAATACAACACCAGCTGATTCTCCAGGGCATTTGCTATGAAATGGTATTTTAGCCTAGATGCATTTGCTAAATCTGGGAGATTGTCACTTAATAGAAAGGTAAAATGAAACCTTACTATGAAGTCTGAGGAATACATGCCAAACTGTCCTTAAGTTAAGGCAGCTAAATATTAGTCTGAACTGTTTTCTGCTGGGTTTTGTTGTGGGTTATTTTTTTCCCCTCCTGAAAATCACACCATCCCTCCTCAATATTGCCCTCTAAATCTGATATCCAGGTAAATTTTTAACCTACAGACTGGTAATACAGGTAGGAAATGGTGTAGGAATACATTTGTTTTCTTCTAAAGCTCCAGGGAAGTGGCAGAGAAACAAAACGAAGTTCTTAGGCTGATCCAGACTAGGACTCAGAGGACTTTGGGGGAGATCTAAGTGATAAACTTTAAAAAATCTATGATCCACAACCCCCTGGAAATTTCTAAACATTGTATTTTCTGAGTGATAGTTTTATTCTACATACAAGCTGAAATGCCTTAATCTTGTAAATACTAAATGACCCATAAATGGTCTTGGTTTAAAAAGGTTTCAAAGCATATATAAACTCAGAGGGTTTGATATAAGAAAACAGTGTACTTAATTATTCCAAGTGGAGACAATAATTTATTTTATTAGTAGGATAGCTGCACCATAAAATAGTGTGATACTTTCTCTGAGAAATTAAAATTATCTTTCAACACATAGCTATCCAGGCTTCAGTGTACACAGGAAATGAAATTTGGATCATTACACTGTTACCATATTACGACATTAAAGGATAGAGAGCCATGGCAAAATCTGAAAAATTTTTACATCCTAGGAGGAGGAAAACCTCTGACAATGTCTAGTTTACATAAATCTAGGTGGAGAATATCAGAGAGAAAAACAGAGCAGGAGGGGAGTTGGATAACATGGGGCTTGACCCATCACAAATGTCAATGAACAACGTTGTGACCATGGATAATTCTCTACATTTCTCTCTTTTATCCATTTTTGCCCGACCAGACAACTGGTTTATTCCAGTTCACTAACTGACAGGTGCAAATATTTAGTCATCTTTATGACTATTTCTACATGACCCATGATTT
>JAVJGJ010000001.1:43097229-43108181 GCA_035590215.1 Microhierax caerulescens
GTTCTACTCTCACAGCTTTAAGGATGCCAAGAAACATTATTCCACCTGGGAAAAGGGTTTGTTTGTGGTCAGCTTATCCCTGTGAGAGGCTGAAGGCACCATACAGAAACAACTGATAGTGCTCAGAGGTCCTTTTAAGGTGATAAATCCTGAGAGGGTGGTGCAACGACCCTTGGTACAGAAATGGTGTGATTGTTTAAATTGGACTAAAGAGAAGGGGTATGGTTGGGACAAAGCACCTGTGAATGGACGTTATCACCTGGTTTACATTGTTTAACCAGAGTGTAAATGTCATAATTGTTTAGGGTATAAGGGCAAGTGGAATCAGACCCATGTTCAATTATCCAATGGTACTTGGGGCCCTAATGAACTGGTTAGTGGTTTTTGAGAACCTATTTATAATTTAAATTGCATCATATGGTTACAAGCTGTTGTGGTTTAACCCCAGCCGGCAACCAAACACTACTGGCAACCAACCACCACTCAGGCATATGCTCACTCCCTCCCACCCGGAAGGGTGGGGAGGAGAATCAGAAAGGAATGTAAAACTCCAGGGTTGAGATAAGAACAATTTAATAATTTAAGCAGAATAGAGATAAGAACAACAGTAATAACAACAAAACAACAATCAACATCAACAATAATGATGATGATGATAATAATAAACAATAATAATAATAATAAATAACAATAACAATTGGGATGGAAAGGTGGGGAAAAAAAGGTAAAATCCAAAGTAAAGGAAAAAGGAAAAAAGAAAAAAGTGATACACAGTACAACTGCTGACCTTCTGCTGACTGATGCCCAGCCAGTCCCTGAGCAATAATACACACACACCCCCCAGCTAACCCTCCAAGTTTATATACCAAGCATGACATCCCATGGTATGGAATACCTCTTTGGCTGAATCAGCTCAGATGACCTGGATGTGTCCTTTCCCAGTTTCTTGTGCCCCTCTAGCCCTCTGGCTGGCAAGGCCCAAGAAACCGAAAAGTCCTTGACTTGGTATAAACATCACCCAGCAACAACTGAAAACGTTAGTGTGGTTATCAACATTGTTCTCACATCATAGCCAAAACACAGCACTTTACTGGCTACTAAGAAGAAAATTATCTCCATCCCAGCTGAAACCAGGACACAAGCCATCCTGGAAGTTATCACCAATGAGACTGTCCATGGCCATAATCTGTTGGCAGATCAGGCCACGCAGATGCAAACAGGTGCAATATTCCAACACAAAAATATTCTTGATTACCTGCTAGATGATGGAGGGGATGTCTGTGGTAAACTAAATGGTTCTAATTATTGTTTAAAAATTGATGATAATGGACAAGTTGTTAAGCATATTACTTCAGTA
This sequence comes from Microhierax caerulescens, assembly GCA_035590215.1. Lineage (NCBI taxonomy): Eukaryota > Metazoa > Chordata > Aves > Falconiformes > Falconidae > Microhierax > Microhierax caerulescens. The sequence continues at coordinate 43,098,587 of JAVJGJ010000001.1, forward strand.
ATATGAAAACTGGCCCATGTCCCTGTCCAGACCTGAGAGAGTTGGGAATTGGATCCTTTCTTTTGCCTTCTAGGTACCCCATGGGTCAAACGCATCCTTTTCTATATGTTATGTGGTGTTGCATTGTTATTGTTCCTCCCATGTTTAATTCCATGTTTTGTACAGTTGACCCAACATGCTGTTTCAAGTATGCAATTTGTAACTGCCTCATCTTTTGATGGTGTCAGTCATATCCACATGACATTTCAGTCTAAGTGTTGTTATAAACAAAACTCAATTTTATTTGGGTTCAATCAATGTAGGCTGAGGAACAATAAGCAAAAACAGCGCTGGGTGCGTGGAGAGCTCCCTTAGCTCCACCACATGCACACAGAGTGTTAAAAGCAGCACCTTTTCATACCATCATCTTGTCCAATCTCCTTTCGCTGAATAATTGTCCTGCTCTTCCTCATTGGGTCATCGGAGTTACTAGGGTACACCAACTCCTCCTATTGGGTCTTCTTTGGCACGCTTTTCTTTGTCTCCTTGGTGTGCTTTTCTAAGAGGTGGTTACATTGCTTTAAAGGAGAAGCACATTTGACTATCCATTACAATTGTGATACAGGTCACAACATATTCTATTTTGACATGAATCATACTTATGTTTTGTACAGCTGACCCAACGTGCTGTTTCAAGTATGCAATTTGTTACTGTCTCATCTTTTGATGGTGTTAGTCATATCCACACAGCATTTCAGTCTAAGTATGAAACTTCAGTTGTAAAAATTGTATAAACTATGCTATTTTCCACACTACTATTTTCTCTTCCTTTCCACCACCATGGACAAAAAAGCGACAATCTTGGAGACATGGGGTGGTGTGGTAGACCATATTGTGAGCTGACTGTCTCACAGCTTGTTTACATTCCTGTTGAGCTTTGTGCAAAGCTACCCGATAAAAACCCTGCAGTTGTGGACCAGACAAGGAACAAACAGCCACCAAAACCAGACATCAGCCAGGGTCAAGGAGCAGCCACATAGTTTTGGGGGACATGTGCAAACATGAACAACCACCTGAACCTGCCAAGGCATGCGCAGTGCATGACAAAGAACCATGAGGCCATCGTGTGTGCCCCTTGAAACCAGTGCTCCAAGATGGGGAACATGCGCGGATGGGCAGTACACGCCATTGTCAGGGAAATGGCTCCCCAAATACCCTATAGCAGGCCATGCCATCGGGTGGTGAGGGGCAATCCGGAGGCCCCCACCCACCAACTGACAAGGGAACTATGGACCACCAGGCCACCACTGGGTCTGTGGTGGCAACTGTCAACTGCAGCTCTGTCCTGACTGCTTGCTGGGTTTCCTTCTTTTATATCCTTTCTATCAGTCTTTTCTTTTCAACACTGCTCCATTAAACTTTTCTGTTTAGTGGCATTTTGCCTCATTTGTGTCTTCATCCCCCTCCAGGTATAACATCAACTCTCCCCAGCTCAGGCTGTCCCAGACCGGAACACAGCCCTACTAGAGATGTGTGCTTTAAGAAAAAATGCATACACCAAGCCTCACAAATTAATTTTATTGCATGTGGAGATAACTTACTAGTAATGATTTGATTGTCCCCCAGGTCATATACTTATGCAGGGCATAAGTCTTATATATATTTATGACAGCTGTATAGGGAGCTTTGGGTGAACACTTCAGATACAAATGTCTACATGCATCTAATATTAGGTGAGAAGACTCCCACAGTAGAGATCTAGAAGTTTAGCACCTAGATTGCCTGAAATCCAAGATGGCTGAAGTGAACTTAATGCTGCTGTGAATGAGAAAATAATTGGGTTCAAGTGGTATTTTGAATGACTTTTATAAAATACAAAATAAGTCCCATACCAGCTGAAGCCAGTAACTTTTATTGCAAAGTTATATCAGTAGTTGTTCTATGCATTCTTTTCTTGTTTTAGGTTTCTAGGATCAATAACAGCTATGATAGGTAATTTATTCCACAGTTCTCTTTAAAGTTCCCATTCTTATAGTTGCTAATAATTCTAGATATACCTTAAGGTATATTATTTTCATAATTTAAAACAGAAAAGTCTTTCTTATGGCGAGTCATCAGCAATAATTTTAGCTAAATTATATATGCAATTAATAATACAAATAAATGAAAGAATTTCTGTTGAAGAAATTAAGTGAAAATTGAGTCGCAGGAAATATTATTCTTTTACATAAGGCAATGCCTTGCTTGTCGTCGTTGTAGGTTGATGAGATCTGCCTTAAACACAGAGTGATACAGATAATTGAAATGAGTTATAAATTGAATATGAGTCAGCAATAGAGGGAGTAATAAGAGAGTACACGTGGGAGAGCATCTGTTGGTGTGTGTGAATTTGCATGGCTTACATATCAATTTGGCTGTTGCTGAACGAGTTATAAACTGTGCATACTGACATAAATGGTTTCATCTACACATACGTCTTTTCTTGATGCCTAATACATGGTTCTGCATCTAAATAACAAATGTTCAGCCATTACATCATTTTCCAAATATTGTTGGGGACCAGAGTGACATCTCTGAATCATTGGAACTGTAACTTGGAAATGGTTTGAGAGCCTTTCTTTTGAGATCTGACCAGGGCTAATCTCAGGCTATGAACCACATACAAATGTGGAAATTTGGTGCAGAAAAAAAACTCACAAAACCCACAGATGGGGAAGGTTGACAATGACCAAAACCTAATACAACATACTGCCCAAAGAGGTAAGGATATAATGGGGGATTTCAGAGCTTAGGATTTAAGTAATCCATGAGACAATTTAGGTGGCTTTAAGTAAAATGTGGTTAATTCAGCAATGGCAGTAGTCATGAATACAACAGATGCCCACATTGTTCATTTCCTTAGCAACAGTCTATACAATTAGGCAGAGTGAGCCTTCAGCAAATTTGCAGATTATGATAAATTATAGGAAGAAGTTGAGGTACCAAAAGGTAAAGTTTCAGGCCAGGAAAATTTGCTAGCCTGGAGGACTGAGTCAGAAGACAACTTGCAAAATTCACTAAGGAGAAACTGAAGTTCTGCATGTGGGCTGGGAACTGCTCCAAAGTTCTGCACAGAGCTCTGTAAAGCCAGGGCAGTCACTGCTGAAAAGGACCTGATAGTTACAGTAGATGCTGAATCAAATATGAGCCCAAGGTACACTGTCATCTTGAAAAGCATTTTGACAGATACAGGTTATGTGTTAGGAAGAATGGTTTCCAATAGGAGGATTGTGCAGCACAAAGGTTACTCAAAGAGACTGAATTCTCCACTGTCAAATTTTTTAGACTTTGGTCGGTAAAATTACCAGTTAGATGGTTCATGGTTGCCCACAGTCCTACTTTGATCAAAAGGTTGGTCTCTTGAGGTTCCTTCCAGACAACATATCTATGATTCTCTTATTTACATTCGGCTCTGTGGCTCTGAGGTGAAGAAACAAGCTTTCTGAGCTAATGCAGCTCCAACCCTCACATTTCAGTGCTATGCACAGAACTTAGCTCATGTTCTGGGAAAGGTACAAGGCTATCCTTATTGAAGCAGGATTGTTAGTTCAGGACATTACGCTGACATGGCTACTGCATTTCTACATCAAGAGCCATTTTTGTTTGTAGTTAAAATGAGTGTCTCTGTAGAGCACTGATGTAAAAGGTTTTAAAACAAGTTACAGATGTTTCAGCCCACATTGAAAGCAGCAATTTCAGTACACAAAGCTTGTAAAGTCCTACATTAGCTGTTTTAAAAGAAACTAGAATGTTGAGGCTGGAGCAAATTTTGTGTAACTTTAAACACATTTTGAACACCACTGATACAAATTTCATTGTAGAGGTAGAGAACTGCTGCACATAATGGCCATGTTGGACTGGTATTTTAGATGACAACAGTATGGGAAACAGAGACCCGCTCTTTAAGATCATGAGTGTTACTTTCATAACTAAATGAGGTGTATGAGTGCCACTGACTGGTTGTATTCTCTTCTTGAAGTCTAGTCGTTGAGGCTGTATGTATACTTTTTATGAAACCATACCCAGGGTATCCTCTGTCACCAATGATAGTTAATTCTTAGACTATACAAACTAGCAGGTGTCAAAATGCCCAGGAGTGTCTCATGGGATTGTAGAGGCCAGTGTCCACTCCCAATTGGGAATAAGGACACCACTGAATGTGACTTAATTCCACAATCCTGAAATGCCCTTAAATCACCTACAAGGTATTCATCTTAAACCCCTGAAGTTTCATGTTATGGAAACAGCACAAAGTATGTTAGTTATGTCATAAGCTTACAGGAGTACCACTTGGAGCCCAGAGGGAGCACGATCGAAGTGCTGTGTTGCTGTGGATGTACTCTAATCTTGTCAGTAACCTCACAGACAACCTATGGATTAACTATGCCATTAGGAATATCCACATGTTCCGTGTCCTTTGAATTTGAAAAAAAAACCATCTCTCTCTGTACTTGGAATTATGCTTTCAGAGGGCAAACCTGAATTTGAAGGGATGCCTTCAAAATATAATATAGATATTGAAAGTGTCTTTGCAAGAAACGGGAAACTAAAAGGTTTCCTCAAGTCCTTGGCTCATTGTCAACATTTGTCAACAACATATCCTAAGAATTTTTAAGGCTCATATATGATTTTTAACAGGTATTCAGAGTACTGTGGGTGAGTTCTCTTTCCTAGCATAAATCTCCAAGCAGAATGCTACAGAGATGAAGGGCATTCATTTTCAAATATTGTGGACACTTTAAATGAAAAAGAAGAGAAAGTTTAAGAAATCAATTATTTGAAATATAGTTTTAAACAATGCAGTTAGTGAGTATGATCATGTTTTGACTTACAACAGCTAGTTGACAGCATTTACTTGTAGCACCTCAGGGGATAACGGGGTAAGCCAGACTTTGATGATTATGGTGATAATGATTATTGTTCTTACTGTTACCGTTGTTGATTAAGTTGGTTTTGTTCTGGTAGAAGCTAAAAGCTTAAGTCAGCAACTGGATCCCGCTGTGCTGGCAGGTCTTTATACATATCATGAGAAATCAGCTTCTGCTCAAAAAAGCTTCTCACCCTCTGTGTGGAAGAAACAGTATCTTAAGAGAGGAAATACAAGAAAATGAAGATAAAATAAGAATTAGCACTACACAGCAATACCAGCGTGCCAATAGCTAAGCCTTTGTTCAGTATTTTGTAAGGATTAGGATGGAGGTGAGCTTTAAAGAGGGATTTTAAGGTGGAAAATGAGGTTTGATTATGCATAAAAGGGAGTGCAGGAGGACGTATCAGGAAAATGGGAGAAACGAGAAACAGATTCTGAAGCTACTGGAGCAGGTTACAAATTGTGCTAGCTCAGCATTTTGTGCAGGAAGAAGAATGCTTTTAGGTCATCTTCCTTAATCTTGCCTATCCAAGGAGTAAATACATATATTTGAGAATTTCACACTAAGTATTTTTTATACTTGGTGAGGGAAGTGTACATTTCTAAGTTATGATTAATTTCAGTTATCTTCCTTAGACTAAGATGGTCTGTGCCCTAGAAATTCTACACTTTGTTTCTCCTTGAACAATATAGAGATCCTAGGTGTGTATATCAGATGTAGACATCTGTGATACTGATCTTTTAGGGTGGCCGGATGCAGTAATACAATTTCTCCTGTTGTCAAACTTATTTAATTGAATAACCCTACAAAAGAACCTGGATATTAAGTTCTTACTGGTTTTAGGTACTTAACTGTCATTGAGGACATGGCCACATAAACGTGGAAATTAAACAATGAGGTTTAGTGTTCTTGTGGTCACAATGGGGATGGTAATAATTTAAGCAGTAAACCAGGAAGATTTTCTCAATGTTATTTTGAAGGGGTTTAAGAGGAAGAAAATGCCACTGACTGGGATAAGCAAAGAAAATGATAGAATCAAAGAACTGTTTAGGTTGGAAAAGACCTTTAAGGTCATCAAGTCCAACTGTTAACCTAGAACTGTCAAGCCCACCACTAAACCACGTCCCTAAGTGCCACATCTACACATCTTCTAAATACCTCCAAGGATGATGATGTAACCACTTCCCTGAGCAGCCTGTTCCAGTGATTGACAACCTTTTCCATGAATAAATTTTTACTAATACACAACCTAAATCTCCCCTGGTGCAACTTAAGGCCATTTCCTCTTGTCTTATTATTGCCTGGGAGAAGGGGCCAACCCCCACCTTGCTACAACCTTACTTCAGGCAGTTGTAGAGACTCTTCAAAATGTCGAAGTCAGTATCTAAAAGCATGAAAACTGTAGGTTTATCTTAATGGAAAGGCTATAACTTTACAGAAAGCTGGGGAAAAGAAAAAAAAAAAAAAGAAAAAAAAGGGAAGAAAAAAAAAGAGTAATTCCAGCATCGGATCATTGTTTGCTGTTCTTAGAATCTAGAAATACAATGACAATGCATTTGTTTCAAGAAAATACAGTGTACATGCAACCTCTAGCTACATATGAAAATTCTTGCCTAGCAAAGACACTTTATGACATTCTTGAGCCCCCTAGTCCAAATGTATTCAGTCAATGCATATCTCTGTTTCTCAATAGCTTTCTTATCAAGGTAATGCAGGTTTAATAATACAATCAGTAATACATTTATTTCCAGATTCTACTGGAAACTATGCTAAGACACATGGAAAATAAGGAGGTGATTGGTGACAGCCAATATGGCTTCACTAAGGGCAATTCACACCTAACACCAGGACCCCCAGGTCAGCAGCTCTCCAGTGAAGACAGGTTGAGAGAGTTGGGATTGTTCAGCCTGGAAAAGAGAAGGGTTCGGGGAGATGTTCCAGTACATAAAAGGGCCTCCAAGAAAGCTAGAGAGGGACTTTTTACAAGGGCATGTAGTGATAGGATAAGGGGGAATGGCTTTAAAGTGAAATAGGATAGATTCAGAATAGATCTTAGGAAGAAATTCTTTACTGTGAGGGTGCCGAGGCGCTGGCACAGGCTGCCCAGAGCAGCTGTGGATGCCCCATCCCTGGCAGTGTCCCAGGCCAGGCTGGATGGCGCTTGGAGCAACCTGGTCTGGTGGCAGGTGTCCCTGCCCATGGCAGGGGCTTGGAACTAGATGGTCTTTAAAGTCCCTTCCAACCCAAACCATTCTATGATTCCCAGCTACCTTTTTAGATTATTTTATTTCAAACAAATAGGTCAAGCTGTAGTTTGCATCACATCTTAATTTCTTAAGACAAATCTGTTCCTTCTAGTCATTTAGCTATTGTCATAATGCCTGTTTGGTGATGAAGAGTCATAGGCTTCTGGATGGCTGCACATTAAACACTGCGGAGCACAGTTTCTAAGTTCTGAAGTTGCTGTAGGCAAGAGATGCAACTGCTGTTGCTACCTCCAAAGGCTATTAGAACATGTAGCAAGATGACACAGACAAATAATATTTTTGTACCATGGTGTATGTTAAATTCTACAGTGTTGTCCTCAGAGGAACTTAATGAATATAAAATATTTAAGGTTTAGTGAAGTCCTTAGGGGCGTAGCCTGTCTAAATCTTTCTTTAAGACATGAAAGGTGTATGGGAACCACTTACAGGAAAGTCCTCCTAGCTATTGAACCATTATCCTGTGAGTGAACTCTCAGTTTTCAGTATAAGATCTTAAGCATGTAAATGCTCCCTCAACTTCAAAGTAATTACTCTTATTTTTCAAGTTATGCACAAAAAAAGGTTAAAAGCTGTTGTGGTTTAGACTTAATCTCAGTAATAGTAACCATTGTATTACGTTTTATGTTGGAGACAGTTCTCACAGAAGTTACAGTAAGTTTTAATTTCTTCCTCCATTGCTGCTTGATCAGACAGTGGAGAAGTTAACTATATGCTTAACTGTTTTCATAAACCAGGACCTACTCTAGCGCAATGTAAAGAAGACTTCAGAATACTTTATATTATGACAGACGGAACTCAAAACACAACTTTGGTTGTGTTAGCTATTGGTATTTCTGTAATTGGTTCCTACCAACTATTTATCATGTGTTTTCCCACCTTTCTAGGACTTACATTTAGAGTCAGTGGCCATGCCTAACACCATCCCATTGCAGTATGCCTTGTGCATGTCCCAGAGGACAAGTACTCTGACCTCCTTGGAGAGATCCTTATGGCACCATATAAAAATCTGGAATACAGTTCCAGTAGTGCATTAAGATCACTTGCAGATATCCCAGGAAGCACGTCTAAGCAGCACTTGTTGTTGTGCCCTTACTACACACTCCAGCTTCCTCCTGAAGAATGCATCTCTAAAAGCATCACACACAAGTTTCCTAGCCTTTTCATTTGCTAGATCACTCTGCTACACACACAGCATTATACCTGCCAGGACCAAGCTCCCTCTCAGTAAAGAAGAAGCCTGTGACAAACTGTTCCTAGTGTGAGACATTACAGATGTGTTTGCAGTTGTGACCAAGTTCTTCACCAGCCCCCAAAAAGAGATGTCTGGAAAACTCAGTACAGCTACAACCTCCAGGTTTACTTCCTCCTTGGCAGCTGCTTATTGACTTTTATGATCAAATACTCCCTACTGAGAGGATCCATGTGCCAACACTCCTGGATGGCTGTAGAAATTTTGTTTGCCAAAGAACTAAAATTCAGTCGGCAAGCAGAAAAGTTAAAACCAGACTAGGCAGCTGGTCAGTGCTAGCCAATAGTCAGGATCATAAGCCTCTCAGATGCTGTCATGTCTCCCAAAGTTAGTGTCAGAAGTGAGAAGTAGGATGAAACTAAAAAATTTTTTATAGCTATAATGTGGTGTACTAGGGTTACCAGCATTGAGCCTGCAGGCCCACCCTGAGCTCCTAAACCATCAGCTCCTGGGTGGTCCTGGAACCCCATCTAGATGCCTGTACAGAGGGGACAGTGGGCTCACCTGAGACAAGATGGTTGACAGAATTGTCAGACACCTTGGCAACAAAGGCATTTGCCTAATTCACAAAGGTACACTCCAGATGGAAATTTTCAACTGTCTCAAACTTGCCTCAAGCAGTTCCTGCTGTACTAGACCAATTGATAGGCATGGCTTGTATGCTTATACATATGTTAATTTACACCCTGGATGGACAATCTGTCCATTCCAGAGAACACCCCTCAAGGAATCTCTGCTGCAGAATTTATTATTATTTATATATATAAGAAACTCATAATTAATCTATGAAAAGTGTTCCTGCAGATGCAGAAATGGTTGTATGGGGAAAATTTTGTACATAGCTAAGATAAATGTATGTAAGATAAATGTATGTAAGATAAATGTATGTTTAAGATAATCGGTAATAATGAATCATACGTATGCTGAAGTTGGCATATAGCTGGCTGGATGCATAAAAATTGTGCAGAACAGTGATTCAAGTAGTTTTTGCCAGTGTAGATGATAGATACCTGCAGCACTTGTTCAGATGAAGACTGTCTAGTTAAAGAGAAATGATTCCCTGTGGCAGGGGAATGTCCAGTGCCAAGATCCCAATAATTTTAGAGGTTTGGGTGTGGGACAGGGCCTGGGAAACTGGACCATAAGTAACAATCAGTTACTTGAAAGGAATGTGCTGGAGCTTGTCGGCC
>JAVJGJ010000001.1:43113057-43133123 GCA_035590215.1 Microhierax caerulescens
AAGAAATCTGGGTTTCATTATATAGCACATGGACAAAAAATAATCATGAAGTGTGCAGGTTCTGTGTTGGTCACAGTATGCTATACATGAGAAGCTCAGATGATTTAAATGATTTGAAACTGCCAAAATACTCATAGTAGTACAGTACACTTTATTCATACTGTTATACTGGAGGAAAAGAGATGTACTTAAATTTTTTTTAATGGGAAAGGTTCTTGGTACTGGATTCCATAGGCATTTGTTGCAAACCAGATTTGCAGAAGACACAACAACTTGAAAATTGAACTGCAGAAAACATATTAACACATGCCTGTAGAGTGGTCTTACTCTGGCAATGAGGACTTAGTGCTGTAGTAAGTAAAACCAGATTATTTCTGTGGATGCTTTTTATTGTAAGTATCTTCTCTTGTTAGTAAATAGCTTTGATTTTGGTTTTGATACTCCACTAGTATATTGTGTTTATTATTCATAATAATTTGCCAAACAAATGTGCCTGTAAGTAACCTCCAGGTTCGGAATCATTTGCAAACTGCTTTCTTAGGTGCTGCGCTACAGATGCAGTCTGTCACACACTGGTATTAATGGCGCTTATTCTACTTTGGACTTGGTGTCAAGCCATATTCACTAGTCTGTGTGCTTTTATATGTTGATCACTCACATACTTTTCTGAGACTTAAGTGGCAGATACAAAAAAAAGAAAAAAAGAGGAATGAATAATAAATAACACAGTGCTTTTTTTTGTAAATTAAAAACCTCAAACCCACAACATATTCAATTTAATAACATCTCAGGATTCAAGAGCCTGTTTGGAACTGAAAAGCACCTGTTCAGATACAGTCAAATAACTAACAATACCTTATGAATCAAGATAAACTGGATGCTGTACTTCTCTTTCTTGCAGTGAGTTCAGAAACCATGAACAGGAGCCTTTTTCTGCTTTGACCTGGGAATGTTTAAGGTAGAAAAGCTTAAAAATCTGCAGCTTCAAAAATAAGACATGCACAAGGAAAGAGATGCAAAAAGCAAGTAGGGTGAAAGGAATGATGTGTTCCATGATTTTATTTTGCCTGATTAGCTTTATTTTGGGAATAAGGCAGATTTTTTTATGGAGCAATAAATTATATGGGAAGAGAAAACTGAAGACAGAGGCACTGCAATGAAGCGAGTGGAACAAGGAGAAGGAAAGTATTATGAAATGCAGAAACACAATGTAGTGGGAGAGAAAAGACTGCAGTATAGGAGACAAGCTGGACTAGGTCTCCTGGCCACCGAGGAATAAGTGTGGTAGCAAAGGTATCCTGCTTGTTGATGACAGACCACCAGCTATTTCTTGAGACCTAGTATCTTAACATGTTTAGGTCTCCCTGGTCAAAAACTTACTTTTTCCTCTGCAAATATATTTGGAAACCTTTGGTTTCCTGGAGCACATACATTTCTACCTTCTTTCAATAAATGAATATATGTTAATGTGCTAACGATGTGTTTGTTGCCCAGGGTGATGTCAGATGTTGGGAAGTATGCAAAGGTAAGTGCAGAAACAATACAAATACACCATCTTTGGAATAATCTTTGCTTCTGGAGCCATAGTCCACTATTCATTTGTTAAGCCTGCAGATCTCGGGGTGCTTAGCTTCCCACCTGTCATCTGCCCACTGCTTCTTTCACTAGGTTCAGTGGTGAATGCGGTGAAGAGAGAAAACTAGTGCACATTTCCTCAAGCAGGATTTAAAAAATTAAATGGTGTTGTTTATTTCATTGATTTCACTTTGTTAATTTATGCAAAAGGCCAGACTGAATTAATATATTTTACATAAATTATTTTCCTAATTATTCCTAAATTCTTATATTTAAGAATTATATTTAATCCAAACTTCTCGTACAATTTTACTACCATGGCCTAAAAAAACTGTACTCACCAAAGGCAATAAGAATTCCAAGTAGTTTAGTAGGTCACACAAAGGTTTTTGTAATATGGAATGGTTGAACACTAAAAACTTGTGTTTATGAAACTGTCATGATTTTCTATCTCAGAGTGATACAGTGATTCAAAATGCATGGATGGATGGGTCATCTGACTGTGTATTGTCTTCATCAGATCCACCCTGCAGCGAGAAAGGAAAAGCTAATGGATCATATAAAATGAACCGGTAAAGTCAGATAAATGCAAACGACATTTCTGTCTCTTTTAAGACATTAATGTTTAACACCATAATGTGTCAGTTCATATTTTTGCTTCAATACATTCATAATCAAATCTTCCCCATGCTTGCTTTGAATCAAATAGAGTTGTTTTGCTTTTCGGGATGCTCATGGAATATCAAAGGATGTATAGAAGAATAAAAAAGGCTAGAATAAAAAAAAAAATATAGTGAGTTATAAATGCAAAATGCAAAATTTTGACATAATGTGAGTCTTTTAAGAAGCAAAGTTTTAAAAGCTGTAAATTCCTATAACAAGTGTTCCAGAGTATGATGGCAGTTAAATAATTCTATATTTTATTGGTGCAGACAAATAAATGTCGCATATGTTCATGGACAGAAACTCCAAATGCTAATCTTCATGCTGTTTCAAAAAAGTGATCACAGAAAAACTAAAAAAAAAACCAAAAAACACCAAAATAAAAAAAGTACACTGTGATTTTCATATCAGGTGGCATTTTTTTGTGTCATATATTCGTGTATGTCTATGGATATTAATATACCACTATTTTAAAAAAGAGGTTTTGTTAACATTTACTCTTGAATGGTGATGTGTTTATTTTCAAATCCATTCAATATCAATTTGTAAATTTTGTTTACAAGCTGTAGTTCAAATTGTAATTACATATCTCTGATTTAAGAAATTCTGGGAGGTTGTCATTGTTGTAGCCATAAGCCAAGGCTGATCATGAGATATTAGTTCTTTTAAGATTTTTCTTTTCTGTCTCTCTTGCCTTTTGTAAGTACAAAAACCATGCTTTATAATTGTCTCTATTTTAAGATGGAAGCCATCTATGAGACAGCTGAAGTGTGATTCATTGGACAAAATATAGACTAGAAGATACCCGTCTTCACCAAAATAGAAAGTAACGCATTGGGTACTTTATATTCTTTTCAGCACGCTGGATGCTTTTAGATGGTTTGACTTGTTTCAGATACCCATTTTGAAATAATTTTAATTGTGCCCTGATAATTCCTATTTCTCACTGCTGCCTACAAAGGGAGATTAGTGTGGCTGGTGCATATGGTTACATGGCCTTTGTCTAAAGCAAGGTGAGTTCATTTGCTCCCTTGTCCTCAGCTGATTTTCCCAAAACACCACAATTAGAATGAAATAACCTCATTCTTTTTCTGTAGCATGAAGATGTACATTTACATCCTGAAAGCAGTTTAGGCAATTTGGTGATACACCAGGATAAAAACATACTCAGATACACTAGGAAGACAGGTTAAAATCAGTTGCATTTCTCCCATTTGTGTGGCTCATGTGAAACGATATGATGCACAATGAACATTACTGAAGACTTCTTGTCACCTTAGACAAGTTGTTTGTTCATTCTTGGTCTCAATTCATGTGTAGAAACAACTGTCATCTTTTCCCATTTGCATGCATTTCTATTAAAAAGTCTTTGGGACAGGACTGGTCTTTATTATGGGGTTTTGTAGTGGAATTTCCTAAAGAATTATCTGGTTACTGTGAACTTATGGAGAAGTACAAACATGGCCAAAATAATGAAAATAAATAGATTATAGATATTTTTTTTAATTATTTTTTTTTTTTTTTTTTAGTCATAGCTACCAGTGGTAGATACACATACATTTTAAACTTGTTCAGAGATCCCAGTCTCAGCACTCCAACACCATATGAATGCTCTCAGATATTACTTCCCTTTATTGTAAAAGTAAAAGTCACATTCAGCTGAATGACTGTGAGGGAGAGTATTGTATGACACAACACCAAAGGACAATGTTAAACTCTGCATTTTGAGACGTAAGCAAACTGATTGCTTGGTAAAATGGTATCAGTAGTACTGGGAACACCCAGGGCCCTTCAACAGCCACAAAAGGGGCTTTAAAAAGACTGCAGTAATTGCCTGCAAAGAACTGTGTGATCATTAACTGTTAACCTGAAACTTCAGTAATGTTTTATTTTACCCTTGAGTGCTTTTTCACTTTCAGAGTAAGCTCTGCTATACTGTCAGTCTTCTCAGAAAAATCCCCTTGACTTTGCTGGTGCTTTGGTACAAAAATCAATTTGTTCTCTGACCAGACATTCCCCGGCATGTTGCTGGCACAAACATAAAGTAGTAGCATAATCACTTATGCAATGTAATTGGAATGATTGACAAGAATAATGTGGGGGTTTTGTTGCAAAACCACAGCAAGAAGGAAAAGCCTGGAGATGATTCTTAAACCAAGTCCAAAAGAAAAATAAACAAACAAAAAAGGACATGTGCTTGTTTACCTGGATTGTACAGTTATCCTCCATGCCCTCAGATTTAGCATGTGTTTATCATACTGTATAAGCAGTGTGGAGCTATAAGTTTGTTTCCTGGAAGCATTATAGACAGGCTAACTTGGTTTATAGCTAGCGTAAATACAGGCTCATACTCATAAGCAAGCTGGAGTTGCTATAGGAGCTCTATTTCTTCCATTAACACTGCTAGGTGTGGCAATTCCCATTGACTGCAGTACTAATTAGCTGAAATGAGTAAAGTGTTTAAGCAATAACATTGCTGTTAATTCAGGACCTACCAAGTTTACAAGAAACATGATTATCTACTTGTATATGTGCACCCTGTATCACAGATAACTATGCACTTGTAGCATGCTATATAATCCCATGCTTTTTAACCTAAGGATGAGCAAGCGTGGGCTTTGCCAGGTCTTTTGAAAAGGATACAACAGAAATGCAAGTTCCTCAGTAAAAATTTCCACCAGTACTGCCAGGTTATTTAAAATGGGTAAATGGAATTGTCTTATTCACTAAGAGGGAAGAGGAAAGGTGCTAGTTAAAACAGTTTGGGAGAAAATGTAGGTGAAATGTTTGAACTTAGGTTTCATAAAAAGGTGAAAATATTGACCTGGATTTAGGGTTGGGTGGTTATCTAGGATGGATACCTTCCTTGTTTGTTTTTGGTTGTTTTTTTTTTCCAGAAGCCTTGAAACCTTGACAGTCATTTCAACTTTTTTTCCTGTGGAACATAGTGTCCTTCTCACCAGATTCTGGACCAAATCACCAAAATCCAGTGACCAAAGTGCTTATGGACTGTGTCTCTTAATAACAGGCAATTAGGACACAAACATGATTAATGGAGAAGTGGTAATGTATTTACTGCAGCTCAGATCGTCAGACAGGCATTAAACATAACACCGAGCAGTATCTTAGAAAAGTCTGAGGTGACCGTATGGTGCATATCCAGAATAAAGGCCACAAAGACATTAACCAGACTGTTTTTATTTTTATTATTTTATATCAATATATATTTAATATATTATATATTAATATATAATATCAATACCTATTGATGTGTATTAATATATAATATTTATATTAATATATAATATTATTTTAAAATAAAAAGCTGAAGTTTGGGATGAAGAAACAGTCTTACATTCAAAATTTCATCAATAAAAATCAGTGAAGAAAAGTAATTTCTTTCAGAGGAGAAAAGGGACTGTCCTAAATTCCTGAATTATAGTTTCTATTTAATGGTTGAATTTCCCCAATATCTTTTCATCTTCTGATCTTTAACATTATACTAATCTCTTGCAATATTGTAGACATTTGAAGAGAAATTATGTTAATAAATATTGCCAGATTCTTACTAAGCCTGGGAAGTTTGTATGTTTGTATCACCAGAAAATTTGGTCCTGACAAATTTTTAAAGCTTTGTTCCTATATTTTTACTGGTTCCTTCTCTCCTTAGCACATTCTATGATTTTAAAGCCCTGATTATGTCTTGACAAATATCCTGATATTTTTCATTGATATCAGCAAATCAGATCTATGAGAAACTAGTTCCAGCTTTATGTTGGTCTACATCTAGCATTTCTGTGGGTGAAAACTGAAGAATCATATTTATTACAGAACACTGTCTGAACAACATATCACAGTGAAATCTTTTTTTCTCTGTATTTCCCTGTTATACTGTTTGCCTTCTACCTTTTATGTCATGTACTTTTCTTTCTCATCTATTCTTCTTTTGTATCTACTATTTTACATACAGTTATCCTTTCTGTTTCCTTGTTCTGTTTTGCTTCAACACTTCAGTGTTTTCTGCCATTCTCTGGCTACCTGAGTACATTCAATTTGAGTATTAAAGTTATCCAGAGATACTTAATTTCAGAATATAATTAAAATCACCTCTGCTAGGTTCTGTCTTTCTAGCAAGAAGTGTTTGTGCAGCATTTAAATTTTCAAGATATGATAACTAACAATATATTACCAGAAAAACTAATAAAAAAAATCATTTAATGTGTGATAGGTAGCAGCTCATGCATGGTGTCTCTATGATGAATTAAAGCCATGGTAGTGTTTTTTGATGCCTAATTAGTGACTAAAGCATAATTACACAAGCTGTTGAGGTACATTTAACTATAGTTTTTCCATATTAAGGTCAGGAAAGACATGAAGTAATGTGAAAAGGAAACTGAGCTATGGTTAGAAGGGACTTTTATTACTTTGGGCTATGAGTTCATGGGTTCTCACAGATGGAGTTAGAAAGGAAAAAAGTAAGAAAAAAAAAATAGTAATAGGTTTAAACAAGAATTAAGATTGGACTAGAGACTTCTATGATTGCTATAATGGTTAGAATTATTGGGAGGTGTGTGCTAATTTTATGCTAGTCTCTTGGGATTAGCCTGGAAAGAGATGTTCTGCTGTAGGGCAGTACAGAACAGGAGCTTAATGTATAGCTTTTATTTCCTCTTCTTACCTTTTTCCCATTGACTATAAAGTGATTCTCACAAACTGGAGGTACTTCAGAGTCTCAATTCACATCTCTGTCTGCTAGAAGAGCCCTGTGGTTCTAAAGCCAGAAAGAACTTCTATGATTGTCCACTGTCATACAGTGTTCACGCCAGCCATTGAATATTTCTCAGAAACCGCATGCAAGAATAAAGACAAGTATTCTTATGAATATGCATTCTATAATTTATGATTTAGAATTACTGTGATTTTCAAATAGAAATGGGGTCTAAACTCCACTGTTCTTGACATTATAGCAGTCTGAAGAGATGTGTGTGTGTATGTAAGTAAATAGAATTTTGCTTGAATTTTCTAGTATCAACAGGGAAACAAACTGATGTCTTCTAATGAAATTATTTAAAAACCCCACCCTAATCACTAGCTTTGTGTTCCCTCTTTGCAACAATATAGCTGAAAAGTTGTTTAAATAAACACACATAAAGGAGAGATGCTACAGGTCATCCTAAGTGATAGATTATAGAAAATCAAAAGCAATAGAATGAAAAAGAAAAAAAAAAATTTCTTTTTAAATTATCCCGCTAGTTAGTGTTGAGGCCTGTGGAGAAACAGAAAAATAATTCTGTGCTTGAATTACCTAACATTAGGCTGGATAAAGCTTCAAAAACTATGCTACAGAGAACAATTCCACACTAATGGCACATGAATTTAGATGATCTCAGATTATCTTTTCCAAAGCTGATTCTTATGGGCCTACGTTTTTCTCAGATATACCTATTAATGACTTATAACGGAGAAATAAAGAGAGTGAATTCAAAAGGTTATTATTTAAAAAGTGGCCCCCTAATTGTTCAAGGGATCTCTTGAGAAGACATCCATTATAGTCTCTAGTAACTTGATCAGAATGTCCTAATGTTGCATATATTCCTTAATGTAATTCATGTGTTCATATGTGGTTGTGCCTTAGAAAGAAAGCTTGATAAACCAATGTAGAAAGTGTTTATTTTGCTATATACTTTAATGCAAGGGTTTGTTGTTTGTTTTTTTTTTAATTTGTCAGTGTGTTTTTCCTCCAACTTGTTTTATTGTATGATCAGCAAACTGACTTTGGAGTTACATCCAAAGCACAGCCTTCACGATACAGTTCAGGAAGTAAATAGTTGGGGCACCTGTGCAATGGGCATTGCACCCGGAACGCTGATAGTCTCCATAATATTAATAGCCAGTACAAGCAAGGTGATCTGGGTTGTATCACCATTGCTGCAGTGAAACAGGAGACACATAAGGTATGAAAAGTAATTGCAGCTATAAAGTGCTAAATGACTGCAGATGAGCAACAATATACAACAGTTTCATAATATATTGGAAATTTAAAAGAATAAATTGCAATGTGACACCCATCTTATGACATCCAAAAAAAGAACTCCTGAAAAACAAAAAGAGCTTTTCCTACTTGGTCCAGTCTCATAAGCCACTGCTCACCATGATATTGCCTTATAGCTGAAGTATATTGTCACTGGAGCATTGCTGTTGTGTGGAGTTTTGCAGCCTGTTAAATGCTAATGCTGTTGTGGCTCCTGCAAACTTTTCTGTGTTGTCCTTGGAAAGCACTCCCATGTACTCATCAATAAATCAAATCATAATGAGAGTTAATGAAAGTAGAGTCTTTGTTCAGTAAAATACTAATGCCACTTTTTGTTATTCACTCAGTAGAAGTATAGTTGGTTACACATCGCAGGTGATAGCTCATGTAGGGATTGCCAGGAGGGCAAGTCATCATCATTTCTCCCCTGTGGAATGTTCCTCTGCTCATCCTAAGGATGATAAATACTTCCCAAATTACTTGACTTCCCGTGAAGCTAGCGAGCTGCAAAATCAGAATTAAGACAAAGGATAAATGAGACCTTAAGTATATCAAAGAGTTATAAAAATTGCAGATGCTTCTTTTCCATTGTCCTTACAGAGTACTTAATTTAGTTTAAGACTGCATGGAGTCCAGGTCTCATCTGTACAGTAAAGGATTGGCATGTTTTTTTTTCCTACTGCCAATGCTGTCATTCACACCTACCTACCACCCATCCCAGGGTCTGGCCTAATGACTGGGAATTTGAGACACTCAGCTGAGCTCCAACAATTTGAACTAAAGACTGAAAGACAAAAGAGCAATATTTTCTCCCTATATGATAGTTGGCTTGTACTAAAGATCCATGTTCTTCCATCTTCATAGTCAAGTGTAGATGACGTGACCACTTGGCTTCTTACATGGTACAAACCTGCGATGATGGTCCTGCTGTTGTTCCCTGCCTTGTTTCTGTCCAGGTCTTGTGTTTCCAGTATGATACCAAACCTGTCATTCCACAAAGAAAAGGAGATGACTCCTATCTGAGTGAACTCACAGGAAACCTCTGCTGAAGTGTACACAGATCTCCCAGTCCTGTGCTGCAAAGTATTTATCTCCTTTTCATAGTTATAAAATAAAAGATGCCTTGTGAAGAGAAATCAGATAAAACAAGTGCCTATCAGGAAAAGAAAATCATACTAAGATTCCTTTGTTTGTGGCTTGTATAAGTTTACACAAAGATGTCAATAGTGGTCTGTCTCTAATCTCTGTTCCTGCATGATATTTCATTTTGGTATTCTCATAAGAGAAACTTCAAGGACCTCAAAAAACCCAAAGCATAAGAAAGAGTAGACAGTAATTTTTTAGTCTGTATTTGTTCTACTAAAGACAAAATAATTTTATGACATGGTGAACAATGAGGTCTCCTTTCCTCTTCAGGCATGGGAGCCGCATCTCCTGGGTAGAGACTTATTTACGTATAGAACATGGTCAAAAATGACATTAACAATAATTCACTGGAGAAGCTGAAAATGGCAAAGCAATATGAGTCATCTTATTCAAAGTGGCAAAAGAGGAGAGTTGTATCCTTTGACAAATCAAAATTGGACTGAAACAGTGAAGTGTGTGTTGCCTGTTAATTGAAACAGCCAGTGAAAAGCCTGTGATTCCACAGCCAATCTGACTATGGAAGATGATGAGGAGCAGATAGTAGCTCATTTTAGCCATTCTGCCAAAATCAATAATATTTTACAAAGCTTCAGTGAGAAACAGCTTGTCATGCCAACAACTGAAGCAGCGTGTGCCAAAGAAACTAAACTCTTCTTTTTACATGCTTAGGTGTAATTGAAGGGAACATGAAGGAGGCATTCTGCAAGCCTTGCACCACTAATGGGGATGGAAGTTACCTCTCTCTCCAGCCTGCTGCTCAGCAAAGTTGCCCTCAAGGTCACCAAAACTTTTGCCTGAGTAAAGACTCAGGGGCTGGAATTAGTAGTGGGTCTAAACCAGATCACAGGTGTTTGCTAGTTTGAGTTCCTTTAATTTGGAAAACTGATCACTCAGTGTGAGCGCAAGCAGTCCCTTTTTTTTAAAGGAGAGAGAAGGCTTCACCCCACCACAGCCATCCTCATGTGTATGTAGTCACAGCTTCAAAGATGTTTGAAAGTTGACATCTATGAACCCTGGAAACTTACTAATGTCCAGCATGCGTTAGTGTTGTTAATAGTTAAGAAGCTGTACAACTTTAGCCTCCTGTCATGCCTTCCTGTACCCAGTTACACTCCTCTCCACGGGCTGGGAGGCACAGGGGGAAGCTGGGGGCAGTACCCAGCAAGGGGACACTGTCACAAGCAAGTGTCCCATCAAGAGATCAGTTCCCTCCTGGGCACTTGCTACCTGAAGAGATCACAGTTGCATAAAAATCTGAGCTCACTTCAATCTCCCTTACTCAGACTGTTACATTATACTTTTGAAACAACTTCTTGTTACTAATAAAGGAGCTGCAACTATTGAAGCTTCCAGGGCTGTGTAACACCCAGCTTTGGATATGTTAACAGAGCATTAGATATGCAATGGGCTGGAGGTTAAAACTACCTTAGTTGCTAAGACTTATGCAGTTTCCATTATTTGTCTTTCAGGACTAAGAGCTATTCTTCCTCAGTTGGCTGAAAGAGTAAAATTGCAAAAACCCTATCAAGGAATAAGTGAAACATTAAAACCCCCATAAATTCTTATTTTTGCCCTGAGGGATAATACAGGGCAGGATCCTCAGATCTGATAATTAGTTTCTTTTGCCAATTTATCTTCTATGCAAACAAAGCAGGAGTTCACGTCAAGATGTGTCTTATTTAGTGATTTCACCTCTTGGTGGCCCTCTGCACTGACTCTGCTCTTTCTGGAACTTATCTAAAGGTTCTGCACAGTCCTCAATAAAGCTGCAAGTTTTGGTGCCATGGTTTAGCCCCTGTGTTTCCTTACTACCTTTTCTGGTAATTTCTGTCTGCATTCAGAATCTCAGCTGCTTATTTCTTGCCATAAAAATGTCACTTTCCAAAATTAGCTGTTGTATGAAGGTCTTCCACAGTGTTTCCTCCTCTTTTTGTTAACATTCAGGGAAGGGGGTTGTGCCTGCATGGAGCACCATAGATCAGTCATCAGGGTAGTAACATGCTTTCTCCAGTCTGTCCTCTACTTTACAATGGCTCTAATTATAAACCTCCCACCGATTGCATCGAGTGCTCTGCAAGTGCTTTCACCATGGAGTCCTCAAATGCAACCTTTGCAACTTACTAAAGACATCAGGATTTAGTAGGGGTTTGGCTTCTATCCAGGCAAAACCAAGAAGACTTCCAAATTCATTTTACAAAGTCTCCCAGCCTGATAGCTGCAATCACTAGAGAATAGCTCTAAAATCTGGGACTGTACGTACTGTTACCCCATCACCTATTCTTCTGAGAAGAACAGAAAGGAGAAGTTCTACTCAGAATTTCCCACGACCCAGAGATTTGTCAGAGAAGGGACCCACTGTACAATGTCTGATAAATCTAAAATCACATATTTTTCTTTCCTTCTTTCATCTTTCTTGCTTTGTATCTATCAGTTGACTGATTTATCTTATTTGTCTCCAGTTGCCCTTCCATTGTGATACTAAGTAAAATTATAAAACATAAATGTAGAAATACAGTTGGCTAACTTACTCTGAGGTTTTGGAGTTAGAGGGAAGACCATCATGGCATGTCTCAGCACCTGAACACTTTAGCCTTTTTATTTCTTTCTCATAAATGTAATTCTTTAGATGAAAAGACTTCTGGTGAAGTAAATATTCCTAGGCTGAACTGTAGCTTAATTTGTCATTGTAAGTGATATTTGTCCTACATTCACTTAATAACTTAACTTCAAAAGATTTACCCTTGAGTATTAAGAAGTAAACCTTTTCAAAACCCACTTTGCCTGTGAGTAGTTTTATTTCCTGAGGCATTCATAAATGACAACTTTCATAAAGTGTTTAATAATAATAATAATAGCAGTAGTAGTAGTAGTAGTAGTGTTCTGCTGTGAGGCTTCTGAAAATGTCATTTGCATAGAGAATAACATTGCCATGCCTGGTTTGTCCAGTTATTTTTGGGTGAAGGGAGTGTTATTTGCTTGTATAAACCAAGTTACAACTTTTTTTTCTAACTAATGTTCATGTCCAATTTCTGGATATTAAATGCAAGGTTAAAAAAAAATATCTGGGTTTTGTCATAGGAGATTTTATTATACAGCTTTTGAATTTACTTCTATACCTTTTGTAATGTGAAAAATCAGTGTGTTCCAATAGCGGCAGCTATTTAGTAACATACCTTATGGCCTTATGGCTTCAGAATACTAATTTTGACCACTGGTTTTAAAGCATCAAATCCCAGGTGATTATTTTCCCAATGTTTATTTTTAGAGTCCTTTTTTAGACATTATTGAATACGAAAACAGGTATGTCAGCAGATCACAAACTTCTAGAAAACCATTTATCTTTGCTTGCTGAAATAGTTTTTTTGTAGATACTGATTCACGTTCATTTTTTTAATACAGATTCCTTTTAATACAGCTACTTCAACAGTAGACAATAAAGTATGGCCTTAACGGAATAATTTTTCATATTTCTCTAGATCAGTAGTCTATTTAAAATGGAGTTTGTCAGACTCAGATGCCACCACCTATTTAACAGAACACCTTTCTTTAACAGGAAAAAGAAATAGTAAGTAAATAGGTGGATAGATAAAACTTTTGAAGATCCATTTATTTGCTCAAGAGAAAGTGAATTTTTTTTCTTTCATCATGAGTATCCTGTTAGATGACCAGCTGAAAAAAATGCTGGATGCATACTTCCCATTTAAAACAGGTGCCAGACAGATCCTGATTTGAATGCACCTGCTGCATGGATTTACATGTGATATGCAGTGCTAGTACTGCAGTGAATTTTAAAATGGAAGGTTACTGTT
This sequence comes from Microhierax caerulescens, assembly GCA_035590215.1. Classification (NCBI taxonomy): domain Eukaryota; kingdom Metazoa; phylum Chordata; class Aves; order Falconiformes; family Falconidae; genus Microhierax; species Microhierax caerulescens. The sequence continues at coordinate 43,126,282 of JAVJGJ010000001.1, forward strand.
CAAAGCTCTCAACCAAGTCTCACTAGATCTTAGACTACTACTGAGACTTTCCACATATTGTCGATGTGAACATGGAGAAGAAATTTAATTTCTTATCATTGCTTCTCAAACTTAACCCCACTTTAGATACATCATTGGTCTTAAATTTGAAAAGTGAATTGCAGTGACAGACTCATTTGATATCTGGCATTTCTGATGAATATTTTTAAGGAAAATAAATAGCACTTCCTAACCTCCAATGTTATCTAATGCTAAACCAGGGAAAATACCTTTCTTGACTAAAGTCATAACTTCTGAACACTGAAACATAAAGCTTAACAGGTTGCTTAGCATTACCCTAACCCATGGAACTAAAGAAGCAGCACTTAGTCACACATGTGTATGTATTTCTTTAAAAAATAAATCAAATTATTTCTCCTTAAAATATTCTGTTGTGGTGAATTCAAAGAGTTAATGACATCAGGTGTGTTAGCAGTTTTATATGAAGCTCGGTTTATATTATCATGTGTATTTTAGGATTAGCTATTCCCACAAGAGTACATACAGTAGAGTATGTGGCTAAGCTGGGCTAAGCATAATATTTGATATATTGGTTCTCCAGAGGGCATGTTCTTGTGTTCTTAACTGTTAGCACTAAATCTTCAGTAGGTGTCCTGACCTTCCCTAGAGTCATGTTAACACCTATCGCAAGTAGTGATCACCATACAGATCTGCTTTGCTAAACTTTGTATAAGGCAATTAGAAAACTGAAAAGGGATTGCTGAGCATCACTGTGTCTGTGTTTATTGGCAAAACTATTACAGCAGTGTGCTCTCCTGCATCCCAAAAACCAATGTGAATACTCCCACCTCAAGTCAATGGGTGTGAAATCACAGTGAGACTGAACTACCACTCCAGATCCTAATCCATGGGCTTTCTAAGTTTTTTAGTGTTTGCTTACACCATGATACCATATTTCTACACTTTTGCCATCAAAATCACCCTTTCAAATCTTGCACAACACAGTGTATCTCATTTAGGCATTGTTGTTGACATCCGTAACACTACCAAAGTTTCAAAGATGTGTATAGTTTCTAGGCAACAAATTCCTATTAACTTTGAGGGCAATTAGGTTTTTCTTTCCCTTGTATTCTTCTGAAATACTATAAACAGACATATTTAGCTTAAAATTGAAATAATATATTCACAGTAATTAAATGTTGTTAAAATACATTGCTTTGTTGAAAGTGAAACATTTCAAAATGATGTAATATTGTTCAAAGTATTGTCTTTGCTCCACAGAGGAACAAAACCAAATTTCAAAACCTTAAAAGGTGTTGAAAACCTTAGCAAGTAAGAATTCCTTAAAACATCATCCATAGTTCTTGGAGCAAAAAAGCAGATGACCCATTACAGATTCACACAAATACTGTTTTCACACAGTCATCATGTCTCTAGTAAAACTTGAGCAGTCTGCCTCCTATGATCCCTGCAGAAGTGTGTGGAAATTAGTGAAGACAGCTCCTAAGTAATACCCTAAAGAGGGATTTTTGTCACTGGGATGGATTAAAGTTTTTGACTAAATGAATTACATTGATGAAAGGAGCTTCAAATTGTACATCATCAAAACCGTTTATTTGACAGTCAAAAGTCATTGTATGTGTCAAGGTGCAGCTCTACAGGATAGATTTAGCTGTTTCCACAAAATCCCTTCCCTTTGCAGAAATATGTTCTCTTTGACAGCTGAAGTTTCCAGTCGAAGACCCTGGTGAAGATACATGACTATGCAGAACATTGCAGGTGTTTACAAGTGAAGAGAGATAGATGTTTTTCTTTACATCTGGGGAGAAAGTTATCAGGCAGATTTCAGATACTTGGAGCCATACCAGTACCTTGTTGCTCATGACCTTAGCACTCTTATACTGTGTTTAAAATAAAGCATTTATGAAAATGTCAGATTGGTAAAGCCAAAAACTGAAATATGTCATGTATTCACAGATTACATAGAAACAGCCAGAGAAATGCAGTTCAGAAAGAAACAGAAGATAATGTAATCAAAGCTCCTGTATATCCCACACTCTTGAAAGTCTGTTGGAGAAAATTAAACTCAGTAAATTTGTCTAAATGACAAGGTTTGTGTTTAAAGGGTCTTTGGTTCAGTATTGCAAAGCAACATACCAGGCCATTATTTGTTATATTCCATAGAGATTAATTGCATAATAAATGCATACAGGCAGCCTGTGTACCAGAACGAAATAGGTAGTTCCTTTAGAAAGAGGAACTGGAAACAACTGGAGACTACCTAGCACAAGGCTTTAGACTTTGCATATATTAGGTGGAAACTGCTCTACACCATTTCACCTGTGGAATTCAGAACATGCTCTTTTACTGATACAAATGTAGTGTTGACATAGCCTCATAGCAGTGTGGATAGAAGACAGGAGACATCAAGTTGCTAGCAACTTCTCCTTTAGCTAGGAATGCACTGGGATATGCCGAGATGACACTAGAAGGTGACATGTGTCCTAGGTAGAGAGAAAAAATGCAGAAGGGGCCTGTTACTGGTGTCAAGGAGTATGCTTTGTTGGCCCCATACTATTGTTTTGAGTATACTATGTATAAAAATGATACTATAGTCAGAGCTTATAGAAAGAGGATTTTCATAGAACAGTAGCCTACTTTATGTTGTGTCGGCTAACTGAAATATGGTGATATAAAGGAGACAAAAAGGGAAGTACAGAGCCCCATCTGCCCAAGGTTATTTTGTCTAGCCAGTAAGCTATTTAAACCCCTTTTATTATAGCTCAGTAAGCCAAGATACCTCTCAAGTCATGTCTAGCATTTAGAATCCTGAACTACAGAAGCATCCAGGTCATGCTAGAAAACAACACAACTAGCTTGTGGAGCAGTTCTGCCATTTCCCTGTTATTTGAATTTTAACAAGTTGCTTCACTTCCAGGATCTTCCTTCTTGACATTTGTATATCCTGTCATATTACACTGAGAATTGCCCAAGGTCGTCTGCCTTTGTGTCTGCTTTTGCTGTCAACTTTAAGCACAAAAGGCCCAATTCATGTTCAACCACTCCAAGGAACTGCAGACAACTGCTACTGTACAGTATTCCTTAAGCGTAAGGAATTCCTTAAGCGTTTCCTCAAGTACCTGCATTTATAATAGATTTCATTCAGAGTACACTCCTTTATAGTTTCAAAAGGGAATGCCCCAGGAGTAAAGAAATCAATGTTCAAGAACTTACTCCCAGAACTGCATATTTTACACTTTTTTACAATGGTTTTTATTGAAGGGGAGACTGAATCCAGGCTTCACTTTACAGTAAATGCCCTCACCACTAGGCTGGAAAGCCAAATTTATTCTGGTCTATCTTTCTCTCACACGGTGAACAGAACCACAAGATAAGGTTCCTTATCCAGGCTACTTAGCTATTAAATCCCTCTAGACTGGATTTAAATCCCCTCCAATACCAGAAAGCACTGAACCCAGATCTTCCACTTAAACAACAAATGCTCTCCCTACTGATGGTTTTGCAAAAACAGGTGCTGGTTACCTCTGAACTTGTCCTAAATGAAAGCACCAGACTTCAGACTTCTATGCTTTGATTTCCATGAGAGCTCCATTAACCAAGTGGTATGTGATACATTTGCTATACTAATAGTTTTGGCCTTTGGGCAATCAGATTGTACAGTGCATCAATGTTTCCATTGGCGAGGTACTTAAGGTTTTGGTTTTGTTCTTGTTTTTGTTTTTTTCTGCATTTCCACCCTTTATGATAATGTGTGTGTCCACACATGTATGTCTGTAGTGTGGGGTGAACTGAAGGAGAGAGACAGTATTTCATGAGCATGGACACGTAAGATGATACCTCTTTTCACAAGCAGCACAATAGAAGTGAATCTGGCAGAGAAAAAAAATACTAAGAAATCAGTGCCTTTATGTGTTTGACTCAAGACATCAATTCATATTAGAGTATTCACAAGAGAAAAGATGGAGGAATTAAATATTTGAATTAGGTGATAGTGGGGTTGGTAAAATACCATTTACCATGACAGGCATTGTAGTAGCACTAATGCTTTGTTAGTTACTGTTTCATTTAACCCAATGTATAATTAAGAATGTCGGGACCTTGACCATCAGAAAAAGAAAAAAAAACCCTAACGAGTCAGTCTGTTAACAAAAAAACAGCTTAGACTTGCTGCTTAGACTTTATGGTTTGGCTTTCCAAATACCTAAAATTTTATTATGACATCATGTGATGGATGGAGATATTCCATGACTTGACTTATAACCTTAATTCCACAAGACTTCAATGATCTCAGTACTGGTAATCTGCAAGCAAACAAGTGTGGCATTTCTTAAATATTGTTAGAAAGTAATAATTTACAAGAAGAAGCTTAATTAGTGTAACTCAGTTATGTCTTTAAAAAATTAAGTTGTGTCACCACAGAGGAGCTCTACTATTATGTTTATTATTAATATTTTCCCTTAGCTTTTCAAAATGCCAGCTTCTGATAACCTGTGATCAAAAATTTTGCAATTTTATTTAAGAGAATATCCAAAGAAAAGGGAGAAAAGAAAGATGCAAGGATAGGTAAGGAAGAAATAGATATGCTTTACCAAGCCTAGCCGACAGTGCTGTGTATTTATTACATTAAGTATAATCAAACACAAATGTCTTCATTAACATTAACATTAATGCTTTGTAAACTTCATAATAGAAAAAGGATTCTGACAGGGACTTTTTACCTAATTCCCTTAGGAAATGAGGTTTATGAGTTCCTTCTTTCTTTATTAGTCCATCTGGCATTTCTGCTTTCCATTAATATTGAACGTATTTTCCAGCTTCAACCAAATTCATGAACATGGTGCAGATCTGAAAAATGTTACATTACAACAAATTTGAAAAAAGGCAGGCAAACCGACACAAGGAAACCTGTTTCTCTATCAACAGCACAGACTCAGCAACAGAGAGTCTGCAGAAGAGAACAAAATCTTACAAAGTCTCGATAGAGTTGGGGCTTTAATGGCTATTATTCAGGTTGCCATTACTATGGAACAGACATGTAAAGACAAAGTCAGAGACAGACATAAGCACTGCTAGTGGAATAATGCACTACCAGGGGATGAAATTCACGTCAGTGGGCAAAAGGACTTATTTTCACAGCTCTTTTTTGCATCCTCCCTGGCAAATTGAATTACGTAGGTTTAAATTAAAGAGCAGGATCCAACGACATACTGATTCATATCCAGGGCACCCTTATGCCTCAGGTTTTTACCATTAAGGTGGAATCTGGTAGTTCTGCTTAATGTTTTAAGAATTCTGAAAGAAATCAAGCTGCACTACAGAAAACAATATACTAAGCTCATATTCTGTGATTTTACTCGGCTAATTAAAGCTGCTTTAATGAAGTGACCAAATGAAGGTCATAATTAAGATTAAATCAATAAATCAATGTTTTTCTAACTGTTCATTCATCAGAATAATGCAGAAGTTAGTACATTAAATTTTCATTTTAATATTAGAGTAATTGTTCATTCTTAGCCTTTTCTTGGGATTATTTATATTCCTTGGCTTATTTTATCTGACACTCAAAGTTCATTCTGGCCTACTTGGTCTCTGCACAATTAAGGATCAGATGCAATACCCCCCCAAAACATATAGAGATCTAATGCAGTTTGGAAGTCAATGCAAAAAAGAACAGTTCTTTTTTTAAAAAAAAAAAATCTGCAGCCCTGTAAAGTCAGTAGATGGCTTGAGTTTCTCCTTGTCTTGAGGAAAAAGTTAAGCAGATTTGGCAACAACTGTACGTAAAGGTTTGGCTTTCTGTGTATGCCCAGCACCACATTGGCTGTTCATGTAACATATCAATAATATACATAAATTTTAAGCTACATTCAATTAATATATTGTATATACTGAATAGGAATACCTAGGCATCTGTACAAGGTCACGATTGACAGCCTGAAATGTTTTTCTCTCCATTAACATTTAAGTCATCTAAAGGAAACTAGGTAACTATGGTTTTATATTTAAAGGAAATTAATAGTGGTGTGACTTCAATTTTCCACAAAACCTCTTTTTAAATAGTTTGGATCAAAAAGTTCTGCATAAGGTCATGACACTTGGTTTGACAGGACTAAACCCCAACTTTCAGATAAATTCAGTCCTAGTCAAGCTAAGAAGCAGAATTATATGATCTAGATTATTAAGAGGACATCATCTCTGTTGAAGGTGAGACATAATAGCAAAAGGATTGAGGAATTCACAGAATGAAAAAAGAGTTAAAGGAAGAAATGTCTTAGAATAGAATCATAGAATCATTTGGGTTGGAAAAGACCCTTAAAATCAAGTCCAATCATTAACCCAGCACTGCCAAGTCTACCACTAAACCATGTCCCTAAGCACCACATCTATGTGTTTTTTCAATGCTTCCCAGGATGGTGATTCCACCATGTTCCTGGGCACCCTGTTCCAGTGCTTGCCAACCCTCTCAGTGAAGAATTTATTCCTAATATCCAGGTGAAACCTCCCCCGGTGCAACATGAGGCGTTTCCTCTTGTCCTATCGCTTATCTGGGAGAAGAGACCAAACCCCCTCGTCTCCTTTCAGGCAGCTGTAGAGAGTGATAAGGTTGGCCCTCAGCCTTCTTCAGACATGGCCAGTTCCCTCAGCCAGTTCTCTTCACACTTGTTCCCAAGACTCTGCCCCTGCCCCGTTGCCTGACTGGACACGCTCCAGCCCCTCAGTGAGAGACCCAGAACTGAACCCAGGATTCAGGGTGCAGCCCCACCAGTGCCCAGGGCAGGGGGATGGGCGCTGCCCCGGCCCTGCTGGCCACACCGTTTGGG
>JAVJGJ010000001.1:43143693-43164626 GCA_035590215.1 Microhierax caerulescens
TCCTTCCCTGGAGACATTCAAACCCCCCGGATGTGACTCTGTGCAGCCGGCTCGAGGGGAACCTGCTCTGGCAGGGGCTGGACTGGATGTGCCCAGAGGCCCCTTCCAACCCCAACCATGCTGTGAGTCTGTGATATGAAGTCGGGGTGTGTGTGTGTGTGTGTGTCCCAGATTTTCTGTGCAGCATGCCACCAAGTCATGTGGTGTCTATCACCTTTTCTTGCCTTCTCTTCCAGTGCAGTAGTCTATACTTGGCAAGAAGATGCACTTTTCATACCTCTTTTACTGCCACCAGCTAAGACATTTTCACTGTCAGCTGTTTATTTGTAGTATTTTCCTCTTTGTATTACAGACAGAACACATCAAGTGAAAAGACACATCATGTGAAAACCTAAGCAACAAAGAGACAGGATACACCTTCAGAGGCTTGATATTTACAATGGAGAGAAGGATGTATGTCTCCAGAAGGATAAATGGCTAGGTTTTTTGTAAGTACTCTGTACTGCCCTGAAATTCTTTCAACATTAGCTTTATATTATTAAATAATATTGTCTCATTATTAAATTTAGAAATACAGTCCATTAAAAATTAATTTACTAGCCTATACCAAAAAAATCCATTTATGGTTTTGCACAGAATAATAGAGACTGGCAATAACTAATTAATTAACAGTAAAACAACTTTCTCTAGTTACTGCTGAAAATTGATTACCATTTAAGGATGATTGCATAGAAGTCACTAATCCAAAATTTCCTCATCCAAGAAGTAATAGGTATGAATTTCAATAGACTTTTAAAGTGGTAAGACCAGAATGTTATTCTCTAGGTAGTAAAACTGACCTCCTTATCTATCGTTAGGTCATAACAAGAAGTCAGGCGATTCACAGATTTAGAAACAACATTGCAGAAAGATAGTCTTTATTTTATATTTAGAACTATGAATACCATTTCAAGGAACAGCAGAATATTCTGTGGATCTATTTATGATCTTAGAGCAGAATTCACAGAAATAGTTTAAACATACAAATCCACAAAATGACAAGTTGAAGGATATGTTTTTAATATTTGTTCTACAGCAATCTGCTATGATTTATTCATTGTCTATTTGTATTTAGCCACTGATAGATATTAGCAAATCACTAGAGGTTTAAAAGTTTGGGTTTTTTTTAAAGATGCAGTTCAAGCCCCTTCATTATTGTTCTTGTTCCTCTTTTGGTTTTGTCAGATTTATTATTCAGAATTAAAACTTTATGGATTCCTTAATTACTTGGAAAATATTCAGGAATAACTTCCAGTGATCAATACATATTTATTTGCTTGGAATTCAGTTAGTGCCTGCAAAGCTATTGCAAAAAATCCTTGTAAATTTTGCACTAAAGGATGACAAATAAGTAGTTACCAGCTTATGCAAGACTGGAGGGAAATTGGAGCAGATAGCCAATTCCCACAGAAAAAGCAGAGGTTTCAAGATGACTGATGTATAAACACTTATTTACTTTTTTTAGTCTGACAAACTTTTTATTTTTATTTTTTACATTAGCTTGCAAATTTATGAGAATGGCTGATCAAATACTCTTAATGTCTTTCTGGGAATTCTAGAAGTTAATGGGAGATAGTAGGAAAAAAATATTTCTTCTCTTATAGAAGAAAGCTCTCATTAGACTCTATTCCCACCGTGTCCGCAAAACTTACAGCAGAAGTAAAATGTAAGTGAAAACATTTTGAGTGAAAAGCTGGGCACAAGCAACAGTGAAGAGCTGCATCATCCAGGAATAAGAAATAGATGTCTGGTAGGACCAAGTTTTAATATATGGAGCTTGCTTTTAACCCATGGAAATTCAAGACCTTTTGAATTGGAATTAAAACTCAGATTCCAAGCTTGTAGTCGCAAATTAATAATAATAATATACACATTAGAACAAGTAAAATATAATACCTTATTAAGTAATATTTTTAGTTGACTGCTATCCCAAAGTATATTGCTGTGTATCCCTTACCTCTATAAAATGCAATTTTATAGCAACCATGGAACCATATTAACAGAAAATGACTTATAAATTGTACTGGAGTGGTCTTATCATGGATGATCATCCTGCTTGGGAGGAGAGTTAACGTTCTGTCAGTCTGCAGACAGGCACACCAGCAGAGAAACATAGCTTGATCTGCAGCAGTTGTCAAGTTGGTAAAGGTTTGAAAAATCATGGCAGTGATAGTCAACACCATTAAATCACAGGAGACTGACAATTTTAGACCTCACTGATTAGCCAGTTATTCCTATTATTTCATGAGGTATCAGACAATCATTGGTCTTTTAATCTTTACAATGCACAATGAAAAATGAATTTTGGAATCCAGGTTTCTGTATTTGTACCATAAAGCCATGATATTTTTCCCAGATGTCAAAGTGGTTTCTTGAAGCTAGACTTACTTAATACTCTATTATCTTAATAACAATTCTAGAAAATTATGTCTTCGTACTTTTTTCTGATATATAGGTTTCATGAAATAATGTAAGGATTCTGTTTCAGCCTATCAGAATTCCATTTTTATACTGTGAAACTGAGAATATACACTGTGTGTCCTGGGTTGGAAAGAAGGCATATGGGGTGTTTGCTTAAGTGAGTTAAATCCTGGGATAGTGTTAGAGACTGCTGAGATCCTTAGCAGCCAAACTTGGTGCATTTTCAATACCAATGGTTCATGAGAAGGATCCTCGGGGTGAATAATCATAAAATTACCCACATGATTTGTTCTGTACTTTGTCAAAAGAAAAACCAGGAGAATATTAATGTTTATGCAGTGTGAATGGTGATAACAGCAGTACCAGCTCAGAAATTCTTGACCTGGTCATGTAACCCTATTTCTTTATACAGATCAGATCACCCATGGACAAATGCATGCCTTTATTTTCAGGAGATTCTCATCATAATGAAAATAATTCAAAAAGTCTGTTTTTTTAAAGTTTGATGGGCAAAACTTCCCCACTGAAGTCAAAAGGAATTGTGATGAAGGCTGTCAGGAACAGAGCCCTAGTTCTTCATTTAATATCAAGTGTCTTTCTCAAATCCTGTGACAGGCTGGGGACACTGGCTCTAGAACAGGCCCATTTCACAATTATTTTCACAGCTTCTTTTTTATAACATTGTTTGGGCTTAGAAAACAACAACCAGCTTCAGCCTCATTGTTTTTGCAGTTATTACTGGACAATCACAAAGTACATATTAATCATATTAATGACAGTGTATATCACTGAAATGTTAACATTCAAACCAATAACTCAGATTCAATGGATCATTTCAGTACAGGCTTCTGAATTTGAAATGACCTTTCTCTGTCTGAGAAAAATTGATACTGTCCATTTAAGTCACAGTTTGTCAGCCTAGATGGTCATTCACAATCAGTCAATGCAATTTAGACTGGCATCTATGAAGGCAAAGAAAATAAGTCCCATAGGACTTCAGACAAAAGCACATGATATAATGAGGGTAGCGTGGGCAAAGACATAACATCTTAAAGAGGAGCGTACAGCTGAAATGGAGATGACCTACACAAACAGCCAGAAGTCTGCTGGTGAAACTTTTAAGATTTTTAACAGAGACAGAGATAAAAAAATGGCTCCCATAGTCCCATATTTGAAGATAGTGAGGCTGAACATATACTAAGCCATCTCCGAACACAACTTTTTCCTTATCTCTAGAAAGGAAAAAAAAACAGGAGGAAGTTTATGGCATTTCATATTGCCTGCTGTTTGATTTCTTTTACATTTTTTTTCTTGTCACTTCTCTTAACAACTTCTGGATCAGTTTAATTATGTGCAATACTAAGATCCTAACAGCATCAGTGAAAAAACTATTTCCTAGAATCCATTAGTGAAATTTATCTATGAATATCTCTGGAGGCATCTAATAAACCAAATTTTCACTTAGATAACCCTTGTGATTTTCCTAGCCTTTGTTTCTAGAATTCGAAGTTGCTGTTGTTGGTTTGGATTTTTGAGTATACTCCCACAGAGACTTTCATTGATTGTGACACAAAACAATGATGAAAACAGGAAAAAGCTCCCCATAGCCTTGGCTTTTCAGGTATCGTAAGTCTCCACAATGAAGAAGAGCAGTCACTTCTGCAAAGTTTCAGCAAGAACTGTCCAAGCAAAGAACCACGAAAAGGCAAAGAAAAGGAAGTTAGTTAATCAATTTGAATTTGTTGTATATCTCACATTCACTTTTTGTTTCCATTCACTTTGAACCTGATCATGATTTATATTACATTTGTACATGCAGAACATTTTATGTTTGCAGATTTAATTCATTAGTGGTGCATGCTTTGTGATAAAAATTATCAGGATTTTGTTCCTCTTTCACACAATTACTCTTTGATCTTACCCCATAATTATCATAGTTAATAATGAAAGATACATAAATGTTTCAAGTGTTCAGCACCTAATAATTTTCAGGGAGTGAACTGATGGAGGATATGGGTATGAAGATGATTTGGGATAGCAGTGAGGAGAGAGAAAAAGAAAACAATCCTTTTCTCATGTACATTTAGAATTTTCATCAGTGCTTTTACATCACTGTAGAATAAATTTACAAGGCAAAAGAGGCAGTCCAGATGAATTTTCTTTTTTGATTGCAAGTTTTTTAAAAAATAGCTTTATTATTATAAATAAAATCCACTAAACCTGTTCTTACATATATTGGAACCATTTTGATCTGTTTTTTGCAGAAGTTTGATTCTCTGAAGTGGATGCTGGAAAACTTCATCTCAAGTCTTGAGACAATATGCTGCATGTTCATGTATGAATTTCAGAGAATGGTGCATATGTGATGATCATGTGAAGGAAAAGACGCAGTGATAAGACTGTCTGTCCTGTAGACAAACAATGTGTAAAACCAGGAGGTGACAGATTGAGGCTGCAGATGTCTTATCTCCTTTTCTTCCTTGGGAAAGCATGAAGGCAAGACTTAATGTGGTTCCCTTTATTGATTGCAGCTATATTGCATTATAAGTAAGTATTTCACTCTGTTCTGTGTTAAAGTATTAGGTGAAGATACAAGGTCATCTGAAATTCTGTTTTTTGCTTTTATACATTACACTTCAACAAGTAACTGTTTTGTTATATCATTATTTTAACAAGTAATGTAACACCCTTTTTCATCCAGACATCTGTCTCTGTCCAAATTTGAGTCCTGTCTTCAGGCTTTGGTTAATTTGTGCTATCTTTTAATTACTGTTGCACTGCTTTTAGACTTTCTAAGTAAAAGTACTGTGTTGGGTTCATGGCATGAGTTTTCACATCAAAAACTTATTCACTGCTGATCCAGACTAATTTATAGATAAAAAAGGAAGCCATTTCACCTAACCTGAGAACAAAAAGAATGAAAGCATACAACCCGTTCTGACTTTTGAAAGAAAAAAAGAGAGGGAGTGCCCATTTGAAGTGGCACTACAGCTTATTTCTTTCAGACTTGATTTTTTAAGCACTGCAGCTGTCCAGCAATGTTGTCACTACTTTTACTGACAGTTCCTCATTTCCCCCTTTTGACATAACTGCCATACTTGCTGGTGACCCAAGAAGATCAGGTGGAGCAGCTCAGCCAGACTCTTCCAGGCTCTTATTTCTATGAAAGGAAAAATATCTATCCTAGATCCATTAATATCAAACCTAGCAGCTATCCAGGCGTTCACCTCAGTCTGCTGTACTACAAAAGCCAAAGAATTTCATTACATCTCTTGGTTGAACTGACACCTTGTTCTTTTGTACATGTTCCCAGAAGCTGAGTGATAAGCAAGCCACTAGTTCTGGGTTGTTTTGGTTTCTTTTTCTTTTGTCATGAATCAGCTTTTTTTTTCTGTGGGGAAAAAAAAAAAAAAAAAAAAGGACGTTTTAAAAAAATGTTGTAGGTCAACATTCTCATTAGATTAGAAAAAAAACACAAACCAAAACCAAAAATAAAACCTACTCTACTAGCATTACACTGGAACCATTGTGGTATATTGCTTCTTATACTCTTGGTGGTTGTTCTACTTTTGGGGTGAAAAAAAAAGAACTGAAATGTCTTTGGAGAAGATAGTACTTTTTTCTGCTGCTTATTTTAACTAAACAGACTGATTTTGAAAGGAAAAAGGGCTTAACTAACACCTTACCTGGTTCTCTATCTCTGCAGACTGTGTTTTTCTTAGGATTTTCAAATGTGATCTACCTTATGTGAATCCCATCCACATCTCACATGTGGACTTGTGCAAAATACATCTATAATATCCTGTCTGGCAATAACCTGCCATCAGGCTTGTAGCAGGGTAAAGAGGAATCTACATATCTTAGTATAGTTTTCAAAGATGACAATTTCTTCTCCAAGTGAAGCAAAAATATCCTTCCACTTATCAGAAGGAGATGTAGAGGTATGAGTCTACTGTAGTGCAAAGTTCACATAAAGAAGGAGGCCTTGTTCTAAACAGCTCTCTACACTCCTAAAACATATTTAAGCTAAATGATGTACTGGTTTCAGGGAGGAAAAGTGATGACAGATAATACAATGTTCTATTAAATGCTGCAGAACACTGCTCACCTTCAGATAATAAACTCCTAAAGAAAAGGGAGGGTTAGATTATAGCTTACATTAAATTAGATCAAAGGAGCTATTCTTCATTTACGCTCTAATAAGATGAAGAAGTCTTGGGCTCTATTATTTATAAAACTTCCATTAAACCAAAAAACTCCTATTCTTCATCTTACACAGAAATATAATTTTCTACTGAAGTTTTGATATTTGAATTACAATAAATTTTGTTCCTATGTTTCATTCTCATGTGAAATTCAGTAGCTCTGCAATAGTAAGTTCATTATATAATAAACATGGAACTAATCAGAATGTTTGTAGTTGGTTGGTTGTAACTTTTAGGTAAATATGATCATTACACAGAACTTTAGATTTAGTTCCACAGAGTCGACGTTCATTTAATTAATAGGTGTTTTTGGAATTTGGGTTCATGTATAAGTACAAATTCTGGCTGCAAAATTTTGGATCCAAAATATGAAGATGTTGGACTCCAATTCAAATCCAGCATTTGAGATCAGTCTGTTCCATAATCATTTATAGAAAACCATTTCCTCTGAGAATTCTTATCTTCTGAGTTCTGAAATTTGGGGATGATCAGTTGTGCATTATAACTCTCTCACTTTATTGTGGGAGATGGCCTGGAGATCCTTTGACTTCAGTACTGTAAACTCAAAGAGAATAAGGGAAAAACAAAACAACAACAAAAAAAGATAATGAACAGTATATTTTCTCTACTTTTTGAGGGGGAAAAAAGATTTTTTTTTTGAAACAAACAAACAGCCCTCCATGTTTTGCTTTTACATTTGGCTTTCCATGATAAAGCATTAGGGACACAACTTTTATAAAGCAGTCTAAGAATACTTTGTCACCAGAGACTACCATCACCCTGTCTAAAGAGACAGGAGGTGTTTGCAAGGAAGTATATCTTTCCTGGAAGTGAAATAAGCCAGGAAATTTACTTCTCTTGACAGGGTTTTGGAACGTGCCTATTTATTTCACTCAGTGATTCCTTGTAGATATCTCCCATGACCTAAATGGTTTAGATCTTATACATAAGGGTAGCTACTGTGGTGTACACTTAGTTTCCATGAATGGGTAGAAGAACAGATGTAAATTCTTATTGCTTAGATGCATTTATGTTAATAAACTTGTATTGTCCATGAGCTTTGGTTCTGTCTACAGTCAATGGAGAGAAAAAGTAACATCAAAAAATCAGGTCTTCTTTTAAAAAGGGTATCTTACAGAGTTCAATATATTCCAATCTAAAAAAATGCTGCTGCTGCTTGCTTATTCTTCTGAGCAGCCCAGGACTATTTGTCTGGAAACCAGTGCTTCCCAGCTGCCGACTTCACAATATCACCTACAGCATCAGAAACTCAATCCATTTAGGTTCCTTTTAAACCCAATGGCCAAAATCCTGCTAGTGACCCTGGCTGGCTTCTCACATAACCCACATTCTTTTAGATGAACTACTAGTAAAATAAAGGTTGTGTTATGCTACTCAATGTGAAAAGACAGATGCCCATAAAAAAAAGATGTAATTCACTGGTTGTATACTGCAGTGGGGAGATTCACTGCAATCAGCACATAGAAATGTGTGTTCTCAGTCTTCACCTGGGAAACAAGTGGTGTGACAAGACTGCATGCAATGCCCAGAAGGAATTTTTCTTTTCCTGGGAGCACATCTAAGTGAAAGCTTGTGGGAGTGGTCCTCTTCTATGCATATCCTGTGATAGTACCTTCCTCTATTCCAAAAAATATTCTGAGTCATCTTTTCAGCATGGTTTGTGAGGAGCAAGCCTCAGACCGCAGCGAACAGCAGCATATAAAACCAATGAAGCCTTTGAGATGCAGCAAATCTGACCTTGAGGTCCTGGTATCTGAAACGTTTCCAGTACTAATCTGTGCATTTTTTGCCACTGTGATCCAGTACTAATCTGTGTGGGTTTTGCCACAGTGAGAACCTCACAGCAAGACTCCTTAGATATTACAGTTTATAACACAACAATGACTAAAATTGATATATAAAACTATTTAATGGAATTTGGAAGACCATAGATTCTCTAAAGTGAATAATTTAATATGATATGGGGTCTCAGAGCCTGAAATTGCCTAATGTATTTAAATATTTCAGCTGGATAGATTTTAACTAATCACTCTTGGAACCAAAGCAGGCCCCTCTACTGACCGTACTATGAACCATTTCCAGGTTTTTTCTTCCTCTTCTGCTGAAGCTGTGCCAGCGCGTAGCAAGAAATAAAAAACTGAAAAAGCTTGGGAAAAGGGGATTAAAAAGGTCTTTGACCTGGACTGCAAACACAAGAGCAAAAGGGAACTTTTCTTGAAATATGAATCTTAGATCTTGTTCCCTCAGCTTTTAAAGCAATTTATATTAAATGGTCATTAGCTAAAAAAATAGAAGCAATTTAAGAATCAGAATTCCAGTCCCTTTATCTGCAGCAAAACTCTGACATTGCCACACAAGAAACTGGGTCCTTCTCATTTGCTTTTAATCTGGATTTCTGAATCTGACTCCTGGGTTATGCAGTGACTGCTCCTGCCTCCTCCCAGCATTAGCAGAAGGATTTGAAAATTAGCCTCTCAATTTCAGGTGAAGGTGCACAGAATGATTCTTACACACAGGGGCAGGATCAAGGCATTCCAGCCTTAGAACCAACATTCTTGTCACTAGTTTCCTATAAAAGGGACTTTCAGCAGCAGATTTTTTAACTCAACATTGTCTAGTGCAAGTGAATAAGGCATGGTCTAAATGTGCTTAAGACATGGGACTTCCTTCAGACGTGTAGACAAACAGTAACTTGTGTTTTTTCAATATCAACAGAAATTGGAAGGAGAAAGATAGATACCCAGTTTAGCAAGAACGACAATTTAGGAAGTCCAAGAAACATCACCTGAAATTGTGTTAATGGTTTTCTAGATGTTAAGTAGGATTTTCCCGAATCATTCTTTGATCTTAGACTTCTGTGCTTTATCAAAAAGGCATCTCAGCTACTCAATGGCTCTGCTCAATGTATGCTAGTCTATTATTTCTTCAGATGAGGAGCCAGCATTCGCTACCAGATGACTCTCATGACTCACAGGCTTCTCAGGCAGACACGTGATAAAGAGGGAGAACAGAGAATGCATGTTCATTAGCTTTTACACAAGCTTTTCACAAATCAAGACATATACAAAGACGTTACCACACTTTTCCAGAGATGGGAGGCAGAAAACCACATCCATCACCTGGAGAAGTTCCACAGAAGGCATGAGTCTTCTTGGCTTACAAGCTGACTAACTTAGTAGCACTGAAATTGTACAGGATGCTGTCTACACACCCAAGAAACACTATATAATGGAAGTTCCAGTGTGACAAGGCATAGAAGAATTGTAGAGGAATGAAGGCAGGTTAATCAACATTGATAATATCCAGCTGTGGGCTTGCTTCAGGGGCAGTGGGTTAGCTGACATGGACAATGTGCAGCTGTGGTGAAGTTCTGGATGAAGAGAGATCTGGAAGAAGCCGAGAGAGGAGAGGGAGTGTGTGTGTGTGTGTGTGTGTGTGCGCGCGCGCGTGTGTGCGTGCGTGTGCGTGCGTGTGCGTGCGTGTGCGTGTGTGTGTGTGCGTGTGTGCGTGTGTGTGTGACAGTGCTGTGATAATAATGTAGTTTATTCAAGTAGATAGAGCAGGAATGACCAATTACTTCCAGACTGTGAATTAAAAAAACAGGAAACATGGCAGAAGGCATCTCACAGATACATGTAAGTGTGCTGATTTGATTGTAACTTTCTAGCCAAGTATTTTAATCAAGGAGGTTGAAATAATCATGGTTAGCCAAAAGAAGAAAACAAAATCCTGAATAGAAACAACATTCAGCACTGCTTTAAAGGTACAGTGCCCATTTCAGTCTCACTGAGCACTAAATGAAAAGCCTCTCTTGTGGAATGCTCACTTATGCATAACAATGGTGAATGGATGTAAACCAACAGCTTGGTTAATGTGCAACAAATTCGGCTGTTAATGAAACTTCAGAGCCTTTTGCTGTCCAGATGTCTAGATTTGGAGTCCCTGTTGGGTCCAGAATTTAAGCCACTATGAGCATCACCTAGGGACGAGACAGTGTTGAAGGTGAAGGGAAGTATCAACAGCTTCCAACAACAGTGGCAGTTAGCGAGCTAACTCATTAAAAGACATTGTGAACTGGACCACAAAGGAAACTACAGGTATTTACGGTGAATAAATTGTCTGATTCAGCCATCCTCACCACAGTGGTCATGTATCAAAGAGCTTACAACAGAAAGATTAAATTCTACTTCATTATAAAACAACCTGTTGAAGTCTGAGAGCTTTTCAGGAGTGAGATTTAAAAGTGCACATTATCTGAATCCAGACTTTCAATCAATTGAGCTGCTTTATTTCCTTTGAAACATAACTAATGAGAACAAGGTATTTCTGAGGATCTTGATTTCCTGTAAAAGAGAAGTTCTTCATTGTAAGATTGATTAAACACAAGGCCAGGGCATGAGCGATGTGGATGGATCTCTGTCCTTGCAGCTTTTCGGAACTTTTTCAGGCAAAATACTGAAAAACCTGATGTCCACATATGTATATTATACCTGCATAATTATGTATAGTCATGCTAATACAGAAAATACATATATATAAGTTTTCAAGTACATCTGGAAACTTTCTTACTTCATAGGTACTTGCTGCAAAGGATATAAGACACCAGCCTTAGAAGGGAATGGCACTATAAATTTTTATTAGATGGATCAGAAATATTTTCACGCTCTGGGCAGTGTCGGTTTATAAGAAGTACAGATTACTATCTGCTATAACAAGGAGCATTAACTATGATTAATGAGCTGACTTTGAAAGTCAGACCAACTCAACAATATAATCTTTTCTCCTCTAAGGCAATTTTTAAAGAAACTTAAATATTTAAATAGTTCAGCAGCCTTCTGAAGCTGGTGCTGTCTGAACATGTTTGGCAATTGCTTTTTAGACTTAAATTGAAAAAATAAGATCTAGTTGTCCAGTTACATTATGTGATCAGAAATGTAATATGTATGTTAATGTAATTGCATATTGGGAAAACTTAGGTTTGTTAAAAAGTCATGATTTTCTTAACTGTATTTGAGCTGATCTATATCTGAGGAAACTTTGGGTAGCTCTTCACTTTTTTACTAGGAAAAAAAGGGAGAGTGTCATTGACTACATTCCTTTAAAACTGGATTTCTGACCTTGTGATTAAAGCATAGTCTAAAGATAAAATAAACCTGGAAGGAACTGCACTGCTCATGAATGCAGGAAAAGTTGCTATCCTACCAGAGCAGGTTAAAATGTCAGGTCTCTTACTTACCAGCTGGGACCATAAGGTTAGCTGAGCTCATGTAGCTTAATTTAAAAATGGACTGATGAGAAAGGGTCAATCATGTTACTGGTTTAGGGCTTATAATGCCATTTGCAAATGTGACCTTTGACACTTTAATGTAGCCCCTCAAAGCTATTCAAGCATCTAACTCTCCCTCAGAAATCTGAAGTGAATAGCCATTGTGTTAAACAGTCACTGGTTTATAGCACTTTGCATTAAACTGTCACTGGATAAAATACATGAGCTGTTCCCATAACAGTGATGAGAACATGATTGTCCTCACCTAAGGTGTAGACATCCAAGTAAATACACTTCAGAGCCCTCTTACATGCAATGTTCTCAGGGCAAGATAAGAAATTAACCCACATATACTGTACTGTCAGTGAATACTCAAGTCTTATTTTACCTTTATTACTGTATAAAAGTATACATACAGATATACACATATAAGCTATTTTTCTTAGCTCTCTTATAGAAGAAAGAGACATGCATTACCTTTGTAGCTATGTATTACCCAAGTTATAACAAGTTGAATGGGGTTCATCAGAGGATCCAGTGAAAAGTGATCTGTGTTCCATCCTGACAGCTCACTGACTGTTCTGTGAGCTCACCTGTCCTACATGCATGGGATGGATTTACTGACATGCAGTGAGTGATATGCATTTCAGCATCCTGAGGAACCCTACTCAGTTCTGCATTTTGTGTCTGCTCAGATAATCACAAGTGTCTGAGTTACACTATGTTTAAGTCACCAAGAAGATGGTATCTTATATGTGCAGCAAGCTACAGGAACCATAACATACCAGAACAACAATATCCCACTTGGGTAGATTCTGAGCAATATCTTGTTAAATTATGGTCCTTAAATTGTTTGAAATTGTGTCAGCTCACACAAATCATCATCTTCTATCTCATTGTAGGAAGTTAATCATCTAGTTCAATAATTAGGGCATGGCCCACGGAGTCATCCGGATTTACAAAAGATTTCGTTTTATACTTTACATCTGAAAACGTAGTGAAGTTTTACTGAGTGCTCTTAAACAGCTTTTGCTATTCACTCTCAGGGAGGTAGACATTTCAGAGTAAAGCCAAGCAATGCAGCAGTTTACAGTTAAGAATTTGGGCTATATAATAATTTTAATATGAAAAATGCTTCCTTTTATTGCTTCCTGACATGCATTTTGTGTATTCTCTGAAGTGCTCTGAAGTCTTTGCCAGTGAAAGGTGCCAAAGAAATGGGAGTGACTGTAGTTACCACTTTACAATTTCTTATATCCATTTTTCAGCTTTGTCAGCCCCTACTGAAATATCAAGACTGGTGAACTCTTGCTCAGCTATTTGATTTTTTGCAAAGGGGAGTTAAACATAGGAAAAGACTATCAAAGTCTTTTTGACATTTCACATTCATCACAGAAGCAGAAAAACAAGGGTGGCCACAACTGGAAATGTGCAAATCCCTGTGTTTTCTTTCCTCAAACTTTTATTTTGTTTTTAAATGAAAACTAACAATGATAGCAAAATGCAATACACTGTATGACTTATGTTGTCAATAAAAGCCTATGGGATTTACATTGCCATGCAAAGGAGGCCATTTACATGTTAGGAAGCCATTTATGATACCAATAAAAGTCTACAGGATTTACTTTACAATGTGTGGGAAGCCATTTATGATGTTAAGAGTCAATTTACAATGTCAACAATTGTGTTAGCAGTAAAAATGCAAAACGGGTATATAACGTTGATTTTTTTTTTTTTTCCCTTGTATTGTTGATATTTCCCTGGCAGTGATCCATACTCAACCACACTGATATTCTGGTTTATGCTTTAAGTGAGAAAGATATGGCATAAATTGTTCTGTTGGGGTTTTTTTCCCTTAAGTGAGTTATTCTTAGAGAAAAACTATTTAATAAATATTTAATAAAAATACAGGTGTATTCTGGATACCTCACATAGTGTTACAAGGTGGAGATTTCTGACTCCTTTTTGTTGCTAACAACAGTTTGCTAAGTTGCTAAGCAACTTTTTCTTGCTGTATAATATAGCTACAGCATCAAAGATGTTGCCAGTCTTACCACTTCATTCACCTCTTGTACATTTAGTAGTCTTGATCCAACAGAAATCCAGCAATTTTTGAGTACTTGTTCTAATTCTAATTTATTTTTTTTTCCCCTTGGGAAGATTTCTAGAGTAAATTTTTTTGCCTTCTTTATTAGTAAAGATTAAAGAAAAACATAAGTACTTAAATTTACCTAAAAGGCTCTAAGCTGCCATACCCCCCCCCCACCCCCCCGTTTTTTTTCCCCAGAAAACACTGTTTAATAAAAAACTTTACTTACATAGAACCAGCTAACCCTATTAATTGCCAAAACCCACTGTGTAATCACAATAATAATTTCACGTAACTGAGGTGCTACCTATTGGTTCTTACTGTGGTACCAATTGCAACTCACTTTCTGTTGGATTAATCAGATCAGCTGTGGGAGAAGAATTCAGTTGCCTAAGAATAAATGTTTTGGGCATCCCCTGCACTCCACTGCATTGCATGTCTCCACAAAGTCTCTGCTATCATCCCAGGCCTGAGTTTCTCAGGACTACGTCATTGTGTAAGAGCTGTAAAAATCTCATTCTACCTAGGGCCACTGTTTCTTACTGCTATGTGTGCAAAACTATGATTGTACCACACAGAGATAAACAGAAGTTAAAAAAAAATTAATTAGATACCATTTTCTCTAACTGACCAGATGTCTGTATTACACCTAAACCAAATCAAAAGTAATAGCTGTTGGCATGTCAGGAAAAGTTTAGACAAAGCAAGCCTGACAAGCATCAGTTCTGAGGCCCTGCAAACATGCTACAAAGCTATGGCTATGACAATACAGTTGCAAGCATAATTATTTTTAGTCAAGCTCAAGGAAAATAACATTACTGAAATGTGGCTAATGGTAGAACTATTACAATTAATCCTTTTTTTTTTTTTTGTTAGAGCATTGCCAACTTGTTTGAGTTTTTTATAAATATTCACAGAATATTGCAGTGCTGTTTATTGTTCATACTTTGAAACACTGGTTTATAATGTTTATTCCTTATTTTGATAAATGAGTTATTTCAGCTGAAGTCACATCAGTAATTTTCTGATTGCTGTCATAAAGGACGTCTGACAACTTAAATACACTAAGCTGTGCACAGAAATATATGTTTATACTTTAAAATAGAGCTCTTCAGATGTTCATCTTGATTAAATGTTCTTTACTCTCTTCTTTATAATCAACTTTCCAAAGTTTGTGAAGGGGAAAGAACAGCAGTTTCTTTAATGGCCATATTTAGACACTAAGGATTAATTAAGAATTTTAAAGTCCACCATGAGGCCTGGAAGGCTATAAAAAGTAAGGATTTTTTTATTTATTTGAAACAATCTCAAATATAGTGTAACTCAACAGGTAATATACTATATTCACACTTAAAACTTCATATTTTTAAAAACATAGAGACTTCTGCCATAAGAACATTAACAGTTAAAATCTGTTGTTTTTTCTTGAAGCAGGCTACATATTCATGAAGGTGTTCCCAGGACCAACTCATAAGTGCGGTAAGCCAGGGAAACAGGAACTAAAGATTATGAAATACACAGATGGATGGAAGAACAATATTTTTGTATCCCACAGTAAGTTATGAAAATAAAGATTGTGAAATACTTTGAAATAAATTGACAAAAAGTAATATGTAAGTACCTGAACTTATCTGCTGGGTTTTCAAGGCCAGGTAGGGAGAAGTTGTCATTGTCAAGTCCATTCTGAGTCAAATAATCAGTACTCTTCCCCTGCACTCCCATTTTGAATTTTATAATGTGTGTCATATCCCATCCTGTTCACATCATCAAGAAAGTAGTAAGCCAGGATTTAAGCAAAAAAACCTATAGTGGCAGCAGAGAACCCAAAGAAAGTAGCACCCCTATTCAGATATGACAGAATGATTTGGATTCTGAAATGCATTGGCAAAATAAAGCTAGAAGTCATGTGGCTGATCAGATTTGTATTATTTATTTGTGATTTTAGCAGAACGATATAACACTACTGAAATTTCAACTTTTACTAGCTTCTTCATTTAAACAGCAAGTTCACTGACATCTTAAATTTACAATCAAAAGTGACGAGTAATTTTTGGAAAGTGCATTTCTGGTTATGTCATGAAAGTCGCCTTTAGAAAGCTGCATGACTACATGTCTGTAATATAAAAAAGTCAGAAAATGAGTAAACATGGCCCTGAGCCCCAGTTAATAAGTTCTGCCTCTAAATAGGAGTTATGAGTGTAATAGATCCACGCTGGTGTGGCTAACATCTATCTTGGAAGATATGAAACCTATCCAGCTCTGAGAAAGGATGGAGAGGATACTTAAAGTCTGCACCTGATAGAGTGCCTGATTATGTCTAGGAAACCAATTAGGGCACGTTCTTCTCTCTGAGGTCAACTTGGTACAGAATCATTTATTTCTAAATAGCCAAACTTTCTTATTTCCCTCAGACAGGGTGGTAGAAAAACTGCCTTGCAGGAACATCTCCTGGCTTGTACTAGCCTCTGAGATATGCCTGGGAATTGTGGGGTTAACACCAGCAAGTAATAAAACCTCACCAGTGACAAATGGCAATGGCTGAACACTTGGAGCCATTGCAAGAGTTACAAGGTCCTGTTGCAGCATTGCTTCATTGATGAGTGTAAACTGAGTCCATGGACCAAGAAGCGCATGGTTAGCATTGTAAAGCACTAAAGGGAGTCTTCAAATATTAACAGCATTCTGTAGAAATTGCTGTCAGGGCATGTGGAATTTAATCCAGGATAATTCCTTCTTCATAGCTTCGAGAAGCTAATAGATCTTTAGATTTCCTGGCTGAAAGGATTCCAGTTTATATCTATAACTTTGTATGGACAAAGCTATTTCTGGCTTTAGACAGGAGATGGTTACCCCTATTTTAGACCATCGGAGACACCAACATGGCCACAGCGTCCTTCCTGCTTTGCTTGCACCACTGGTGTGCTGGCCACCTCTGCTACTCCAGAGAGAAGCATGGAGTAATGGCCATTACTGGGGGTGGGGTGATGGTGGTGGTGGTGGAAGGAAAAACAATACTTCTTAGTGTTACGGTCGTTCTCCATACTCTTCCCATCCCCCCACAGCAAGAGGAGCTGGGAGGCTCATCCATCCACTCTCCCTAGTCCTTTCCTCTGCCCCAGATCTTCCCCTTGCACCTGCACTCCCTCATACTCAGACCAGCAAAATTCAGGTTGCCTGCCTGCTCAGAAACACAGCGCGTTATGCTGTCTCACATGTTCATCTCCCATAGAATGCGACGTGAAGGTTACAGTGAAGTACATATTTACATTCCTTTTTTTCTGTAAAAACAAAACGTGTTCCACACAGGAGTTAAACCTCTGTCATCCCTTTAAGACTGGTAATTTTTCCTCTAATCTGATAATGTAATTACTCTTTCATTTCTTGATCCTTTGGGTTTGATTCTGATTCTGATCATACTAGTTACACTTGAAATGTCATAGGGGATTAAAAATTCTAGAGAGAAATATCCATTTTCTTTCAAAGAATCAAATGTAGCATAATCAGTCATGTCTCTCAAAGCCATTTTCTGAATTTGTACTAGGCATCAAATGTAATCCCAATTATCTTAGTAGGGTCATATCACCAGCACTACAAATTAATGAAGCTTCACTGAAGAACTGTATCAGTTTACATCACTGTAGGTTTGCCCAGACTCTTAGACTTTATTGTGATGGAGGTCATATATGAAAGTTAAAGGAAGATAAAGAGGAGAGACAGATTAATTCATACTTATGTGCTGTGATCCCATTTTCATTTTTTGTCTGCTATGTTTTGGCAAGTAAAATGTCACTGCATTCAGAGTCTCAGTCCCAGATGCTTCCTGAAATACTTGGGAAACATAAGAGAAAGTTCCAGCCATGTAGTACTTTCTACCTTTTTCTTTCTCTTTTTTCTGATCTCTGAATTTCATCTCACACATTTTCTACACAAACATGAGACTCATTCCTGAACATCTCATCTATTCCTGCTGCTTCTGCCTCACCTGAGGTCATAATTTTCCCTAATGGTGTTCCTGTAAGTGAGATGTCACAAACTTCACCTGAAGGAGAAGCAGCAGGAGTGGAGAGCTGCAGAATTAGACATAAGCCTCTCTCTTAAACTAACAACGTCTGGGATGGGTGATGAGGTGTCTACAGGATACTTTATGAGCTTAAAGCCACAAGAGGCATCAAAATAATCATAAAATGTGTAAGTGTTTTTAAATTATTTTTATGTGAAAAACTGGAACACTTTAAAATTCTATTTTTGTCATATTAAATTTGATTACTGTGCATTCCTATGATTTTGAAGATGACAATGAGAACATTTCCATGTGTTTCTAAGCTTAGTTGTGCAGCTTGCCCCACCATGATGAATGTCCCTACACACTCCTTAATTCATTCTGAAGACACAAGAACATAGTGCTAAGTACAGAATAGAAATCCATGGCACTGAGATTTCCCAAAGAATGAAAATTATTTTTTATTATTGTTCTTTTCTGGTTTTTCCGTTGCCTTAATCTCATCTTGCCTCACCTGAACATCTTTCCACATTGAGTCCAAATTCAGTTCCTGAATCCTAGTCCGGGGGATATTTGTTTACTTAGCCTTCATCTCTCGCTGTAGAGCTTTGTGAAAAAAAGCACGAGCAGCAACTCTAAGCATTTAGCACAGTATTACAGAGTGACACATTAGGGACTGCAGAAACATTAGGCTATTCTCTGTAGAGTCTCAAAATTGTCACTTATGAAGTAACATCAAAGACAAATGAAGCACCACAATTACAATTTCCAAGTAATGAAGTTGCAGTGGAGTGAGATTCTAGTGGACCATATCGTGTTCAAGACAGTCTGTTGCATATTAGCACAAGGAGTAAAATAATTAGGGAAGGAGTCAGACAATAATGAAAAGGAAGCCGAAGTTATTTAAGCCATCGTCTTGTCTGCTCCCACTCTGGCCCTTTCCCAGAACAAAGACGGGGTGACCAGATAAAGCAGTGGATTGAACCTGAGGAGCATGAGTTCACTTCTTGGCTTCATCCCAGACTTTCTGGGTGACTCTGGGAAAGCCTCTAAATCTAGTACGTGTGCCATTCTCAGGCTATCAAAGCTATGAGAGCATTTCCCTGTCTCACGGGGATAAAACCCACTAACAACTGCGAAATGTTCAGCTATTATAATTAAGGGGATTGTATGCAATGGGCACAAAGACCAGGGGGTTTGAAGCAGATATTCAAAGATATTTAGGTGTTTAAAAATGCAGAGCAATTTAATTGGAACCTGGGAAGTTAGGAGCTTTTGAAAACCCCAATACATCAAAATCCCTAATTCTGCCTTTACAGCTTAATAAAACAGACTGGGTAGAAATCATGCTATAGAATTTGCTAGGATAAGCTTTCTCGGAGTCTATACCCTAGTAGGCAATGTAAAAGTAGGAATCTGTATTTCTCTGAGCTACTGTTTTCTTCAACTGATTTAAAAGTCTCTCTTACATGCTTATGAGTGGCAGTGAAAAATTTTGATTTAAAACATTTCTTGGAAAGTAAGAATCAAGGTTCAGGGTTCAATTTCTTTGACAGACCTATGTTTTACAAGACTAACCACCCCAGCCTAAGTGCTGCTAAATGGCTCTGGTCTGTTCTTTACAGATTTAATCTATTCCCCAGCTGAGGGGCACTAAGTATATATGCTTTATTTTATTTAGAGCACAAAGGCTGCATTGACTTATTTATAGAATCAATGTACAAAACTCTGCAAAAACATATATTTTGATTTATGTGTAGCAGAGGCAATGAGATTCTCATAGTGTTTGGAGAATGGCCACAGAGAATGACAAATAATACTGACCAGAAAAATCGCAGCCATGCATTTATTGTTGTTGCTTTATTATAAAGGACCATATAATGTACTTCTACAGTGTATACCTGTTTGGATGAAGTAAGTATATTGTATTCTGTGTATAGCAGTCTTATTATAATGGAATATTATGTACTCTCATTGATTGATTCATTCATCCACCCGTTTCTGTGACATCAAAGTAGATTTAATGAGTAAAGGAAATAAAAGTTATTTTCCATTTCTACTGTAAGTAATGGATATAAATGTTGTGAGTTCATTTTCTAGCAATATTCTGATCTTAAAGCTTCTGGTACTGTTTTTCATAGCTTTTAAAAAAAATTTTCTGTGTTTAATCATGAAACTTTTCTATATTGATGGTAGAAGGGTTGTTTCAGGATGGTAAGCCACATGTGATCCACACACACACCAAACTGTTGTACTACTGTTATATTTTAAACTTTGGGACTTACAGATATTGAACAGCTGAAAGCAATCAGCCTCTTCAGCTTAAAAAATATTAGTTCATTTCTCAGTCCTTGACTGGTGTTCTGTATCTCTGCATTAACTCATATGATAGCAAATTTAGTGTATAGGGAAGTCAAAACCTTTTAATTTAATTCAGATACATACTGATGAAATGAAGAACCTAATTTAATCCTAAATTGAATAAGAAGAAAAGCGATGAATTAGATTAAATTAGGCTGCTTATTATAAAGAGGAGAATCAGGTCTAATCTTTTTATATAATTGCGCGTTTCCCCAGGAATCATTTTTCAAACAGCCAAAGGGCTACTGCAATTCTTCTGCATAGGAAATTTCATTTAGGTTTTGGCTAACTGAAAATAATCAGATATTTCATTTCTACCTACACTTTCCACTTTTATCAGAAAACTTTCTTAATTTAGAAATAGAAACAAACAAGAACAAAGAACATCATTTTGATATAAGGGAATTCAGAAGAAAATAATTTGGAATGCAAATATTTTAAGTTTTTAATTAAAATGTCTGGTTTTCCATGGCAGACAATATGAAAAAAAAAAAAAAGGGGGGGGTGGGGGGGGGGGTTGAAAGAATTTGT